>CAWUFW010002309.1:0-1200000 GCA_963921515.1 Calotriton arnoldi
GAATGCAAGAAGAAGACATCCCCCAACACCATGACAAGCGTGTGTAGACTGTGTCAAATGCCTACAACACCGAACATGACTTTGAACATACAATGTGACCCCCTAGCACAGTGTGCCACACATATATGTGTGTGGCACCCACAATGCAAGCAGGCCATGACCATTGTGGCAATGGGGGTCCAAACCCCCATCACCACAGTGACCAAAAGGTAAGTGTGGGGTCCATAGCTGAAGCACATTTTTGAACATTGTGGCAATGGGGTCCAAACCCCCATCATCACAGTGACCAAAAGGTAAGTGTGGGGTCCATAGCAGAAGCCATTACTTGAACATTGTGGCAATGGGGTCCAAACCCCCATCATCACAGTGACCAAAAGGTAAGTGTGGGGTCCATAGCTGAAGCACATTTTGAACATTGTGGCAATGGGGTCTAAACCCCCATCACCACAGTGACCAAAAGGTAAGTGTGGGGTCCATAGCTGAAGCACATTTTGAACATTGTGGCAATGGGGTCCAAACCCCCATCATCACAGTGACCAAAAGGTAAGTGTGGGGGTCCATAGCAGAAGCACATTTTGAACATTGTGGCAATGGGGTCCAAACCCCCATCACTCACAGTGACCAAAAGGTAAGTGTGGGGTCCATAGCTGAAGCACATTTTGAACAGTGTGGCAATGGGGTCTAAACCCCCATCACCACAGTGACCAAAAGGTAAGTGTGGGGTCCATAGCTGAAGCACATTTTGAACATTGTGGCAATGGGGTCCAAACCCCCATCATCACAGTGACCAAAAGGTAAGTGTGGGGTCCATAGCAGAAGCACATTTTGAACATTGTGGCAATGGGGTCCAAACCCCCATCATCACAGTGACCAAAAGGTAAGTGTGGGGTCCATAGCTGAAGCACATTTTGAACATTGTGGCAATGGGGTCTAAACCCCCATCACCACAGTGACCAAAAGGTAAGTGTGGGGTCCATAGCTGAAGCACATTTTGAACATTGTGGCAATGGGGTCCAAACCCCCATCATCACAGTGACCAAAAGGTAAGTGTGGGGTCCATAGCAGAAGCACATTTTGAACATTGTGGCAATGGGGTCCAAACCCCATCATCACAGTGACCAAAAGGTAAGTGTGGGGTCCATAGCTGAAGCACATTTTGAACAGTGTGGCAATGGGGTCTAAACCCCCATCACCACAGTGACCAAAAGGTAAGTGTGGGGTCCATAGCTGAAGCACATTTTGAACATTGTGGCAATGGGGTCCAAACCCCCATCATCACAGTGACCAAAAGGTAAGTGTGGGGTCCATAGCAGAAGCACATTTTGAACATTGTGGCAATGGGGTCCAAACCCCCATCATCACAGTGACCAAAAGGTAAGTGTGGGGTCCATAGCTGAAGCACATTTTGAACATTGTGGCAATGGGGTCCAAACCCCCATCATCACAGTGACCAAAATGTAAGTGTGGGGTCCATAGCTGAAGCACATTTTGAACATTGTGGCAATGGGGTCCAAACCCCCATCATCACAGTGACCAAAAGGCAAGTGTGGGGTCCATAGCTGCAGCACATCTTGAACATTGTGGCAATGGGGTCCAAACCCCCATCATCACAGTGACCAAAAGGCAAGTGTTGACAAAGTAAGAGGTGCAACTGCCAAACTGCATGGATGATTCCTGGTCACAGAACAACAAACACATCAGTGGCAAAGTAGTGTATGTGTCCCATTGCAACATAAATTGGGGGAGCCAAATCCTGCAGTGCAAATAAGACATAACTTTGGCCATGTGCAGACAAACAACACCCATGGGGGCTGACACCGTCAACAATCATCAATGACACAATGACAGAAGTGACCATCCGAATGCAGACCCACATATTTGCACCAATGGGCACACACATGCAGATACCCTGTGGAGACTGCAGATGTGAGGCGAACAGATACCATACCATGGCAGCAATGGGACACACAATCAACAATTAGCAACAAATGAGGGCTCCCGTCCCATCAGCCTGGTCATGGAAGTGCCAACGGAATCATCAGCACAGATCCAACACACTTGTATAGCAATGTTGCACTGACAACACAGATGAGTCCTTCCCCATTGATGCCCAAACCTGCATGTTCACTGGAGATGGCCACACGGTCAGGGAAGTAGACGAATAGAACAATGGCAGGCACAACAGATGTGCAGGGGTGGAAGCCACAGATGTGAAGTTGCCAATCTAAGTAGGAAATCTCATTGCCAAATACTGAACACATGACACCCTCAGATGCTGCTATGGATGACATGGATACACCACAGGATAGGACCCATAACCCCTGGACCACATGGGTTCCTGCACAGTAACACTTCATTATCATGAGACCAAATATCACCATCACTGCAGCAAGGGCATTGTTAGCATCATCAACATCATGTACATCAGAAGCAAAAGCACTAGAGAACAGAAAGTTGCTTTATTCAGCATATGTGGCATTAAAAGTAGAAGTCCGGTAGAACATAAACAAAGGCCAATGGCCAGTCCATCAACAAAGTCACAAGTGGGTGACAGTGGCAGATGCCACCCTACACATGCCTGCACAAAACCAGGGACAATCCACTAGGAGGGGCAACCGGGGGGGTAGGCCAGGCACCGCAGGGACAGGATCAGGGCTCACCAGGAGGAAGCAGGGAAGGGGTGGTGGGTGCTGGAGAGCCACTGACAACTGCAGTGGAGGTGTCTGACATGGTGTGTGCCGGCACAACTGGGGGCATGGCTCAGATGTTGTGGGTGCCGGCACGACTGCAGTGGACCCTGCAGATGGAGTGGACAGGTCCGCCACTGCAGTGCCCAAGTCAGACAGGGTGGTAGTGGACTCCACTGCAGTGCCTACCACCAGGGGAGGAGAATGGGGAACAGGCAAGGTGGGCTGGACAGAGGGGGAGGACACCCTCACCACATCAGTGGCACAGACAAGCGCAGCGGGGGGTGTGGTGCCGGGAGAGCAAGTGGCAGGGGGAGAAGGCCGGAGCCTCTTGGGGATGGTATATCTGTGGGTGGGGGAACCTGGGGCAGGGTGTGGCGGGGGCACCTGTGGAGTGGGGGCCTGAGGGATGGAGGAAGGTGACCTGGTGCTTGAGCTGCAGGGCGGCGGCGGGGTCTTGCTCTTACCACTCCGGGGGGACTTGCGGGTGGGGGCCTCAGTCTGTCTGCGCCTGGGGGAGGGTGTCCGGGGGCGAGGGGCACTCTGCTCCGTGTGGGGGGCTTCCTCTTCCCCCTGGATGCTGGGGCAGCTGGATCGGAGGGGAAGAGGCCGAGGTCACTGAGGAAGAGGCGCTGGGTCTTTGGGGTTGCAGGTGAGGCAAGGGAGGGTGCTTTGGAGGGAGAGGCAAGTGAGGACTGCGCAGTGCCCGTGGATGCGTGTGTGTGTACCAGGGCCCCATCCCCTGTGAGTCTGGTTTCAGTCCCCTGACTGTGCGTGCGTGTGCGTTTAGTTTGTGGCGTGTGTGTCTGTGTGCTGGATGTGTGTGTGCTGGTGTGTGCCTGTGCCGGTGTGTGTGTGCTTGGGACGGGCAAGGTGCTGGGGAGTGTGGATGGAGCAGAGGCAGGAGGGGTGAGGGACTGTCTGAGGAGGGACACTGCTGCCGTCAGGGAGGAGTCCATGGACCTGTTGCCCCTCTGTAGGTCAGACATGCCCGATGAGATGCCCTCCATGAACGACACCAGCTGAGTCAACAGTGCGGTGTGCGCATGGAGGACACTCAGCATGGCTGTCTGCCCTACATGGAGCTGGCGAAGGAGGTACACAGACTCCTCACTCAGGGCAGCAGGGGACACAGGGGCAGGGGGTGCGGTGCCTGGGCCAAAGGAGACACGCTCCCGAACATGGGAGCCTCCACGGACCTGGGGAATGGGAGCCGATGGGAGGGCGGTGGTGGTGCTGGTGGTGGCGGGGACAGCAACACTAGCTGGGGTGTGGTGGCTGCTGACACCCGCCTCCACAAGGGAGTCATCCTCCGAGTTGCTCTGGTCCTCAGCTGAGGTGGATGGTGCTGAGGATTCCTCGGTGTGGCTCCCCTCGCCCTCCGTGCCACTGGGTCCCTCCGACCACTCCTCGGCTGCTGACCCAGTCTGGCTCTCTGGCTCCTCCTGGTCCGTGGAGCTGTCCCCTTCCGTGGCCGTGGATGTATCTGCAAACAATGGGGAAACAGACAGACATCAGTCACCTGCACCAAACGCACACACCACTGTGAGCACAGCACATCACAGAGCAAGGCCTGGCATCATTAGTTGTACATTGCTAAAAGTGCCCTAACTGAACAGGAGAAGCCAATTGTCAGTCTGATGCCAAGCATGGCACTCACATCCCACATGGCCTTGCACCCATCTGTCTGGTGTCTGTTGGATTGCAACACCCCAGTGTGGACACATGCACCAAGTACACAGTAGTTGGACAGTGCAGAGGACACGGTGTGGACACATCACAGCTCTTGCCACTGAGTCAGTACAGGTTTCCGGATGAAAGGGATGCCCAGAGTCAAATAGGAAATGCATGTGATGCATACCAGCGACAGACACCATGATGCACCCATGTCCTGATAGCCAGCGCCACTATGGTGTGCATGTAGCACATGTCACTCCCCTGCAGGACCACAAATAAGTTGACACATGCCATGGCAGAGGCATGACTGTTAAGTCATACATCACTGTCTCAGTGATGTATGACTTGGCAGCCAGACAACAACACTATGCACTGTGTCACAATAGTAGGTCATGGGGAATGCAAGTCCTGGAGCTGCACAAGTGCACATGTACATCCCCCACACAACACATCATCTCAACCCTCATCTGTCCAGGTCACACCTATTGGACATATGGGAGACCTGTGACACTACCCTCTGAACCTGAGCCCCTCACAATTTGCTGTGAATGGGGAACAGCTGCCTGAACATCACATTTGCATACCCCAGTCTGCACGGGCAGCTGATCAAACACCTATGTGACACACAAGTATCGTCTCCTATGGTCACATCTCCAGGGGCATGCTGAGCCCCTACCAAGAAACACCCCAGCAGTCCTGGCAACTAATCCACAGCACACTGACACAGAGGCAGACACCGGAGGGGTCAAATCACTGTGCACAATGTGTCAGCTGATACACGGGAGTGGGAGTACAGAGTGCATTGCATGGCCTGGAGTAGGCATGACTGTCCTGCTCCACATGAATGAGGGATGTGCCCTGGACAGTGGATAGCTGGCTATGTATGTGTGACACACGTAATCTGCACACTCCTGGGGCACAAACATTGTTCCCACCCGCTGCATGGGCGTGTGCCACATACCCCAGGCACATGTGGTGGCTCAGCTCAGCAAGTGGACCGCATATCAAAGCAACACGCAGATCACATGTCCAAACCCAGGCGTTGTGTGAACAATGGACCCACCCATGATGCCCACAACAGAGTTAGGGAAACAGATGCTGTCCCCCACCTTTAGTGAAGCAAACTGCAAGGACACAGTCCCAAGTGACACAATTCCCTGACTGTAAGGGCCACACCTGGGTATCAGATGAGCAGTGGGCAGTGCACAATAGAGGGACATGGCTCCTGGACAACATGACTGCTGCACTGTGGCAGTTGAACCAGGCCAGAGGAGGGCACAAAGCATGTAATACAGAGTTCACAGTGCAGTCTTTGACTCACCCCCTCCTTGCTGCTGTCTGGCCTTCAGCTGCCCATCCAGGTCTGGAAAGACCACCGCCAGGATCTGGAGCATGTGGGGGGTCAGGGTCCGTGTTCCGCCCCTCCTGCGAGGAGGCGACAGCTTCAGCTGGACCCGTGCAATCCTCCGGGTCCAGCCCCGAAGGTCCTGCCACCTCTTCTGGCAGTTGCGGATCCGGCGCTTGTAGACCCCCACGGACCGGACAGCCCGGACGATGTCCTTCCAGATTTCCTGCTTCCGATGGGCATTAACCTGTCAGGATGACAAAGTGAAAAGGCCATTACCACACATGCAACATATCCGTGCATGACACAGTTGTATATACATGTCTCAATCACAGGGGCACATGATGTACACAGGCAGTGCAACGCTGACCATGGACAGTTTGCCAGACGTCACTACATGGTATCATTGCATGGGAAGTAAAACCATGTTCAAATGCACTGTCACTGCACCATACCTGTCCAGTGCAAGTCACTACACACTATGGGGGGTGACAACTACTCAGTGAGCCTGCTAGCCAGTGGCGTGCAGACTCTCAGCCTTGCTAGTCAGACAAACAGCACATTCAGAAAGGCAGTGCACAGAACACTCACCTGCTCCCCTGGTGTCCCATACAGCTTGCTGTACTGTGGAAGTAGGCTGTCCAGCAGGGCCTGGTTCTCTTCAAGGCTGAAGGCTGGGGCTCTCTCCACAGTACGTGCCATTGCAGGGTCCAGAGGGGCAGAGACAGCAGCAGTGCAGTGGCAGATGTCGTCTTGGAGCATGTAGTGCAGGCAAGTGGGCTCTCAGGGGAACAGCCAGCAATATATATGTGCTGGAGAGGCAGATACTGTCCCTTGTGTCCAAAGTGATAGGTCCAAGTCGTTTGCATCTTCTGAATCTGGCCAATCCATGGAATAGCAGCACCAAAACACGCCCACAGCATCCTTCAAATCTTCAACTTCATGACATACATGATTTTGCAACATTGTTGTGGGTGACCAACTGAATTTCCAGCAACCGACTCGTTCGAAATCCGAAAACGCGTCCGTTGCCAGGCAAGCCCATTGTCAATGGGTGTGCACCGATCGGTCCATTGCGGTACAACGCGTACAGGGGTACAACGCGTACCCGCACACATTGAAAGCAATGGGCCGGCCGGAGGCACCGATCGGTCCATTGCAGTTCAACGCGCACAGGGGTACAACGCGTACCCGCACACATTGAAAGCAATGGGCCGGCCGGAGGCACCGATCGGTCCATTGCGGTTCAACGCGTACAGGGGTACAACGCGTACCCGCACACATTGAAAGCAATGGGCCGGCCGGAGGCACCGATCGGTCCATTGCAGTTCAACGCGCACAGGGGTACAACGCGTACCCGCACACATTGAAAGCAATGGGCCGGCCGGAGGCACCGATCGGTCCATTGCTGTTCAACGCGCACAGGGGTACAACGCGTACCCGCACACATTGAAAGCAATGGGCCGGCCGGAGGCACCGATCGGTCCATTGCGGTACAACGCGTACAGGGGTACAACGCGTACCCGCACACATTGAAAGCAATGGGCCGGCCGGAGGCACCGATCGGTCCATTGCTGTTCAACGCGCACAGGGGTACAACGCGTACCCGCACACATTGAAAGCAATGGGCCGGCCGGAGGCACCGATCGGTCCATTGCGGTTCAACGCGTACAGGGGTACAACGCGTACCCGCACACATTGAAAGCAATGGGCCGGCCGGAGGCACCGATCGGTCCATTGCTGTTCAACGCGCACAGGGGTACAACGCGTACCCGCACACATTGAAAGCAATGGGCCGGCCGGAGGCACCGATCGGTCCATTGCTGTTCAACGCGCACAGGGGTACAACGCGTACCCGCACACATTGAAAGCAATGGGCCGGCCGGAGGCACCGATCGGTCCATTGCTGTTCAACGCGCACAGGGGTACAACGCGTACCCGCACACATTGAAAGCAATGGGCCGGCCGGAGGCACCGATCGGTCCATTGCAGTTCAACGCATCACTGTACATGTGACTGGCATATGTCAGCATGCCTGTCTCAGATGGACATATGCCAGCCACAGATAGCTCCCAGGGAGTGAGGGGCACACCTACCACACGACAGCCTGTCCAAACTTTATCATAAGGCATGTAAGGCTGCATTTCCTATTGTGTGTATGTTGGTGTACATGTTGTCCTGTGGGTGTCACCTGTGGGCAGCCACCCCCAGGCTGTGCACGTGTTCATGGGGACAGGATCCTGGGTGTTACGTGTACGTGACCACTGTGATGTGCAACTGTTCATATCTGTGCATGTGCCATGGTCACATTTCACAGTGGTGTATGTGTATGTCATGTCACATACCCCGTGAGTCCCATGTGGGACGGTATGTTTGAGCCAGGGTGTCCCAGTGGCACAATAGTGATGGTCCTCCACAGTCTTTGTGCATGTGGTGTTTACAATGTCTCTGATTTCATGTGCACAATGGGAGACAGTCTCCACATCCACGTTGTGTGTGCATGGACTCTGATGTTGTGCGTGTGTGTCACAGACGTCCATGTCTGTCCTGCCGTGGCAAGTGGGGCCACTACCTGTGGGGGTCATGGTTGTTTTGCTGTGGTGTATACATGATACTCCATGTAATGCCAGTGTCCATGTGGCATTACAGGGTCCCTGGGAATGTACCTGTCGTTGAGCTGTGGTGCCTGGGGCACATCTGTCCTCACATGTCCCTGTGGGGGGTTATTGTGACACGGCAGCAGGAGATGGGAACTGTGACACGGCCTCATGATATCCAATGGGCCAACCTGGGACTAATTGATGCCACCTGTTGGACCGTGTTGACAGATGTTGGCCATGTATGTACCATACATGTCCTTCCGGTACTGCACACTTCATGTAGTTGTGCCTCATAATGATGTATGTTGGGATCTTGAGTGTGTTCAATGCCGCATATGTGGGGTGACTGACAATCTTGCTTACTTCTCCTCTGCACTGCAGGGCTCCTGCTGTCCATCGGCCATTCCCAGACCTGGCAACGATGGTGGAACGGGACAGCATCCGACGGTACCGCTTCACCAGGCAGCTGATTGAGGATTTGGCAGTGCAGTTGTCCCCACATTTGCAGCCTGGCCGGCCGTATCCTACAGCGCTGACCCCCAAGGTGAAGGTGATGGCAGCCCTACACTTCTTTGCCACTGGTACCTTCCAACATACTGTGGCGACTGCTGGTGGGATGTCACAGACCATGTTCAGCCGTGTGCTCCGCGATGTTTTGGCGGCAATGTTGCTCTTCCTGAACCGGTACATCTATTTCCCTAGACTGCGACGACTCACTGACGTGAAGAGTGACTTTTATGCCCTGGGGAGGATGCCGCATGTAATTGGCTCCATTGATGGGACACATGTGGCTTTGGTACCACCACAGGCCCAGGAGCAGGCCTACAGGAACCGCAAGCACTACCACTCGGTCAATGCACTGGTGGTGTGTCTTGCAGACATGACCATCACACACGTGTGTGCCCGTTTCCCTGGTTCAGCACACGATGCCTTTGTGATGAGGAGTAGTCGCATCCCCAGGATGATGGCACAGATGCAGAACCAGCGTGCCTGGCTTGTCGGTGTGTACTGACTTTGTGCCATTGTGTGTGATCTGATCTGTAGTATTCCGCCCACTGTTCCAAGTCAGCTAATGTGCACTTGTCTGTCCGTAGGTGACTCGGGATACCCCAACATGCCGTGGTTGCTGACACCCCTCAGGAACCCTGTGACACCTGCCCAGATGCGCTACAATGAGGCACATGGTCGGACCAGGAGAGTGATTGAGCGGACCTTTGGTCTCCTGAAGAGCCGCTTCCGCTGCCTGGACAAGACCGGAGGGTCCCTCCCATATGCCCCTGCGAAAGTGTGCAAGATTATCATCGTCTGCTGCATGCTCCACAACCTGGCAGTGCGGAAGGAGTTGCCTCTCATCCAGGATGACAATGACCAACATCCGCCACCTGTGGAGGATCCTGGCCTGGACCACGATGCCAGTGACGATGATGATGATGATGATGGTGATGGTGATGTCCGCACACAGCTCATCACCAACTTCTTTAGCTGAATGTGAGTATCCTGAGGTGTCATGTCAATGATGTGAGTTGGCATGATGTGTGGGTGGTGCTCTGGTGCTGTGGGAGTGTGTCCATGGGCCACTTGACTGGATGTGTGTTGCGATGTGTGCTAACAGGTGGGCTGTACTCCCCAACAGTGTTGACATGCTAACTTGGTTCTGGGTGGGTATCTTGTAACATGTATTGTGCATGTGTTTTGCTGTTCTGTCCTGTACTCCATTGCTTTTGACTGTGTGTCATTTCTGTCCTTCACAGGGTACTTTCAGATTCGTTTGGTCAACTGTGTCCACCGACGACGTGATTGCACATCCAGGCTGGTAGCTGTTGTGTCCCTACAGGTGATGTGCGCCACACCCATGGACTTCCTTCCGTCTACAGTTGTTGACTGTGTGCCCGCTGCCAGGTGGGGTTACCTTGCATCTGTAGTGGTTACGGCATGTTGCAACTGTGTAATAAACCTGTGCTTCACTTTGTGATGTGCGTTGTCTGTGGTCACACATTTGACTGCCATTTGCTTACTGCACCTGTGGGCTACTTGACTACAACTGGGAATGGGTGTGGTGTCTGTGCATTGCACCGTCTTCCCTGGCAACATCAGTGTAGGCAATGAGTCAGATGGCCTAGGTGTGTATGTGTCGTGTAGCCCTGGTGGTGTGTCTCCCTCATGTGTGTCACGTTTCCTGTACTCACATGCCTGTGTTGTCCTTGCTGTTGCAGTTCGCATACACAGTGTAATTTTGCAGTTCATCATCCCCATAACAGCACCCACGTTGGAATCACGACAGAGGCAAGTATGGTGTATTAGTGTGTTTATTGTGATACATTTGTGTTAATAGTGCATAGGATGGGTTGTGCTGTACATGAATCTTGCAATCCCAAGTTCCTAGGTGAATTGAAAGTCCGGGTAGACAGGATCCCCAGTATCGGGGCCACAGTTGTCTGACACATTGGTCCAACTTGTACTCCCCATGCAATGTGTGGGAGTAGTGTTGCCGTCAACAGGGTGAACAGTCTGTGCACAAAGGCGAACATCCAGAACAGGTTCAGGCTTCCTGGGAGTTGCGCTTGGCCATCGGCCTCTCACTTTTCCCTCCTCGGACGACCCCTCTTCTTGGGGGGGGCCCTCAAGTGCAGGCTGCTGCGGTGCAGGGGACTCTCCGCCAGAGTCCTCCTCCCTCCCTGTGGCAGTTGCAGTTTGTTCGGCACCAGATGTTGTTGGCACACAGGGAGGTGTGGACTGGTTGCTGTTCATCTGGCGGAGGCATTGTAAAATGTCCCTGTGCACCGCCGTCATCTCATGCAGTGCATCCCACTTGGACTCCACGCGGGACATGTGTGAGTCCACACGGGACATGTGTGACTCCACGTGGGACATGTGGGAGTCCAAGCGGGCATGATGGGCAGCCTGCTGCTGTTTAATGTCTCTGAGGAGCCCCACTACCTGGCTGAGCTCTCCGGTGCTGGACTGGTACGCATCAGCTATGCGTACCAGTTGTGGGTCATCATGCACACCAGCAACGTCTGCAAGCAGCGACCTCTGTCTCCCACCCCTCCCACCACCCCTGCTGACATGTGCAGTGTGTGCAGTGGCACGCACAGATAACCCTGGTCCACCTTGGGAGTTGGTGGTGGTGGTGGTGGCCATGGCCCCAGGTTGGTCCAGGGTCACTGTGCTGGTGTTGCTCCTTATTCTGTCCATGTCGGCAGGGATGGTATTCGTGGTGACAGTCGTTGGAGGGGTGGGTGCAGGGGTGCAGCTGGTGGTCCTGCTGGTGCTGCAGCTGGTGGTCCTGCTGGTGCTGCATGTTGACTTGCACCGGATGTGCCAGGTTGTTCTTCATCGTCCGAGGAGGACAGAGGCTGTACGACGCCAGTGAGCTCGGCATCCTCTTGAGCCTGGGACTGGGACTCCTCAGCGTCTGCTGCTGTGTCCCCATCATCACCTGTTTTTGGGAGACACAAACAATGTATGTCATGTTTCTGCAGGCATCAATGGTTGACACACATGACAGTTGTGACTGTGCCTCTGGGTGCGGGCCTGTACATTGCATTGTCCTGAGTCGTCACAGTCAGGGGTTGATATTGGTGTGGCACATTGTCCTGCATTATTTGGGCATTTCTATGTATTTTCTGGGGTGTGAACATGGTCTGCATTGGTTGTGTTTGGTTGGCAGCCGGACCTCCTTCCCACCCACCCAGCCAGTCAGTTATCCCACCATGGAACGTGCTTGCATTGCAGGGAGTGGAAGTTGTCTCTCAGGATGTCAGTCAGTGGTGTCCTGCTGTTTGTTGGTGCACATTTGCCAGCAGGGCCTTGTGCTCCCCACAGCAGTAGCCAGTGTCAGCCATCTTGTGAGTCCTTCTCCACTCCCTGTGATGTGAGCATGGTTCAGGGTGGTGTTGATGGGACAGTTGTGGGGGTGACCAATATCAGTGACTACGACTCCCATCATGCTATTGCCTCCACCCCCTTCCCAGCATGCCCATGCTTCCTTCCTTTTGACTCTGCTTCCCTGTGGGGTGGGCTGGCTGTGCTGACAGGATGGCTGGGAGTGTTGTCCTGGCAGTTGTTTGGCTAAGAGTCCCAAGAGTGTCCCTGTGCTTCACACAACATAACCCAGGGTGGTGGTTCTTTGTGGGATCTTGTGTTGGGATGGAGGGCATTGCATACTACCAGGTGGGTACTGTGGAGTTTGTGTTGGGGGGGTGTGTGAAGGGAGGTGCTTGTGACTATAGTCAGTGCTGCAAGTCCCCCTTCCCACCCAGCCAGCCAGATATCCCACCATGGAACGTGCTTGCATTGCAGGGAGTGGAAGTTGTCTCTCAGGATGTCAGTCAGTGGTGTCCTGCTGTTTGTTGGTGCACATTTGCCAGCAGGGCCTTGTGCTCCCCACAGCAGTAGCCAGTGTCAGCCATCTTGTGAGTCCTTCTCCACTCCCTGTGATGTGAGCATGGTTCAGGGTGGTGTTGATGGGACAGTTGTGGGGGTGACCAATATCAGTGACTACGACTCCCATCATGCTATTGCCTCCACCCCCCTTCCCAGCATGCCCATGCTTCCTTCCTTTTGACTCTGCTTCCCTGTGGGGTGGGCTGGCTGTGCTGACAGGATGGCTGGGAGTGTTGTCCTGGCAGTTGTTTGGCTAAGAGTCCCAAGAGTGTCCCTGTGCTTCACACAACATAACCCAGGGTGGTGGTTCTTTGTGGGATCTTGTGTTGGGATGGAGGGCATTGCATACTACCAGGTGGGTACTGTGGAGTTTGTGTTGGGGGGTGTGTGAAGGGAGGTGCTTGTGACTATAGTCAGTGCTGCAAGTCCCCCTTCCCACCCAGCCAGCCAGATATCCCACCATGGAACGTGCTTGCATTGCAGGGAGTGGAAGTTGTCTCTCAGGATGTCAGTCAGTGGTGTCCTGCTGTTTGTTGGTGCACATTTGCCAGCAGGGCCTTGTGCTCCCCACAGCAGTAGCCAGTGTCAGCCATCTTGTGAGTCCTTCTCCACTCCCTGTGATGTGAGCATGGTTCAGGGTGGTGTTGATGGGACAGTTGTGGGGGTGACCAATATCAGTGACTACGACTCCCATCATGCTATTGCCTCCACCCCCTTCCCAGCATGCCCATGCTTCCTTCCTTTTGACTCTGCTTCCCTGTGGGGTGGGCTGGCTGTGCTGACAGGATGGCTGGGAGTGTTGTCCTGGCAGTTGTTTGGCTAAGAGTCCCAAGAGTGTCCCTGTGCTTCACACAACATAACCCAGGGTGGTGGTTCTTTGTGGGATCTTGTGTTGGGATGGAGGGCATTGCATACTACCAGGTGGGTACTGTGGAGTTTGTGTTGGGGGGTGTGTGTGAGGGGAGGTGCTTGTGACTATAGTCAGTGCTGCAAGTCCCCCTTCCCACCCAGCCAGCCAGATATCCCACCATGGAACGTGCTTGCATTGCAGGGAGTGGAAGTTGTCTCTCAGGATGTCAGTCAGTGGTGTCCTGCTGTTTGTTGGTGCACATTTGCCAGCAGGGCCTTGTGCTCCCCACAGCAGTAGCCAGTGTCAGCCATCTTGTGAGTCCTTCTCCACTCCCTGTGATGTGCGCATGGTTCATGGTGGTGTTGATGGGACAGTTGTGGGGGGGCAATATGTGTGACTGCGACTCCCATGATGCTATTGGCTACACTGACTTGGCCAGCATACACAGAATTCCTTCCTTTGAGTGGTCTTCACTGTGTGTTGGTGTTGTTGTGGTGGCTACATGTCTGGATGTGTTTGTTAGTTCTATTTGTGCCACTGCCTAGCTGTAGTTGTAGTTGTGTTTGTACATGTGATGGCACGGTTGGATGTAACTTTTTTGATGGCATGTGTTGTGTTTATCTGACTGACATACACATTTTGGGATGATTCTGTTCTGGTTGCTGTGTAATTGCTATGAGTGCATGGTTTGACTCTCCCCTTGACAGTGATGTGTGTGTGTTTTGTGTCAGAATATTGTGTACATTTGTTGTGTACTCACCAGGCTCTGGGATGTTCTCTAGTCCATATACGCTCACTGGCGGAAGGATGGCCCGCACCTTCTCCTCCCAGGGCCTGAGGTATACTGGCTTGGCAGGAGGGCCACTGCCGGTGTATTGGCTGATGAGGTAGTCTTTCTTGAGCAGCTCCCGGACCCTCCTGCGCACGTCATACCACCTGTTCTGGATGTCGGTCTTTGTGCGCAGACATGGTGATTGTGCGTTCACCCTGTTGATGATCCTCTCCCACATCTTGGTTTTCTGGGAGATGGGGGTCTGTTGGACCAGTGCGCCAAACAGCTGTGGCTCTACCCTGAGGATCTCATCTACCAGGACTTCCAATTCACAATCTAGGAACTTGTGATTCTTCTTGGGGGGCATGGTGATGGGTGGTGATGGTGAGTGATGTGTGTGTTGGTGTGCAGGTGAGGGTGTGTGAGTGTGTGTTTTGCTGGGTGTATGTGAGGTTGGTATTTGTTGGTGTGCTGATGGTGTGTGGCTTGTGTGAGGGATGAGCTGTGGGTGTGTGGTTGCTTTCTCTTGGGTGCTGGCAGTGGAATGGCATTTGCAAAGGCTCATGGTAGTTATTTGTGTCCTTTATATTGGTGGAGTTGTGGGTGTGTCTTTGTTCTCTGTCCCCCCCCCCCCAGTATTTATTGGCTTGGTAATTGCTTGTTTGGCCTTTTTTTGGGTGATTTTTCCTTTGTGCTGTTTGTGTATGTTGGAAACGTTCGTGTGACCGAGTCGGACCCTGCATTGGTCTCGTACGGTGTTCTCCGTTTCGTTCACGCTGTGTTTGTGCAGTTTTCTATGCTGCATACGCGTCGGTCGCGGTGTATTGTGTTGCTTCGGCTCGGTTTTGTATGCGTGTCGGTCGTACGGCTTGTCCTCCGTCCGACTCGCTCGTGGTTTTCGCGCCTTGCATCGTACTTTGCGGTTTGGAGTTAGCGTGTACGTTTCGGTCGGATTTGTTCCGGGTGCGTGTCGGTCGGTTGGATTCGCGTGTTTTTCCGGCCGGATTGCTGTTTTCCGTGCGGCTCGGTCGGTCGACTTGGTTTCGTTACGTGTCGGTCGGATTTTTCGCGCCTTGCATCGTACTTGGCGTGTCGTGCGCCACGGGTACGTGTCGGTCGGTATTTTTTCCGGATCCGAGTCGGTCGGTGCTTTTTCCGGCCCGAATCGGAATCGACCCCTATGTAACCAGGGCCCTATGACTTTAAAACCTGTTCTGCATTTTCGTAATTTTACATTATGAAAGCTGCAGACTGGTTCTATGAATCAATGTCCCACCTAAATATCACAATATATTTTGGGCATAATATCAATTCCAAAACATCTTGGTATTTACAACATTGTGGGATATAATATTGAAGGAAAGAATATAATTTTTTTAATTTTCTCATTCAGGTGGACTACCCTTCGGATATTGTTATGTTTTTGTATTGCCTATATAAAGGCTGATTCATCAGAACAGATGATAGTTGGCAATATGGTATTTTGGTCTCTCTTCTGGTAGCCAATATTTTAGCACATAACATTAAGAAGTGCTATGTGCATATATGAGTCGCACAGCATGATGTTGGTCTCCGGTTTTGGTAACAATGAAATGTGAGCTTCACCCATTGTAGGGGTCATTGTAGGGCTATCCAATTGTATTCAGGCCTGATATTCAGGGCAGTTCTTGTTGCTATTGTAACTTATTTACCTTCTAACAGCCCTAAGACAGTGAGAAACTGACCCTCTTTATCGGCTTTTTATATAATGCGCTATTGGTTTAAAGCCCAATGATCTGTGGAAGAACAGCACCGCAAATCTTTGTCGTAGCGGAGGGGCGAAATATAATGGGATATGCTTTGTGTTTGAGCCAGTATACCCTTGTCTCTTCATGTGTGTTTCCAAAGGACTATAATGTTATACCTTTTGTCCCACATCAAATACCAAATCCTAGTTCTCTTGTTCAGCCCTAAACTGTTTAGCTAAACTATTCCAAACTTCATCTGTACTCAAAGAGGGAAAGTACGCGAGATAGAGTGTGCAGTATTAGCATTAGCAATAGCACTAGAAAGGTCCATTTAATTTGACTATTTAAGATATTTTGGTTCTTGCCATTAACTTTTACATTGTCCCTTGGAATTTCCCTGAACTTGAACCTGATGGAAACAATTTTGAGAATGAAATATTTTTTAGGACTTGTAATGCATACGGAGGTGTCACCCCAATTTACAGGACAAACATGCCTGGACCAATGTATATCATCCTACATGATGTCCATCTTGAGACCTCGGGGGCCCCTATGTGTCTGAAACAAATTAAATCTCAACTTTGTGTCACCTAAGTGGAAGCTGATTTAACAAAATAAATATTGGAGCAAATCAGCCATGTGTAATCACCAACATCCTCTCAGCTCTCTTTCACACCATTCCCCAAAAATCTCTGTGAATAATGTGGAGGGCATGGGCCCCGGGTTAAGGGGGCATCCAAGATCAATGATATACTTGAATTATGAAAAAAGCTCTTTATTCACATTTCCTTTTGACTGTTAATTCACATAACACTGGATGTGATTGTCTTCACATTTGAGTCTGAATGTTCATCAGGTTCACTGTTTGAAGTCTGTCTATGAAGTGATAAGTTTTATTCCACTAATCGAATGAGATTTGAAAAGGATAAATCAACCTATATTTTATATTTACTTTGTGAAGTTTTTCAGTGATGGAATGGAACTGATGAGGCAGGGTTGGTGGAGTGATGTCTTGGTATAGAAAGCATGAACAATCTTGAGAAGAGATCTCTTCTTTATTCATGAGTATTAGAAGTATTTTCTCGTTGTATTTAAAGCTGTGAAATTTAGCTATGATATATCTAGGACTTTTAATCCCGCTACCTTCTCTTGGACTTAACCTGCACTCTCTCTCTCTCTATGGCTAGCAGGATGTCTATTTCCCAAGATTGATGAAAAGAGACTTATCCAGACTTATCTCTGTCAGGCCTTTAACACAAACTTGATCAAGCTTCATCCTACTTTATAGATCTTCTAACTTTAAGGATGTTTCTGCTATTTTAGAGTGGCCTTGCTCTCTTTCAGTCTGTAGACTTCCAACTCTGTTTCCAGGAATCTAGAGACCACTGAGTTTACATCTGCTCTAAGGAGGTTGTTTTAGAACTCAGATCTGTTTTGAGGTTTTTGGCAATATCTGTTATTATCTCCTCCCCTAGTTAATTTCTAAATGTCTAAAGGATTTTTAGTAGTTCATCCTTAGTGAGCACCATATTACCTGCTATGCTGGCCTGCACTGGAGCCTTTAGGAAGTGCACTGGAACACCAAATTTATGTTTGCCGGTTAGTGATCTTCTTTTGTAAATCTTTCATAAGTGCCAGGAAAGGGGGTCTTCCTTTCAGTAATTTTGCTGGGCTTGAGGTCTCATGATGGCCGGTTCATGCACAGCAGCAGTATTGCTTTATTAGTAATATTTTGATCTCACCCACAGTTCTATTTGTTTGCTCTTTCTCCCTATGTCACTTCATTCATGTCAGTCCGAGGTGGGTGGTGCCTTTCACCAATAATATTGCTAACTTCAAAGGTTTAGAATTGTCCATTGGTGGGAGCTTTTTGCTGGCTCTTGGGTTAGAGTAGTGCTCAGTTGGATATATTGTGCATCTCACACTAGTCTCACAATGGGATTCTGGTGTGCAAAAAGTTCCAATCCCCCTCCTTATTTGTTACCCATCATTAGACGGTAAATTCCAATTTCCTTCTCACATTTTTCAGAATTCCAGTTTCTTTTCATAAGCAAACAATTTGCTTTTGGGGTATTTCCATTGTTTACTGGCAGGCACGCTCCATATTTGGTCGCTTTTATAAGCACATCTGTCAGATTAGCCTTTGCTGGGGATTCTCCTTTCCAGCTTGACAGACTACCTTTTCAGGCATCACCCCCTCGCTGTGCCTTTCACAATTCTATGACTGCTCCGATTGTTTCCTGTATTACCTTAGAGAACATGGTTGTCACCTGGATTTTTGTGCCTCTTGCAACACCATTTGTGTGCCATAAGCTTGCCTTTATTCTGTTTTGGCACCAAGGCATTCAGGTTTCAATTGTCTGAGCTCCAGTTTGGGAATTGTCATTTTCTGTGAGGTCTTACCCCATGGGGCTGCAAAGTTGCAGAACACTTCCATCTTTTCTCTATGCTAGTGGCTTCGATGAACTGTTCCTAAGGGGGTCAGATGTTTTTTGTGCCCCCGGAGAGCTGCCAACAAACACATCTTGTCAGGGCAAGTTCCCATTTTAGACTTTCAATTAATAGTAATAGGTTGGGTGGGCCTATAGTAATATTAGTAAAGGTTAGTGGGTTTAATTGTAGTGATTTGATTAGTTAGGTTTATTAAATCATTATATTACATTTTGTAAGTATGGTAGGGCCTAGTGTATCATTTAGTGTGCCTTTTAGGTAATTGTACTGTATTTCTATTATTGTAGTTATGTTATGTGGGATGTGCATGCAATTTGTATTTCTGACATTGGGAATTGTTTGTTTTGTGTGTGTGACTGTATGTTTTTGGTTACAGGAGGCATGGTATTTGAAAGAAGTTTTATTCGGACACGGACGTGTTTTTTTTCAAAGAAAATGGTTTGAATTATTTTGTATCCAAAGTTTTACAATTATTCTGGTGTAACATTTGGTTTTCCTGCAGAGTTTCTTTCTTTAAGTTTATTTTTAGGGTTTTGGAGGGATTTGTAGTAATTAATACAGATGTCTTCAAATGATGTTCTTAATGTAAAGTGCATTTTTTAATTTATTGTGAGATTTTTTTAGTTTGAATTTCTTCATGTGAAGTAGGATTTCTGCTTCCAAAGACTTTCAGCTACTATAAGCGTTGTTACTTTATTAAAGTCAAAATGTTGGGTGGGATATGGGTTATATATATTTATGCTTATGTGTGTTTTAATATATGTTGCTAGAGTGTAGTAGTATTAAAATTTACCTTGGATTGTGTATGTTGTACAAAGGTGGTGGCATCATGATCTTAATGTCATGTTAATGTTAAATCTTAACTATGAGAAAATTGTAATGTTTGATGTTTCATTAGTATTATATGTTTTAATGGATTCTAATTTTTTATTTATTGTATTTTTAAATTTCGAATGTTATAGAATAAATTATATTTTTGATTACATTGAAAAATATTAATTGATTATAGAGGTATTTTGTTCTGCTTTTCTGCTATTGTGATCTAATGTGTTTATGATGGAGTAGATTATAGTGATCTTTAAGCTATTGTATCTAGGCAGTAGAGTCCTTTGTTGTTTGGAAAGAGTGTGGTTTTAGCAGCTAATATTTCATGTACTTGTTGAGTTTATTCAGAAATGTTAGGGAACGGTTGTTCGGATAGGGCTTGCTTTTAGCATAGGCCTTGATAATTATGCTCTATTTTTCAAAACATTTCTATGAATTGATTAGGGCAGGGTAGCTTCTTCCTAGAGTACTTTAGAAGGAGAGATGCCACTCTTCCACAACATTATTAGTTTTTGTTTCCTTGGTTAGCATATTGTTGTACACATTTCACAAGGTGCATGTGTCCAACCCAAGTGTCTTTAAAGTGGTCTAAAAAGGGAATTAGTTTGTCTTAATTTACTTGATAGAATGGTGATTCTGAAAGACAGTTGTGACGTTTCAAAACCTTATTTGGTGTGGCAAATGCTAGGGGTATAATGTTGTTAACTTCAAATGCTAATTAAGTATTGGAAGAAGGATTGATGCGATACCTTAGGTGGATTGTTGTTTCAAAAAAGGTGGATTCAAATGTAAATATCATCCTTGTACTGCCATTGGTAGATATATTTTAAGAACTGTTTAAATCTGCACCGGTTAATAAGCCATAACTATTTTTGAGGGTAGTAATTGTAAGATCATTTTCTTTAATAATTGTTTGCAATTTGTGATATGTGCTGTTTTCTTTATTAGGAAGGGTGCATACATTAGTGACATGTTAGAGTTTTGGTGCTGGTCATCGATAGTACACATCTTAGTAAAGGGTGGTGAACAGTTTTGAAAAGAGTCATCCATTACTCAGATGGTGAATTATGTTAGGGTTAATATGTTGCTGGCCCTGCTGAAAACTATAATTCTGTTTTGATTATCATATAGAAAAGAGCTCACTTTTTGTGTTGGTTACAACATATTTTTAGGATGTCAATAATATCTATCTCACCAACTATATGTTTGGGGCAGCCAATGATTGTCTTTCTATTTTCTGGTTCTAGTAATAAATCTTTTTACATTTGGAATGGTGGTCAACTGTCCTATTACTTCTTCAGGTACGTTAGGAAGAAAGGACCCGGTTGCAAAACACATTTGTAAATTGTGCACAAACATTTTGTGAACAGTTCCTTACTTTGCAAACTGACCAATGTATTAACACATCGGTTCGCAAAATACGGAACCCTAGGTGGCCACTGAATGACCTGCCTACTCAATATTCAGCAGGCAGGTTTCAAAATACAACTCCATCTGATTAGATACTGCTGCAGAGATGGGGCTTAAAAGAGATAACAGACCACCATCTCTGTGAAAATATTTCCAAATGGTCAATTTTATATAAAGCAGTTCAGGTTTCTTAAAACAAATGGGTACTGCTTTAAATAAAAAAAAATTAAAAATCCATTTTGAAAAACATCAGTAAGAGCAGGCAGTTATCCCACTGAAACTGGCATCATAAGTCCCAAAGGTGAAGGGGTCCAAAAGGAGCCCCTTCCTTTTTGTGAATCAGTTACCACCCCAACTTGGGAATCATTGAGTGGAATTATAGCAAACCATTGATACTTGGGTTATTAATTCAGGATTTGGAAAATAGGCCTCAAACAATATCCTTCAAATTTGGGAAACTTTAATAATTTCTTAACCTATTTGGTGCTTCAGAAAAGCTTTTCAAAATTGTGAAATGGATTTAGCTCAATAGCAAACCAGATTTAGAGAATCAGATGTTTTGCCACTGATAAAAAACATTTATACACTTGGCTCCTAGCCTTTCAGAATTGTCATAGGTATTGATGATGAACAAATCCTTGCTTCTTTCAAGTTTTGCACTATATTAAGAATTTGTACTTCAGCTATATTAGGTGGATTATTGATTCTTGAACGTACTCAACAGTTCTGTGTTGCATGACCATAACAGTGGGTTTGTTTGTTGGTAGTGCTCTGTATATTGAAGGTATAATTCAAAAGTGTTGGTAGGGTTTTTTTTTTCTGTGACATCATGAAGGTAGCTATTAAGGAATCTATCAATGATATAAATTTGAGACATAAATTGAAAGTATTTAAATAATTTATAGGGTTATAAGGTTTACAGGTAACAATTTTGCATTTAATATATTATTTATTCTTATTTTCTGGCATGATCTTTGTGCATCATTTCACTGTTGTTTTTGACTTTTTGTATTTGGTTTTAAGTCTTTTTGAGTTTTGTTATCAATTGGAAATATAGCAAAAAAAACAAAAAAAAACATGCACGATGGTTCCCGGGGGGATGGCTACGGAGAACCACGCCTCCGAGTAGCCACAGGTGACGAAGCTGCCCCGCCTCCTCCCTCTGCAATGGCGGATCGTACCTGTCGGCTTGCAGGGAGAAGCTTACAGATGAAGATACGGCGTCTTGATGTAATTGTCGGCTTATGCAAAGCCGATTGATCCGGGCGTCAGCTGAAGCGGAGACTGAACTCCCGTGGAGGAGCGGTGGTGGAGCCTCGGGCGAGAGGCGCTTGTTTCATCTGGCCTGCTCTCCCAACACTGCTTTTGTGGCCGTTCGCCTTTTCTTTCTCCCTCGAGTTCGGTTTGGCTTTTCCCTGTCTGCGCCAGTGCAGAGATACAGGAGGGAACTGGTGTGAATGGAAAGCGCTGGAGATTGATGTAGCAGCTAAGGAGGAATAGGCGATTGAACAAGGAAGCAGGCTGGTAAGAACACTGCTGGAGGAGCCGGGAAAAGATTGGGAGACGGCAAAGTGGGCTGCTGATGGTTTTTAAAAACAGGCTTTAGGCAGAGGTTCTGGAGGGGGAAGGAGAAGGGAGAGGGGAGAGAACAGAGAGAGGGTGGAGAGAGAAGAGGAGAGGGGAAATAAAAGGAGGAGGAAGAAGAAAAGGGAAGAGAGGTAAAAGAGGTAAAGGAGAAAAAAAGGATCACGAGGTGAACGACTAACATTCGGGGAAATTTGATTTTGGGAGTGCTGGAAAAAAAAAAAAAGGAGGAGGCTTGGAAAAAGGAAAGGAACTTTTAAAAATAAATAGAAGAGAAATGGGCAAAACATTTAAACATGCTAATACTGGCAAATTCGATTCAGCAGTTCGGCTGAAAGCCAAAACACGTTTAGCTCAAGCCAGGGAAGCTAAGGAAATCGCCTGTTCAGTAAATAAGGGAGGAGCCTCGTATGGCCTTGACTCTACCCCTGAGAGTTCTGAGAGCGAGCTGCCTTCTACCGTTCTTCTGGAGCAGGTAGAATCAGTGATGGAACAGAGTACTACGATTTCCAACTTAAGTAACATCGCAGCAGCCACGGTAAAGTCTCCGCAAGGCGAACCAATATGTGGAACATCAGAAAATAGCCCTAAGGAGGTAAAGAAATTTTCATTATTTTTGAAGAAAGCCACTTTGTTGTCCTCCTCTTCAAATTTAGGCCTGACTTTAAAAGTAAAAGAAGGAGCACCAAAGGAAGCAGGACTGCCAAGGACATTGATGGATA
The DNA here is from genome assembly GCA_963921515.1 of Calotriton arnoldi. Classification (NCBI taxonomy): domain Eukaryota; kingdom Metazoa; phylum Chordata; class Amphibia; order Caudata; family Salamandridae; genus Calotriton; species Calotriton arnoldi. The sequence goes on from CAWUFW010002309.1 coordinate 23,037, forward strand.
TGATTTCTAAAGATAAGGCTGTACCCTCAGAGGTATGTCAGTGATCAAGATCAAGATCAAGCCCAAGTTCAAGTTCCAACTCAGGGCAGGCCCTTTTCATCAGAAACATCAATGCAAATACCAGATATTAGTAAAATTCCTTCCCAGTCGCAAGGAATAGGAGATGAAAGCAATAATACTGGAATAGAAATCACCTCAAAGCAGATCCCAAATCAGATGGCACTCCAATATAAGCCTCAGCTGCAATCTTCACCTTTATCTCTGTCTCTACTCCCCCTCTACTTCCTTTTCAGAGTCAAGGTTCAATAAAGGGCCAATTACCTCAAGATGATGCTATGGCCAAAATGCCAACTACGGATGGAAGCGCGATCTCGGATGCTACCGAATTCCAAACAGACCCCAGCCAAAGTATGCAGGTATCAAAGGCTTGCCAACTGGAAATAAAGGATATGTTAAACCTAATATTGGAAGAAATACGTGAAATGAAAGAAACTCAGAAACTAGAGATTGCTTCTTTGCATTTACGATTGGGGAAAATGGAAGAAATAATGGCATGCTTTCCAATTAAACTTCAGGAAGCTGAAGGAAGGATTTCAGCTCTCGAAGATCAGATGACAACAGTGATTGGTGAGGTGAGAGAGGTAACAAAAAAGAAGAATAATCTGGAAAGCAAACTGGAGCAGTTGGAGAACCATTCTCGGAGGTCAAACCTCCGGATAGTTGGGATTCCGGAAGGTATTGAAGGCTCTCAGCCATTGCAGTGGGTTAATTCCTTTATCAAGCAAAAAGTTCTCCCAGAGTTTGAAGGAGACCTTACCATCACTAGAGCACACCGAGTTCCAGCCCATCCTTTCCCCAATTCGACGATGCCACGAACAATACTACTTAATTTCGCGGACTTTCGAATAAAGGAAAGAATTTTGACACAGGCAATTCAACAGAGACAGTTTTCTGTAACTGACACTGCAAAATGTCGAATATTTTCAGATATGACTGCCTCTGCTGCACGCAGAAGGAAAGAATTTGTAAAAATTCTGCATTTGTTTAAAGCCCACGGTGCCCAAGCTTCGATTGCTCAGCAATCGAAATTGAAAGTATTGGTAAAAGGGAAATTTTTATGTTTTCTGATTTGGAGGAAGCTCAGGCTTTATTAACAGAGGTCTCTCGGGGATCTCGAGATTGAGGAAAATCCTTTGAAATATTATGATTAAGTAGGTCTCTATATTGATTGATGGATGGGACGGGTTTGGAGATGGAAGGTCTTTTAATGTTTAGGCTTTACTGAAAGAGATTTTCCATGTATCTCGAGACTGAAGAAAGTGCTCGGACTATGTAGGGCCTTTTTGTTTCTTTCTTCCTTCTCTTAAATTTCCTTTTTTTTTTTTTTGTTTTGTTTTTTCTTTTCTTTCTCTTCTTCTTCTGAGATGGGGTCTTTAATATATTAGGTTGTCATTGCAGGGGGTTCGGGGGCAGCTGGGTCACCTAGGGTGTAATTACAGGACACCCAGAAAACTAAAAGGGAGGGGTGGAATGCGGCAAGCGTGGGCAGTAGGGGTTTATCCGCATTCGGGGTTGTATGGGGGGAGGAAGGGGGCACAAAGAGGAAAAAGGAGCAGAAGGTATGTTTAATAAACAAAATGTGAATTTGTTCTTGGTTAAATCAACAGCTTATTATCTGACTTTATAATGGAAAAAATATTAATTGCAAGGTTATATCAGCGAATGCCAATGGCTTGCTGAATAAAAAAAGTGCGGTGCTCATATTAAATGGTTAATGTCACTTAACCCTCTCGTTATATATTTGCAGGAAACTCATTTAAAAACTAACTTTCCCAAAATATTTATACCCAGGGCTTTTCCTCATGCTTTTTTGCATCAGCAGGCCTTGCTATGCGGGGGGTAGCTATATACTTTTCTAATAAAGTTCTTTGGGAATTTGTAAAAATAGTTAGAGACCCTAAAGGGAGGTGGATTTGGGTTACCACAAGGCTGCAGGGGAACATTTTGAATTTTTTAACTACTATGGACCTGTGACTGATGATATCTCTGCTTTAATGAAAATAAATGAGCACCTTTTGGGTACGCCTGGACAGGTTATTCTCGGCGGAGATTTTAATTATATACAAGATTTAAAAAGGACACTTCAAATAAAAATAAAAATCAATTGAAACCAAATACTAAAAAACTAATTGATGTTCTTAAACAAGAATATCAATTGGTAGATCCTTAGCGGATTGAGAACCCAGACATGGATTTTTATACTTGCCACTCACATCGTTTTGGAACATCCTCCCGAATCGATTATTTTCTCATATCTAGATCTCTCCAAACTTCTAAAGTAGGAATAGGGTGTAATCCTTTTTCTGACCATGCATACATTAGTCTTGAGTTAATTTTAAAGGGAGGTATGAGATCGCCCCCAGGTGGCAATTAGATCGCCTCCTTCTTCAAGATTTGGAATGGATGGCCAGTTTTAGAAAATGGATTATTGAATATTTTCAAATTAATGATAATACTGCTGAGCCTTTTTCAGTATGGGGAGGTTTTAAAGCAGCAGCGCGTGGTCAAATAATTACTTTTGCAGCCGTCCAACATAAAACGCGGAAGTTAGAAATAGCCAAATTACAGCTGGAGGCTGAAAAAGAATATGCACTGCTGCTGCAGTCACTCCCGAACCGGTATGCTCAAGCAAAATTAGCATTAAGGGATTTTTTTGCTTTGGAAGAAATCTGTAGCTCCCAAAATTATCAACAAAAAACTTATGAGGAAAGCCAGCTAGTAGGTAATCTACTAGCGAATTTAACGAAAAAGAAACAAGAGGCAGCTACAATATTGAAAGTGCTTGATCCTCAGACAGGGGATGAAACAACTAAAAGTAATGAGATTAGTCAGATCTTTTTGAATCATTTTCAACAACTTTATTCGATAGAACATCAGGTAGAGGATGAATGGATTCAGAACTATTTTTTAAATTTAAATATTCCAAAACTTTCAACAAAAAGAGTTGGTCAATTAAGTTTGGATGTGGAAACCGTCGAGATTTTGACTGCTATTAAAACAACCGCTGGGGCTAAAGCTTGCGGACAAGACGGCTTCCCTATTGAATTTTATAAAGCTTTTGCAGGGGAGCTATTGATCCTCTTAAAAAACTATTTAATTATATTAAAGAGGGAGGTATGGTACCCGTGAATTTTAAGGAATCCATAATTGTGTCCTTTGTGAAAAAAGATAAAAATCCCGCCGATGTAAATTCTTATAGGCCCATTAGTCTTTTAAACTCAGACTATAAGATATTAATGAAAATTTGGGCAGAGCGTTTTTCGTTGGCTGCCCAAGAGTCCATTCATAGTGATCAAACTGGTTTTATTAAGGGCAGATCGATGGCGGTAAATACAGAATTTTTAATTCATGCTTTGGATTATTTTAATACTAATTCTACCCCGGCATGTATTATAATGATGGACGCCGAGAAAGCTTTTGATTTGGTTAATTGGAAAACGCTATTTTTTATTCTTGGCTCTTTCGGCTTCCCAACCCAAATTGTTAAGATGGTACAGAATATCTATCAGGAAGCAACAGCCACGGTAGTTATAAATGCTACAAAAGTAGGTAATATTAAAATATGCTGTGGGACAAGACAAGGCTGTCCGTTATCGCCGCTGCTCTTTACCTTTTTATAGAGCCTTTGGTTATTAAGATGCGTAATAACCCTGATATTCAGCCTCCGATTCCTGGGATGGCTAAACTAAAATTATTCGCAGACGACATTATTTTATATTTAAAACCTGATAAAATAAACCTTGAGATAGTTTTGAAAGAATTTAAGAATTATGAATTAATTGGGGGCTATAAGATAAATTCTAACAAAACCGAAGTGCTAGCTCTTAATGTCGATTCAAATTTTCTTCCACTATGTTTAGAAGCTCAAGCATTTAAGACGGACCCAATTAGGTATCTTGGGATGTTTGTGTCTAATCAACATCAGCAGCTTTTCAGATTAAACTATATAAGAATGAAAGATAAAATTAAAAAATTGTTGGAACAATGGCTTCTTCTTCCCCTTTCATTGATTGGGAGGGTGTCTTTAATTAAAATGTCTATACTCCCGTTGCTTCTGTTTCTTTTTATAAATGTTCCCATTAAGGTAGACGCTTCTTTTTTAAAGAAATGGAAACTTTATTTAGAAAATTTATTTGGGCAAAAAAGGCATCTAGGGTTAAGCTACTTACGGTACAATTACCTATAAAACAAGGGGGGTTAGCTTTGCCGCATTTGAAAACTTATTATGAAGCCGCATTTTTAAATTTAGTTTCTGGTTTGTTAAGATCAAATGGTACAAGAGATAGTTTTTTATGGATAAAATGACTCAAGAAATGGGTTCGCAAACTTCTGTGTTTTTAAAACTTCCAAGTTTCCCAAAAGGACAAGGTATAAAACATTAAAAGATTATTCTTTTAGACTCTCAGCTTTTTAAAAAAAACAAGTTCATCAGGTTTACACTTTGTAAAATTGGGAGAATGTAGGAATTTGGGTCTCCAGCTCCGATCCAAAACTATAAAAACATGGGAGAACTGTGGACTATCCGAGTTAAGACAATTTTCTGTTTTGAATAGGGCGATTTCTTGGCAAGAAATAATAGTTAGGGCGGAGGGTTGTAATAAACCTGCTTTTTTGAATATCTTCAAATTGTCCATTTTTAACAGATATAAAAGAAATTTTTGATGCTCCAAATTACTTAATATCAACCCTTTATGGTACTAAACTACATGGTGTGGGGAATTGGTATCGGCTGTTACAACAGCATAGCCAAAATCCCTTAATAGAGAATCATCTAGCGAGAATCGCCAGTGAAACCCAGTGTTCCTTTACTCTTAAGGATTGGGAAGAGATTAGCCTTTTAGGGAATAAAACACTTCGAGCAGCAAATTTTAAGAGAATGTCTTTTCTATCCTGTTTGCTTTCTTATTATACTCCGGCGGCACTTAATAAAAGGTTTCCGGAAGTCCCAAATAAATGTTTTAGATGTCAGAGAGATGGGGAAGGTGGATGGCATCATATTTTTTTTACATGTCCTCGTCTGAACTCTTTTTGGGAATCAATTTTCATTGATATTGGACAGGCTTTGGGAAAGAAAGTACCGTTAGAGGCCGATGTTGAACTATTTGCATTTTGTAAAGATAGATTGTTATTAACTGAGGCTGAAAAAGTGTTTTTGTGTATCTCCTGTACGGTAGCACGCTCGTTAGTTCTCCAAAATTGGAATTCGAAGGAAATACCTTCCCATTTAAAATGGTTTAAAAAAATGCAGAGAACTCGTAATTTTGAGGAAGCCTATGCAAAACGATTAGGAGCGATAAAGAAATTTAGAAAGAATTGGAAGTTTTTTAGTGATTTGGAAAAACTGAAAGATATGAATATTTGATAAATATTGGATATGTACCAGCGAATTATATTTATATTTATACTGCATTTGCACTTTTTTATCTTTTTGTACTGTATAAGCACCAGCACTTTATTTACCCTATATGTACTGTGTTTTGAGATTACTGCACGGAAGATGTTTTGTATATTGTCTTTTAAAATTTGGGCTGTTTTTGATATGATATTTAAGAATGATGTTTGTTTTTATACCTACTGCTCCGCTCAATAAAAAAAAAAAAAAAAAAGAAGAAATATAGCAAAAAAGAACATGCATGTAACTATTTTATGTTATGCATATTTATATTATTTGTAGTTTGTGATTTTCATTTTTTAAGAGTTAAGAAACTTTCTTTCTAGAAGCTGTTATTTTTTCATTTCAATAGAGATTCTAAGGTGCTTAAGTGGTGGCACACTAGCAATGACAGTTTGCCTTGCTGTGGGCTAGCTTTGAGGCAATTTGTATGTTTGACATGTTCTGCATTTATATTTGTTTTATATGTCCTTTATATATTGAGAGAGTATATTTTTGTTTTCAATATTAGTGTTTTTTCAATTTTTTGATTGACAATTGTTTTGTTATAAATATTGGTGCTATTTCCATAGGAGAATAACAAAGTTAATTTTATTGATATTAGGAGTTTTATAATGATATCATTATAGCACAATATTTTTGTGCATACTATTTTGTCGTACACCCTATGAGCGTGCTTTAAGAACCTTCCGCTACAAGCTGGTGGCTCATGTTTTACAAAATGTGATTGAAAGGCCTTCAACTTATCATAATTGAGACACTGGGCTTACCAAAGAAAGAGAAATCCCACTAACTAGTGGGAAAGAAGGTTAATATTATTTTCTTCACTGGGGACATAAAATGGTGATCGCAGTGCAGATGTTCCATTAGCATCCTGAAGGTACTCCAAAGGCAAGCCCATCTGCACTCGTTCATGCATGGGCATGGCTAGCAGTTAGTCACTATGCCCAAATAGCTGACAGAAAGAAACATTGTGAAGGCAAGGGTAAGTGAACACTGGATTTGTTGCCCCTGCATTATGCTCTTACGGGAGAACCTCCGAAAGCCCTTCGGAGAGAAAAGATGTAGTATCCCATTCCTCCCTACAAAGTAAATTCATGTTTTATCACCAACAATAACATTTATAACAAAATTAAGGTGGACCAGTGTAGTATGTTCTCTGCAAAAACAAAACTGGGCTATGGTAAAAGTTTAGTTATTAATTGGAATTTTTAATCACTATTCATAATGGAAATCTGGTTCTTGGATGATGTAATTCCATTTTAGAGGATTTAGTGCCAGAAAACTACATAATTGCCTATTGTGATCATGATGAAAGATGTGGGGGTGAGGCAGTTATGATACTCCACAATACTATTAAAGTTAATCAATTAAACAGCTCCTGGTTTAGAGGCACAGAAAATCTTCTCTTAAATTATAGGTTATTGCCCCTTTCAAGACTCTAGGGCTTATTTTATCTGGCTAAATGTACTGATAACTCAAGCTCAGTAACTTTTTACAGAAGTCATGAATGTAGGTGATTTTAATATTTAGACAGAAAACACAGCCATCCCTAGTACCAAAGGTACTCAGTTCAATAAGTCCATTGGGTCTTATGCAGTTAATGAACTGCCCCCCACATGAGCACTAGATTAAATTTGCACTACTATAAATATCATAACATTCTTCCATACAAAGTAACTACCTAGGACTGACCACTTTCTGGTCATACTCAATATTGTGGATGTGTGAAAGGGTCGTAATGCTAATAATACTTTAGGTACCCACTGGAATTGGAAATTAGTTACACCTATGGCTTTTAATGAGAAATCTGGGGAGTCCATCAACCAGATAAGTAGTTTTAAGGCACTAATGGATGTCGATGGTGCAGTGACTGAATTCCGGTCATTGTGAACTGAAACTTTAAATCACCTAGAACCTGTGGAAACTAAAAGCCAAGTATAACTTATGTTTTTGTTCTCTGTTCTCTCCAGCAACCAAAAATGCTAAAGATCAACTGGAAAATCAGGAAGGAACTGGTGTAAAATACATTGTCCCTTAACAAGCTTGAGTATTTTAAGCAAATGAGTAAATATAATCATCTTTTAAGAAAAATTTAAAAATCTACTATTCCCCATAAATGTTGCATGCAAAAAACTCTGCACAAGGACTTTTCAAAACAGTAGAACTCCAAAATAATCTAGTCTCCATAAACATCATCATCATCCCCTAACAGCGGATGGTGGATACTCTATTTTACTTTTTCCAAAATAAAGTGAGCAACATGAGGAACACTTGATGTCAGCCCTTAGCTGCAGGAAGAAACTAACCAAGGTAAAGAATGCTGTTGGAAATAACAATCTTTTGGGTGGTATTTCCCCAGATGTGTGCCTTTACTACACTACTATTTTTCTGCACCTGTTTTTGTTGGCATTAGGACCCAGACACTTTACTCATGCTAACCATTGGTAAAGTGCTTATGTTCTTCCTTCCAAAGACGGTAATATTGGCATATACCCGATTTACTCATATGTCCCTAGTAAATGATACTACATGTACCTAGGGCCTGCACATTAAATGCTACAAGTGGGCTGCACCACTCATTGTTCCACCCACTAATGTAGCACTGTAAAACATGCCTCGGGCCTACTGAAGGGCAGTTTTAAACTACCTTTTTGACCTGTCAAATAAACCATTTTCCAGGCCTAAACCTTCATTTTAATACTTAAAAATCACCCCTAAGATAGGCTTTAAAGGCTCATAGGGCTGGATGCGTGGTATTTAAAAAGTAGGATACATGTACTTATATTTTACATGTCCTAGCGGTGAAAAACTCCCAGAGTAGTTTTTCACAGTGGCAAGAGCAAGCTCTCCCATCGACTAACATAATACTCTTTAATGGTAAAGTCAGATTTTAAATTACTATTTTGAAAGTGCCACTTTTAGAAAATTGTCATTTTTCTACCTAAACTAAATGCGTCTTTCTGCCAGTGTTCAGGGTCACATGAATGTTAATGTCTCTCCTGTGGCGAGATGTGCATTCCTTCCAGACAGGGGACAAAAGGGCCTTAGGTGTGGGGAAGGGTTTTCCTTTCCTCAGCAGGATGTCCCTGGAAGGGTTGTACTCAGGCCTTCCTGACCTTCAAAGGGTAGCCTGAGGGCTGTGCCCACCCTTTCCTGACTTTTGAAGCTGGCTGCCCTGCAACTGGCAAATGCAGCTCACACCTGTGCCTGCCTGCCCCTTTTTCTCCCTTGAGAGATTGGATCCAAACCCAGGAAGAGGGAAGAACTAACCAGAACTAGTCTAGGGCTAGACAGAAGTGGTGGTTCCTGCACACAGTCTGGCACTGGGTATAATCGCGGCCGCCTTAGAACCTCTGATCAGAACACTCCTGGACCTGAAAAGATTCAGAAGAAGGACTGCCCGGCTGTATGAAGAAGAGAGAATGGACCTGACCTTCAAAGGGTAGTCTGAGGGCTGTGCCCACACTTTCCTGACTTTTGAAGCTGCCTGCCTTGCCACTGGGAAATGCAGCTCACATCTGTGCCTACCTGCCCCCTTTTCTCCCTTGAGAGATTGGATCCAAACCCAGGGAAGAGGGAGGAAGTAACCAGAACTAGTGTAGGGCTAGATAAAAGTGGTGGTCCCCGCACACAGTCTGGCACTGGGTATAAACGTGGCCCTCTTAGATCCTCTGATCAGAACACTGCTGTATCTGAAAAGATTCAGAAGAAGGACTGCCCGGCTGTATGAAGAAGAGAGAATGGACCTGCCCTTCAAAGGGTAGTCTGAAGGCTGTGCCCACCCTTTCCTGACTTTTGAAGCTGCCTGCCCTGCCACTGGGAAATGCAGCTCACGTCTGTGCCTACCTGCCCCCTTTTCTCCCTTGAGAGATTGAATCCAAACCCAGGGAAGAGGGAAGAACTAACCAGAACTAGTGTAGGGCTAGATAAAAGTGGTGGTCCCCGCACACAGTCTGGCACTGGGTATAAACGTGGCCCCCTTAGAACCTCTGATCAGAACACTGCTGGATCTGAGAAGATTCAGAAGAAGGACTGCCCGGCTGCATGAAGAAGAAAGAATGGACCTATTTCCCTTGAACCCAGGATCCCAGTAGTGTCTCCAAGGGTCAGTTAGCTGATCTCCTATTTGGGCTGCATGAACACAAGAAGCTTCTAGAAGCCTCACCTGCAACTGTCCAGCTGACCAGCACCAACTGGACCTGCCTCGACCCTGCTGCGGGCCTCTGCTGGAGTGAGTCCTGACTCCCAAAGTGCCCCCCTGCCAGGTCCTGGACCTTTGGCTGGTTTCAGAATGTACTCCTGCTACCTACAAACAAGAACTGGACTCCAGGTGAATTATCTTGATGTCCTTGGCTCTTCACTTTGAGAAAGAGCCATCCACAGCCTCTTTGCGAAAGAGACAAGACTTCACCAAGGCCAAAAAAGGAGATGCTTCTGACTACTGATGAGACCTCCCTGGATCCAGACTCGGGACTTCATCCATACAGTGCAATTCTCGTCAGCAACACCCACCCTGCATTTCTCACCAGCACAAAGCTCTGACCGAAGCCTAAATCAATTGTGCCTTTCTAATGCTGTCCAGGGCCACATGACTGTGAATGGCTCCCCTGTGGGTTATGAATTATTTCCAGATATGGGGACAAAAGAGGCCTAGGAGTGAGGGGAGTAGGACTTCCTGACAGAATGGTTGGGGAGGAGCTGTACCCTACCCTCATTACATTTCAAAGGGCCCTGCCAGAAGGACACACAAATGAACCTGACACCCTTGCCTTTTCACTCTAGACAATTTGGAGCCAGGGGAAGGAGAGGAACTGGCCAGAAGCAGTTTTGGGGTTAGGCCAGGGAATTCGTTCACACAAAGGCGGGAACCATGTATTAAAGTGGCACCTTCAGAACCTCTCATCAGAACACTCTGGGACCTCAGGAATGTTCGGAATTAGGACTGCCCTGCTATCTGAAGAAGGAAGATTGTACCTGCTCGCCTTGAACACAGGCTCCCTAGAAGTGACACCAAGGGGATCGTTGGCTGACATTCAGTTTGAGTAACAGGGACACAAACAAGCTTACATAGGCCTCCATGCAACTGCCCAGCTGGCCAGCACCAACTGGAAACTGCCTGGACCTGCCTGAGCCCTGTGCTGGAGTGAGTCCTGATCCCTAAGAGGCGCGCACCCCCAGGTCATGGACCTCTGGCTGACATCAGAGTGTACCCCTTCTGAACTCCAGGTGGGGGGCGTGGCCAAGCCGCAGACCAAGATGGCCGCACGGCTCTGAAGCTCTGTCCGGCTGCCCCAGCTAATAACGTCTGTCTCCTTCCATCCTGACCGCTATGGCACCTTAACCCACTCCGCCGAACCCCCCCCGCGACGGTAAAGCAGCGATGCTACTTTGAACCCCCGTGGCTGCCGGTAAACTGCAGAAAACGGCTCCGAGACATATGGGGGAGGGGCCTGCTCCGTCAACCCTACGCAGCTCGGAGGTGCTCTCGGGCCCTCCGGCCGAAGCTTGGATCCTCGGCGCCCTGAGGAGAGTTGTGGAATTGTTGCTGCAGACTTCACTGCGGTGAGTGTGGCGCTTGGTGGGCCTTTCCCCCCTCCCTCCTAGACTCTATACTGCCGTCGCCACGTTCTCCCCTCCCCAGGCTCCTTGGGACGCGGGCGAGCCTTCAACAACGCTCCCGGAGGCCCCAAGGAGACAGCGTCCTCGGGAGAGCCTGGGAGGCAGCCATCCGGCTGTGCTCCGGGTCTGTTGGGAGCAGGAAGTGGCCTGCATCGTAGGCCCACTTCCGTCCACTCGATACACTGCCTTAATTGACCGGCTTTGGCGGGGAGCCCGTTGCCCACTATAGATCGGGCAAAGACCGGGTCGTGACGCAGCTCCTTACTCCGTCACACGAAGCAGTGCAACGATCGCGCAAACCACGTTGCGCGGCCCTCGGGGCAATGAAATGGTCAGCGGCAAGTACACACCTTGGGGCAGAAACCTTCTGTTTGTAAAACAAGAATACACTGTGGATTGCCTGGTTCTCTGATGTTTCCAGCCTTTCTAAATAGGGGATCCAGATTTACCACATTAGCCCTGCAGTAAGGACACTTACGCCAATGCCCTGGCCACGCTAGGCCCATCCATACGAACTGCCATCTATACCACCCTCCAACGTTAACTGCATTAAATGGGGCAAGATGGTGAAGTACATAAGGCTGCATCACGCGGGGCTGACAACGTGATCGGTGCCTGGACATCCACTCGACTGTCCCCCCCACTGCTTCCCTCCCGCCATGTGCCTGCCAAAACAGTCCTGTTGCCATTAGCTTAGTGCAGCACCACCACGCTATCCAACCACACCAGACAATCAGCAATTGCCAGCTGCAAACTTTCCTTTCTGTGCACAGACATAACGGCATGGGCAAAAAAGACCCTAAACAGAGAGTGTTAACATTTAACAAAGCAGCGGAGAAGGCACAGGACTCCAGCACCATCATGGCAGAAGACGGCCAAGACGTGGCCACCACGACTGACTCTGCCACCACCCAGGCCTCCTTGCTGTCTGAGCTGAGAGCCGGGTTTAAGTCATTGGACAGTAGGTTTGATACACTGGAAAAACGCCTAGACACACTAGGGTCCAAACTAGATATACATGATCGACGACTAGACACAGTAGAAGGCCGAGTTTCAGACATCGAGGATGGTGCGGCTCAGTCAACTAAACGATTGGAGCAAAGTGGATTTTTTTTTAAAGCAATCAAAAACGAAGATCTAGACGTGCGTAGCCGCCGCAACAATCTTCGCATTCTTGTGGTCCCGGAATCGACCAACACAGGAAGGATGGATCTTTTTGTGGAGTCAATGCTCAGTGACATTTTTGGGAAGGAGGTCTTCACTCCCGGATTTGTGGTGGAGCGCGCTCACCGCTCCCTAGGTCCCCGTCCAAACCCTGGTTGCCCGCTGAGGCCCATCATCGTGTGCATAATGAACTTTCGCGATAGAGACACTGCACTACACCTGGCCAGGGAACGAGGAGAACTTACCTGGCAGGGCTCCATTGTTACACTCTATCCTGACTTCACAATAATGGTCCAAGAGGCGTGACGCAAATACTCAGGTGTCAAATCTGCTCTACGGAACCTGGGCCTCCGGTATGGCATGCTATATCCTGCACGCTTATGGGCGGACATTATTGGTCGGCCCCGTATTTTCGACACACCCACTGAAGCACAGGAATTTTGCAGATCCTACAAAAAGTCTAGCAGTCAGCAAAAGGACGCTGGTGCTGGCTCTTCCCCTCCTCACAGCAGCTCTGTTGCCAGTGTGGATCTTTTTTCTCATGACTAACCTCCGCTATTAGTTTTTGGATAGCTGACTTATATTTTAGAAGCAGCCTTACATTAGTTGAGACAGAATTAGTACCATATTTCTTAAACTTCTCTTATTAAGCTGGGCACTGTCGGAGCGTTGCCTCCCCCCCACGTGCGTAGCATTTTGGTGAAATCACGGATTGTAATGTATCGTCCTGTGCACTTGCATTTCCAATTGGGATGTTTACAGGATGCCTTTGGTTATTGTTCATTTGGGTTGGCTCCTTGCGTACTGGGACGCGAGGCTGGGTGGGGGGTGGAGGGAGGGGATGCTTTGCGAATTGTCAGTTATTACTTGATTACCAGTTACTTGTATGATATTCAGTGGTCTCTTGCCGCTCCTTTCACACTCGACACTCAACTTCATCGTTCAAACGACAGCAGTACTTAATCTTTCAGACCACTCCAATCTGTCTGCCATAACTTGGAACGTTAGGGAACTTAACAACCCTAGAAAACGGAAACAAGTACTGAATTATTTGCAAAGACACCACGTAGACATAGCCTTCCTACAGAAGACACACCTGCCAAAATCTGATGCCACGCACTTTGCAGCCAGCTGGGGCCCACATCGTTTTTTTTCCAATTACAGCACATATGCCCGGGGCACAGCGATATTAATTCATAAGAGACTTCTTTTCTCTTTGTTCCAAAGCCACGTCGATAGTGAGGGCCGGTTCAATATAGTAGTGGGTAAACTGATGGGCCATGTTGTGACGCTTGTCTGCCTGTACGCCCCAAATAATGACTGCCCCGAATATTTCCAGGAATTACATGCCACAATTCTACGCATAGGCACTGATTGTATCCTACTGGGGGGGGAATTTAACCTGCTCCTAACCCGCATATTAGACTGTTCCTCTGTTTCAGCAGACACCAAACCTCGCTCGTGATGAGCGCTGCTGGCCATGTGCGAAACACTACAGCTCTCTGATATCTGGAGAAAGCACAACCCAACGGACTCAGGCTTCACCCACTACTCAGCCCAGCATGACACTTGGACCAGACTAGATTACTGCTACTTACCCCAAAACTAACAGCATGGTACAAAACAACCATAATCCTGCCCAGAACATACTCCGATCACTCCCCAGTGATGCTTAAAGTCTGTATTTCTAGGCCGAAAGGTCATGAGCACCAGTGGAGATTCCCTGGCAGAGCTTTGACCGACGACTTGTTCCACTCAGAGATTAGAGATGCAATAGAGGATTACTTTGAATTGAACACGGGGTCAGTTGACACATGGGCGGTACTTTGGGAGGCCTCTAAGGCCTACATCAGGGGAGTCACCATTGCAAAACATGCTGGGGTACTAAAAGACCTCAGACAAACCTTAGCCAATATTGAACAGCAACTAACGGCATTAGATAATGCACGGTTGCTCTCCCCGGACTCTGAAGGGGGGAAAAACCGTCGATTAGAATTACTTGTAGAATTCAGGGAGGCTGCAGATAGGGAAACTCACTTCCTGAACAAATATGCCACAGTGCATAGATATGGTGAGGGCAAGAGACCGGGACGTACCCTAGCGCAATTACTGAGACCCCCATATGCCAAATTGTACATCACAGAACTCAGCACTGACTCGGGCACCTTTTAACGGATACATTGGAAATCCGCGCTGAATTCCTCTCATATTATGAAACCTTATATGCGTCCAAAATAGTGCACAACTCCGGACATCAAGATGATTATTTTTCTGAGATTGCATTGGTCTATATGGACAAATACATGCAAGATTTCCTTGCTCAACCATTCTCCTCTGAAGAAATCATCAGCGAGATTGATGCGTTGAATGGTTCCACCGCTCCGGGCCTCGATGGCTTTACGGGCGATTTTTATAAAATGTACAAAGATATTTTAGCCCCTCGGCTTCTCGAGGTTTATAATGAATCATTAGAACGGAAACAACTACCTCCCACTCTCAGAGAGGCTGTGATTGTTTGATTACCCAAGCCCGGCAAAGACCCCCTGTTATGCGTGTCTTATTGGCCTCTGTCATTGCTAAATTTAGACTAAAATTTTTTGGCAAAAATGATCGCATTGCATCTCGCCCTACTACTGGACAAAATAATATCCCCAGTTCAATCGGGATTTGTGCCCCATAGATCTACTTCCTTGAATCTACACACGCTATTTGCGGTAATACACAGAATTAACCCGGCAGTTCCGGCCGCAGCAGTCCTGTTGGACACGGAGAAAGCATTTGACTCCTTGGAGTGGCCATTTTTATTATCAGTAATGCACAGGCTAGGCATGCCCATGGGGTTTGTAGATCTCACAGCACTTCTATACTCTGCTCCCACTGCCAGAATACGCATAAACGGCACACTTTCTCACTCCTTCACTTTATCCCACGGCACCAGGCAGGGTTGCCCCCTATCGCTACTCCTATTTATACTAGCGATGGATCCACTTGTCAGACATTTTCAGGAGCGCCATCTGCAGAGGGGGCTCCAGTTCAATACAGGGCCCCTGCTGGTGTCGCTGTACGCAGATGACATTATTCTCTACGTGCAAGACCCTCAGAATAACTTAGACCCGCTGGTCAGAGCGATTATTAGATTTGGTAGATTCTCTGGCCTCGGTATAAACAGGCACAAGTCTGTGATATTTCCCCTTACCACAGGCACCACGAGATGGGAATGCGAATTCCCACTGGCCTGGGGCACAGATTCAGTGAAGTACTTGGGGATAAATATTCATTTGGACACCTCTGAAATCATTCAACTAAATTATGGTAAGGCTGTACACAAACTTGAAATGCAGGTGGACAGGTGGCTACAACTCCCACTCTCAATCGCAAGACGTGTAGCATTGATTAAAATGATTGTCCTGCCCAAATTCCTGTATCTTTTTAACAATATCCCTATCCCACTAACAAATCGGTTCTTCACGTCACTACGCACTCATCTCATTCGACTGACTTGGGGAGACAGAAGACCTAGGGTCCACTGGGAGGTAATGACGCTGCCTTATCACAGAGGAGGATTTGGTGTTCCCAACTTTCAACTATACTATTTAGTTGCGCAGTGCAGCTATGCACACTCCTGGTTCCATCCGGATGCCAGGATTCCATACCTACGGCCAGAAGCTGATCTGGTCCTACCCAACACACTAAATATGGTATTACCTCAGGGCTTCCCACGAGACCCGACTGATATCCAAACGGTGTCCACTACCAGTTGGTCCTGGCAGAAGCTGGTCAGGGTCATGGGTTCCCCGGTGCTATACTCTCCGGGTCTACCGATTCCAAACAACCGCTGGATACCCATCACAGGGGAAAGGATAGTGAAGCGTACACTTTCCAAATAGGATCTGAACACAGTTGGGGATTTGTACACTGGAGGGCACATATTTTCTGTCTCGGAAGGGGATAGGTTTAATGACGCTTCCTTCATGGACAAATTTGTTCTTAATCGCCTGCGCTCAGCAGTGAGGGCAACTATTCCTGGGGTCCCTTTAGAACCTGAGCCATTCACTCCCCTCTCTGCTGTTTTAGATAACACCAGGGGGGAACACTTAGTTTCCAAGATGTACAAGGCATGTGCAGACATAATTCCAATAAACGACGCTAAAATAAGGGCTGCTTGGGAGGCGGATCTGGGGCACCCTATCACGGATGATCAATGGGCGGTATGCTGCAGTCAAACTAAGGAAGTATCCCCGAACAGTCGTCACAAACTGATTCACTTCAAATTCCTACGTAGAACATATATTACCCCCGAGATGACACACAAATTTGACCCTGACAGATCCCATTGCTGTTTAAAGTGTAAGGCCCCACACGCGGATTTTGCGCATCTCTCCTGGAATTGTGGCAAAATAAAAATGTTCTGGGCCGCAATTTTCCATACACTTGGGGATATGATAGACCTAGACATTGAGCCCACCCCTGAGGTTGCATTGCTGGGATATGTGACAAATATTCCAAAGTCTGTCCGGAAATTTACCGCCATAGGGTTGCTTCTGGCCAAGAGAGAAATTGCAATTAAATGGGGGAGAAAAACTGCTCCGACACAAAAAGACTGGCTAAATAGTCTTGCATATTGCAACACCAACTAGGATCTATACTCCTCCACGCTTCCTAGAACGTCCCGCACTAGGGATATTTGGGGCCCGCTCAAACATTATACAGCAGCACCGCAGTCACAATCTGCCACACAGCTTGACCGCGGACTTGTACCCACTGGTGTAGGCTGATCAAACTGCAAATTGTATACATGGCTCAGAAATGTTATCATTAATCATGTCTAAAACTATTTTATTTTGTGAAAACTCAAACAGGTTGTTCGAAATATGGACAGAAAGAGTGTCGCTCTCAGAATTGCTGATTTGGCAGATCATTTTGAGTTGATTATTGTGGTAATTAGAACTTATGTGGAGCAGGCGAGTTACTTATTTTCCGCTATATATTGTATTGCTATCACATTACTGCGTTAGAGATTGAAGATGTGTTGTTATACTTTTGAAACTGGTAAATAAAGTATAAAAAAAAAAAAAACACTCCAGGTGAAGATATAAAGGTTTTGGGCTCCTCGTGACCTCAATGTGGCCTCTTTGTTCCAAGAAATTACTGCCCACGATAACCACCAACGTGAAGCTTTAGCGGGATCTGCACTTCGCGTCAACAGCGACCATACAGAACAACCATCAGTGTGACGCTCCAGCAATGACTGGTTCTTTGTGCCACAACAATGACTGTCCACAACACCCGACCTATCTCTTACGCCGACCATGATCTCCTCACTGCCCGCCAATGCAAATGAAGCTCCAAGCGCAGACTTGAGAGGGTAACTCTTCAGTGGGATGACCTGGTCCTTGTATCTGAACTGTGCTTCATTGTGGCTGACCTGATCTGGTCATGCTGGACTTTACACCGGTCCAGCACAACCAGATAACCGCAGGTGGCACTTTCTGCTTTTTGGAGCTATTTTCACAGAAAAAAATAAAAACTCATATCTCCTGTTCTATTGATTGATTTTTTGTAATTTTGATGCCATTTCATGTATTAAAATGTATTCTGTTTTCCTAAATTAATTTGGGATTTTTCTCATGGTGTGTTTTCATGCTATTACTCTTTGAATACCATATAAATACAACAAACAAATACAAAATGTCTCAGGGCCTGATTATGACTACGGTGGTCCGATGAACCACCGTTGCCATGGTGGTGGTGTGGGCACTGGCGCGTTCTTGAGCGGTCAGAGGCTCTGAATGTGCTGGTGGTGCTCCTGCAGCACCGCCAAGCATATTAGGAGTTTCCTCACCGTAACAGTGGCGGGCGGCCGGTAGTTAGGTTTGGTGTGGGAATGGGTCACTTTGAAAAAGCTCCATTCAGTTTCAAACAATCTATGCCAACTGCATTGGTTTCCTGTAGCAAATCATATTATTTCTAATGTGTCATGCATCACAGGCAAAGAATGTCAGAAAACAGTACCAAAATTCTTAACAAATAAATTCAGCAAGAACATTCTCTCTCACAACCTGAAATTGTGTACGAAACCAAACTTTGAAATTCCCTTACCAAATATGTTTAGTTGTGTGCCATCTTTTTTAGGGTTCAAAGGGTCTCATTTACAAACTGTTGCCATAGGGCAGCGCTGCAAGCCTTCCTGCTGTGCTGCCCTATGTCAAAAGAAAAGGGAAAGGAATGTGCCGTAGCTCTGAGATACAGCACATTCCTGTCCTCTTTTACTGTCCTGGTGCTCAATTCGCTGCCTTGAGCCAACACAGGCATCCTTTCACCATGGTGCAAGGGTTATCTGCATTGTAGGGATGATTGTATTTGTGCAGGAAGGAACAACTTCCTGCACAAAAACAATCAATAGAGGTGATTTACCCTTTCTATGAGTGTTGTTGAATGCAGCACACAGAAGAGGAAAAAATGAAGAGGAATAATGTTATTTCTCCTCGCTGTGCATCCCCTGGGGAGGCATAGGCTTCTGATGCATTCCCAGGTTTACAGCTTGTTGTAAATCTGGGAATGTGTCAAATGCCCTGGGTGTTACATAGGAACACCCACCGTAACGCCTATTGCATGCCTCCCCATCACAGTGTGAGGCAACGCAGTGACTTGTGCTGCATTGCCTCACTCCATATCTACAGGGCCATGAAAAGCCAATCAGGGTGGCTTTACGTGGCCTTGTAGATATGACTAAGCCTTGTGCGCCACTAGAACGTCACAAAAAGTGACGTTTCAGTGGTGCACAGGGCTTGTAAATAAGTCCCAAGGAGTTCAACTGTGGAGTAAACTCCCTCTGGAGGTCCACATTAAACCATCCATAATTAAATTCAGGAAATCTTCGAAAATCTGGTCATTTTCCAACAAACATTTTTGCCTTTGAATCTACATTTTCTTCTTGTCACTATCCACAGTGCTAAGAGTTGTCATTCGGAGTTCACTCTGCGACATAAAAATATCCTTAAAAAACAGAAAAGAATATCCCTCCTAACTTCTCTCTTAGGGGCAGATTTATCATTCTTTCAGGCAGCACAATGCAGCAAGCCACATTGCTGCGCTTCGTGAAAGGGAAAGTGCAGGAATGCACCGTATTTACTATCACACGACACATTCCTGTCCTTTCCTAGCACTCATGCACTTTTGGCTTTGCGTCGCCCTTGCGTCAATGCCCCTTAATATTTCGTTTTTTTGTCTAGCAGTTTGATCTCTACGAGAAAATGAGAATTCTAGATTCTTCCAGCAGATTTTTTCAATTTAAGATTTATGCTATTTCCACTTTCATTCGAGAATTTGGACTCTGATTGCCTGTTTCATGCATAAAGAAAAGGCGGAATGGCATCAGGACTTGTGTGTGATAGCATGCAACATGATTGGTGGACTTTGTGTGACATAGCAAAAAACACTAGCATGTATATGCTATGTATTACTGTGGAACACTTTTCTTTCAGATTTTAATATTTTTACTGTTGTTTGCTGCTAGTAACTTTGCAGTAAAGAAAAATATAATGTTTGCCTCTGTCAATAATAGGATTGAAACCTGTCCCTCTAGGGAAGACGTTTTGCTGTGAGTTTGTATTGTCGAATCTGTGCAAAGTATTGCATTTTATTTCATCCGCCGTAATCTTTACCTACCCAGATCAGAAGCCTGCAAGAGTACAGGGCTCGAGCTGCCTTTAAGTAGATTAAAAAACGCAGCATCACATTTATACTATGGTAGGGCAGCTCCCCATCTGTCAAGGTGGCGGAGGTCATTACATTTGCATCCTTATGTGGCCAATCGCCCATCATATTTAGATATCTATGTGAGCCCTAAAGAGAGCTCTGTGCCACTGCAGTTCTTCTAATGGCACTGACAGTTTCGTGAGCAGCCTTTCAACAAACTGCCTCCGGCGGCCACTCAGCAAACTATTTTGTTTTCCAAAAACAAACTATCAAAGTCTGAGTTTGCTTTTGAAGGACACAAAATTAATCACCCTGACACCCTGTGAGTTATCTTCCCATGTGCGGGTGTCATTTTAGTTTTTTTCTATTCAGGATCACCACGGTTTCCCTGGCAGTTCTGAAAAGAAAAAAGGTACATTACACCATCCACACTTAATAGAGTGGGTTTTCTGATTTACTTAAACAGTTGGTGTAGGTTTTCCAACAGCATTGTCAGTTAGGGGACAAGGCAATAATAATAATAATAATGTCATTTCTAAAGCACACGCTTTCCTAAGATGGCATCCTGGTGCTCAGCTTAACAGCCCCATTTCCCACCTAGACAAAAAATTAGAAGGTGAGCAACCAGGTTTTGAGCAAGTTCCTAAACCGACTGTGGTCGGAAGTCCACCTCACAGTTGACACGCTATTCCAGATGTGGGCCACCTGTACCGAGAATGCTTTGCCGCCCACCTGAGAACGTCTGAATTTTGGCAGCAAAAAAGTTTAGCCTCAGAGGAACGCAGATAATGGCCAGGGCAATAACTATTAAACTTATACAGCAAATAAACAGGGCCAACTTTATAGAAGAACCTGTGGAAAATGCACAGAGACTTGAAAAGAACTCTTTTAGGCAAAGGAAGTGAATGCAAATTTGTAGAGCAGTAGTGGCTCGTGAAAGGGAAAGAGCACGTAGCTGTATGTTGAATCGTAGATGCTTGATCAGATACTCAGGAGAGGCAAGTAACAAAGAGTTCCCATAGTCTAACCGACTTAAGATGGTAGCTTGAACAATCAGCAGTCTATGATTGGCAAGAAGGAGAAGCAATGTCTTCCAGAGCACTTTGAGGAATGAGAAGCATGTTGATGCCAACCTATTTATGTAGGACGCCAAAGATAACTCACTGTCAAAAAGATAAATCCACAGTTCCTAACAGTAGACAATCCCACTGATGGAAAATCAGATTGAGGAGGCCAGAGATCTGAGGGGCGAGCACGAGAGATTTTCACTGTGGCCCAACAAAGGACCTCAGTTTTATCCTCATTCAATATGAGGGAGTTCAAGTTCAGCCAGTTAGTAATTTTACACATGCAATGGATGAATTTCTCATACAGAGCAGGAGCTGTCCACTCATATTACAAATTGGGTGTCATCTGCATAATTCATGAAGACCGCCCCCTGATTTCGGAATAGATGAGCTAGCGGCCTGAAGTAAATATCAAATAGAGTGAGATTCAGTGCAGAGCCCTGAGGAATACCCTGTTCTGAGCGATGGAACTCAGAGTGAAATGATAGAAGATGAATCGCCTGCGCTCTATTTTCAAGGAAGGACGCGCACCACTTCACAACATTGCCCTTTATCCTGATATCGGCCAGCCTAGACACAGTGTCAAAAGCAGCCAACTGATCTATTAATACTAAGGTCACAATGTTATCTTTGGGCACTCTGCCATGTAAATGGCAGTGTACCCTGCCCACCAAACTCTACATCAGGACTATCATTTTATAGTTAGACACACTTATTATGTACATTTAACATCCATCACAATACACTTCGCTCAACCTAATATAAATCTTCAGAGTTACATCCGAAATTGCAGATATGGTAACTTTATTTGATGCAAATGAAATATGTTCCTATATCATGGTATTAAAGTGCATTTGCTGTATAAAATAACACCTTTGTTCAATTAGCAATTTATGCTGAAAGATGTTAATATGGAAAGTGTTTTGCTGATGTGTTGTAGTCTCTCATGTACAGGTAAAAAATGAGTTAGCCTATCACCTCAAAACAAATGCATTGACTCCTGGAATATATAAACTAGCTTTAAGGCGATCTAATGTTAATATGGAATAGTGTCACTTTGGTGTGAATATTGAATAGGGATGGGGAATCTGGTAACACAATTTATCATATCGTTACCACTGAGTTAAGACATTTAAGTGCATCCACTTGGGTAGATGAAGGGATCTCTTTTCATAGAGTTTCTTATCAGATCCTATGCTTCTATCCTAGGGCCTGCATACTGCAAGAGGCAGCCTGCCAATCAGGAATGTGCATGTCAGATACAGACCCAAGGCACCAGGCAGCTGTCTCCGGTGAATCTCGGACGCTTAACATGCTCCTCCAAGTGCAATAATACATCAGACCTGTCATAAGTATCAGTCCCTGGCGCATGAGGCTTTGACATAACAATTGCATTCTCAGACCAATTTACCTAAACGGACATGTTTCCAACAGCTGCTGAGCTACTTGCTCCAGGGGATCAACGTTTGCACACAGAGTCTATGCTCTGACTGTATTCGGCAACTTGTAAAATCATCTTAGTTAGTAGAATGATTGTGGCAGCGATTAGGTTGTGGTTCAGCAACAACTTTTTCATCGAGTTAAAAAGTTGCATTAAATTTATAGCGCGCATGTAAGTCATCGCTGCAGGGCTATTAATCAGGGCGGGACGGTCGTTTTGACACTCTGGTATTTCCCAGCTCGGCCGCAGGCTTAGGGGCTACTTTCAGAGCAGAATGAGCTACCTTGACCCATGAATGTCATCATTCTCCCTGTTCCAGTGGCGGCTCGCCGAGGGAGTGGTGCGGGGCGGTGGGGCGGGGGAGGGGCAGGGTGGGGGTGGTAGTGAACGATGGACAGAACTCAGAGGGAGTTCTGTCCTTTGTAAGTCCGAGTCCACTACCCCCCCACCCTGCCCCTCCCCGCCTCGCACCACTCCCTCAGCGAGCCGCCACTGCCCTGTTCTAGTCTTGTCTTGCCCTATGTGGGGCTGATTTGAACGTTTTTGCCAGCGCTGATTTTGGTGTTCAGTCCGTTCCTGGTTTTACGGTGAACAGTGCGCATTTAATGAAATGTCCTCTAGTATAAGGAGTGTTTATATCCCTCTGTATTGTAGACAATGAAATTGTAAATCCTAGGGTGATTTTCTAAAGTTTAATATTCTTCATTGGTGTATCTTAAACATTCATCTGATTATTGTCACATTTTCTTAGAGTGGGAGATGTTAACACAGATTGTGATCGAGCTCGGACAAAGCTGCACAGGTCTTATCATGAGAGTGTGTCTTATCACAAGAGTGTGCTTTCAATAACAGAATTACTGTAAATGCAGTCTTAATTTTTTCTCCATTTTAATCTTCATTTTAGCTGTAAATGTTCATCAATTTTTTTTAAAAGTGCTCTCCTTTCAGTTATACAGTACGGTTCTAATTTCACTGAGGCTGTTGCCTGATATCATGATGTTTTCCTTTCATTAAAGCTATTTACAGGAGCTTAAACTTGTTCCTTGTGCTGACTGCAGATTAGTTCAAATGGTAAAATACCCTAATATCTTTTCCAGTAAGAGAGCAACCTCATAACCTGCCTCGCCGGTGGCATTTTCAAAGAAAAATATTATACTTGGGTATGATGAAAATGTTGAATGCTGCCAAAAAGGGTACATGTCCTCCTATGATTTCAAGCTTTCATCAAATACCTTGGCATCATTTACAAAGAATTGGCATAGGACAGCCCCGTAAGGCTTCTTGCTGCGCTGCACTTTACCAATTTGAAAGGGCAGGAATGCATCATATTTACAAGATACGGTTCATTTCTGTCCTTTGAGCCAGCGCCGGTGCACAATTTGCAGCCAAGCTCCAATGCAGGCAGCCATACACTGTGGTGCTAGGGGCGTTTCACAGGCCCCCGCAGACCCCGCGGGTTTGGGGGTCCCGAGCTGCAGGGGGCCCCCTCAGCACAGTATTCAGGACAGAGAGCTCCGGATTAAATCCGGAGTGGGGGCCCCTCTGTATACCTTGCAGGGGGGGCCCCTCAACGTTTGTTATGCCACTGCGTGGTGCAAGTGTGTATGTGTTGTTGGCATGATTGTTTTTGTGCAGGAGGGTACCCCTTCCTGCACAAAAAAAATCATGAGAGGCATTTTCCTCATTCTATGTGTGCTGCAGAACTAGCTCTGAATTGTAGCAGGCGGGTGAAGTCAGTGAACAAGACATCTTCTCAGAGGGTTTGGGGGTCTTGTCCCTGGGAAAATTTTGAAAAGAAATGGGATTTAATAGTGCATTTTGAAGCTCAACTTTCACATACATTTGTTAAAGATTCATAGGCTCTGAAGGGGCACTCCTTAAATATTCAAGACCTTTCATAGGATGCCAAGCTAATGAAACCTGATATTCCTCAGGAGTTGATCCTCAGGAGTTGACCCATTTTATCAAAAATTGCCTCCATTGTGTCAGGGCCAACATTTTGACATGGGTGTCTTCTTAGGTCAAACATTACATACAATCTGCTAGAGGCAGATTGTTGTCACTAATGCCATCCATATACCATGTTTACCCTCATGTCAAAATGACATCAGTATGTCAGATGCAGCATTCTGTCATGGTTGCCCCCTTTCATGTGCCATGGGTGTCCTCCCTCATGACAATAATTACCTCCAAAGTGCAAGTGCCAGCACTTTGCCATAGGTGCCCCATGTCAAGAATTTCCTCAAGAATGCCAATTCAGCATTTTTCCAGGGGGTCCTAAATGCCAAAAATTACCTCTAGTATGCCAGTACTAGTATTTTACGATTATGTCAAGAAGTACTTCCACTACTAATTACCACCAGTGTGCCAGTACCAGTATGTTACCATTATGCCAAGAATTACCTCCAGTCTGTCAATATGTTGTCACTGCTGCCTGCCATGTTAATAATTCCCAGTGCCAGTATTTTGCATTGGGTCCCTCCATAATACAAGAATTACCTCCACAATGCCAGGACAAATTGCATATTCACAAGCATAATACCACATTCTCACTCACACTCACTTACATTCACACATTCACATTCACACTCATCACTCACTCTCATATTCATTTTCACTAACTTGCACTCACTTATTCATTAACACTCACTTTCTGACGCTCATTCTTACTTTCTCTCCCAAATACTATCTCTTTTTATCACTCACTCTAACTCATACATTCTCACTCATTCACACTCACTCACTGTCACTCTTACCGACATTGATTCTCACAACCTCTAACATTCTCTTACACTCATTCATTCTAACTCACTCTCACTCTCACTCCCAATCCCATAACTCTCTCTCCGTCTGACTCACTCAGACTCACTCATACTCGCTCAGTGACACTCAGTCTCACACATTTTCACTCACCACCTGTCACTGACTGTCTCTTACTTTCACTTACACAGATGCTCACACATACACACACAGACATTCATACATATATATTTCTGGAATCTCTGCAATGGTAAATTTACTATTAACAGGCACTTTATGAACACTGAAAAAGTGGAAACTTACACAAATGTATGAGTTTACCTTTCTGAGTGAGGCCCATAGTTCATTAAAATGGGTTCAGGAAATCTGAGATATGAATTTTAAAATATTTGAGGTAAAACTTAGAAAAAAGAATCACTGAAAAACAACAGTTCACAGTTAACTGGAACTTAGGAAAAATTTGAGGTTGACTGAGATGAAGTGCACATCAGAAATACTAAGCAGGTCAAAGTTTTTTCCTACTGATTTAGTCTTTGAAATACAAGTCAAAATAATCCAGCAGTGCAAGGTCCAAGATTGACCAGTGACGGTTCTTCAAATATAGACAGATTGTTGTTGAGCGCCCACAGAAGGCTTTAGTTTTTGCACTATAAGGACTGAGAGGCATAAAGCTGGATTTTGTTGCTGCTGAGGGTGCTTCACGGTATGGATATATTTACTGCCTTCCTCATGTCCAATATTTTACCTTTGGACTTAGAGCCCGATTACGAGTTTGTCGGTGTGGGAGCAGGCCGCCACGCCAGCGCCCCGCTCCCACACCGCGAAACTCGCCCGCTGACCACCCGCCAGATTAGGAGCTTTCTCCTGGTCTGGTGGGCGGTGCTTTGCTGGTCCCAGGTGGTGAGCCTTAGAAAGGCACCACAATGAGAACACCAGAGCTAGTTCCTGCACGGCATGGACTGTCATGTATATCCCATGAAGGAACTGGGGCTGCATGTGGTGTGCCCCCCTGCATGTATCCCCATGGCCCTGAGGCAACATAGTTACCTCATGACGCACTTTTCTTGGCGGGCTTACTTCCATGAAAAGTGCAGAGTTCTGGAAACTTGTAATATGCTTGGCAATGCCGCAGCAGCACCGCTAGCATTTTGCGATCTCAGACCGCCGCACCACCGCCAAGGGATCACTGATCCCCAGCAATTGCGTCGGTCCAATGGCGGTCCAACTGCCACAGTCATAATACGGCAGTCGAACCGCTCAACTGTGGGTTTGGCGGTTCATTGGACCGCCAAACTCATAATCAGGCCCTTAGTCTTTTTATTGGATCTCAAAATCCTCCAACTGGAGCTGGACAGGGCTCCATGAGCTGTATATCTTTACCCTGAAGTCCTGCTGAGCCGATTTTTATGAGCTGCACAAAGCTCAGAGTGGGATGATCATGGCTTACTTGCCCTTCTGAGCATGGCTGTATACCTTTGTTCTGCAAGCGAATATGAGCCTCAATACCCAGCATCTCCAAGCTAAAGGAGGCAGTGCTAAACCTGTCCTAGGTTCTTCCTGTTGTACCTGTCCATTCCCTCATAGATAATCCCCACTAAGTAGTCAAAAGTTACCCCCACCGTCCAATCCTTCTGAGCCAGGGCTATTAACACTCCCAACCATAGATGTGTATTCCAGCTCTGGAGGTGAGGCGGTTTAGGCCAATTCTGGCTTAGACAGCACAAAGTAAATTTTTATTTACTTTTCAACTTACATGACCTAAAATTCAATTCCACCATTAAATAAGTTTGGGAACTTAAGTAGGAAATTACCTTGAATTAATTTTCTTGAAATTTTCCAGGAGGAGATATATAACATTGGGGCCGATTCCGATCTCGGCCGGTAGGGCTCCGAATCGGATTCGGCTTAACCGGATCCGATTCGGAGCCCTATTTCCCGACCGATTCGTACGCGCGTCCGGGCGAGCGAGTACGATGCGTATTCGCCGACCGACTCATCCGGGCGTCCCGACCGCTCCGACCGACTCGTTCCCGGGTCTAACCGCACCGACCGACTCGCTCGGACTCGACTCGCACCGCGCAATGGAGACGTTCCCGGCCGGGTAAGTACGATGCGCGCCGCGAGCAGTCCGACCGAGCCGCGCACTCCGGCTCGAAAGAGCTGTCGGAGCCGTACTTTGGGGGTCCGTGTCGGACCCCCTGTACGCATAGCCGCGCGAGTCGCACACAGGGGGGACCCATGGGTCCCCCTACCTGTGCGTGTACGGCACAAATCGCTTCGCCGCGTACATGCTGTAGGGGCGCACTTGTCCGCATCGCACCCATTGAGTCAATGGGAGCCCGCGTACGCGTTGTACGACAGGCTCCCATTGACTTCAATGGGAGTCCGACCGACTCGAGTCCGATGGCATACGTGCGCATCGTACTCGTTCGGTCGGACTGCACGGGTCCGATTCGGTCGGAAATCTCTCCGGGTCCGGCTCGGTCGGAGAGATTTCCGGCCCGAATCAGAATCGGCCCCTAAATGTTTTGATTCCATCTAGGTCTTTCCTATGTAAAATACTCTCAAATCTACACACTGAAATAGCTTTTAGGCCTTCAGTCACCGTGAGGGAAACATTCTAAATATAATCAGTGTGTCACTTTTTATATATCCCGTACCCTGCTTTGAGGGCTTATTAGGCGCACTTTATTAATATATGACAATAAGTTGTTTTGCGTAGTGAAGGTACTTTCCCTTGCCATGTGTTAATGCAGTGATTTAAATTGCAGCCCAGCCAGAACACAGTAGTACCCTTGGCAAACATATATGTTTCTCATTTGTGAGTGTAGTAAATACACATTGCAGGTCGTATACAAATTTACCTACACTGCCAGTTCTGTGCCATCTACTATGGCTGTACAGGAAAGTTGAATATACCAATTGGGCAAAACCAATTTTTGAAATACCATTATAGGGCCAGAACAAACACACTCTGGCACTGAGTAGCAATGTCACAGAACACTGATTCCTATTATATGTACAAATAGGGCCAGAAAATGGCAAAATAAATATATTATGACTATGCAGAAAAGGCAAATTTGCTATGCTATGTACACGGCTAAGGCATTCTTCACCTTCTTCTCTCTAGTATAGGTTTGACATTTCTCTTGCTAAAGGGCGCCTTTTTCTACAGCTCCTTATCAGGAAAAATGAGAATTATTAAAGCCACTTTTAACTCTCTATATCTCGCTATATGTCTTTTAATCTCTTTCAGGTACTAGCCAGAACATCACCTATTTATTATATACTGTTGCTATTTATGAAAAGTATTTGTCAGGTGTGGACATTGCCCGAAAGAGCGACAGAGTGTTGTACAGAAAGAGGAAAGTGGATTGAGTTGCAAACATTATAGTATATTCACATTCCTAAGGTAGATTAGTTGTACTCAAAACTCGGAAGACAGAAAAGTTTGATGGGCATTAGTCTGTGGAGGTTTATTATGCAGAGACACATTTCTGGAAAAAGAAGATTATTTCATCCAGTGAGTAATGGATGGTGAGAAAACCTTCAATGTCCTGACTGACAGCCATGATTAAATGTGCAGAACCCATTTATTGACTTTATTTTAAGGTACAAGGAATATATCAGGACTAGATCAGGCTGAGGCATGATCTCATCTGAGCAAAGTTAAATGCTGATGATACTGTGAGGTAGAGCTGCATGTCCTAACACTAGTGAGGTCATGAGCAGGAAAAAGTACAGAAGTGTTTAATGTATAAGTTGGGTTGAGGAATGTTTTTAGCTCTAACCTGGCTTATGACATACATTTAGGGGTCATACACTCTCTATTGCAATCACTTGTTGGCATCCAGAATGGAAGAAGGAGAATAATTAGAGAACATTCTGAGAAACAGTAATGAGAGAGGAAAAAATAACCAACAGGAACTGACTTTCAACAGTACTGAATTCATCTGCAAGGCCCAGAGGCACAAGGAGTCAGTGGCCTCAATTATTGATAAAGCAGAGCTTTCTTTTCAATATCTGGGATAGACCCTGATTGATATGAGTATGAGAGATTATGATGGTCAGTATGAGATTATTAGAGGCATTGCTAGAGGTTTTTCAAGATTTTGCTAAGGTCCAGCAAGTTGGTGATGAAGCAGTAATTAAATAGATTGTCAGTATATAAAATATATTTTTTAGGTCGTTTGAGAATGTAAAAAACATTGGCGAGAGAAGGCAGAGTTTAGAACATTCCAAGGATGAGGTGGGTTTCGTCCAGTTTTCCAATTTTGGCATTTGGAATTATGATCTCTGCTTTGTACTGAGGTAGCTAAACAACCATCACCCTTGTACGCTCCGATAAAACAAAATGATATGCATTGATATTCCATTGTATGCCCTGTGACTGTGAACTGACCTAGTTGCCTGTTGGGACATCAGGGTCACATGCTAGACCAGTGTTTCCCAACCTGTGGGTCACGACCCACTTGTGTTTCATGACCCGATTTTTGGTGGGTTGTGAAAGTTCAAGCAGTAAATAAAGATTCCTTTAAATTCTATATTTATCTTGTCACATTTGCTGCGCTTGACAAATAGTTGCTTTTTAAAAAAATATGGGTGGCATTAGTGTTTACAAACTCCCTCACTTTGCAGTAAAGTAAAGCAAACTATGTGACAATCTTGTTTTTTGAAAGTAAAGACTGTAGGATGTAATTTTTTTGTAATGCACAACAAAATGTAAATACCTGCAAATCAACTGTACACATTCACCAGTTAGGAAAGGAAAAATGAAGCCTATTTTTTTAAATCCTGAAGTGTGATGGAAACAAAGATTTTAATAGAAACCAATTAAATTCAGAAATTTTACTAAAACCTGATTTCAACACATTATCATTTGTTTGCAGTATAGTTTTATCAGTAATGTTTATGCAGATGTAGTGGCCATTTCATGCTACTAAAGCTAGGTGGATCACGTACGTTTGTGATTCTAATTGTGAGTTGTGGTTCTAAAATTGAAAAAAAATTGAGAACCACTGTGTTAGACCATTATAATGCAGCAGGAAATGCATAGTTAACTCAAGACCATTCTGACTGTGATGTGTGTCAGCCATGCAGGAAGTTGTTCAGGAAATGCTTACTCTGCAACCCAAATTGGCTTTGGGCCAATTGGCTAATTGCATTTAATTTAACTACACATCCCTTGTAGAGTGGTACACCATATACAGAGGGTGTGAAAATGAAATACTACCAGTGGGCCTGTAGCACTTATTGTGACACCAACATGCCCCTGCCTGCTAAGGCAGCCTGAATGCAGTTTTAAACTGCATATTCGACGTGGCAATTTAATCCCTTTGTCAATCATTAAACTCCCCTTTTATTGCAAATAAGTCACCCTTAAGGTAGGCCCTAGGTAGTCCATGGGGCAGGGTGCATTATAATTCAAAGATTTGACATGCACTTTTATGTTTTACATGTCCCGACAATGAAAAACTCTTATATTCATTTTTCACTACTGGAGGCCTCCCTGTCCCATAGGATAACATTGGGTTGCCTTATTACGTTTAATAAGTGCTAACTTTTGATCGGGGACAGATGGGCCTTTCATTTTTGGTATCTATTAAACTGTAATTAAAAATCCTCTTTAATGGGAAAGCCAAATTTAAATTTTTTAGAAAGTTGACATTTTACTGCCCTTAGCCATTTGGTGCCTGCAAAATGTCTTAGGTCACACGACTGGGTGTAGTTAGCAGTTAGACTTTGTGAATTACTCCCAGACAGTCACACAGTAGAGGGCTTAGGTGTGTCCAAATGGCACATCCGCTGGCATATGGGGGGTGGAGCAGAGAAACCTCTAGGACATTTTCCTAGGGGCCAAAAAGTATGGTCAGTTTGTGACCAAGGGCCACATTGATGCCAGCAGGGAGATGGGTAGGAAAGGTGGGCATAGGGAAAGCGAAGCATGTACATGGTGTGGACAGGGAGTCATAGAATTATTTTGAAAGAATCATTCCATACTGCCCTCTAAAGTCAGACCCTAGTCTCTAGAAGAGTCATAGAATTGATAATACTGTGTTACGCTGTAGCTCTGTCACTCCCCCTCTATTACCCCTTGGGGTAAGACTTCTATACTTGCTATTACTGCCTTGATGGAGTCAAGTGTACAAAGGAAGTAACTTTATCATTGAAGTGGAAAGAAATAGAATATTAGGCCTCACAATCTGCTTATGCCTTTACTTTCTTATCTGTAAAATTAGGAGTGCTTAGAAATAGGCTCAGTTAAGGTACAGAGTGCTATAAACAGTTCTTGACAAAGACCCCGCCAGCAAGGTGTGCAATTTACTAAGGTGGGCAGATACAAACACCTAACCTCTACCACTAGACATGGGACAGTGGAAAGGTTTTGGCAATGGCAGTAGGAGACATGACACTTAATCCTGGCTTTACCACTTTGCCAAAATATGCCGGTTGTGAACACTGTATTTAAAGTCTGAGCAGGTTCCACGGCACAGATGGATTTCTTTGGTGAGAGTAGTCCCTAAGTCTCCCCGCTAGAACTACACATACTTCATTTGTTCTATAATGAGCAAGATGGAACCTACGAAAACAGTAGTATTATGTGAGCAGAAACCAGGACCGTAACCCAACTATTTGATGTTATCCAGGGGGGTGAGAACACCGAAGGGCATATTTAC
This sequence comes from Calotriton arnoldi, assembly GCA_963921515.1. Classification (NCBI taxonomy): domain Eukaryota; kingdom Metazoa; phylum Chordata; class Amphibia; order Caudata; family Salamandridae; genus Calotriton; species Calotriton arnoldi. Next base: position 54,918 of record CAWUFW010002309.1, read on the forward strand.
AAGCCCCTACCACCATTGGAGCACCATTTATTTTGATACTCCGATGGCACTGTGTGTTGGCCCATATATAGCTTCACACTCTACCCTCATGCTACAAGAATTAAAGACACAGCATTAACTTGTTATGTATAACAAAAGAGGGAAAGACATACCTATCTAATGACTGAATTGCACAGTGTGTAACCAGAAAACCTGGGATCAATCCTGGCTTCCGTACTTGGCCAAATTGTGCGATCCTGGATTTTTTTTCCCACTTGCCTCCTTTTACTACATTCTCACATATGAGAGTACCATGGGATACATGAGGTCAGGATGTGCACTATACAAAACCTTTTCTTGTGTTTGATTTAATAAACTACAGTGTTGGTGACTCTGAGGGTGCACATAACAACTGACTTGCCTCTGTTCACCATTGGCATTGTTGTCGGGGTGTAGGCATGACTGTTACTAAGTTCCTGATTTGAGAGGATCATATGTAAAGAAAACACTTCTAAATGTACTGATATAATCTGATGTACTAAGGTGAAATGCTTATGCGTGTACATGAAATGCACATTTTAAAATTTCGAAAAAGCTAATTCTTTTACATGTTTTTTGCAAACTCTTTTAGAAATGAAGGTGTTTCTACACTTAAGTGGTACAGGACTTTTTTGCTTCTTTTATATTACTTCAGTTATTCAGTAAATAAATAATTGCGTTTATTTAACATTTTTCGGATTGTTAGTGCTCAGTCAATTAAACAGCACCCCAGTGCTAATGTTCACCAAGGATCTGCATGCAAATGTCAGAAAGGCCGCATGCAGCCCCCGGGCCGTACTTTGAGTGTCCCTGCTCTAGACATTTCTCCGACTTCAAAGAAGGCACCATGTATCAAATTAGGGCCCTCAGTCCCACTCTTCAGTTCACTTTCTGGACCAGCAGAAGGAATCTTAGAGGATTGCCTGCTGCTGTGGCCTGCTGTGTACTGCACCTGGAAGAACTGCTTTGCTGCTTAGAGCCTGCCTTGAGCCCTGAGAGTCCTGCCCTGCTGCTTGAGCCCGCTTCTTCACCTGAACCCAAGACTACAAGAGTAACTCCAAGGGCTAGTTTTCTGGCCTCCTGTCCAGAGCTACAGGGGCATTACAGGTTTCCACCATCTTAAACCCACACCTGGACCCAGCCTGAGTGAATCCTAACCCCCCAAGTGGTGTTCCTCCGGTCTTGGACCCTTGGTGGCGGTGCCAAATGTGACCAGTGAGGCAAATTCCAAAACTTGGGACTTGGAATATTTTTGGCTAAAAACTGCTCTGAGAATCGAGAAAAGACTGGGACCAATGTGCTCATTTATCCACACAAGGTGTAAACCGGCTGGCTTGAATTTGCGGTAGCTTCTACTACGTTCTTCTACTCAGCCTAAATCCTGTTCAGTGGTCCTTCACGTAAGTGGCATCGGCCCACTGTAACTCTTGTTGGCTACAGCCTCCTGCCTCATCCCGCTGGAGATTTTTGACTTCTAAAAAAGTGAGTACGTCCGCAAGGTAGAAATCTTCATTGCGACTTCATACGGCGGCTCCCTGCCAATGATGCATCCTCTTCAGACACTGCCTGCAGCCTTGCCTCGCTGAACTTTAGTGTGGGCTAGTAATCACCATTCACTCGCTCGCAACACTAACACTCAATAAATGATTGTCCAGTAGGTACTTATTCTTTAGAAAAAGGAGAAGTACATTAATTACACACACACTACTAAACACTATTCAAAAATTTACAATTTGTACATTAGCAGATGGAAAATACCATATAAGATATTGTATAATGACCTGTGACCTCCTAAAGGGGTCACATCACCATATCAAGTGAGTCAATTAGTTTTGTCAAGGTTTAAGAGCAAATTACCACATATTCAAATCATTATTGTGTACTTAAATGCAATTATCAAAAATGATAATCCTGCATGAGCACACTTATTAAGGTAAATAAAACATATATATAATGAGCAGTAATTATTGTCATCATTATGTGAACTAATAAACATTTATAATGAGCAAAACATGTGTTTGCTACTTTTTATACATCTTATACCATCAAACTGCAATTATAAGAACAGCCCCTAGAGAGTTTCACATTGACATAATCCTACATTGCAACCATACTAGAGAGCATTTAAATATCTGTATTACTTTTAACCACCTTTAGGCCTTTCAGGCATTCACAAATGTCATTATACACATAGCACCTCGAGAACATAACACTCCCCACTGTAGAACAAAAGCTGCAGCCTTGGAAGTGCTTGAAAACCTAAAGACAATCCAGGGAAAGTGATGGTTTTGGAGTCCCCCCAACTTAGGGTGGGGACTTTGGAAATTCATTTGCGGTAAAGGTGGTATCCTTCTGAGTTTGTTGGTGGTGACCCCATCATCCTAGGGGATCACAAGGGGAGAAATAGCTCAAAATAAGTCAAAAACATGCAGTCCCCACAAGGCATTATGGGGCAATCTTTGCAGTGTAGTGAATTTTAAAGCAGCGCCTCTGCCACTGCGCTAGGGAGAGCCACGTCAGGTTTCCTTTTTGTTTCTTTATTATTTTAGCGGCCTTGAACTGTGTCCTTTACTCCCTGTGGGTGCCCGATCCCACTCGGGCACCCCATAAATGGTTCCCTCATTGGAGGGCAGCTTGGGGAGCCCACGACCGGCTGCCCTCGCTAGCTCCCCGTGAATGCAGCACACCAGAGAACAGCGGGGACATCCATCAGCATTCTGCTGGCAGGCACGTGTCTTTGTGGCTGGTCTCCCACTCTCCCCCAGTATGGGGAGTGGGGTGAACCAGCCACGTGGGGGAACGCGGCAGCACTCCCCCTCCTCTCCTCCTATTGGAGCCCAGTGATGGGGTTCTGGCCCCTCCTGCCATTTTGTGGGGCGTTCAACAGTGGTCATCGAAGTCTGTAGCTTTGGGGAAGCGCAACAGCATCAAATGGCACTTGGGGGTCCAGAGGTGGGGTCCTGGCCCCCTAAACAGCAATCCATCTGGGGAATGGGGTCCCTGGGCAGCAAGGAGAAGTGGGGGAGAGGGCCCCCATGCACACCCTCCCCCTGATCTAAGAGGGAAGCTTCTTTGCGCCAAGCCCTGGTTTACCCTGGGGAATTTTTCCAGCCAGGCAGCGGAGACCCACACTCTCTGAGGCAGAAAAGAGGTGAACGGTCACCAAAATCTGAAATGCCATATCTCTGGCCCATTTGAACCATTTGGATGATGCTGGTCTCATTTTACTCCTGATGTTGAGCTCTAGTCACCAGGAGCAGTGGCAGCAACCCTCCTTCCCTCCTAATGGTGCAGGCCTCAAACAGTTGGTCCTCCTGGCTCCCTGTGCCAGCTCGCCTCTTGATATTTGTTTCTGGGTGAAGTGAAGACCAGGGCTTTCCTTAACCGGTAGCCAGCCTCACTGGCCCTTGAGGAGACCCACTGGTCCTGGTGTCAGCTGGGCAGAGTCCTTGGTCCTGAGTGGAGATCAGGGGGTTCCTCCTTCCAGTTCTCCATGGTGGCCCCAGAATCAAGTAGCGAAGTGTAGAAAAATCCACAGGCAAGAGAGAGCCTCCTCCTTGTGAAAGAGATTTTAAAGGGAGAGGAAGGTGCCAGAAGTCAGGCACCCCTGGCCAAACCTAGGGTTCTATATCCCCTCTCCACCTCTGTCCCAACCCTGCTGCACAGCATGCTGTGACAGTCCAAAATGGCATCATCTAGAGCCACTGGTCACATCAGCTTCTGGGGTCTCAGCTCCATCCCTCGCTGACATCACTGCCAGGGCTTTGCACACTAGAATTTCAAAGGGAGCCCCCCCCCCACACCCGGGTTGGCTTCAGTTGTATGGGCACTTTTCTTTGTTAATTGGTCTTGGGCAGGCCCATCCCTGGTGCAGTGTAACAGCTGAGTGATTGATACAGATCATATCACCCCACCCCTTTTCTCCTCAGGAGCTGGGAGAAGTACTGCTTATTGCTCCATTTGTGTGGGGAGACCCTTGTTCCAGCTGCTAGAGTGAAATTAAATTAACTGGGCACAGCTGGGTGCCAAAAAGACCTGGGCTCTGATCCTGAGCTGAGCCAGGGAAATATGAAAACTCTGTATGACCCATAAGGTGCACAGATATCATTTTGGAAGTTACATAATTGATTTTCCTGCACAGGTTACACTCTAATTCTAGATGTCAATGATCTCTGTGGGCCAATGGGGAGTGAGACTGCACTCTAAGGCAGTTCTCTCACTATATTTATAATACAGTGTCACCATAGACAGAACAGTAAATCACACTGACTTTCCCTATTAGTGTAAGCTAATGTTATAAGGCCTATCCCAGGTGAATTGCTAATACTGCAGAGTCCCCAATGTGCCAGGCTACCTGTGGGCTGTTACCGGGCTGTGTATGACAGTAGTCTTCCACACGCTGCCCATACATGTCTGCACACGCATGTGCAAACGTGTTCACGAGTAACCAGCCAAGTGCCCCTTACCCTTGCTGCGACCCAGCGACCTTATCTTAAAAGGCGGACAATGGCGGTAAACACGCGCAGTCCATTTGCCATGTGAGTACTGTGGGTGAGACACATGTAATGAGACTCACCTGCTGAAAATAGTCCAAAACCAGGTAATTTAAAACACTAAAAATCCAGGCATACTGATTAGGTGGAACCCAATTCCAACACTTATGTTGTAAATTGAATGCCAGGAGAAAGTTCTGAACACAGATGAACTGCCCAAAATGAAAGAGGTAGATGTGTCATCACAATAGGAGTGCGCAGGTAGGCTTGCTTTCTGCTGAATGAAAAATGCAATACTGCATGATTTGTTTTTTTGCCTTGGTGTCTTATTATCTCTCCATTACAAAGTCCACAGATCAGAATGTGGAATAATATATATGTACTCTTTGTTTTACCTTATTCCAAAAAGCAAATATTTCAGTTTTTTCCCAGTGCAAAATCAGAGAGGTTTTACATGGTAATATTTGTGTATTAGAAATTGCCAGTTCTGTGTGTTTTTTGCACAAAACCTGGAATCTTGATTTGTATGTGCAAGTTTTAGAATTTTTAGGTCCACTTATAATGTAGGCTAAAGGGTAAAGTATGAGATGAAGGTCCTTACCTGTCAATGATGTTGCAGAGGTCCAGCTGCAAGCCGTTGAAATTCCCCAGACTGTTTTGCTGCACTGAGACTAGATCAACAGCTTTACCACCAATCGCGATTAACCTCATGCATCCCTGAAATCCTTCAACCAGACTTTTACAATCTGATGTGCTACTGTTGGTAGGGCAACCTGAAATCAGGAACAAACGTACACTATTTGTAGCAATGCAACTAATTTAGTATTCTATACAAAATACATTAAATATTTAAGTTATTTTATACATCACCAAATACTTTGTTTTTCAATGAATTCAGAAACCATTTGGATATATCTATCAAATAAATACTGTGATGTAGGGTTGACTTCAGCAAATAGTGTATCATTGGAGGGCCAGATCATTAGTGAGCAAGAATGTTTGTGGGGTTTCTAAAAAAAAAACAGAAACCTGTCATTATTTGAAGGTCAAAGAGTGCTTCTGAACCTGGCTATCAATTTGAGAGTCCCTTTCTGTCTTTTTTCCCTTTTTAATGAGTTTAGAGGAGGGCAAGGCTTGAAGAAACATAGCAAGATTTTCTTCTTTTCAGATGAGCTGGGAGAGGTCAGACTTCTGCAAGGAACTGTGGCAATTAAAAAACAAAATATAGCCCATAGGCCCGCATTACGAGTTTGCTGTTTCAATCTTGATATCTGCATTACCTCCTGTTACTGCACATATCAGAATTACTAGTATTGCGATAAAAATCAGATACTCTGGATACTTTTGGCAGGTTTAACATGCTAATATTTTTGGGGGAAAAATATCCAGTAAATATTGGGACATAAGGATTTTGGTGCAGTAAGCAAATAAATCTGCTTGTTATTTCCCATTATTGGGGATAAACTTATAATTGGGTGATATTTATCTCACCTGCTGAATTCCAACCCAGTTAAGTTGACTTTTGTTGAGAATAATACCTATTGTACCAGTTATCAACCAAATCATGGTGAGGGCCATAGACATATTGGGTTTCATATCATGTCTTTGGTAAGAGAAGACAGGATTAAGGTGAGTGTGTTGCAGGAGACAACAGTCACGGTCCACTCCGGTGATTGATATAGTAAAACAAAAAACTAGTATGTATTCTATATAGTTAAAGTCTTCCATCACTGATATAACAGTTGTCCTTGTTCTCCATTACTGGCATAATACAAATCCATTATGCCTGCAGCAAGACATACACCACAGCCATACAGACACAAATTCATTATCAAAAGTGCACCTTTAAATCATGATAAATATTTATAAAAATGTATAGGAATACTAAAACTGATTGAAAAGGAGCATTCATTGTAACAATTAGTATCTGTATTGGGACTCGTGGGCATCACTAATACAAATTTGTTTCCACCACACTCTCCTTAAATATCTACTTGATTCAATTAAACTCAGGCAAAAAACATTATGTGATTCATATCTTGAGCAGACAATTTAAAGTATTTTAAGTGATCCTTCCTTGGAGTTTTCCACCAAATAACTAGGTGATGACTTCAAGAAATTGTTGCTTGAAAAATAGAGGGGTTTCACATACAGCATAAATATCTTGATCTATTTAACGTTCAATAAAACATAATCAATATATTTCTTTATTTTGAAAGATGTCCCCATTTTTAGTAGTTGATTATTGTCAGTGGGAGGGCCCCATCTGCATTTTAGAAGACTTGACTCTTTTTGACAACTCTGTAAAAAAGAGAGAGGGAGAGAGTGTGTGTATGTGCATACGAGAGAGAGAGAGAGAGAGAGAGAGAGAGAGAGAGAGAGAGAGAACCCATTTTGGTTGGTCCAGAAATAGTTCTGAAAGAATCTCTGCTTCAACCCTGCGACCTATGGTATAAGGAACAGGCAATCCGAGCAGCAGGCAATCCCCCAAAAAGTGCCAGTAACTTCAAGAAGTGGCAACAGTTACAAAGCAAAGCAAAGCAAACAATGCAATAGGACAATAAAATTCCAAGACCAATTTAGAAAAATAAAGAAAGACCAAACCAGTTTGGAAAAATAGATACAAAGAGAGAAAGTGTGAATGAGTAAAAAGACACCAAGATCATGAACATAAGTTAAGAGGGGGGGTGAGATATGACTTTCCAAAGTTTAAAAGCAAAAACCACCAAGAAAAAGAAAGCAGCAATTACACCTTTGTACTTTCCAGCAGGGCAAACTCCAACGCAGTGGCTGATGAGGGTCCCTAGAAGTTGGTTACGCCATTATCATATTGGTGACTTTTGTTGCTGCTATCGGTAACTGGAGCACCAAGCAATTTTATGTAGTGGTTGAAGTTGACAGTAAACATAATGGATCCCTGGGGGACTCCACAGGTGATAAGGGTCCTTTGGGACCTGGAGGTGCTCATATGAGCAAATTGATGCTGGTTGGAAAGGTAGGAACCTGTGAAAACCATTGCCAGCAAATCCCTCCAGAGGCTCCAAGGTGCCTATAAGAGTGGGATGGTCGATTGTGTCGATGGCAACTGAGAGATCCTGTCAGTATCAGGTTAAGAGGTCATCTTCGTCTGTGATCAATAGGGCATCATCTATTTTGTGTAAAGTAGCAGTCTCCATGCCGCAGAGAGATCTGAATTCAGACTGGTAGGTGTGGAGTAGATAGTTAGCACTGATGTAATCTTGGAGTTGAACTTAGACTGTTTTTTCAATGATCTTGTCAATAAATGGCATGACAGTTATGGGCTTGTAACTAGCAAGGTCCTCAGGGTCTATTGGCGATTTCTTTAAAAGTGGGAGAATTTGGCCTATCCTGAGAGTTTCTGGGAAAATGCCTTCAATAAGGAAGGCACTGATAATGATGGGAATTAAAGCAAAGTAAAGCTGGTGAGGATTGGAGCTAAGATTAGTGGCTTACTAGAACGTGTGAATGCCACATGTTTTAAGGTTTTATGCTGTAGCCATTAATACACCCCCCCCCATCAAACATAACCCCTATAATTTTTATTTTGTTCAGAATACATATTTAGGTTTGTTTTCCGGAATGATTGCTAGACTAAGTAAGACAATGCTTTATTGCAGATTAGTAGAAATCAGCACCAGATTAGGCAAAAAAGGGGGAGGTATGCTCCCATACAATGGCCTCTGTGCATAAATTCCTTTTTTAATGGCCATGCATGCCCTACAACGATGCATCTAGTGCTGTATGATCTGTGGCTAGACAGGAAGATTTACTATTGACTATGAAGGGAGATGAACATGACCAGGAACAAATAAAATGGAAGCAGTATTCTTTCCTGAACAGCAGAACAACAGTATTATTTTAAAATCACAAATGATTTCAAGCAGTTCCAGACTTGAGCAATTAGTTACGATTTAATGTGCATAATGTATGATAAGCAAAGAGAGGCAGACAAAGAAAGTAAGAGAGAAAGTGGGGCAGAGTGAGAGATACTAATGGCCTTATTTATGAGGCCTTGCGACACTTTTGCGCCGCCGTTGCGTCACTTTTTGTGATGCCCCAACAGTGTAAAAAATGCACACTGTTGCGCCCGATTTACAAAGTGACACATCATGCATCGGGTATAATGTATGCAGGGTGGACGTTCCTCTGCAAAAAGCCATGTAGAAGTGGTGCAGTGAAATCTATCAGATTTCACTGCTCCACTTCTAGGATGCCACTGTGTCAAAATCTTACGCCTGGCTCACAGCTGGCGTAAGACTGACGCAGGCACATTTAACATGGCACTTGCCCATGTGTAATGACCACTGCTTGAGTTGCGTTACTTTTGCGACACAGTCCAGCAATGCGTCATTAGTGCGCCTACAGATACGTCAGAAATACTGACGTATCTGTAACGCCTTGCGACATGGAGCGCCGCACATTAAATACGGAGCATCCATCGTGTCACAAGGAGGGCAAAGTTGAAATTTGTTGCATCGCTGTTTTCACGCAGCAATGCAACAGTTTTCATAAATGAGGCCCTAAATGCGATCCCTCAATCCTACTCTCAAATGAGTCTTTGCCAGATATTATACGGGCTTTAATGAAGAAGCACGCAAGGTGGAAAATGTTATCATTATGTACACACCTATTTGGTGTTAATATATGACTTTTCTCCAGGAGTTATGGCTTAAACCTATACCCTAGCTTTACTCATTTAAATATACATTCTGAGAGATAATATATCGCCTGCTTCCTGGCACTATGGGAGTAAAATTATGCAGCTCTCATGATTGTGAATGCTTTGGTTATTACAGACTCATCGTGGGATTATAGGCAATTCGCTCACAGATATTGAATTCTTCAGTAATGTACAGACCTACTCTTAGATAATTAGTGCCGTTTCCCCAGTCACTAGGGAGTTAAGTTAAAGTAATGCAATTCCATACAGCTCTCAGGATAAAGAATCTCCTGGATATTTATGCACCTCTCCTGCCTTGTGAAAAAATAGATTACCTCTCAGAATTATAAGGGTATAAGGATGCAGCTCTCAGGCTGTTAATGCTGTAGTTATTTCCCTTTTGTGGGCAACCTAGTCACTGATGCCATCTGAGACTGTGTTCACAGTCGATTATAAGAAAAAGGCCACATAGATGGTGGGCTTCCATAGTGAGGAAAAACCAAAAGTAGAAGGTTTTCAAACCATCCATAAATTGTTTTTATGTATATGATTTTAGAAATGCCCAAGTGTTTTGTGGAACATTCCTATTGGGGTGTGGCTATCTATGGGTGGGGAAAACAACAGGTAGAACAGGAGTATGGTGGTAAAGGGGAACCTCTTACAATATCTTGCAGGTGACCCTATCAACATTTGTTATGCCACTGGTTTATGTCTGTGTGAATTTCCATTCATGTCTGTAAACCCCAAAAGTCTCAGGAGTCGGAGGTAAATGTACACACGCAAAATCTATGGACTTTAAACAAGTAGCCTATTTTAATCTGTCAGACACGACCTTGTCCCATATAAGCAAAATCTCAGTCACCTACATTGTTTACTTGCAATAAACATTAAATAAAACTTGTGACAAGTACTTTAAAACACTTCATCAGAGGATAACCTGTTCATGTATATTTTCCAGTAATAAAAACGCTAAGTCTGAAACATTTAGGAGCATATTATCAAGCACGGGGTTAAAATTATCGCCGGTTTAGCAGCAGAAAACTGCCGCTAAAGCGGCGATAATGGGCTTGATAATATGCCCTGGAGAATTCCAATAGAAGCCCATGTTGACACCAGAACATGGGCTTCTATTGGAATTCTCAAGGGCATATTATCAAGCCCATTATCGCCTCTTTAGCGGCAGTTTTCTGCCGCTAAACCGGCGATAATTTTTAACGCCGTTCTTGATAATATGCCCCTTAATACCACAGTCTTTAACAAGTATTACTATCAATAGTTACCGTTTTATCATAGAAAGAAAAGGAAGATAGATAGTTTTGTTCACAAATAAATGTACAGCAAGGTCTGCACTTATTCAGTGATACTTTCTTGATTAGTAGTATGCACTATATACATGGCTTTTTACCAGACATTTGTCATCCCGTAGAGCTGTAAATACCAGCTGTTACTATTATCCTACTCAATATTACTCAATGCATCGACCTTAGAAGAGTAAACCACTGGTTTTGACCTGACAAAATTTGAAAAGCTGCAAGGGCTTGCCTTATTTAAATTCCTTACTGGGAAATATATTGAGCCCGATTCACATAGAAAGTAGTAAATGTACACTCTGTTTTTATCTATAAGTATCTTGTCATTACAAACAATGGCCCTGCTTAACATTTAAGGCCCTAATTACATGTCTGACGTAGTGTAATTTATGCATGGAATCCCGCTCCGCCTAATTGTAATTGAAGTGTTTTTCCACACCTGGGTTTTCCTGGTGTGGGAAAGCCATATCTGATTTTTCCAGCTGGTTTATCAGGACAGCAAATCACACAAGACTTTGACTGAGGCAGCAGCTAAGCATCATTTCTTGTTTTCCTTTTTCCAAATGGAGGAGAATACAAGGCTCCCCCATCACGAATTAACTTTCCCCCACCCCCCTACCCCCGACTCCCTTCACCCCGGCCCAACATAGAGATTCATATATACATTTACCACCTACTTAGAACAGGTGGAAATGTATGAGTTGAACCTCACGAAATTGGGAATTCCATTTCATTTTATGACCAGAACATTAGTTCCCACACAGTAATTCCCCATTCCAAGGGGGTTTCACTCGGATGGTATTGGGGTTGATTTACTACACAGTAATACTAAATTTGTGAGCCAATTTGTTAATCCCCCTGTACCGTCCAAATCATAATCAGACCCAAATCCACGTCTCTTATAAATTAAGGAATCATCTTATACTGCAAGATAGGAGAGATAAGTACAGTCAATATTCCTCATTCAACTTTATTTCAGAGCCACCAGGCATATGAACCAAGTCAGGATAAACCGCAGACCAGTGAACCTGCATTGAATTTAGAAATTCCATTTTTCCCTTTAGTTTAGGTTCCACTGTGGACTGAGATTTCAATACAAAATGCACGCCCCACTTCCTGTAAAAGTGGCCTTATTGTTAACCACAAACTGGATTATTCAGCATGTAGCTCATCTGCATCAAGATGCTGTATCTTGTCATTGTGAGCCCAGCTCATGGGTCATTTATAGAAAACTATTTCTGCCTCCCGGAAGCCTCAATAGTTACTATTATTGACAGAAGTCATCTAGACATACCCCTTGTTCCCTCATAACATTTACCTTTCCGTCATTGACAAATTTAGTTTGCTTTTCGTCTTTCATTTGGCCAAGCAAGTATTAACCTAAAAAATGATCTGGTATCAAGTGGATATTTATAAACAAGAAATCCAAGGTAAAAATGTAGGGCCTGATTACGAATTTGGCTGTACGGGAAACGCCATTGAAATACCGCCGGAAACCCTGTCGCCTAGTTGGCGATTCACCCGCCGTATTATGATGTTGGCGGTTTGCAGAATGAAAGACTGCTGGTGCGTCACCGCCAGCAATTTGTCGACCACCTCGACAGCAGTCGTGGGAAAGCAGTTGCCAGAGGGCTGTACATACAAGTTCGCCACCATCGGAATTATGAGTTGGCTCTCTGTCGAGCCAACTGTGGTGGGAAGACCTCCTGCTTCGAGTCAGCAGAATAAAAAGAATTAGGGTGCATACTCACTCATTTGCTTTTTTCCCTTCAGTCTTCCATGTGGATCCCTTCCTCCTGGCCCCCCTTCACAGCAGCATCTTGACCTCAAAGAAAACGACCCTGTTGGTGGCGAATTCCAGGGAAGTCCATTTTGCAGTATTTACCCATTGGCTGGGCTGGGGGCATATATTATCTGGACTACAGCAATGGGAAAGTACTTGTAGTAGGTATTAATTCACGTGTCATGGAGATGTGTACATTTAACACTTGTGCTGTCAAAATATACACACATGAATCGACATGTGAAAAAATATTTCCTGCTGTCAGAAGCACCACCGCTGGCCCGGTGGTGGCATCGTAATACGGCTGGCGGGAGCCTGCTGCCCCGGCAGTATGGTGGTAAGACCGCCAAACTCGTAATCAGGCCCTTAGTATTGAAAGCTTCAAACAGCTTGTCCCAAGAGAAAGAAAACACAGCTGGTTGTAGCAATTAATAAACTTTCTTATCACACTTTTCAGACTAGCGTTCAACTACTTGACTAATATCTGCACAGGAACGATTGAAGAAAGTTGGATCCTGGCCCTTACAATGCACTTGGATGGAATCCAACTCTCTAAAATTCATCTTCTCTCTTTCACTGTGTTTGTGATACATGTGTATAAAATAGTTTGCCAGCACTCACTAGTAAGATAGAATTCATTATTTGGTTCTGTTCCATTTTATGGCTAGTTGCTGATGGGATGATGGTGTGTGGGTGTGCCTTCAGTAAAGTTTCATCAGATGCCATCAGCCCCTATTTAACGTTCATAGAAACGTTCAACAAAAGAATACTTAAAGGTAGCTATGGGAGGCAAACATCAGTTGCTAGCTTTCTCGTCCCCCCGTCTGCATGTACACATTTTTTTATTTCCTTTCTTTCACATGGAAAGCATTTCTTCATGTAAAGTAATCCAATGTCTATCACCCCATTACAGTTTGGAGTACTGAGTGCATTTCCATTCTTAGGCTATATAGGTTTATGTTTACAACTGCATTAAATGAAGCAATTACCTTGCTAATGTTTGTTAAAATGCACAGAATCTATTCAGATCTGGGTGGAGGCAGTACTTCCAGCCAGGCCTAATCTCTGATATCAACCCACTGAGGTCCCACAATATACACTGCTGCATTTCCGCTAATTACAGGGGTGATTGGACTTGAGCAGGATAAAGTAGTCTGCAATTACCATGGTCACGTGAGGTGCCTTCTATGTGGTGCAGAGCATACTGTCTTGGGTGAAGGTTAATATCATAAGCTAGTGAAGGGTGCGCCCCTTCACTTGCTCCGACAAGGCATTGATCCGGTTGCTCCACGACGTGCTTGGCATAACTTGGCTGTCATAGTCCAGGTGGGACTGGATGATGGCCTTGATAAATGACACACTGATTAAAATATACTGCGAAGTTCAGAGAAAGGCAGAGATAAAAATTAGAAGTTTAGCTGCTGAGGGTGAGTTTCAAGTTGTAGATGATGCACAGATTTGTATGCATTGGATGAACGTCATCATAGAGTGCATTACTAATACAATAGGGTATATGATTTTAAGGAGGCCAACATGACATGATGTCATCCTATTCCTCATTCAAGGCTGGACACTTCAAATGGTTGAAAGTGCTTCTCTGGTAACACAAGCATATAGACTTAAACATACGAAGAGTGCTTGATGATCAGTGTAATTGATTCTGAGGCAAGGTCCTATAGCACCAGCAGGGCCGGCTCTAGGACGGTGCCACCGCAACGGGCGCTGACCAGATGGGGGTGCCCTATATTAGGGCACCCTATATTATGGTTTGGAATGCACCTGCTGATGTGTTCTTTGCCTCCAGCAATTTTCAGGCAACAATAAAAATGTCAAGATAATGCCGGTGAGTAATGTTCTTCCTGGAGAAAGAGAAAGATATCAGAGTTTTGACTAGTGGAAGAGTTTTGACTCACCAGAAGGTAGCATAGAGGGTTAATAATCCTGCTGCAAAGAATGTGTACTATGCAGATCACAAAGTGCACATAATGTAAGAGGTCAGTAGGTTACTGCTTTTGCAAGGGAGATCCTAGTGTTACTTGCAGTTTATAAGGTAAAATCCTAATGTAGAACAGTGAGCAATTAACTGTCATCAAAGAGCTGCATGAAAACTGCAAGGTATAGTTTAGAGCATTATGATTTTCCCCCAGTCTTTCATTATCTTAATGATGCAAAATGGGTTTATTTGGGTAGAAATCAATTCTTATTATTAGACAGAACCCTCATCCATGGTGCTACGTTTTGATTTCTGAGTTTGTGCTTCTCCAGACCGAGCACTCTTTAACTATACTGTCTACCAGTAGGGATGCCATGTGACTCCTACACCTTGTAGTCCTCTATCTTATGTAACGTTTCCTAAACACTGATTTACACATGAATTTTTAATTGTCTCTGTATAATATGAGCGTGATGTAAAGTGCTCTGACACCCTACAGTGGTATGTGTGGCACTATAAACTAAATAAATTAATCTGAGAGAGAGTAGTTATGGAGAATTTAGGGGCACTGTTAAAGGGTGGTAGTGAGGGAATCCGTGGCAGAAGTGGTCATTGGGGGGTGGCGCCAACAAACGTTGTCACACCAGGCGCCACCAGCTCTAAATCCAGCCCTGAGCACCAGAAATGTCAGCTGACCTTCTATAAAGGCCACCAGGAGTCCTCCGAATTCAGAGGCCCACAAGATACAGCATTCTTTCCATCAGCGCAGTGGTAGGCAGCAAGCACCATGTGTGTCTCCATTGTTAGATCTCTGAGTAACCTTATGATCTTTATTTTTATTGCATAGGACTGAAGCTACCTTTTATCCTTCTGTGGTTTATTAATGAAATGCCATAGACTTGCTAAAAATTAACACTTATTATAAGTCGTTCTAGGAAATGGCAAAGTCTGTGGCACTAAATGCCAATAAAAGCATAATGTTCTGTTGTTATAGTAAATTGTACCCAACTCTGTTTTTAATCGAATGACAGGTGCAAATCTCACATATCCAAATTGGATTGCGTTACTTATGTCAAAGGAGCGTTTTCTGCATACATTTTGTTCCATGTTACTGAACAAATGAGGGAACTGCAGTGGGAAAATTACGTTCACCTCTGGTTCGACGACCTCAAGAAAGCAGTATTTTATATGGCTGACAGGGAAAGCCATCACCGCCGAGCCATGTGTGCCCACGCACGCAGCCTGAAAGAGCCAGCCAGACGTTCCTCAAATATGCTTACATTTGAAAATTGACAGCAGCGAGAACGGACTATCCAAGCGGCAGTACATTAAATTAGTTACTTAATGTAATGTTCATTTGCTTGTTTGTGTTGTTCCTTTACACACACAAAGGAAATTCGGTCGAAAGATTAAAAATCTGCTTTGCAACCTTATTATGAAAACATTGCTACATTGAAAGGAGACAGAGAAGAACACATGGATAGTGCATGTAAATCAGTTAGACGTTTATTAAGTCTTTGCCAACACGTCCTTACAGCAAAGAGAATTCCCTGTAGCAGACATTGGCTTGATCCAGAACACTAACAGTAATAGTCTACTGAGCAGGCACGCGATAAACTAAGTCTTATCGTCTGCTTGCTGGGTTTGGTCCAGAGGGCAATGTTGCTTCAGAAATGATGCAGAAGGACACAGCTTGGATCTAAATCACACAATACTGCCCCTTGGGTCACATCGCTCAAAGAGCTTCTGTCTTTTCATATTGGCATGCAATGACTAAAGTACTGCTGTGTTCCCTAAAGCGTGTATATACTGCCACAATCAGTATCAACTAAATATATATCTTCGGATTTCTGTAGTAAAATATTTATAAATGACCTGCAAATGCTAGCCATAACCAGGGCCACTGGAATTATGCAATTTTTTGGCTGCCACGTTTGCACATAAATATGAATTTGCCAAATTTGCTGCATAATCCATCATCTGCTGCATAATCCGTAGATTTTAACAAAAAATTGTTTCTAGCTCAAACCGATCAAAAGTTACTAAAAACGCAGCAACATGTGTTGCCATGAAGTGAAAGGTCCTTCGCAAAGGTTGTCATGCTCTTTTATGTTATGTAAAGTTATATTATGTTATGATACGCTATTGTTGGACTTGATTCTCTCTGCAGGGTCAAACCCAAACTTTTTGCATTCATCCAACCTGTTTTCTGAACCCATTTTTGTGATCCTTAGGATTCTGCACACTTTACCACTGCTAACCAGTGCTAAAGTGCTTGTTCTCTCTCCCTTAAACATGGTACAATAGGCTTACACCCAATCGGCACATTTACTTGTAAGTCCCTAGTAAAATGGTACTACACATACACTGGGCCTGTAAATTAAATGCTATTAGTGGGCCTGAAAATAATAAACAAGAGGGCAAATCAGTATTCACTTGTGGGTTTGGGTATCTATGATAAAGTAAGTAAAGGTGCCTAAAAAGGAGTTATTTGGAAAAACAATTAAATACATAAATAGGTCAGTGATGTCCAAGAGTGACTTCATAACTTAATTTGTTGTGGTCAGTTGGAGAAACTATTTAAGTGTTGAATAAATCACAGAAATAATTATTCAACACTTTAATGTTTCCTCTAGTGGGTCTGCAGCACTGATTGTGCCACCAATTTAAATAGCCTTTAAAACATGTCTCAGGCCTACCGTTGGTGATTGTGCTTTTAAGCTCGAACCCCAAACCTCCGCCGCCGACAGTATCAACCAGCCCACACCCACGGACAAAAACCCCGAACACCTCCACACCCAATTGGACCTCCTCACCATGCAAGAAATCATCTCCACCACGTCTTCAACCCTGGAAGCAAGACAATTGGCAACAAACTCAGGAAAGTCCTGAACACTTCAGTTACATTGGCCTCCTTCCACGAGGACTGGAAACACGTGGAGGTTAGGCCCCTCCTGAAAAAATCAGCTGACGACCCAGCCGAATTAAAAAACTTCCAGCCCATCTCTCTTCTCCCTTTTCCTGCAAAAGTCCTTGAGAAAGCAATCAACCAGCAACTCACCCACCACCTGGAGCACCACAACCTCCTGGGTCCCTCCCAATCTGGATTTTGAGCCAACTTCAGCACCAAGACAGCCCTGATCGCAGCCACCAATGACATCAGGGCCCTCCTGGCCTGCGACGAATTGGCAGCCCTCATCCTTCTGGACCTGTCAGCAGTGTTTGACACCATCTCACATCACACCCTGATGGACACACCCCACTACATCGGAATCCAGGAACATGCTGTCAAATGGATCGTATCATTCTCAACAAACACCTGACCTTCCACCAACCAACCAGACACCTCCGATCTGCCTCCATCTTCCTTGCAGACACCCCCTGGATCTGCCGAACCAAAAGTGGAGGATGCTCCTTTTTGCACCTGGTTGCCAGGACATAGGACACCTTCCCCTGCACCTCAGGACCTCCCCATTACTCCAGCAATTCCGGAAAGAACTCAACACCTTGATGTTTGATTGAAGACCACCACGCAGCAGCCAACTTCTCAAGTGTCTCGAGACCCTCACGGGTGATTTGCTGCACTTTATGAATGTTTGATTGATTGCTTGATTGATAGAAGCACTATCTTTACCTAAATCTTTAAAAGTGCATATATCTAGTTCTACTGATTGGATTTTTGTCATTTTGGTCTCAAATAATGAATTAAATTCTGTTCTGGTTTGGGTAGGTAGGTGTGAGATTTTCTGATGCTCTGTTTTCGCTTTATTACTGTTTAAAGTGTTGCATAAATACTTTACACATTGCCTCTAAGTTAAGCCTGACTTCTTTTGTGCCAAACTACCAGAGGATTAAGCACATGTTAATTGAAGGTTCATTTGTGTTTCACCTTGACAAGAATTGTGATCGCTACTTGAGTAAGGTTTCACCCCCCTCAACCAAAATCTCAATTTCCTATAGTTATATTGAAAGGGTACGCCGAGGGCAATGGGACGGCAGTTGTGTGTTTAATAGAGTCTGGGAAGATTTCAGAAGAGGTGGAGGCATTTAGAATGGGTGTGAGCATGGCGCTAATAGGTTGCAGTCCTATGGAGTAGGCAGAGTAGGGGCAGAGGTCCGATGGTGCCCCTGAGCAGATGGACTTCATGGTGGTGATGGTGTTTTTTGGGGCTGATAATAGAGCTTGTGGTTAGCATTAGTGGTTTGGATAAGATCGGTTTGGTGTTTGGCGAGGTCTGTTGGGTACGGTTTTGGGTAGAAGATGCTGTAAATGGCACTGATTTTGTTGCTCACTAATTTAGAGAAATTGTTGCAGAGGTCCTATGAGGGGGGTATTGAGTTGGAAACGGCTGCTGGTGAGGTGAAATCCTTCACAATGGTGAAGATTTGGTGCTGGCATCAATGCAGTCCACCCGAGTGGCAGGTTTGCTGGCCCAGATCATTCGTTGGTAGCATCTCAGGACAGATTTGAAGGTGCTTGTCTGTATTGCCATGGCTCCTTCTCCATTTGCCCTCCAGTTGTTTCCAGAGGTTTTTCATCAGTCTGAGTTCCTCAATGTACCAACTGGCCTGGGGTCTAGATCTTGTTGTATTGCTGTGTTTGAGGGGGGGCCAAGCTGCCGGCACAGGAGGTGATCCAGTTGTTGCAATTCTTCATGGCTTTGGTGAGGCTGTTCCTGTGTTCAGGTCAATGGGTGCTGAGAGTGGTGGTGTTCCAGTCATTGTCAATGATGCTGTTCCAGTTTTGGCTGGCTGGTATGGCGATGGTGCATGCGCATTGGACTGGGATAGGGATGCTGACCTTGATGAGGGTGTTGTCTGTCCAGGATACTGGTGTGGACCTGTCGACTCTGATGTTGGACCAGGGTTCAATGTTTTCGATGAGTGCTTTTGCGTTGGGGTCGGCATGGTCTTCTAGATGGAAGTTCAGGGCTCTGAGTAGGAAGTAATTGCTAGAGTTGAGGGTGAGGGTTGTGTGATGAAATCCGTAATGGTGCTGGTGACGTTGGTGCATGTTCCTAGTGGTATGTAGATGAGAGATCTACCAGCCTTTATGTTGCCTATTGCTGTATTTGGGGTTAAAATGTTGAAACCTTTTCCAAGTATTAACATGTGTAAATATTACAAAATAATGAAGTAATGCTATCACAAATTGTGATCCATTACACCTTTGAATTAGCTTTTGTTGTTGCAAAATATAATCAACCTTGCCGCATAATCTGCCCTACACCACTGCATAGTTCCAGTGGTTCTAGCCATAACTATAAAAATGGATCTTCTCTATACTTAATCCATCTCATAAAAGACATACTGATTGTGATAATTGAATTTTCATGAGAGTGTGAAATGTAAAGAAATTGCAGGATCAATCACTCTTTTAACAAGCATTGGCAACACTGATAGGCTTGGGCTTTGCTAAAGACACCTGCTTATTGGCTTTATCTTCAAAAATGTTTCTTTTTTTACCAGTTGCAGAAATGTCGCCACATACCAAGAGGAGCTCTCCCTTGCTCCTGGGTTCATAAAGATTTGCTCGCCCAAATGCTACAATGTTTCAAGTGGGTCAGAGGCGTTCAGTAGTTCAATTGAACTGAAACAGAACTATAACTTTCAGAATGCACTATGTGCTCAAGAAAAACACTTGGTGATGTTGGCGCACTCCCAGTGATATGGAGTCATCAGGTAATTAATTTGTAAAGGATGACTTTTGACTCAGTTGAGACTGTGCTTCGTGCAAAGTCACTCCAGGCAATTCTAGCACTGCATTACTCTCTGGGATATGTAGTTCCTTGTAGCAACCCTGGGGTCTAAAAGATAAGGCATCAGTCTTCGGAGCTAGGGATTGGGAGTTCAAATCCCATCTCGGATGAGTTCAGAGCCGTTCACAATACAGATCGTCTGTAAATAACAAGATAATGATCATAGTTATATAAAATTCAAGTTAATAAAATTATCATCAGAGTGACCATGTCCGTTATAAACATGCTATGAGTTTCTGGATTCTGAGAGTTGGTTCAACATAATAAAAATATGTATTCTCATCTCTTCAAAACGCAGCCCTCTGAAGTCTACCACCAGTAAATAGTGGCCAGTTAGTGTATGTGTCTGACTGCCTAAGAGAGCATTAGCAGCACACATATTTCCTAGCTGGAGACCATGGCGCACTAACAACAAGTCATACATATTTGTGAAATGAGAATTACCCAAGTGGTGCAGCCCAACCTTTCAAATTGCTGACTCCAGGCAGGACTTGGTAGGTTAACCAAAAATGATAATTTCCTACTGACCTTCCAACTGTGAAAAAACAATTGCATTCACCCTGTGTGAGCACCAAGTATTATCTTTCGAAGTGAAAATTAAAGTATTTTTAAAGCTGTGGTTAGCGGTAGGGTACAGATCGGTTTGATAGGTTTTTCCTAGTCCTCCAGAGGTTTTCAGAGGTGGTAGGAGAGTCCAGCCATATAGAGCCAAGGGTCCCAGGACAACAAAACCAGCACTTAGGTGTCAGGACTCACTCCAGCAGAGGTCACCAGCAGGGTCCAGGTCAGGTCCGCTTGGAACTTGTCAGCTGTCAACTTCAGGAAAAGGCCTCTTGAAGTTTGTTGTGTCCCTGTAGCTCGAACAGGAGGTCGGCCTGCTGACCCATGGAGTCTACTTCTTTGTCCTGGGTACAAGTAGAAGTAGTGGGTGTTCAAACAGCTTTGAAGGCATTCATATTTATGCGCCCACAGAAGGTTTCACATTAAGTGGATGGTGTCTTTGTCTGCTTTTGTGTCTTTTCAAAGTGGCAGTCGATAAACACTTGCTTTAGATTTCTTGTTAAAGTGTACAATTGTTGCTGAGCAAAAATGTGTATAAAATGCTTATATTTTAAAAGTGAAGTAATACTATAGCGTAGAGGCACACAAAGATGAGGGGCACATGTTCAACTTCTTAAGATCTATAAAATGCAAAACAAATCAGTCCTCCTAAGGAGAATTATATTGCAGCAATAAAACTCCAGCCAGGATTTTTAATTTGGAATAATAATTAAAAGACCTTTCATTTAATTTACAACTGAAAGTTCCCTGTATTTTTGTCGCTGAACATCTGCTACTCTGCAGGGTGGATGTGCTATTCCAAATTTGTGAGTTGTCAATATTTTCCATTAATAGTTTGTACTTCTGTTTCGTGCCATTAGTGCGCACATTCAAGGGAGTCTGCTGCATTTCTAAAGCTGAATGTTACATTTGTAAAGATTCTTTAAATGTAATGAATCTAATTCAGTAGATTAGAAAGCTAAAGCCAACTTTTCAATAGCATGTCACAAGTACCTCTCAATCGTGAGAATGCCTCAGTATAACCTCCCTTCTATGCATGGTACCTTCAGCAGCTAGACACTGTCCTGCAAAACAGGCTAGTGTAGGTTGCAACTCAAACTACTCTTCCTCACCTCATTCTGTGAAAAAGACATTATGATAAATACACACTATCTGGTGAACTTGGCTGCACTGGGAATGTTCCTATGGGAGTATTCCTTAATCATCACCAATGGCTTGATACCCATCATTCAGGCTTTATACCCTTACTTGGCACTGAAACAATTCCTTTTACCTTACTAGATGACATCCTAGTGGGTGGAAATTAAATTGATGTGTTACTACCCACGCTCCTCAATTTGTCTGCTGTGTTGGCTACAGGGAATTTCAAATTGCTCCTCAGCTATCCCTGGATTGAGGATTTTATTTCAGGTGATGCTAGTAAGTGGATTGGTTCATTTCAAACAGACTGAATTGAGAACATTAAACTTGGAAAACAAATTCTACAATCAAGAGGCTTCCAAGTCTAGTCACATGCCGATGAAATACAGGTACATTGTGTTTTAGGGGCATAAGCTATGATTTCCTAGGCATTAAACAAGGATTGGCCACTTGGAAGAACGTATGTGGAATGAACCTTAATTAAGTAATGTCACTCCATTTGGGATGGACATAAACATTTGAAGATCCATATAACATCCCTCAGTTCCCAAAAAGTTTAGCACCCCCCTGTGTTTTGTGAATAAGCTTCAAAACCTTGGCATTGTTTGGGATGCGGAGCTCAACTATGTGGCACATACTGCATCAGTTGCCTGTTGTAAAGTATTTTGTTTGTGACATCTAAACCAAGCGCTGTTATTCATTGACGACATTTCATCACAAAAGCATTGTAATACAGTTCATAATTTCCAGATTGTATAATGCACATGCATTCTTAGATCCACATTTTCCTCATGCAATAAGTGCAGAATATGGCAGCTAGTTTGGCTCTCAAATAAGGGAAATTGTACAACATCACAACAGGTGGACATGCTCTGCAATGCTTACCAGTGTCCACATGAGTTATGTTTAAGTTAGCATGCATTGCTTATGAATTCACACATGAAAACCACATGAAAAAGTCACTGTATGCACACTTTCATACCAACTCAGATCAAATAATGTTGACATCCTGCCCAGTGCATGTATGGGTTAATTGTGTACGAGTGTAGTTGTGATGACAGGTTTTGTGTTAGAGTCTGGTTAAGGGAATTTGGAGCTGAGGTATTGTAAACTTTTCATTTGTGCTTTGTTTTGTACCGGAAATGCGTATAGTTAGGGAGGATGGGGAAACCCTTTGTTGAAGGAAGCCGGTGGGTTCCTTGCCTTGGGATCCCATGATCGGGTATCCATGACTACATGCCATGCATATATAAATGCTATGTGGCATCATTGTGAATGTGCGAACATTAGGCAGTAAGGACTCATGTCTAAAGAGGTCACAAAGCTTGCAGGTCTGGAACCGTTGTGCAGTGGTTGTCAGAACCTTGTCGTTTCGTTTCTTTGTTTAACGTGAGGTGTGGGTAGTCTTATGTCTTGACCAATTACAGAGCTTTTGTGACTGTTGTTTGTTGTCACTGAGTGTCTGCACGGGGTTTGGAGAGTTTGACATGTTGATGGGTGAATGTGTAAGCTAGACATGTTGGAGATTGAGTTATTGTGAATGAATGTCCTTGTATGTTATATGCAACAGGATGGCTGTTCGTCGTGTTGTTAATTGCAAGAGAGGGAGATGTGTAACTATCCTTTGTCCCCATTCCGGAGCTGGTGGCTGGAATGCTGAGAGTGACTGATGTAATCGAATGTTGGAATGCAGTCTGGAGGGGGAGCTAGAGGAGAATTAAAGTTGGAGGGAGGAAGAAGCCCTTGCATGATCTACCTGCTGTTGCTGTAAACCTAAGGAACTAACATGAAATAAAGAACTTGTCTCCTACCTGAGGGGCTCCAGACTCTTGTATGAAGACATGTCCTCTAATTTCATTACCAGTTCCAATTTTATTTTATGCATGACCCCCTAACCATTTATTCCTGCACTCAAAATCTATGCAGGTGAGTAATGGGAGAGCGATACATAACAAAGCCTACCCTCCCAAAGATTAAAAAAAACCCGGTCTACTGCTACCCACCCAAACAACCTCTTTGCCTTTGCCCCCTCTCAAAGCTGTGCTGTTTGATCTCCAGCACTGCACTAGCAGGCTTTTAAAGAGACTGATTGCCCTAGAATCCCTTCGTAATGTGGCAACAATGGTAAAGAATTCTGTCTTGCAGTCATGCTGAGTCACAGCAGTGAATAATCAGATTTAGAACCTGGTTATTTACACTAAAGGCTTCCAAATGCTGCATACACTAAATATAGAATTATAGATGGGTAACACTGAATAACAGATGTTTTTCACCAAAGACTTCTGAGTGGCATCAAAAAGACAACTAGAGTGAAGCTTGAGTAGTCTTTGATGTCACTTAAAATCCTGAGGTGAAAAACTTCCCTGTTATTAAGTTTTACCCATCTTTAATTTTATATTACATATAGCCCACCCAAATCATCTGCTCTTGCTATCAACTGCTATGCAGGGGCAGAAGAGCAATATGGATCTATAAATACCAAGGCTTCTCCTCCCTGTCCCAAATGTAAAAAAAACATAACAATCCTCCCGCCACCCAACCCACTATCTTCTATACCATTTCACCCCACCCCTCCCGAAGCTGTGTCCTCTAATCTCCATGAAATCAGATAACCAGCACTGTGCTGACTGACTCTCAAAGACCCCCAGTAGAACAGCATGGAATTCCTTTATGATGTAGCAACAGCGAATGGGTAACAGCTTTGCTTACCAACTGTTGCTGCGCCATTGCAATGAATAACTCAGCTTTGAATCTTGTGTTCACATTAGTGCCTCTGAGTGAGAGTCTTACATACCATATAGAATTTTTGATAGGTAACTGTGAGCTACAGAGATTTTTTTTAGCGAGGAGTTCCGAGTGAAATCAAATAGACAATGAGAGCAAAGCTCGAGTTGTCTATGATGTCACTCAGAACCCTGAGGTGAAAAACATCCCCTTAACTTACAGTTGCCCATCTACAGTTGTAACTTATGTATGGCCCCCAAAATCATCTGCCCCTGCTTATAGCTTCTAGGCTGAAGCATACAGAGTTATAGATGGGTAACAGCGACTTAGGGGGATGTTTTTCACTGAGCGGTTCTTCTGAGTGACAACAAATAGATAACAAGAGCGAAGCTCCAGTTGTGTACAGCGCCACTCAGAAGCACATGGTGAAAAACATCCACATAATTCACTTTTTACCCATTTATTATATTATGTTATGTATACCCCCCAAAATCACCTGTCCCTGCTTTCAATTGCTATGCAGGGGCAGAGGAGTAATTTGGGAGCAACACATAACATGGCCACTCCTTCCGACCAAAATGTGAAAAAATACCTTACCTGCAATCCTTAACCAACCCCCACAAGTTTTTGCTTCTTTCTCTCCCTCTCCTACAGCTGTGTTGTCTGCTTTCAGTCAAAGCAGACAAGCTGTGCTGACAGGCTCTCAGAAGCCTTGTCAGATTGGCCTGGAAGGCCTTTATGATATAGCAACAGTAGATAACCAGTTTTGTTATCAACTGTTGCTACATCATGGCAGTAATTTACAAGGTTTAGAACCGGGTGCAAATGATAGAGGCTTCCTAAAGAAGCCATGTATAACAAAGGAGTAACAGGGGAGCCATACATAATATGGTCTTTCCTCCCTGTCCCTTACCTGGCACCCTTAACCAACTCCCACCAATTTCCCTGCCTTTCTCCCCCATCCTGTAGCTTTGCTTTCTGCTTTCAGTTAACCCCTTCTATGCTCATGACGAGCTCAGCTCGTCATGCTGCGCGGTAGGCGTGTGCGCATGACGAGCTGAGCTCGTCATGACCACACCCGCGATCAGAATGTCCAGCACCTGGGCGGAATTCCGATCGCGGTCAAGGGGTTAAAGCAGGCAAGCAAGCAATGTTGAGCAGGTAGGTTCACAGAGAGCCTTGTCAACCTGGCCTGGAATTCTTTATGACACAGAAACAGTGGATAACGAGTTTTGTTATGTAAGCTGGTGCTACACCATAGCAATGAATTACCAGATTTAGAGTAAATGAAAAGGGTTTCCAAGGGAAGCCTTGCATAACATACAGAATTTTAGATGGATAACAGTGAATTACGGAGGTGTTTTTCACTGATGGGTTCTGAGTGACATCAAATAGACAACAAGAGCGAAGCTTGAGTTGTCTATGATGTCAATCAGAACCCCGAGGTGATAGACATCCCCGTATTTCACTTTTCTGAAATCAATAATTTTATGGTATGTATGGCCCTAAAATAATCGTCCCCTGCTTTCAGCTGCTACGGAGGGGCAGAGGATTAATCAGCGAGCCATACATGACCTAGCCTCTCCTCCCTGTTAAAAAAAAATCTTACATGCAATCCTGGAGCAACCCCAACCACCTTTCTTGCCTTCATTCCCCCTTCTTCAACTGTGCATTCTGCTTTTATTCAAAGCAGACAAGCATTAGCAGAGCTACACTGTGCTGACTGGCTCTTAGGGAGACCTGTCATTGTGACCTGGAAGGCCTTTACGACATCATAACAGTGGGTAACCAGTTTGGTTATCAACTGTTGCTATGTCATAGCAGTGAGCTACGACATTCAGAACAATAAATGATAGAGGCTCTCAATAAGAGCCATACATAACATTATGTTTTTGTACAGTTTAATTTTGCACTTTGTCAGGCCTTATGGTAAATGTACTATTGAATTGCAATTAGCTGAAATTAATTTGCGAATATATATCTATACAGAATCTGACTGTTTAAATAAGGCTATAACAATGTACCATCAGATACTATTTTAGAGCCCCAAAGGGAATTTAGTTGTTTACAAATATCTGTAATTGACACCTCAGAGGCTCTGGCATGCTGGTCTCCCGGTCAACCCTCGTTGCTCCTGATGCTCGTCTCCTGAGACAGATTTCTTTCACGTGGTGAGGCATCGCCCACTGATCACTCGGTATTGCAGTCAAATAGTTAGGACCCTCTCCATGGTCTTGGATAGTCCTGTTACACCAAAACCAAAAATGGCTCTTCTGCAGCTTCTGGATGAGTTGGGGGGTGAGTAGCGACCAAACACTGGTTGGTCTGGCAACGTTAGTAGCTAAAAGGGACATTGCAAGACATTTGAAGTTGCCCCAGGCACCTAGCCTGGTACTGTGGCGATCAGGCATGGACTGGTGCGCTAAACAGGAGGAACTGATCTATGTCGGCAGAGGCTGTCCTACATTTTTTTATAAGATTTGGGTAGATGGTGGAACTATTATGGTTTGTCTTCTACACCAGAGACTGCATCATCAGGTGTCTTGGCTCCTTTGTAACTTCTGGGGACTGGGGCGAGTAGGATGGCGGGGACTGATTGGAAAGCAGCACTTTTCTTTATGTTGTTATGACTGCTCAATTTCAAATTAATAAACTGTGTTTATGAAAACGAAATATCTGTGATTCTGGCCCTATGAACCTTTTATAATACTATGGGGGATATTCTCAAGGAAGTGGCGGTGAGAGGCGTTAGCCTCCTTGGCTTAGCGCCTCTCACCGCCAATTCGGAAGCGCGAGGCTGCACCCTATTCTCAAGAATGTGGTGCAGCCTGGCGTTTCCCCCTGCGATGGCGCTAAGTTTCACGACTTAGCGCCAACGCAGACATCCTTGCACCAGAGTGCAAGGGTGTCTGTGTGCAGGGGAGCGTTGTTTATGTACAGGAAGGAGCCCCTTCCTGCACATAAACAATCCTAAAATATCATTTTGTAACTTTCATGTGTGTTGCTTCGTGCAGCACACATCAAAGTTACAAAATGGCATTTCTGAAAAGGTTTGTTCATGTACAGGAAGGGACACCTTCCTGTACATGAACAAACCATGCCATTTTGCTCTTTCCATGTGTGCTGCACAAGGCAGCACACATGGAAAAAGCAAAAACGAGGAGAAATAAAGCATTTCTCCTCGTTTCGCCACCTTAAGACCAGTATTTTTCTGGTCTTAAGTTCGGCGCTGCCACCTATTATCGCCGCCCTTGATAATAGGTGGCAGCATCGATCACAATGGGTGTTGCGGTGGAACGCCCACCACAACACTAAATTTAGCATGAAAGGGGCCTTATTCTCAAGGTAGCGTTAAGCCACTTAACGGGCTTTAAGCCACGTTAAGTGGGTTAACGCTGCCTTGAGAATAAGGCGTTGACCCTATCGCCACGGGAACGTCAGAAAAAGTGACGCTCCCGTGGCGATAGGGGCTTGAGAATGTACGCTTTATTTTTCATATTTTCCTAAACATTTGTTTATTCACATCAGTAAAGAGTATGTACACAACGGACTATGCCCTGATTAGCGAGCTCTATAATCACAGTCCAAGATCTCAATAAAATGAGATACATGTACACTGCATACATTCCTTCATAATTTCTCACCTCCAAAGTAGTAACTATCTCCTGTATACATTTGAGTCGGTAAGTAGATTTGTCCAGTTGAGTCTCCGTCGTTGTTTACTGTTACAAGCATTCGGGTTCGCTTGGCTGTCAGGGTGACCGAGTGCCACTGCCCATTGTTTAGTCCAAACCCTGAAGGAAAAAACATATTTTTATCTTTTCACTTCAAAACACACTGCAATCGCTACAGCTAAATACCAGAGTTGTGACGTTTTCATCAATAAAATACAGAATGTATATACTTTTATTGAGACAATGCTGTCTTTTGCCCGAATAACAGCGTGATATTGCATAATTAAGATAGAGATAGCTATTCTTATGAAAGGTGTGTTGGTTAGGCCACGTTAGTGAAAGCATAACAGAGGTAAATAAAGATAGCTTTTAAGAACACAGCGATTCTTTATTTGGGTTGTTAATCATGCAATTGAAGAAAATATTATTCAGGGAAGAGAATTCTAATAGCATTCTGTATTTATGTAAAAAGGGTATTTATTTGTAGCATGCAACTTTGACAAAAGCTGGAACAGCTGATTAGTTACAATCCGAGTGCTGTTGTGAGCTGCAATTCGAAGCAATTCATTGGAAGTCTAAAATGTAGGTTTTCCTACTGTGATTACACTTAAGATTTGCTTTGCTACACTTTGGCCCTCATTGCAAATAGCTGGAAAATGGTTCCGATTTTCCCTAATTTAAGGGGCATATTTACAAGCCCCTTGCATCGCTGTTGCGTCACTTTTTGGGCCCTTTTGGTGCAAACCACTAAATCATATTTATGAGGCCTCACAAAGCCACTTTACGTGGCTTCGAATGGCCTCACAGATATGGAGTAAGGCAAGGCAGTGCAAATCGCTGCGTTGTCTTACTCTGCGCTAGGGAGGCATCCCATGAGCATTACAGTGGATGTTCCCACGCAACACCCATGGATTTTGATGCACCCCAGATTTACAAGACTATGTAAACCAGGAGATGTCCCAAAACCTTGCGCCTCCCAAGAGAAATGTGTGCTGCATTCTGAAGCACACATAGAAAGAGGAAAAAGCCTCCCAGGATTGCTTTTGGCAGGAAGGTGCACTTTCCTGCACAAAAACAATCCTGCATGCAATGCAGGCACCCTTGCACCAGGGTGCCTGCATTGCTGCTAGGCTGTGAAAGCAGTGCCAATACCGGGGGAAAGGACAGGAATGCTACATATGCCATAGATGCAGCGCATTCCTGCCCTTTCACTTAGATGCAGGGCAGTGCAGCAAGGTGACTTGCTGCGATACCCTGCGCCAAATCCCAATAAATATGCCACTAATACTTTCCAATACCGGGGCTATCTGTATCTCCAGGGGTGGTAAAACTCCTGGCCGCTACAAGTCACTGCCTTGTGTTGATCTGCCCTAGGAAGGCGTTTCATGGGTGGAGCATGGGTGTTTCCGTGCATCCTCCCATGCATTTTGGCAGATTCCCAGATTTTCCAAGACTGGTAAACCTGGAAATGTGTCAAAAATGTACGCCTTGACGGTAGAGGCGCAACAAGTATACAATCTTTATTTCTCCCGATTGTTTCCTCTTTCAAAGTGTTCTGCCTTCTGCAGCACATTTAGAAAGAGGAAACCACCTCTAAGGATTGTTTTTGTGCAAGAAGGTGTACCTTCCTGCACAAAAACAGTTCCGCTTGCAATTCAGGTACATTTTTCCCATGGCACAAGGGTGCCTGCCTTGTGGCTAGGCAGCACACAGTGACCAGTGCAGGGAGAGAGCAGGAATGTGCCACATCTTTATAGATATGGTGCATTCCTGCCCCTCCATTGACGCAGCACAGAGCAGCAAATTGTCTTGCTGGGTAGTGCTGCTTCAAATGATGATAAATCTGCCCCAGAATTCCTTCACTCTCTCAACTTCCGGAAAAGATAAACAGTCAGAAATTAATAACATTTTCTTTAAATTAGCTTTGAAAATCAAAACTGTTATTACAACATACAACTGTTGTCTTAACTTCAGTGCGGTATAGAATTTTGATTTTGTAAGCTGCTAAAATACGCACTTACTTAATACACCTGCTACTGAAAGATCTGTACAACTAGTACAGTAGAGGTTTGAATGCTAAAAGGAAAAGTTCTACCTACCGAGGTGGGTAATATTAAAATCTATTTTGTACAGGCGGATGAAGCCTCAACACGATGATAGAAAAGCGTTTTAAGCAGGAAAAATGTATTTTCCCAAAATAATTCATTTAATTTAATTTTTCTTCCTACTGTATCAAATGGCTTACTAGGGCCTGGAAGCTATGTTGTTTCGGCATTTGTTTGCATTCTATAAATACACAAAATGCAGGGCAAGATACACATTTCGCATGTGCTGTCTAACATAATATTAAACAACAGTTTAAAAATAATTTGTAGCCTTTTAAATTGAAATGATATTTATGAAACTTGATAAAACCAAAATGGTAAGGGTTAAGTTATCACTAATTGAGTGTGAAATGCTTTCAGCTCACGACATATAAAGGTTAATACTTAAGACAAAAAAAATCTTTGTTCTTCAAAAAGTGGAAACTAACACCTTTGTAACAATGACTAGGATAGATTTTAAACATTTAGGGACTCATTTATTGGGATTTGGCGTAGGGCACCTTGCACCAAAATAGTGCATTACTGTCCTATCCCCCTGCATTGGCGCTGTTTCGGCAGCCTAGCGCCAGTGCCGGCACCCTTGCACCATAGTGCAAGGCTGCCTGTGTTGTCAGAAGGATTGTTTTTGTGCTGGAAGGGGCACCTTCCTGCACAAAAACAATCCTGGGAGGCTTGTTCTTCTTTCTGTGTGTGCTGCAGAATGGGAACACCCACCGCAATGCCCATGGAACGCCTCTCTAGTGCAGAGTAAGGTAACGCAGTGATTTCCGCCCCCAAAGCCACTCAAAGTGGCTTTGTGTGACCTCAGAAATATAATGTTGTAATTTGCGCCACCGGAGTGTCACAAAAGATGCTACGGCGGAGCAAGGGACTCATAAATATGCCCCCTAGTGAATTCAAGGGGGCATATTTATGAGGGCCTTGCGTGATGCTTGCACCACGCAAAGCCCCAAGTCATATTTATGAAGACACGCAAAGTCACCTTGCGTGGATTTGAATGGCTTTACAAATATGGAGTAATGCAATGCAGCACAAATCGCTGCATTGCTGAACTCTGTGCAAGAGAGGCGTTCCATGGGCATTGAGGTGGGTGTTCCAACGCAACTCTCATGGTTTTTGAGGACTTGTAAACCTGGGATAGCATCAAAATCTTACATCTCCCAAAGTGAGGCATAATGAGTAGAAATAACTATATTTCTCCTCGTTTTTCTCTTTCTATGTGTGCTGCATTTTGCAGCACATATAGAAAGAGAAAAAGCCTCTATGTATTGTTTTTGTGCAGGAAGGGGCATTTTCCTCTTCTATGTGTGCTGCACAATGCAGCACACATGGAAAGAGGAAATAATGAGGAGAAATAAAGGTATTTGTCCTCATTGCGCCTCCACTGGGCAGGCGTATGGGTTTGGTGCATCCCCAGGTTTATATGGTTATGTAAATCTAGGGAAGCGTCAACATCAATGGCTGTTGTGTGGGAACACCTCCCGAGGTGAGGCATAACAAGGAGATGTATTTTTATTTCTGCTCATTTGTTCCTCTATCTATGTGTGCTGCATTATGTAGCACACATGGAAAGAGAAAAACGCCTCTATGGATTGTTTTTGTGCAGGAAGGTGCCCGTTCCTACACAAAAACAATCCTGCCAACAACACAGGCACCCATTCACCATGGTGCATGGGTGCCTGCGTTGGCGCTAGGCTGCCAAGACGGCAACTGCACAGGAGGGAAGGACAGGAATGCACCGTATTGGATAAATATGGTGCATTCCTGCCCTTTTCCTGTGGCACAGGGCAGCACAGCAAGGTAAATTGATCCGCTTCCCTGTGCCACCAATCCCATAAGTATGTTCCAATGTTCTTTGTAGAGTCTCCAAGTTCTGTTAATGACAAATGGTGCCATTAACAAATTTATTTAGTGAAATTCAATTTCTCAACCCAGAAATATGATATAGTAGGCAGAATCGGGCTTGTTAGATATGCCCTTTACACTAAGCTTATGTAAGTGGCAAGCAATTAACTTGCTGAGTTGTCAAAAAGAAAGCTTAGATTTTATAACAATGGAAGAGCATTATGGCCACTCCTTTACTGATGAGCTGCACATGGAGTCTTTCAATTTGGATTACAGTTCCCTTATTTCCAACAAATGTTGAACTTGTAAAAAAAAAACTAATACATCATAACAACCCATATTAAACGAGACACATTTTAATAGACAACTGTATAAGCACATGGTTATGTAACATTCAGCATTGCTCAGTAAAACTGCATGATCAAAAGGCACATTGCAGCAACTAAAATGCAGATCAAGCAACCAGTTGCACAGTAAACAAGATAGGTCAATGTTTAGTTTATTACTGACAACATCAATGCCTAGAAAAAAACATATAAAACATGTAATATTCCGTATAATTCCTGGATCACATGCTGAAAATGTGATGGTTTTCAAGTCAGCAAACAGCTGTGTAAGACAAAGAAAACAAAAAAAGATGATTTCCTTTACATACCTCTTTACAAGCGATTCATCTTAATTTGCAAAGCAATAATGGCTTCTCCCCACACTACCACCCCTGAGTCATATGTCATTAAGTGCCAACTCCTAGCTTTGACTCAGCAACCTTAATCTTCTGGTCACACCCACACCTCCATATGTGACATCTATATTTTATGTCTTATTTTTACTGCAATCCATCCAGAGTAACTATCTTCCTGAGAAATGGGCTCATTCCCTTTGTTCAAGAAACACCTTATATTACAAGATTCCCAATAATTAGCAAATCCATAACTTACCTTTTATACTCAGTCTGCAATGTAAATAAGTATGTTTCAAAAAACACATAAGGTTCCCACCAAACGAGGGCAGGGAAGGTTCCCAGTAGCCCAGACAGGTCCCAGTGTAGTGGGATGGGTAGAAAGTCCCATGTCCCTTCTCAGACTAGGAGGAGAAGTGGGTATGGGCACAGGCCCAGGTTGCCCAATGCCCAGTCCCAGAGCCTGGATAGTACCCCCAGGGGATACCAGGGAGGGAGTATAGTCTGTACTGGGAGACCATACACTGAGGGGGACCCAATAGTGTCAGGAGAATTTGGGGGGCGGCTGCCACAAGTGTCCCACCAGCTCTGGTGTCTGTCAGTACCACTCCGCAGTGGAGGGTGCGGATGTTTAGATGGAGGAGTAGGAGGGGGAGACAGTCCCTAGTGGGAACACCAGTGGGACAGTGGTTGCCAGCTCTGAGATCAGAGTACCCCAGGACTGAACCTGGTGATGCCTCTTCTGGCCTGGGAGGAATCCATGCTTAGTCAGATTGATAGGGGTTGGGAGATTATTGCCAGGCAGACTCTTATACAACACATGAAGAATATGTTTCCCTTGGGTGGTGGGTAGGGGTACTCCCCCAGAAGTTCTAGCTTGCCAGGCACGTGTTCAGCATAATGGCATAGACCCTGGGCTGAGGGACCAGTTGTAGGGTAGAACCACTACCCTGGTGGGAAAATTGTGTAGGACGGCTGCCACAAGCGCCCTGACAGGACGCACCTCTCCCAAAAGGAGGGTATGGAACCCCAGAAGGAGGGGAGGAAGGACTTGTCCTTGGCTCCTGTCCAGCCTAAGGGTACAGACCCTGGGCTGGAGGACCAGTATCAGGATACCACCCTTTCTGATTGTGTCCCCAGATTCTTTTGCCTCAGTGATGAAAACTACCAGGAGGTTGGGTAGTTCTCTCCACTTTCAGTTGGGGGGGATACGTGTTAGACCTGTCAGCCTTTGGGTGGTCTTCTCCCAAACGTTTTGCCTACTTGCCTCCAATTTTGCTGATCTTGTTTTGTTGGTTTTAGGACTCTGGCACTTTACCATTGCCAATCAGGGCTAATGTGCATGTCCTCTCTCCATAAAAATGGATTGATTGACTTATCCACAATTGGCATATTTAATTTACCTGTAAGTCCCTAGCAAAGTGTACTGCAGCACTGATTGTGCCAACCACTGAAGTAGCCCTTTAAAACATGTCTCAGGTCTGCCACGGCCGACCCTGTGTGGGCAGTTTACACTGTCATGTCGACTTGACATTTAAACCCCTTGACAAGCCTTAAACTCCCCTTTTATTACATATAAGTCACCCCTAAGGCATGCCCTATACAGCCCATAGGGCATGGTGATGTAATCAAAAGGTAGGACATGTATTTTAAAGTTTGACATGTCCTGGTAGTGAAAGAATTCCAAATTAATTTTCACTACTGTGAGGTCTACCCCTTCAATACGTTAACATTGGGGATTCCTTGTTACAACCAATAAGTGTAATTCCCAATTAGAAGGAGGAAGAGCTATAATGTTTAGCACCTATGGAATTGTAATGATTAATCCTCTTTAATGGTAATGTTGAATTTGTCATTTTAATTTAAAAGATGCCACTTTTAGAAAGAATTAACAACAATAGGGGTTAAGCCCAAAGGACCGGGGCCAGGTAGGGCTATTCAAAATTCAAAACACAACATGAACACCTGGCTCCGTGCTAGCCTACACTCCTACTATTTATGGAGTAACGGGCAGACTATTCTTTTATCTGTCCAAGTAAAATTTTTATTAAATAGTCTTTAAATTGATTCAAACAATTTTTTCAAAAGACTGAATAAGAAACACATATTTCTCAAATTGACACAGAAACCTTCACATATAAATAACACAATACACAATCAAAAACAATTTGGACATACACCAAAGTGAGAATTATTTGCAACAAATTAAAACAAGCGACAAAATCACTAAATGAAAACAAACATAAATCAATTGCAAAAAACATTTAAAGCGACAAGATCACTAAATGAAAACAAACATAAATCAATTGCAAAAAACATTTAAAGCTTGCATCATCTGTGAAAAAACACGACGGTGATTGCGAAAAATGTCCAATTTCATGGACTAAACTTATTGTTTCAGCAAGAATATCACAAAAGTGTTGGAAATAATGAATTAATCTTTAATACATCCGACACTCAACACATTTAGATTTAACTAAATGCCTCTCAAAATGCCTCTTGAAAATGCTAACGCGTTTCAAGACCCAGGCTGGATAGTACTGGGACTCTCGTCAGGGCTTCAAACAAATGATCGGGATATTCTAAAAAAACAAAAAATGAAAAACGTGATGCAACAACAGCATCAACCCCAAACTGCCTTTCTCTCTCATATATATAGCTGATTGTTTGTGTACCTGATTCTTGAAGTAGGAGCAGCCGCTCCAGTTCGTTGATTCCACGCGTTTTTATCTATATGTCAGTTGAGTCAACTGACATATAGATAAAAACGCGTACACTTCTGGACCAGTGGATAGTCTGCCAGGAAGAAGGACTGCTGTGCTGCTGAAGTACTGCCACTCTGCTACAAGGCTGCTCTTGAAGATCTGCTTCCTTGCTGTGATGACCTGCTGCCTGCTGCCCTCCTTGATTGGGTGAGAAGGACTGGACGAACATCACTTGAACCCAGAACCAGACTGACTGCAAGGGCTTGCTTGCTTGTCTACTGATTGAAGTCTCAGGGACATAAAACACTTCCAACTCACCTGCTACAGCACCTGGACTCTGTGAGTCCTGCCCTGCCCTGCCAAGTGGTGCCAATCCAGTCCTGGGCCCTTGAAAGTGGGTATAAAGTGCTGCTCCAGCAAAAATCCATACATCTTTGCTGTTGTGCCACTCAGAACTGGCACATCTCTATCGACGCATTGCAGCTGCTGAGAGGATTAAGTGCATTGCATCGTCAATAGTGTGGTGCATCACCTCCATCTCCGACGCATCGCCTCCATCCTAAGGATCAACAATTACTCATCACCTCCTCTGCTCCTCGCACCTCCCCCGACATCGACGCAAACAAGGTATTTTTCAGCGGGCCAAGGATAGTCCCTGTATCTGACCCGTGCTCCACCGTGGTCGGCCTGAACATTTGGATTTGACATTTGGATTTGACACAGTGTAGCACGACCAGATAGCTCAGGTGGCGCTTTATGCTTTTAAGCACTACATTTCAGTTTATTCTCAATAAATACATAACTCCAGTTCTACTTATTGGATTTTTGTTGTTTTGGTCTTGTTTTGTTCATTATGTTAAGCTCTATTATCCTAACCAGGTACTTTACATATTGCCTCTTAGGTTAAGCCTGACTGCTCTGTGCCAAGCTACCAGGGGAGGACCACAGGTTAATTTAGGGTGTGTTTGTTACTTACTTTGACTAGGATTGTGGTTCCTGCTTGGACAGGGTGCATACCTCTGCCAACCAGAAACCCAATTTCTAACAGGGGTGAAGGTGAGTACGCCTGGGCTTTGGGTGATTATGAAGTGGTCTTCACAGGGAACGCCTGATTTAGAGAGCCACCACCGAGGAACAAGACTGGAAACTTGGTAAACCATTGTTAACCACAAGTTTTACTATCTTTTCTAACATGTTCCTTTTCACTATATTTTCTTTGGACATGAAAATTAATAAACCAGTTTAAATGCAAATATTAATGTTAAGGAAAAGACACAGAGGTTCAGATTAGGTTCAGACCTGTTTAAAAATACTAGACAACAGCAGCAGCAAATACTTATTCTGACATATGGGCAATATCAGTAAAGAATAAAAATCCTTTGCACATGCTTCCAACCATAAAATTTATAAGGTGCACACTACATAATAGAAGGTCTCATGATGCCAGGCTTGCTTATGAAATTAGAAAAGTTGTGTTTTTCATTGTGATTTAAAGCTGGTGAAGGAGGATGTTTGATTTAAGCTGCTACAGCAGGGAATTCCAATGTGGAGCCTGCTATAGAATAGTCCCGGTCTACTCTGGATATTATTTTAAACAAAGGGTTAAATAGCAGTTTTTTATTAAGACTTGGCACGCTTGAAAAGAAATATAATGAGTAATAAGGCGGGACAGGTATGTCAGGTAAAGATTATAATTATATTTAACTGTCCAGCATGATAGTTTGAATCAAATTACACTCA
Source organism: Calotriton arnoldi (assembly GCA_963921515.1). Classification (NCBI taxonomy): domain Eukaryota; kingdom Metazoa; phylum Chordata; class Amphibia; order Caudata; family Salamandridae; genus Calotriton; species Calotriton arnoldi. The sequence continues at coordinate 92,068 of CAWUFW010002309.1, forward strand.
TTGACTAGAAGCTAGTAAAGTGATCTCCTGGCCTCTGTGACATGGTCTCTTTTCTTCAGGCCTACTATAAGCCTAATTTGTTGGATTGTTAGACTGGTATATTGAAAGATTGAATAGTTAAGACTAGAATTTACCGATGCTCCTGCCATTAAAGCTTTGTGATTTTTGTAGATAAATGGAAGCAGCTTATTCAATTCATACATATTTAATTGGTTGAAAGAGCTTCCCACAACTCTCCTATTTGATGTTCTAATGTCATACCCTGGTCACCTTCATAACTACAATGTTTTCAATCATATATGCTGGTGTGGGTGTTAACAAAATCAGGCAGCGGTAGCCATCTAAGGCAAGTACGACCTTTGATGCCAAACACAATGACCTTTGTCTTGGCATAGTGGCGTCACATTTGATTGGTATGCTTGTAACCATTCCCTTTTTGAGAACTGGTTGAAGCTTCAAATTAGTGAAAGAGTCCTTGGAGAAGCCGATGTATGCCTATGGGTCATCTGCATAGAACTGAGCATGAACCAGCGTTCACTTAAACAGTTCAAAGGTGGGAGCAGTTCCAAGAAAATTCTTTAAAGAACAGGTGCACTTCAAATTTTCCCATCACCTTTAGTGACGCCAGAATGTTGGTAATTGGCCTAAAATTGGATAAGAGTAGAATCTAGGATAAGCATTATAGTAGGGAAATATTGGTGGCTGCCTTAGGTCAGTAAGTCAATAGCAAAAGAAGCCAAATAATGTCAGATGTACTGCTGCATCAGTTGATTTTAATGATCAGAGAACGCCTTCTTGATCATCCCTACAACACAGGACTAAATAAAATTTATTGAACACTTCACAAATGTTCCCTTCTAACCTCCTCTCATTTTATATCATGGTTTTGAGGCTTGCATTGAACCAAGGGGCTACATGTGTCTGGATTCTAGATTTACGCTTGGCACAAAGAGATTTCAGTCTTTTTGATTGAAAACTTAAATAGTTCAAATGTTTTCTCACAGTTGCCTTTTTGTTTGGGCAACTTGCTTTCTAGAACAGTGAAATGTTCTCTTTGTAGGACAATGCTGTGGCACCTGAAATGAGGTCGGACAAGTGGGAGAAGTACAAACCCAGAGATGCATGTAAAACTCTAATCGAAAAAACGAAAGTCACAATATTTTGGATAGAAAATCAGGCTAGTTTAAAAAAAAATGGAATCTAAAGTATGTTCTTTGTTGTGTGTAGGATTTGTTGCTACTACCTAAGGAGGATAAACGCACCATTTTGGTTTATTATAATGGGCTGTGTCTCATTCTTTCATCATTGTAGTGCCTTGAGATTTGAAGCTGGTATTTACCAAAATCCCTTATTTCTATTTTTGCTCCTTATGACCTCTCGTTTAGTTACCCCTTCTGTTGCTGTCCCTTCCTTTTATTCTTAACGTGTGTGTGAGCTTGGTCTTCCTCAGAAGACATAAAGAGAAATGACTAGTTACAGCACAAAATAAGTTAATATGTAGTTAGTTATTTAGTTATGTAGATTTGCTGAGCATACTTGTCACCCGTGAGGGTACCCAGAAGCCGGAGCAGATGTGTAGGTCAAGCAAGAGGAGGTGTAGGTCATCCGAAGGAGATCGATGGCATTAGTTGAAGAGCAAGGTCTTCAGCCTCTTGCAAAAGTCGAGTAGTGAAGAAGAGGTCCTGATGTATTGAGGGAGGTTGTACCATGTCTATGTGGCAATGTAGGAAAAAGTGCAACCCACAGCTATGCTTCTGCGGAAGTTTGGAATATGTGCGAGAGAGAGAGCAGTGTAGATCTTAGTTGTCTGGTGGGTTGTTAGAAGTGAAGGCAGTGGTTGAGGCAGGTTCAATGTTGTGGAGGACGTTGAAAGCGTGGGTGAGCAGCTTGAATTTGCAGAATTTATGGGTGGGGAGTAACCCTGGGCGTAGTTCGCGAAGTAGCGCTACGCGAAGCTACGTGAAGTGCACCTCGCACTACGCGAGCTACGCGTAGCTACGCGAACTGCGTAGTGCACTGTGCAAAATGCTGTTCGCACTGATTGCACAGTGCCGGATGCTTGTCCGCACTGTGCAATCATTGAAAACGGCATCTTGCACAGTGCGAGCTAGTCTTTACTGCCGCTCGAGTAGATTTTTACTCGAGCGGCAGCTTTCTCAACGCGGACTGGTAGTTTCTCATCGCGAGCGGTCGCGAGCATGCGCAACCACTCGCAATGAGAAACCTGACCTCCCCGCGTTGAGAATCTCGCCGGGAGGTTTATTTTCCACGCTCGCGATCGGCAACTTGATGTTGCTGATCGCGAACGAGGAAAAAGTCTCGCCGGGATGTCATTTTGTGTCTCGGGGGTAGTGTCTCGGCTGGATCTTTATTTCCTTTCCAGTTGTTTGCAGTGGCATTTGGATTCTCTGAGATCATTGGTGTACCAGCTGGCATGCTTGGTGGTTCTTCTCTGTTTGGTGTGCTGTGTTGATCACTAAGACCTGGGTCTGTGGAGCTTGGCATGGTCCAGGCAATGAGCAATGCAGTGGACTTGCCTCTGGCATGCCTTTAGCATGCCCACTGTGCATGCTGGCTGCGTGGCCGCTAGTAAGTAGGTCCTAATGAGGGAGGAGTGCAGGGGTAGTGTGTGGAGCTAGGGAAGGGCAGAAAGAAGACACATGAGGTGACAGATCATGCAGGAGATCAAGGTAGGAGTGGGGGAGGCAGGAGGGGGAAAAGTGCAGGAGGGGGCATAAAAGGGCCTGGGAGGCAAAGGGGGAGAAGGAGAGAGACAAAAGTGATAAAAAAGAGGCAAAAAGAAGCAAAGTAAAGATGAGAGTTCAAAAACAAAGGAAAGTAGCAAAATGTGTGTAAAGTCAGGTGGGAGAGTGGAGTGTGCGAAAGAGTGAAAAGGAGAGAGTCCAAAGAAGACCACAGAAAGAGCACAAAAAAGAATAGGTCATGGAAAGAGCCCAAAAAGAGCACAGAAAGAGTGAAATCAGACCAAGATGGCACACAGCATAAGAGAGTGCAGTGGAGCAGGGATAGAGAAAGGGGAGTCAAGAAGACAGAGAGTGTGAAAGGGAGGGCCGAAGGCCCAAGAGGAAAGAGCACAGAGGGAAGGAGAGAGGAGTAACAGGAGCGAGGTGGGGCCTCAAGACGCTAAGGCCTTTGATTAATATACAGGGCCCTCAAGATGGATGGGCTCTACATACCTACCTACCTATCTACAATGGAAACACTTGCTCCAGGCAATTGGATGGTCAGACGTGACCTATCGGATGCATAATCTCTAAACCAGTCTTTAAGGGGCACCATCAGTACCTTAAATTCCAGGTTTGAGGTGATATTTGGGTTTTAAGCTGCCTCCTATTTGGCCTTTCCTCACCCCTCAGATATTTTACTATGGAATACACTGGAAGTGGTAGCCCACCTCCGCTCCAAGACTATGCATCTTAACATTTACCAAGACAACATCCTACTGACATGCAAACACCTTGTGAAGTTTGCACAGTACATGTCCACCATCATATATTTGTTCCATTACCTTGTTTCCCACGTATATGTCAAGATTTCCTCTTGCACTCTGGCTATGTTTATAGATTTCTTGAATTTCACAGTACATGTTTTCTTATGCAGACTGAAACTCACTGGTAAGAATGAATGAGAAGAGCCTCTGAAGTGGAATCTCTTCTCCTCAGAAGTTTATCAAGAGTGATAAGACACTAGGCTGCCTCAATACAGGTCATATTCACAGCCTATCTTAGTAGGATCATAATATCCTTAATCCCGAGTACAGGGATAAGTTATAATGAAGGTTATATAATGAAGGTTAAATAGTATGAAATCTTGGAATATCAAAGACATTGTAAGAACACTCTAGAAGTCATCGTAGTGTCCAATGCAAGTTTATCATGTCTAAGTGTAAACATAGCTGGTTTACCTCTCAGTGTCAGTTGGTAATTAGCAGAATGTTGCCTCTAATAGAAGGTAGTCATATGACTTTGAAACATGCAAGCTGAAAAGGTGGAACAGTAAGAATTCTAATAAAGCAGGATCCCTGCTTTCTGCTTTATCTGGTTTATTTTTGTACAGTTATTATACTCGAATATCATTTGAACAGTCAAAACATTCGATCATAATTAATTGTAAGTTGTACCTTTGCACAATAACAAGTCTTGTGAGAGCAATACTAAGACCTGAACCTTTCCAGGGCAAACACTTCAAAGTAAAAGTAAAAGGAAAAGCAAGTATTTTGAAGATCCTATTATTGGTATGAATTATCTTATTCTCTCTAGTACAGACTTATCTCTGCCCTCTAATCCATTGTCAGATCATTTATCTGATAATAATGAAAACCGCCATTCAAAAGTGTCCACTTCCATGTGAAACTTTGTCTGGAAACATTAAAAACAATTGGATCTTGCTAAGATTGCTTTCCTCTTTATGAATCACCTATGACAGAAGATATTAATAATACTTTTGATACGGCCTCCGACGTATCCTAATCTATTTTAGAGGAGGTTTGTCATATGATCATGAACCTCTTCTTCCACTGCAACTTTCCCAACCTTCAGGCATTTTGATTGCCCGCCCACATGATTATCATCTTCTCCTATTGTAAACAGTCACATCAAAATCAGTATAGGATCTGATGTCATCCTCTAACTTAGGACTTAGTATGCATTTGACTGATAATGCTGTTATTTTGATAAGTAATCCAATTTTGCTACATCAAATATGTCAGTTTGTAAGGGAGTTCTACCTGACCATTGCAGTTTTATCAATAACATATAAAAACTGGAAGGTGAAAATGAGTTATCCCTCTCAAATGTACTATCTTTGATGCAGTCATATTTTGAAGGTATGCTTTGAGACTTGGTTCTATTAAATACGCAACAAGCTAAGCAAACTGATTTAGTGGAAGCAATGAGGCAACAAAGGGCCTTGTCTATGAACTCAGTTGAGCATGCAATCAGTATACGTTAGATACTAACCCTACATTGCCTGCAACATGTGAGGGGAATTCATACACATCCTATAGTCCCATGTAGTGTTTTAAAAGAGGGGAGCTATTTCGGAAATAAACATACAGGGCCCAATTCACAGAACTAATCTAAGACAAAATCCTAAACTTACTACTTTTGGTATTCACAGAAGGTATTTAGTAGTACTAAAGTTAGGATTTTGTCTTAAGTTTGTCTTAAGTTTGTCTTAAGTCTGTCTTAAGTCTGTCTTAAGTCTGTCTTAAGTTTGTCTTTAGTCTGTCTTAAGTCTGTCTTAAGTCTGTCTTAAGTTTGTCTTAAGTCAAACTTAAGACAAAATCCTAACTTTACTACTACTAAATGCCTTCTGTGATTACCAAAAGTAGTAAGTGTAGGATTTTGTCTCAGATTAGTTCTGTGAATCGGGCCCACAATCTCTATTCTGTATGGTAAGCATGGGCCCTAGAAAACATCTAAAAAAATTAAGTGATCACCAGAAGAATAAACCATACTTTTGACCAGAAAGTTAAAATTAAATCCACTCAGTCTAAGATAATCTTTAGTGATGGCATCAGGCTTCAGGATTGTTTATAATCATGCCCTTAAATGAAAGCCCTGTATTATGGACAGACTAATCTAGCCTCAAACTTCCCTGCACAACAGTAAACCGGGGAAGGTGAGGGGGTTTCTACTCCCTTCCAGAAGAAATTGGTAGGCCTGTTATGTGACATTTGATTCGGAATTGATCTGTGAACGGGCAGTGCAGTTGCCCACCCAGCCAGGTACTCTTTTTTGGCAAACCCTGCAAACACAGGTCAAAACAGAAAGTAAGACAGCGCCCTCTTAATAGGAGCAGATTTGTAGCAGCTTTTCAAGCTATTCCTTCCCTAACAGGCATCAGTTCTTATGATATAACTTTGGTGAGGTAGGTCATGTAAGGTTGATAATGCAGAAGTTGCAAAAATCTGTTTCTGTTCATTACAAGTGAGGTCCTTTGTAAGCGACACAGACAATGAACTTCATAAATAGGGATATTGCTTTCTGGAGGTTTTGAATTTAGGTCGCTTAACCGTGCTGTATAACAGTGTGTTTTAAAGATAACATTAGGAGGCCAGATAAAAGTTTGCTTTAAAAAAATGAACCATGTCACAGATGGTTCGATGCTGCCTGTTGTGAAACTAGAAAGAGTCTTAACACGATTCGATAGAGGCTAAAAACTGGCAACAGGCTCTCTCTTCTCCAGTCTCAGTTCCTGGCACTATGGCTTAAACAGCCAATGCCAGGCTTTTGGTAATTGGAGGTCAGTCACCTATCGAAAACAGTTGAAAATCGGAAATAATCCCAGGCAGGCAACCCTGACTGCCTTCCTGCAGTCCTCTTTAAAGCTGTCTCTATATGGTGGGTTCCTTTTTTAAGTCCCATTTTTAAATGGGCCAGTGTTAAAGGAGTAATCCCTGATTCATGGTGCGGTGCAATATTAAATCTGATCCTAAAACAAGGTTGATAGTGTGCTACCTTCTAACAATAGATTGAATTCCCTGCTCAACATTATATCTAAAATCTATACAAACAGGAGGGGATTTTAACTAGCAAGTGCTCCTTCTAAAAGGGTTACTTCAAGGCTGTGTCCTTTGTCCTCTTTTGTCCAGTCAATATTTGATAAACTCACCAGGAGTTATCAAAAGAAGCCATTCTTTTACCCTGAAAACTGTCAATTACCATGTTGCATGCCGGATTTATGTAGATGATTTAATTTATCTGGATTATAGTGCTGTGGGCTTTCAAAGAAAGATGATATGCATGGGGGATTATTATAAACAGAATAAATTGACTATTCACATGGATAAAACCTAAAAGCTGATCTTTTCAGCAAAGCATGCTCACTTTCAGTGGTATCTAAATAACCAGCCCCTAGAGCAGACACATTCTTATCTGGCCTCATTTTAAACTTTAAGCTGAATTGGTCAGCCCACTTCTCTTTACTGAAATGGTCCCTTTTGAGTACTGGTAGTGCTTAATGTTAGGTATGGTAACTATTCCCTTGAACTGCTTCTGGAAGTAGTTTATAGGAAACTAATACCCAAGCCCTATACCGAGCAGAAATGTTTGAACTTGATCAGAGGTGTGATTGTGGCCCATTCAAAGACTTTTTTTTAAAAGACTTATTGCAATCCCTTCAAATGTAATAATACAAGCCCTCCATTTAGAATGCTGTCTCAGTTTGTGGGATGTACTCACTGATGCTCAAGCTATCTTTTTATTTTTACTAATTGGAGCACTCTGCAACTAAGGACAACATATAGTTTTTAGCTTGAAAGCCCTGGCATATAACAATGGCCCACTAACAGCAACCCTGGGTTCACTGACCCACATTCTTGTTCTTGATCCTCCAGTAATTGATCCATAAGGCTTACGTACATTGAAACAGTTACTAAGGTGCAAAGGAAGAGAAGGCGCAGGTATCAATTTTTAATTATGGCACTACCGATTTAGCTTCCAAGAGCTCTGTGACAAATTGTGGTCCGTGGATAGGGTCAAAAGAAATCTATCCCTATCTGTTTGATATCTTTTATGTTTTGAAGTGAATTTTCCATGGAGATTTGGGAATTTTCAACTAAAAATGACATTAAAACAAACCATATGTCCATCTAATTTAAAGGTTTAACAGTGCATGGTGCACCTATTACTTGATTGTCCTTTTCTCTTGGAAGAGTGGAAGAGGCTCCTGTGTACAGGTTTCTTGAAAAATGTGAGACAGGATTTTATTTTTGCACTTTCCTCTGCAAAAATTACATTTGCTATTGGTCAATTTGTATTGGTGTCCCTTACGAAACTTTCTACACTTAATGGCAATTATGATCCAAGTTGAATTTCTATTTGTTGTGTTGAGTGACTTCAAATTTCTATCTTTTGTACTTGTTTCTTACCAACTTTATAATGATATGAATGTTTCTGATGCTTTTGCCTACTTGATGTTTTTTTGTGTTACCTGTAGTGTTTCTTGGTAAATTTGATGCTATGAATTTTACTAATATTTACAAGCCATGACTATAGAAAAGCAAATAGCTGCTTTATTATCTAATAATAATGCACTTTATTGTTCTTTTGTGTCTATTGTTGATGTTATTGGTCCAGATTTTTTAGGAAAGCAATACATTGTGTTTTAATGATGTTCATAAAATGGTGTCTTTTTAATGTTATTGGACAATTAGGATATCTAAATTAAGCTGTGCATTCTCTGTTTTTAAATGTGATGTTTGTTCGCTCTTGATGTGTATTTCTATGAGGTTTTAGCTTACAAATAAATAGATATGGAAAAAATTATAATAAGTGAAATTGAGATGCAGAAAAGATTTTGAGTAACCGTTGAAGACATTTTGAAGACATTTTGAGTGAAAGTATCCCAATCTAAGTTCAGAGCATTTTACTTTCAACTTAGCGGATAGAATGGGTAGCATGAGTACCTGCAAAAATAATTAAAAGATAATGTATGTTCATGATACTGAAAGACATGTGATAGTGAGGAACTCCCAAGGTTTTAAGGTTTTGTTTTTGATTAGTCCCTCCTTTTGAGCTATGTATTTAGGCCTGTATTCCACTGCCAAATTCTCATGTGGATCTATTGCACTGGCCAACATCATCATCACTGTAACAGACACACCAGTGTAATGAGAGTGGCTTTATTTGACAAGCATGGATTTTATTTTTTAGTGTACAGAAAGTGGCTAGAAGTGGACATTTTCTATCAAGTACCTCCACCTCTCCAGGCACAGCAGGCAGAGATTTAAATCCATAGTTTAATACCTTTGTGTTCATATAAATTCTCAATAGAATAATTATATTGGAATTTATTTTTATCTTTTTCTGAAAATTCATTTTGAAGATGTTAGAATAATTCCCTTTCCTTTCCACAGTACTATCCCATTTGGAGCTTTCTATAGAGGATCATTCTGAATGCTAATCACAGTTCCTGAACAACAACAAGCAAAAGGGCCTTGAGACCAATGTTCGTGAAGGTACTAGTTACACTAAACAGGATGTTTGTTCTTGGGGGAATTGACAAGTTCAGTGGGATAACACTTGTGCTACCCTTGCCTCCTAGGAGACCCATCCCATTAATATAATCAGCATGGGCAGTGACTTATTCATTGAAGAAGCTGACAGTGGGCACCATAGATTCAAGATGCAGTTTTGAATGGGATATCAGTAGCCCAAACCTAGCATTAGAGATTTGAAGATGCCCCATGTGAGAAATTAGGTTGTTGGTTGAGGGGGGTAAAACCCTACTGAAACAACAACCACAATCCTTGTAAGGGTGAACCAGAAAAAGTCACGGAATTACCCTGTGCTTACCCGCTGGTAGCTTGCCAAAAAAACAATCACGCTTAACTTTGAGGGGATTTAGTCTTGACCATACTCCATTGGGAGCAGTCCAGCATAGACTAGGTCCTCCCTGAACTATACAAATTCAAAGGGTATAACAGTTCTTAATCAAGGGAGTTGTCTTCACAGGTCAAATGAGTTACACAGAGTATGCCGGGAGCATGACTCTGTAGGAACAAATGCCCTCACACACCTGGATAGGTGCCAAGCTTCATCATTGGGCTTTTGCTCCACTTCTGGCCAACGCTGCAATGCCCAATGGGCACCCTCAATGTGGGCTCTTTACCAGAGATCTTTTCAAAAGCCATTTGGTGAAGTGTGGGTGTGTGGGTCTAAGTGAAGATTGGTGTTTTAAGTGAATATGTGCAAAGGATAAAAATAGGACAGGGGGTCCTCTTCAGAACAATTTTATTAATTGAGTCCTTCTGCCTATATTAAAATCTGTGGTGCTATCTACTAGAAACAATTATCTATGATAGCTGTAGGTCAACATGTTTCAAGCCTAATTCAGTCATGTAAATGATCTAGGACCAGTATATCCTAATCTACACAGTGCATGGAGTTTCAAAACGTGGTTTCCTATATCTACTCCCATTCACATATACTTCTCTGAGTATCAGTTAAAAGTTTGATTTTTGCCTAGACTTGTGGTATGAACAACAATAACAACAACAATTTCATTGTGGTAACATTTAGAAAATAAGGCACCAAATGCATGCTTTGCTTCTTCATGCTCAATTTTTGAAGTGCCTCAAATGTTGAAAAGTGCAAGTGACACACATCCCATGGAAGACAATACATATATTATGAAAGTCTAATGCACTGTTCTGATCAGTATAGTCATTTACCTAGATTGGGTATGTTTCTAGACTCCCTGAGTCATGCGAGGTGGCACGCTCATTAGCATGCTGCAATACAGCACAGTAATAGATTGGTTGACCCATTAACCATGGCCTGCGGGAGAGCGGTGGAAAAGTTCAAGCTCTCCTTAGCATGAGTAAAACCGTCTATGCTGTACTTACAATTTGTAGCGGGTTAGCGCACTGGAAAACCTACTCACGCCAGCAGACTCGGAAGTGGCGAGTGGGAGCGGTCTCCATTATTTATCCTGTTTCCCATTGAGTGATTGGGAGCAGGTGTACCTATTTCGGAATCACATCCGGGATGAACCGCTAGTGCTGTAAGACGTAACCTGGGCATCTGAGTCCGTTTTCCATCAGGTATGCGAGAGGAGTTCTCTCTCTCATATCTAAGGGAACGCATGGTGCCCATCTTAACACTGAAGCGGGGAAATGGGTAGTCAAGTCAGACCGGTGTTATCGGCCCCGATTTACATGATGTTCACGGTTAAAAAAGGCCACAGAGTGGAGGTTTCTGCATTATGAAAAACGAATTTGAATTTGGTCGACCCCCCCCCCAAAAAAAAATCCAGTTTTTTTTAATATTGTCTGGTGTATGTTTGTGCATCTTAATTATCAGGAGTCCAATTTTCTAAACCTCATTACACGGATTTTCGTCATTAAGGCCAGAGATATTAGAAGAAAGACGAAATATCCATTGTTGTTCTCTTCTGAAGAGGGCTCTTTGGTTCACGTTTAGATGTGCTTCCAGCGCAGTCCATTGTATGTCTTCTGCAGTATGGCCCTCAGTGAGGAAATGTGTGCTCATTTTCATGTTCGTTTTTTTTTGCAGCGTATGGTGCTGCGATGTTCATTTATTCTCCGTTTAACGGCAGATATTCATCCCTACGTATTCTTTGTCACAAGGGCAGGTGATTAAATGACACAATTCTTGGTGTTGTAGTTTGTGTGTCTTTTAAGTGTCAACACCCAATTTGTGTACCTCTCTAGAGCTTTTTGTATAAGTACACGCAACACATGATCCACAGGGAAAGTGTCCTGTTAGTGGGGGAAGATCCCAGAGTGATCTTTGGTCTGTCCTCTTCACGTCTCGTGGGTGTGTGTGTATTAAAATGTCTTTTAGGTGGGCAGTCCTTTTAAATGCAAATCTTGGTGGTGGAAATGATAGTTGCCCAGTTTGTAAGATTGACCGGTGTTTTTTAAATATTTTCCTTATCTTATTAGACTGTGGTGTAAAAGTAGAGACACGCGTGAGTGGGTCATCTTGTTGTCTGATACATGGTTTTAGCAGTGTCTCTCTGTTGCAATTCCTTGCCTATTTACACGCAGTTTTCACACAGAGCGAAGGGTATTCCCTCAATTCCAAGTTCATGGCCAACTCTTATGCTTGTGTATCAAAGTCCTTTAGTTTGTTGCAATTTATTTGTTTATTTATTTATTTATTTATTTATATAGCGCCTGAATCGACCCCCAAAGGAGTATCTCTGCGCTTCGGGCGTACAGCGAGAAGTGGTACAGCTACAACTGAATCAGAAGCAGAAAAGGGTAGTTTTTAGCAATTTCCTGAACTGAAGATGATCGAGACATTGTTTCAAAGGCAGGGGGAGTTCATTCCAGTACTGAGGGCCTAGGTAAGAAAGGGCTTTTCCCCCTAATCAAGTCCTTTTAAATCGGGGAATCGTCAGGAGATGCTTGGATCCTGAGCGGAGAGATCTCGAGGGAAGGTAAGGAGTGAATTTCTTCGCAAGATAGGCAGGGCCAGGTCAAACAGCGCTTTATGAATAATACAGCAGACTTTGAATCTTACCCGTTGCCGTATTGGGAGCCAGTGGAACTGCCGTAGAAGTGGTCGTGAGGCAGTTCTGGCGGGGACATTAAGGACCAGTTGTGCCGCCGTATTCTGGACTACTTGTAGTCTGCTGAGCAAGGCCTCATTCGCAGAGATCAGCAGACCATTACAGTAGTCCAGACGGCTTAAGACAAGTGCCTGAGTCAGGGTCTTCCGTGTAGAGTCAGGAAGTAAAGGAAAAACTCGGCGAAGCAGGCCCAAAGTATGGAAGCAGGAGCCTGCAGTCTGAGCTGCATGCTCCTTCAGGGTTAATGATTGGTCCAAACGAACACCTAGTTTTTTTACAGTGGATTTGGGGACGGGGGGCACCCAGGTCAGTCGGCCACCATTCCGGTGTCCATACCCGGGAGGCCTCACCAAAAAGCAGGATCTCTGTTTTCCCAACATTACATTGGAGGAAGTTACTCTTCATCCAGTGTGAGATGGCTCTCATACCTGAGGCGAATGTCGACTATACAGAGGGTGTTAGTTCTTTGAATGGAAATAGCAGCTGTGTGTCGTCGGCATATGATATGGGAGTGAACCCATGTGCGCTCAGGAGATTGGCCAAGGGGGCAACATAGATGTTAAACAATGTGGGGCTGAAACATGAGCCCTGAGGCACTCCCTTGGACAATTCCATCGGGGACGATCGATATGGACCCAGGTTGACGGTCTGAGAGCGCGCGGATAGAAAACTCATCATCCACTGAAGGGCAGAGTTCTTTACACCAATCTCCTTCAATCTCCTGAGCAATATGTGGTGTGAGACCGTGTATAACGCGGCAGATAGGTCCAGCAGCACCAGAATCGTGGAATTGCCCTTATCAAGGGTCATCCTGATGTTGTCTGTAACTTCTAGCAGGGCCGATTCGGCGCTGTATTTGGGCCTAAAGCCTGACTGGGAGGGGTCTAAACAGCCAGAGAGTTCGACATGGTTGGAGAGATGTTTGTTAACGTGTTTCTCCAATAGTTTGCTCAGGAAAGGGAGAAGTGAGATGGGGCGCAAATTAGAGAGATCTGTTAGAAGGACCTTGGTGTTCTTACGAATAGGCCTAACCTGGGCTGCTTTCCATTCTGACGGAACTAGGCCCTCCCTCAGAGAGAGATTAAAAAGAGATTCAATTGAAGGAGACAGTTGGTGGGCCAGAGAGGTGATCACTTTGGCAGGGATAAGATCAGAAGGGGATCCTGACTTCACTTTATGAATCAGAGACTCTACTTCTCCCCGAGTTAATGGTGGAAAACACTCCAGTAGCTGTAAGGGTATCTGTTCTGGTTGGTCAGGTATCCGTGAACCTAATGGCTGGTCTCCTGATGAAACAATGTTTCCATAGATGAGCTCTATTTTATTGGAGAAATATTTTGAAATATCGTCACACAGTAATTGAGTAGGTACCTCGGCGTTCTCACAGGCCTTAGGATTAATAAATGATTGCAAAAATGCGGTGTAAGGTTTTAGGGGAATTGTCAGCTAGGGCTAACTGTGATGCAATGTGGGTTTTACGTGCGTTTTTTATATTTTTGTGGTAACTGGACAGCGCGGTCAGGAACCTATCTTTGTCTTTTTCTTCGTGAGTGGTGCGCCAATACCTCTCGTATTTCGTGCAGAGTTGCTTTGTGCTCGCAACAGGGGCAATTACGTAGTAAGCGCAAAAACTGCCCGTATGGTAAGTTGTCGCACAGGGCTTCCGAGTGGTGACAGTTCTAAATTAGTAGACTATTCCTATCTGTTGGTTTTTTGTATGAGCTGACCATTAGTTCATTGTCTTTTATCTTAATCATCAGATCCAGGAATGGTAATTCTTTGCACTTGATTGTTTTTGAGAACCTCAAATAAGGGTTTAGAGTGTTGACCCAAGAGCAAACTGTCTCGCAAGTGGCCATGTCCCCCTTCCAAAAAATGAGTATATCCTCTTTATAGTGTCACAGCAGAAGGATGTTTGATTCATATGGGTTTTCGATACAGAGAATATGTTGTTCCTCAAAATGTGACATACAGAGACACGCTAGACTTGGAGCGAAGGCACTCCCTTTGAAAAGATCTCTGGTAAAGAGTCCCCATTGAGTGTACTCGTCGGGCATTGCAGCGCTGACTTGACGTGGAGCAAAAGCCCAATGGTGAAGCATGACACCTATTCAAGTGTGTGAGGGCATTTGTTCCTTCAGAGTGATGCTCCTGGCATACTCTGTAGAACTCATTTGACCAGTGTAGACAACTCCCTTGACCAGGAACCGCATACCCTTTGAATTTTTCTAGTCAGTTGGAGCATGTATGCTGGACCTTGATGCGCTCCAAGTCCCTCTCTTTTGATACACACACCTCCCTGAACTAGAACACAAGCAACCCAGGACTGGTTTTGCCCTAGTTAGGGCTCATCAGCAAGGTATAACGTGGTTCTACTAACATAGTCTGCACTGGACCCAAGTCTGGGCATACCCGTTAGGGCAACACACTAAAGTATACAAAAAAGTGATGAATCAAATGCATGAATTAATCTCACCCACTGGTAATTTCTCGGGCTGCATCCAAATCCATCATTATTTTACACGCAATCACTCCTCAGTTTGGATCCAGCCATATGCAAATCAGTCTGAACCCTGCTCCATAGAAACAGTCCTGCCGGTACTGCTAGACCAGGTTCTCCCTGAACCAGAACACAAGCAACCTAGGACTGGTTTTGCCCATAGAATTAGAGTTGAAAATGCAGCAGCATCTAGCTATAAAAATGCAAAACTATGCTCATGAACCTTGGAACAGTTTAGAAGCGATTGAAAACTCCACGACATGGAAAAAAGAAGCTGTTTTCCTAATCAAATGACCTGCATGAACTGAAGAACTGATTGCCTTAGACAGGAAAGGCTATTGCCATATCCAGCAACAAGTCTTGTTGGGCAATTTGTCTAAGGAGGAATGCTTTACTTCACTTGTAATTGAGTCCCTAGGTGCTAATAGCATAATTGGTGAGTTTTGGTTGCTGCAATGCCTCTGTCTAGTGAATAGAAGAAGCCATCAAGACCAGCAGGATATTAGCAATGAAGCAGTGTGCTGAGTGCTCAAAGACCCAGCCTTTGCTAATACAAAAGGAAATTGAAATTGATGTGTTCCTCGTAGCACTAACAATTTTGATGTTATGCTAGGCAAAAAGATGACCAAGATGGAGAATGCCCTCAGTGGAGGGCCTCTTACACATTTATGGCTTCATTTGTAAGATCTAAACTCTGCAGAATGTCAAGTTGGTGGGCTCTGTAGAACTTATTTGGGATATGGTGTGGAGCCAGTGCAAAATAGCTGCAGACCTTCCATTCACTGCTCGTGCTAATTCACCTTTATTTATTGGATTGTAATCTCTGCTGGTGGCTCACAAAAGCCTAATTCAAGACTGTGGAACATTTCTCAGCCTTTACCTTCAACCGTTACAGACCCTGCTTGGCTTCTACCTTCAACTATAAATAACCCACTGAAGAGATTTGTCTTCATGTACTTCTGTGACTTTAGATCTGACCCA
The DNA here is from genome assembly GCA_963921515.1 of Calotriton arnoldi. Taxonomy (NCBI): domain Eukaryota; kingdom Metazoa; phylum Chordata; class Amphibia; order Caudata; family Salamandridae; genus Calotriton; species Calotriton arnoldi. The sequence continues at coordinate 107,615 of CAWUFW010002309.1, forward strand.
GGAAATGTGAAGAGGTTTCAATTAAATGTTGCCATCCTTGATCAGGGGACTGATTGTTCTACTGATCATTCATCTACAATGCTCTATTTAGGAAAACTATAACATTAGAAGCTAGTACAGAGATAAGGCTTACATATTAGGTGAAGCAGAAAATAGCTTGTTAGACAGACAGACAGAAAGACAGACAGATGGACAGATAGCTGCAATAATAATAGTGCATTACTTCAAACATTGTTTTTTTGCTAAAAAATGCTATACTTGAATAGAGTGTTCCAATGTGGGTCATGAACACTGGCCCATGTACTGCACTGGCCCTGTGTATGGGCCCTTGTTTTAATTGCATGAAATTGTGAAAAATAGGTGGAACACGTGGTTCTTTTTTTTAATAAGAGACAGTTCCAGAAAGCTAAAATATTTTATGAAATATCCATGTGTATCAGTAAACGAACTGCATAATTTTCAACTGAACAGAGGTATTCTGCTTATGATACACATCCAGACAGCCCTTTACTTTGGAGGTCACTTCCTGTTGGAAAGAATTAGTTCTGATGGGAGATAACCCGCATGACCTAAGCACCCAATGAATGAGAGAAATTAACTCAAGGACTCTGCAATGGTTTATTAACCTTCAGAGGGCACTAACACTAGGCATATGTAAGTGAATGGGAGAAGTGTCCCTTCCCTCCAAGGGAGCTACGCTGGTTAGAGAAGTATTTAGGAAAGGGATGAAAGTCAGGCAGGGATCATTGCATTCTGTTTATTCAACTCAAGTATTGTCATTTTCCATGTTGACATTCAGAAAGTCTGGGCATTCTAAAATAGGCGGGTGCAATCACAGAAGTGTCGTGTAGTTCCTATAGTACCCCTGCAGGACCTGCGCGTTTGGATAACATATACTGCGGGCTTGGTGGCAGACTAACTCTGAGCACCCCCACCGTATATGTTAGCCTGGTTTGCATTAGCTAGCTCGCAGTGCCACTAGTGTCTCCTCTTATCAGGGTGAGATTAGTTTCTGGCAACCTTAGAACATGACAACACTGATTCCCTCAGAATCGTGGGAACAATGTACTACCTTTCGCTCAGTCACTCGTGGTCACTTATTCGGTTTGTCTCAGAGAGTTACACAGAATAAACAGTTGGGCGTTTCAATAAGTATTTATTGAAAGTTGTTATTCTAGTGTAAAAAATATGTGCTGCGGCAACCAGCAGACAATAGCAGAGATATATTATCAGCAGTACGATAAAAGCAAAGGGATTGAACAGTTCTACCATATTGCAATAATCATGAATACATACATGAATATAAAAGCATTATGCAAGTGCGCGTACTCCTACGATGCCTAACTAGATGTACCTGAATGTACCTAGCATATGTGTGTAGGTCTAAAGCCTAAGAGCCAAGAATCCCTCTAGGATTTAGTCGAACCCCCATACCTGACTAGAGAGAGTGTGGGACCCCGTCCTGGTCTCGAGTTGGACACCCCGCAAGGGCTGTGTTAGACCGCTGTCAGCTGGAGCGACTGCATGCAGGAGCCTCAGCGTCTCTGGTCAGTGTCAGCATGGAAGTCTCGGTTCCCTCTGTCTTACCGGGGTAAGATGTGGTGTATTTATACCCTGAAGACTCTCGGTCCTCAGTATGGTTTGTATTGGTCTGTCGTTAGACATGAGGAAGACGTCAGGGGTGAACTTTGTACATACATATTATGCAGGTGGTGTATTCCTAGAGAGCCATGCATAATTGATGAGTACAGTGTTGGCCTGTGTTTGGGAAAAACCCTGCTGTATTCAAAACCACAGGATAGATAACGTTCAGCCCTCAGAGCTCGTTGTGTACTAGCGAGGACCAATGTAGGTCAAAGATCATGCCTATATAAGGAATCATGACTATAATACGACATGTACAGTTATGACCATAATTGGGCATATGCGCTATGACCATAATAGGGCAAGTACGAATATGACCATATTAGGGCAAATATGAATACGTCCATTTTAGGGCATGTACGAACGGGTCTACATTAGGGCCTCTATACGGGAAATAACAGAAGGTATTTTAAGGAATGAAAACTTAACATATGCGATATAAAAGATGTTAGATTAAGCATTCAAATTTAACTAGTGAAGTCATCATTCGAGAAAGACAGGTTTGACACTAGAGGCTTTTACAATTAGGAAAACATACACTGCACATAGCAAGCAAAATGGAAGAAGACAGGAAAGGCTGCCAAGAACATGAGTTTGGAATACAGAAGAGTTAGAGCAAGCTAAAGCGAAGAACTGAGAGAAGATGGTTTATTTTTAAGCAAGCTGAAATAAGGAATGTGGAGTTTGAAATACAGAGAAGCACTGAATGAGGTCTCTTTGTTTTCAGGAAGTTCAGAAAATGCCCAATGTATTTTGCACGATTGACATTCACAACTTTAATTAAATCAAAGCTGTGCTTTTCTTTCTTCCGCACAGACAAAAGATGCATAAAGTTGATTTCTGCCACTAGACAGCTACTCAGTTTTAATTTAGGAACTTTATTTTTGATGTTACTTGAACTTCTAAAGGCCTGTCTCAGATAAAAGGCTTACTTCTTAATTTGACGCTTTGAAGAAGATGTCGATGGGAGAGCCAGAGAGATTCTAATTTCTAAGGAATAACCACATTCGAAACGTGAGAAGAGCAAAGAGACGGCAAATCCTTATTGCAATACATATGTCCTGTAGTTTCTGATCCTAAAGCGTTTAACACGTTATGTAAACTAGAATAATGAAGTCCCTATGTGCTAGTCTCTCTAAACAACACGGAACTACGCCAGCTGTCTTCTGGACTGGGCTGATAATATTTGACTAGAGATTGAACAGCTAACATTATTTTTACAACTTATGTAAAAAAGTTCTCATTGTATTTACAAATAAAAATAGAATTCCTATTTCTATACGTTACCAGCAGAATTATTATCTCCCAGTGTCCTTGGCCTGGTCTGAAGTGAGTGAGATCAAAAAGGGGGCGAAAACAAGGCTGTAGGACACTCCAATGTTTAAAGGTTTCAGGTGCAAATGTGATTTACTGTTTTCTTTCAAAAATACACCGCGTTCGAGTAATCAGTTCTAAAGCTAACACTTTAAATCTGAAAAAATGAAAAGAGGATTTCGAAATGAGTTAATGTATATCAAGATGCCATTGAGAATGGTCATGTTGTTGAAATAAAACACATTATATTTGACGTGTCATATTTTCAGCCAATGTTTTGAACAACTGATGGGACATATCTGATTCGGGAGCCATTGTGAAATTAAATCAGTATCTACTGTTTTCTCTGAGTTGTGATACGGTCCAGGTTTGTTCTCTAAAGAGTGCCATGTGTGCAGTGTGATTTATTAATCTACCAGTTACATTATGGGACCTTATTTGGAATTCAAATAACGTGTGCATTTCTACTCCGAGGTTTAGGGATGTTCTCCAATCTGGTTTGACTAATTAAAGAGGGAATATCAGCTATAGATTACTTTATCCAGGTATATACATCAAAATCCATTTAACATATCGGGATAATGCCATTTTCTAAACTGGGTCACTCTTAGTTCATATGCTTTAAACTCTACCGAATATGTATGTATGTATGTATATATATATATATATATATATATATATTTTATGCCCAAAAGTGCCCCAAAGCAATGAGAGCGCACTCGACATTCAGAGGAAACCACATGGTTTAATTAAGGAAAAACGAGCAGCAGCATTCACCTTTAAAGTAATGTTCCTTTCCGACGCGTTTCGAGGCTCCTGCCTCTTAGTCATGGATAATTTGCATACGTGCAGCAGATGGTTCTGATCATTTCCTTTACAGCATGCCTCCTTTAAATACCCCCAGTGGGCCTTGCTTAGTGTGTGAGTTTTTCTCAATGCATGCTTGGACTTGTAGTTCCAAAGAAAAATAAATCAGAGAAACTTTTATATATATATATACGGATAGATAGATAGATAGATAGATAGATAGATAGGTAGATAGATAGATAGTTCTGACACACAAACGATTCTTGTAGAGGAAGCCTTATAACATATTCAGTGATAGTGAATCCTACTGCCAGGAGTAAATGCTGTCATTGCCCTCCTGGCCACAAAGCATTTCCCAGTGTGACCTCCAACTCAGCTGATTAGACAATGTGGTGTCCTTTTAATGTTCAGCCTTGAGATGACTGCAACAGAGAATACCGAACTCCACCTTCCTTGTCTCAGAAGAACTGACCACGAGAAGTCAGTGCATCCTCTTGGTGAACACACTTCCTCTATTAGTATATACAGATGACTTCTTACCTAATTTGGATTTTCATCTCTGCAAAAGGATGTTAATAAGGTCTCGCAATTGTACTCTTGAATTTCGAGTGCAAGAATATTGTGGCACAAAAGTTCGAGGGACAAATTATTGAAAGTTAATTGCACAGAAAGAATGATAGATTTACTATTCTTAACTCCACATCTATGGACCTTGAAGATACGTATCTAGATAGTTGACACACAAACGGTTCTTCAAGATACCTAGATATGGAGTTATAGAAAGAACATCTATACATACTCACTTACTGATATGTTGCCACTCGATAATTTGTGCACATTATTAGTGTCCCGCAATATTTCGGCTTTGATATTCAGGAGCCACAACCAGGGCTCAATCAAAACATAGAACATATCCCGAACCACAAACCCACATCCACCATTGTCCTAGGAGACCTCCCAGTTGCCAATATGTGCTCCATGAAAACTTTGTGGAGCTATTTTTTCCACTGGGGTTTACCTACTACTCAAGACCAGCCTAATCCATTCACAGCCCTGCCAGCTCCGTTGCCTCAATCCTTCCAAATAGACACTTTAAGTTATTTATTGGCCACCTTGCATGTTTCCATTAATTTACTAACTCCTCTGTGAATTGCATTCCTTTTATAGCCCTATCCTTATGAAAACCCTAGGCGCTGCTGTAATGAGTTTAACTAACTTGCCTTATGTAAATCCTAGGTACTGGTATTTGCTTTGTTATTCTTACTATTCAAAAACTCTGACATTGGCTATATTTTTTGACATTATGTAACTGGCAACATTATTTTTATTTTATAGTGCATGGCTCAAAGGTAAATGTGAGATTTCTCTTATATTTCTTCTTCATAGCTTAAATATTTGCCAAACTTATCTAAAATTAAGTAATGCCTTCAAAGTTCTGGTCTTGCACTTCATACATAAATGTGTACAAACATTACAGCCAATATTACTTTTATACAAAGTGTGTTGTTCCGTATCCTAGGCTACAGATAACTAATGCAAGGATTTTTCTGTACAGAGTAGATACCTTGTGATTTTGTGTAATTAGGAGATTATTTTCTTTGAGGAAATGAATTACAAGATAGAAAATAATCATGATATCAAGGGTTTAGCAATAATGCTATTTGGCTTGCAAACATAATAACCAGTGTTATCCATTTCCTTTTTACATGTTGCTTCACTTCAAATTGTTCTTACTTATCGCACTCACTGAGGCAACCTAGACAACTTACTTAGGCAAAATTCTACCAACTTCGGTGTCTTCCCGCCTACTTCTTGCCTTTGTTTCTCCATGTTTTCTATTGGTTTTTTTAGCCATCAAAAGCAAATTCAAAGAGGGCATAAAAAACAATGAACCTGCAACGAGGGACCAATGTACCTCGGTGTTTACTGTGCAACCATTTCTTACAAAGCTGCCTAATTGGAGAGATGTTTGCAATTGGTAGATGTGAAAACTATTCTCCTGAGCAATAGACTTCATTACCTTTCCTATGTTCTTTTAACATCCCGTTTAGCCAGCACATTTTTAATAAACTCTATACAAACACTGCTGTTTGCAGAAATACTCTACTAGTGTGTTATGTAATGTGTATAATCATCTAATGTGTTTCAGGATCCATAGTGTAAAATTCTGCCTTAGTTCTCTCTCCTTTAGTTCCTCCTTCCGACTCTTAATCGCAAATCTCAAATTTCCATTTGTTGGTTTATCTCTGAATTTTACCTTTCAACAAATTCTATATGTACAGCAGAAAATTTGTGCAAAATTTACATTTGCTTTTCAGTATTGATTCTCACTGTTGACTTCTTGGGCCATATTACATGAAGTGCCCTGGAGGCGCAACAGGCATGTGCACCTACTTTCTGCACCCCAGGGCACTTTCATATTACATAAGGGTCTGCAGACCCTTGCACCTCCACTTTTGTAATACAGGCCATGTCGGTACACATAAGGTACCACCTCAATCCTAGAGGGCTATTCTCTCTTTTGCATGTGGCATGGCTCCATGCAAATCAGATAAACACATGCCTCTGTGCCTGTACCATAATATGGTCGTGGATGCAAAGGCAAAAAAGCCATCAGGAGGCACACAGACTTTGTGCCAAAAAGAACTGGGTGCAGAGTCAGTACACCTCTTGAGGGTTCCTCTGAAAGGTTGTCCGATGGACCCCTCAGACATTCCTTTGCAGCCAGGGGCAGTCACTAAATGCACCCACCTGCAGGAGGATCTTTGCCCCCTCACCCCTTTAAAACCAATCAGGGTGACACCTGCACTGTAGAAAATCGAGCGGATGTTTCAAACGGCCGTTCTGCTGTTCACTAATGCACTGTCCCGAGGGCAGGTGCAATTTTGCAGCTGCCCAGGGGCAGCGCATCATCTGGAATAGAGCATAATTTCTCTGTTTGCACCCAGCGCACCGAGTTAAAGGTGTGCCATGGCACAAACATGAAAATACATGGAATATTTAGATAATACCATTAGTATATCAAAAACACATTGAATGCAAAGCTAACCTATGAAGAGGAGAAAAGACATGACTATGTACAATAATTTAGAATTTTTTTTTTTATATAGACAATTATTGCTGAATTTGCTATAAGGTTGATTGAATAGCATGGAATTAAAGAGGCATGCGCTCAGTGTGCAACGTATATTCATATCCCTAAGGCCAAAAAGACATTTGTGGAAATTACCTACAGAGCACCACTCTTTATGAACTGTAACTACAATGAGTGCACTGCATATCAAATTTCGTGAAGACTATCATCGTTTTCCTGTTAAATCACCTTTTTGGTCTACTTTCACATAAGAACCGCATGTCCACTTTGCACACTGAGCGCATGGCTAATTTATTCCTTTGTGTTCATTAGAATATCATACTGTGTCCTGCAACAATTGTTTACATAAATGTTTTTCCCCTATTGTTTTACATGGTCATGTATTTTCTCCATTTCATATGTTGGTTGCATATTCATTGTGTTTTTGAAATATTAATGACATCTTCCAAATATTCTATGTTTTTATCCAATATGAAATCCTTTGTGAACATTCTTGTCAAGTATTATCAGTACTGCAGTCCATCAGGTCTATGGGTTGTTCCAGTGTTTTTTATAGTGTGACACTAACCCCTGACCTTGACTGGTAGGTCGCTCCCCCACCACACAGCTCCGTCTGTGTGCCCTGCTGCTGCCCCTGATTGTGCTCGTTTTTCCTTTCTGTGCCCCCTTGCTGCCCCTGATTGTGCTCGTTTTTCCTTTCTGTGCCCCCTTGCTGCCCCTGATTGTGCTCGTTTTTTCCTTTCTGTGCCCCCTTGCTGCCCCTGATTGTGCTCGTTTTTCCTTTCTGTGCCCCCCTTGCTGCCCCTGATTGTGCTCGTTTTTCCTTTCTGTGCCCCCTTGCTGCCCCTCATTGTGCTAGTCTTTTCCTTTCTGTGCCCCCTTGCTGCCCCTGATTGTGCTCGTTTTTTCCCCTTTCTGTGCCCCCTTGCTGCCCCTGATTGTGCTCGTTTTTTCCTTTCTGTGCCCCTTGCTGCCCCTCATTGTGCTAGTTTTTTCCTTTCTGTGCCCCCTTGCTGCCCCTCATTGTGCTCGTTTTTTTCCTTTCTGTGCCCCCTTGATGCCCTGATTGTGCTCGTTTTCCCTTCTGTGCCTGTTTCCCGCCGCTGCGCCTGCGGCCCCGCCCCTCACTGCCCATTCGCTGCCCCATTCCCTGCTCCTCCCTCCCACCTCCCCATTTATGGCGGCCGCTGCGTGGTGAAGAGGCGACCCCTGACCTTGACTGGTAGGTCGCTCCCCCACCGCACAGCTCCGTCTGTGTGCCCTGCTGCTGCCCCTGATTGTGCTCGTTTTTCCTTTCTGTGCCCCCTTGCTGCCCCTGATTGTGCTCGTTTTTTCCTTTCTGTGCCCCCTTGCTGCCCCTGATTGTGCTCGTTTTTCCTTTCTGTGCCCCCCTTGCTGCCCCTGATTGTGCTCGTTTTTCCTTTCTGTGCCCCCCTTGCTGCCCCTGATTGTGCTCGTTTTTCCTTTCTGTGCCCCCTTGCTGCCCCTGATTGTGCTCGTTTTTTTCCCTTTCTGTGCCCCCTTGCTGCCCCTGATTGTGCTCGTTTTTTCCTTTCTGTGCCCCCTTGCTGCCCCTCATTGTGCTATTTTTTTCCTTTCTGTGCCCCCTTGCTGCCCCTCATTGTGCTTGTTTTTTTTCCTTTCTGTGCCCCCTTGATGCCCTGATTGTGCTCGTTTTCCCTTCTGTGCCTGTTTCCCGCCGCTGCGCCCCTGCGGCCCCGCCCCCTCACTGCCCATTCGCTGCCCCATTCCCTGCTCCTCCCTCCCACCTCCCCATTTATGGCGGCTGCTGCGTGGTGAAGAGAGTGACCCCTGACCTTGACTGGTAGGTCGCTCCCCCACCACACAGCTCCGTCTGTGTGCCCTGCTGCTGCCCCTGATTGTGCTCGTTTTTCCTTTCTGTGCCCCCTTGCTGCCCCTAATTGTGCTCGTTTTTTCCTTTCTGTGCCCCCCTTGCTGCCCCTGATTGTGCTCGTTTTTTCCTTTCTGTGCCCCCCTTGCTGCCCCTGATTGTGCTCGTTTTTCCTTTCTGTGCCCCCCTTGCTGCCCCTGATTGTGCTCGTTTTTCCTTTCTGTGCCCCCTTGCTGCCCCTGATTGTGCTCGTTTTTTCCTTTCTGTGCCCCCTTGCTGCCCCTGATTGTGCTCGTTTTCCTTTCTGTGCCCCCTTGCTGACCCTCATTGTGCTAGTTTTTTCCTTTCTGTGCCCCCTTGCTGCCCCTGATTGTGCTCGTTTTTTTTCCCTTTCTGTGCCCCCTTGCTGCCCCTGATTGTGCTCGTTTTTTTCCTTTCTGTGCCCCCTTGCTGCCCCTCATTGTGCTAGTTTTTTCCTTTCTGTGCCCCCTTGCTGCCCCTCATTGTGCTCGTTTTTTTCCTTTCTGTGCCCCCTTGATGCCCTGATTGTGCTCGTTTTCCCTTCTGTGCCTGTTTCCCGCCGCTGCGCCTGCGGCCCCGCCCCCTCACTGCCCATTCGCTGCCCCATTCCCTGCTCCTCCCTCCCACCTCCCCATGTATGGCGGCCGCTGTGCGGCCGTACCGAAGGCGCGCCTAAGGCAAGCCCGTCTGCGCCCGTCCGTGCCGTGACTGCGCCCAGCGCCAGACCCCCTGGTCCGGGCATCCCCCGCGCCCGCCACATCAACAGACGCCGATACGACGCCAGCACCCTCCACGCACTCAACCCCGGAAAAGATCACGCCTGCTACCAGGCCACCCCGAAGCGCACCCAAGGGCCCTTCACCTGCCGGAACTGCAGCTTCGCCAGCACCCGCCCCGCCAAACCACCGCCCAGGAAAGAACCCAACTACCTCAGATGCATCCTCCTCAACACCCGCTCCGCCCGCAAACACGCCATCGAACTCTGGGACCTTCTCGACTCAACCTCCCCAGACGTCGCATTCCTGACGGAGACCTGGCTGAATCCCGCTTCAGCCCCCGACATCGACATTGCCATCCCGGACGGATACAAGATCACCCGCAGGGACCGCACCAACGGAGTCGGAGGAGGCATCGCCATCGTCCACAGGAACACCCTCAGAGTCTCAACCAACACCGACGACACCCTCAGCACCACTGAACACATGCACTTCCAGATCCACACCGATCCCAACACCACCCTCAGAGGAACCCTCATCTACAGACCCCCGGACCCCGACCACAGTTCAGCGATTCCATCGCTGACCCCGTCAGCACACACGCCATCGCCGCCACGGACTACATCCTCCTCGGGGACCTGAACTTCCACCTCGAGAACAACAAGGACACAAACTCCACCACCCTGATCGACAACCTCGCCACCCTAGGACTCAGACAGCTCGTGACTACACCCACCCACGCCGCCGGCCACACGCTCGACTCCATCTTTTCCGCAAGCCCACACGTCTCCTTCAACCACACCTCCGAACCCCACTGGACTGACCACCCCTGCATCCACTTCACCTACAGGAAGCCCACCACGCACCACCGCACCGAACAAATGCCTCGCCGCTGCTGGAGCAGAGTCACGGAAGACCAGCTAACCACAACCCTCGCCCTGAGCCCACCCGCCGAACCCTCCGACCCCGACACCGCCGCCCGCAACCTCAGACAGTGGATCGACGACTGCGCCAACACCCTCGCCCCGCTCAAGAATCCACCCAACAGCCACACCAGCAAGAAAGCCATCTGGTTCACCGAAGACCTCCAGGCCTCCAAACGAACATGCCGAAAACTGGAGAAGATCTTGGTCCACGAACGATCAGCGGACAGCTACGTCGCCCACAAGAGCGCCACCTGCAGTCACCATCACCTCATCAGATCCGCCAAAAGGGCCTCACTCAAAGACCGCCTAGACAACAACGCACACAACAGCAAAGAGCTCTTCAACATCGTGAAGGAACTCTCCAACCCCAGCTCCAACACCAACGACATCCAGCCGTAGCGAGACCTGTGCGACTCACTGGCCACCTTCTTCCACCGCAAAATCGCTGACATCCACGACAGCTTCAACACCACGACCGCCCCGGCAACCACCGAGACCACTGCCCCCACAACCACCAACCGCCTGCTCTCCTGGACCAACATCAACGACGAGGACACCAGCGAGATCATGAACACCATCCACTCCGGTTCACCGCTAGACTCGTGCCCTCACCACATCTTCAACAAAGCCAGTACAGCCATCGCGCCCCATCTCCGGAAAATAATCAACATCTCCTTCGAGACAGCAACCTTCCCGGAAAGCTGGAAGCACGCCGAGATCACCGCCTTACTCAAGAAACCCAAGGCAGACCCCAAGGACCTCAAGAACTTCCGACCCATCTCTCTGCTCCCGTTCCCCGCGAAGGTCACCGAGAAAATCGTCAACAAACAACTGACCCGCTACCTCGAGGAGAACAACATCCTGGACCCTTCCCAGTCCGGCTTCCGCAGCAACCACAGCACCGAAACCGCCCTCATCGCCGCCACCGATGACATCAGGACCCTGCTAGACAACCGGAGAAACAGCAGCCCTCATCCTCCTGGACCTATCAGCCGCCTTCGACACGGTCTTCCACCACACACTACGAACACGCCTTCACGACGCCGGGATCCAAGAGAAGGCCCTGGACTGGACCACATCCTTCCTTTCCGGCAGAACACAAAGCGTCCGCCTCGCCCCCTTCCGATCCAAGGCCACCAAGATCATCTGCGGCGTACCCCAAGGCTCCTCCCTCAGCCCAACGCTGTTCAACATCTACATGGCACCCCTCGCCCACGTCGCCCGACAGCACAACCTCAACATCATCTCCTACGCCGACGACACCCAGCTGATCCTCTCCCTCACCAAAGACCCTCACACCGCCAAAGCCCACCTCCACGAAGGAATGAAGGCCGTCGCCGAATGGATGAGGACCAGCCGCCTGAAGCTGAACTCGGACAAGACGGAGGTCCTCATCCTCGGTTCCAACCCTTCAGCCTGGGACGACTCCTGGTGGCCAACATCACTGGGAACAGCCCCGCCACCCACCGACCACGTACGCAACCTAGGGGTCATCCTCGACCCCACCCTCTCCATGACTAAGCAGGTCAACGCCGTTTCCTCATCCTGCTTCAACATCCTCCGAATGCTCCGCAGGATCTTCAAGCGGATCCCCACCGAAACAAGAAAAACAGTCACCCAGGCCCTCGTCACCAGCAGGCTGGACTACGGAAACGCCCTCTACGCAGGAACGACGGCTAAGCTCCTGAGACGGCTGCAACGCATCCAGAACGCCTCTGCACGTCTTATCCTCGACATCCCCTGACGCAGCCACATCACACCCCACCTGAGAGACCTGCACTGGCTCCCTGTCAACAAGAGGATAACCTTCAAGCTCCTCACCCACGCACACAAAGCACTCCACAACTCCGGACCAGCCTACCTCAACAGACGACTCAGCTTCTACACCCCCACCCGCCAGCTCCGCTCGACCAGCCTCGCCCTCGCCACAGTCCCCCGCATCCGGAAAACGACCGCCGGCGGCAGATCCTTCTCCCACCTCGCCGCCAAGACCTGGAACACCCTCCCCACCAACCTCCGACAGACCCAAGACCTACTGGCCTTCAGAAGACTCCTCAAGACCTGGCTCTTCGATCAGTAGCAGCACCACCCCCCTCTTCCCCCAGCGCCTTGAGACCCTCGCGGGTATGTAGTGCGCTTTATAAGTGACATGATTGATTGATTAACCGGGCAGTGCATCCTATGTAGAATGGAGCACCTGGTGCACAAAGCCAAAGATGTAGGAAATAATAGTAATATTTTGTCTATGAGCAAAATATTTGTTCTAGAGCCACTTCCTTTTAAAAGCTGCCAGTTTATAATTTTTGAATAAACGTGTGCCTGTCAGGAAGCTTTCAATTATAGTTGTTTGGAAAACATGTTGTCAGGGAGCATAGTGGTTATTACAAGGTTTCCTAAAAAATGAAAGTCCCATGACTTAATTCGTAGCATACTCTATTTGAAGCAGCCAAGTGCGTTTAGCTCAGTGATTCTGTTTGTAAATGGCAGCAATTTGAACAATGTAAATTTAGATCCCAAGCAATTTTAGAAACAAAAATGAAATTATTGACTTACACAAGACTAAGTTTATCTAAAGAACATACAGGCGCACCAATCACTCTGCTTTTTAAAGTCATAAAAGCAAAACCAAAACCCATATCAAATTATGGACAAAATGTGTTCTGTGGTATCCTCTCCCAATGTTTTTGACATCATCCAATTCCAGACACCTATGATGTTAGTTTGTGGCCGATTCATACATTTTTAGCACTACACAGAGCATCAGCCAGAGTTGCTGCAGTGTGCTGCACAAAGAGAAGAACGCATTGCACAGTCATATTTAGAAATATGACCTGCTGCAGCTCTGATCCCCAGCACTACTGCACACACAGGCTGCCTAGTGCCACATACAACCTTTGCACCATGGGGCAGAGGTGTGGACGTGGTGTCTAGCAGAGAGTTTATACTGAAAGCATACCTTTCTAGTACAAAATCCTACGTGTAGAAATCTGCTAATTAATTCCACACGGTGAAAATCAGTGCTGTTCAGTGCAGCATTCATGCAATGTGTGAAACCTATGAAGAAATAAAAAAAAACTTCACCCATTCAAATAGGTGTAATTTTTTCTATTAAATCCCAGCCTATCTTATTAAATTGGGCTTTGCACCACAAAATATGGTGTTTGCTGTGATGTGTCCGCTTTACACCTATTTAACCGCCCTTGACACAAAGTGGTGCAAAGAAGTGCAAAGTTCTATTTGCAGTAAGAAAAGGACACCTTTCCAGTTGAAAATACCTTTTGCACTGAAAAGTAAACACCCCTCCAAGAGTTTTTGTCGCTTTGTGTCACTTTGTGGGACTTTGTGCCAGTGCTAAGTCCAAGTAGATCTGCTGCTTATTTTCTCAAAATCAGACTCTCAGACATAAGTGACTTTGTTGATGTCTTCATGCACATTATTTTTCAACACTGTGTTTGGTATTTATTGGGCTACTTTTGTGCACATCAGAAAAACTAGGATGAATTTAAACCCATCCATGGATTCGGACTCAGAATAAAGAATTAACATCCACTGAAGAACTGGTTGCATGGAAATCTGGTATCCAATACCTTGGGTGTAAAACTAAAGTCCACAATTACATGAAAATCTAATATTTTGGTGAGGATTATTTATCCTTTTATCTTGTGAATTCCAGCAACTTTGGTATACCGATTCCATATTTTGGTCACCCATTGCCATTAGGAGCAAAGTTAAGCTCAATAGGCTACTTTTTCATTTGGTGTTCTTAGGAGATTTTAGATCAGGTGCGAAATCTCAGGCATCAGTGAACAAAATTAGGTACTGTGACTTTAAAATTTGATCTTTATGCATAATTTGGTCAGCTTTCCAATTTTGCTACGGAAAGGATCGCCTTGTTGAAACGTTTGCAAACATAGTAGGGTTCAAAAAAGTCACTTTGAAATGTTTAAATAATGACACCTGACCACCTTACTCAAAGAATAGTGAGATGGATGGCTGAAGCAATGAAATAGTTCCCATAAACGTTATTTAGAAAGTAATGACCGATTAGGTGAGAATCACAAAGTTTTAAGTGAGCCTAGGGCTGGTCTGGGATCTTATGCAGAAGGGTTATTTTTAGGAATCGCTTGTGGCTTACAGCTTTTCTATGACGGCCAGGAGTCGTGAGCAATATGTTCATGGTTCTGCACAGATTAATTATTAAAAAATCTGAAATTGTGTTGTAGGTATAATCGTGTTAGTGTGAAGACAGATATATTTAAACAAAACTATCTGGAAATAATTTTATTTGACTAATCATTATTGTAATTACTGTTCAAGCTAACGTCTGATTTTAAATGATATTTTTAGTTGTATGTTTGCTAGGTGATTCTAAAAGCATTTGAACAGCTATACAATAAAGGTTAAGAACCTTTGAACCTTGCTGAAAAAGCATCTCTTTGTGATCAACAGTAAAAGAGCTTTCAGAAGAACTACTGAAAGAAGGGCTTAGGTTGCGCCCACATTTTGGCTTACTTGAGTACAGCACCTGACTGGACAGAGGTTTTGTGTATCCACTAAAAAAATGATGTTTGAATTGCACTTTTTGCCTCCTGGGAAAACATATGATCAGTACTGCAGGACCATGTTGATCATGGTGGCGAATCAATGATGAAGTCTATAGTCTTGATCTGTTTATTATGAAAAGTTAAAGTGATGATAACAGCAGCAGAGCTGATGTATTCATTAAGAAAAATATATTCTAAAATCAATAGGCTTCTAAGGGTGGATTACTAGCCCTCTGTCTGTATTAAAGCCTGCAGAGAGGTATTTTGTCACACAAAATATCACAGATTACTGTAGAAGTCAAGGGTTTCATGGAGAGTCTCTCTTTTTTTCTCAGCTTCTGAATCTCATAACCCACTGCTATGACGTAGCAACAGTTGATAACACAACTGGTTTCCCACTGTTGTGATGTCATTAAGACCTTTCAGGCAAGGCTGACAGGGCTCTCTGAGAGACTGTTAGTGCATCTCTGCTTGTCTGCTTTGACTGAAAGCAGAAAGCACAGCTGCAGAAGGGGGAAGAAAGAAAGGAAGACAGGGAAGGTGGTGAAGGCTGAACAAAAATGTCAGGTAAGCTTTTTTTTTTTAACCTTTGGGACAGAGATACATAACAGAGGCCACTGCCACTGCGCAGCAGTTGAAAGCAGAGGCAGATGATTTTGGGGTACATACATAACAAATGATAGACCGGTAAGAAGTGAATTACAGGGATGTTTTTCACCTTGAGCTTCACTCTTGTTGTCTATTTGATGTCACTCAAAACCCCTCAGTGCAAAACATCCCTGCAATTCACTGTTTCCCATCTACAATTCTATATGTTTTTGGTTACTCCGTCTGATGAACGATTAGGATGGAAGACGTGGACTGCGATGATCATTGTCAGGCCCTCTTCAGAGTGATAGTCTTTTGCTTCGCCAGTTGTAATTTTGTATACCTTTGTTTGATGGTTGCTTTGTGGGAAAGCTTAAACTGGTGTAGTTATGGTGACAAGCCAATAATAACAACTTTAGGCCTGAATGGATCTTTGAGAAAAATTATGTCAATTATCATACGTCTGATCTGTTTATTATGAAACGTTATGACAAAGGCAGCAAACCTGCATTATGTATTGTGAAAAGCATTTGTTTAAGCCAATATGCCCTTAATTGTGGATTTTTATCACACAGTGTTACAGTGTGTAGAAATTTATTTTGTTACATGAAATCTCACAGATTACCTTTGTAGGAAAATATATAGTCGTTGATTAGCCCCCCATAGATAACCCAATGGGCAGAGTATTTGCACTGCAAGAATTGTTGATAGAATCTCTTTGGTCCACTTGCTCGCCACTTATTTCATCAGCAGTGTACCATATCCTGCAAGGTGAATGTCTCCAAACCATGCCCACCATGGAATTACATTGCCCATAGTCCATACTAGAAATTCAAGACAAGGAAACACTATGCAAAATCCCTTTACAAGATGGGAACCTGCTGCAATGTTTCATCTTATTTGTTATTGGAAACATATGCCCACAAAGCTTAGGTGACAACATTTTTATTCTTTTTCTTTATCTTCCATATGTTGTTGAGTTTGTGTGTTTTTATTGTGGTCGTGCAAGCGTGTGAATAAATTAATGAATCAGTGGGTGGGTAGATGAATAGGAGCAAGAGTGCAAGGATTATTACCAGGGTGCACGTATGATGATTTATTGATTGCCTAAACTTATCAATGTCTGAAGAGACACTGTCATTATAAGCCAGACCTAATGTTATTGCCTGTGCTTGTTAGAATCTAAGCAACAGTAGGGAAAGTGGTGGAGTTTGTAGGGTTAGATTTACTATTCCTCCTCCCACGTAAGCAAAATCAGGAAACGTGCTTGACTTTGGAGGGGTTTGATGTACTATTCTCACTCCTTTCTAAACAACAGTAGGGAATGTGCTGGATTTTTAGGGGTTAGCTTTGCTATTGCTATTCACATGTAAGCTGAATCAGGCAAAAGGTTGGCCTTTACAGGGGTTAGATTTACTATTCCCACTCCAATCTTAGCAACAGCGTGGAAGTGTTGGACTTTCACAGGGTTAGATTTAATATTCCTTCGCCTATTTAAGCAACAATAAGTAAGTTGATGGACTTTTGGTGGGATTAGATTTACTAAACCCAATCCAATGTAAGCAAAACCAGAAAAAGTGTCGGATATCATCATTCCATTTCTAAATATATATTTTTTTAATTTACTAATACTTAACCTAAAATTATTGAAACGTATTTTATAAATCATATTGAAAATAAAAAAAAGTATCCATAATAAATAAATAAAATGAAGTTTAATTTAAATAACAAAAATATAAAAAATATACATAATTAAAAAAGTAAAAAATAAAATAAATAAACCTAAAGTAAATACACTTGCTTCCCTACAACCAGAAAAAACCCAGCTAAAAATGTAATACATTATAAATAATACAACAATAAAATTGAAATAGTAATTAAATAAAACAAATACAATTTAAACCAATAAGTGTTTAATAATAAATACACCAATCAGCAGTTTAACAATTAATTAAAATACAACAAGTAGTTACTTAACAAATCAATTAACTAATTTAGATAATAAATGACAAATAAATAGTTAATAACTAATTAAATGTAAAAACACTGTAATTACATATCAAAAATTACAAACTATACTAAAAAGGAAAAACAATTACATCAATAAAACTAAAATCTAAAATTATTATAATCACCAATATATAGTATATTAAATAAAATGTGATATTTAATACAACTATATTAAAGTTAACAAAATTATATACAACAACATTTTTAAAAACAATATTATATGCATAACAAATAATGTTCTTATCATGTACATTAGAACTACACACCTGTTTTTATGTTTCTTTTTTCTGGGTGGGGGGGGAGTCGAAAGTAAATTTCTTTAAAGGACTATAACTCAGGCCCAGTTTGGCCAATTGTTACAAATTTGGGCTCCGTCACTCCTGGTGGCAAGTCCTAGCCACCAGAAGCATTTTAGGCTAGTTTCTGCTTTGCCCTCCACAGACCCCCTGGCTTCCTGGCTATCTTGCAGGGCATCAGGGGGGGGAGGGGCAGTGGAGTCCAAGTCTTTCAAAAAATGGTCCTCAGGGGATGTAAGGGTTCCATTGTCACTGGCCCTGAAAAGACCCATTTAGTCCTAGGGGTAAGCTTCCGAAAGTGTCCATAGTCATCAGGTTCATTAGGTCTAATCCTTTCAGCTGTGCATCATTCTGGTGTTGTCACCATCCAGGTCCAGGGCCTTGCTCTCTGCCTCTCTCTTGTAGAGAGTTTTTTCTTAAAGTATGGGTGGAATGTTCTAGATGCCAGGCACCCTTGGCCAATCCTAAATGCTACATCATTCCTTAACCCCTGCCTCAACTCTACTGCGCAGCATTCTGGGGCAATCCAGTATGGAGCTGCCAGATTTCCTCTGTGCAAAGCTTCTCTTAGGGTCTGAACGCCACCCCTATTTGACATCGCTGGCAGCTACTTTCACACCAAAACCTCAGAGGAGAACTTCTCCTGTGTTTGGCTCCAAATGTTTGGGCTTCCTCCTTGGTTCAGTGGGCCTAGGCTGACTCAGCCCAGGTGCAGCGTGACAGCTAATTACAAGATGCAGATCTTAGATAGGCTTTTGTGGTGGGTGTACATTCAATTGTGTGTGTATGTTGTCGGTCTGCAATGCTATATGTATAAATATGGGCAGTACACATTACCTACATAAACATATTGAAAGATTCACAACACATATGTGTATTGAGATGATAATAAGTGGCACTTACCTGTCTCCACACCACCATGGCCTCACTCCATCAGGCCTCTGCCACCAGGACACTGCCAGCACAACTGGAACATCTAAATCGGCTTGGCGGAGGTCCGCCGACCTGACGGCGAAGGAGTATATTAGCCAGCAGAGAAGACTGTCACTGTGGCTGGACACTGTCTTTTGCCGCAACATCTAAATTCAGTGGGCAGACCGCCGTCAGCTCGATGGAGTCCTTGGAACCGCCACTGCGGTGGTACAACGATAATATCACCAAGATCTAAATCAGGCCCCCAGGCTTGATTTCAGCTGACCATGATGGAACAGAGCTCAGATACACCAAATGGATTCTGTCAGTCAAAGTCTTTTGACTTTGAATGTTGTCTTTCAAATGAAAGTGCATATCTTCCAGAGGGGCCTGGTCCACCATGTGGCTGATGAGGGTCCCTTGAATCAGTTAGGTCATTGTCGAGCTCCTCCTAAAGCCATTGGATTTGGCACCGAAAACTCTAGGAGGGACAAGCATGGATTTTCCCATCTAGCAAGGTCAAAATTGGTTCTCTCCTAAAGTGACTTGTTGCTGGCTATATGGAAGGTCCTGGAAATGAATAAGAAAAGACATCCCTTGCAAGTCCTAATCAAAAGAGATAGTAGTAAAGCTGCCCTTGTCATGCCAACTGTTCCTGTCCACTCACAGATATCTAATCCCTCCTACGTGTTCTGTAGTTAACACTACTTTACTCTTCCTGGGCTCAGAGGTAGTCTATTGTTCTCTGATCGAGAGTTGTTACCTCAAATGATATGTATTCTAGCTTTGTTTGGAGAGTTACAGAACTGGTTTGGTTTTAAGTCAGTATTTGCTCAAGCATCTTAAAGAAATATTTACAAAAATACTTTTTACGTAAGTTATCAAAAATCTAACTTGAACTTCACATCAGCTTTTGAAAATTAAGTGAGAAATAACTTGGAAGCATATTTCCAGCATTTTTCCTAGGTTAGATAGAGAATAATGAGGCCTGTTTAAGGAACAACCTAGCAATGCCTACATGGTGAAATAGCTTTTGTCAGTGTGAGAGTAAACTAACCCTAATATGTAGTGTGCACCATTTCTATAAGCACTGCGGGAAATTGGGTTCTTGAATAAAAGACCCTTCGCAAGCAACAACCTGAATCCCTGCCAGTGTGAACCACAAAAGTTACTAAATTAATCTTTGCTTAACCCTCTGGTAGCTTGGCACAAATCAGTCAGGCTTAACATAAAGGCAATGAGTAGAGTATTTATGCAGCATTCAAACAGTCATAAAGTAAAAACACAAACCATTCCACACCAATTTAGGAAAATAGAGAAAAATGTAATAAATAATTTGACATCAAAACAAATTAAATCCAATTAGTAGAACTGGGGTTATGAATTCGTAAAGTTTTTAGTGAAAAATGGTACCTAAAAGATCAATGAGCCAACTGTGGACATCTAGTCGCACAAGATCGGGACAAAATCAAAGGTTATGGAAGACCGCGATAGAACACGGTTTGGATACAAGCGGTGAATTGGGACCTGTCGCCTCATTCCATCAGACTTAGAAGAATTATTTAACTAAAATAGTCTGAGGAGGTTAATTTCAGTGGGGCAGGGCAGCTGGTAGTGTTCGAGTAGGAGGCGTCGTCATCGAGGAGCCACTGGATGAAGAGCAGGGAAGATTTCTACATTCAAACTTTGTCACTTTTTGGGAATTCGGAAACCTCCAGTGCGACGGAGCTGCAGGCTATAGCCAACAAGAGCTCAACGGGGCTAAATACTGTTCCTGAAAGGCGCCACTGACAGGATTTGCTTCTGCAGAGAAGAACGTAGCGGGAGATACCACAAAGTCAGGCCGACCAATAATGCACCTCAGGTGGATCAGCGATCTGGTTATTCCAAATGTCCTGTCGGGTCTTAGTTCATTTTTGGGTGGAAAATTTTCAAAGTCCCCCATTTTCATTTTCAGCTGTTTGGGCAATGTTTGCACCACTTCCAAGGGTCCAGGACTATTGGGGAACCACTTGGAGGGCAGGACTCACTTAAGGCAGGGTCCAGTTACACATTCTAGGTTATTGGAGCTTTTTGTGTCTTTCAACTTCACCGACCCAGCGGTGGTACCCCAGTCTCTGGATAACCTGTTAGACGACCTAGTGGAGTCCCATTCTAAACCCCTCTATATAATCTGGATGGGAGATTTTAACTTAAAATCATGTTCTCGAAACTCCGTGGAGTTATGTGGTATCCTGGACCACAGGAATGCCTGTATCCCCCATTTTCATCATGATACCCTTGGGAACTCCCTCAATACCATACTAATGAAATGTCATCTTGTGATTCATAACGTTATAGATCCACATACTGGGTCATTTTCTCCTACTTTTCAAAGAGGTGAATATTTATCTACTTAAGATTCTATTATCTCCTCTGAATCCCTCAGCTCAAACCTTTTAAAACTAAATACCAACTTTACCGAATTTAGCGACCATGCCACACTGTCCAGTGTGCTATTATGGTAGGCGGCGAAACCCGATAATGGACCTAAAATACCTAAACCAATACTAGGTAGAACTAACGGTTACACCTTGAAATGGGTTAAGGTCGATGTAGACACCCTATTTACGAGTTTTGTTTTGGCTAACCAGTTGGGCATAAAAACCTGCCTGGACCCATCCTTATATCAAACCAGTATAGCGGAGGCTTTTAACACATTATTAATGTATCTCAGATCACAGCTAATATGACCACTGTCTGCAAGAGATCATACCCCATACCAGTGGTTTGATAAGAACTGCTATGTCGCTTCTTCAAATCTGCGCATGGCGCTTAAATCCCTACCTAGGAATTCTGAGTTGGTCCGCACATTGAGGAAATCTTATAAGCTAGCCAAGGCACATAGATTAAGCCAGCTGAAATTAGAGGCATGGGCCAACCTAAAGAAGGCCTTGTCCCTTCATGATAGCACAGCTTTTTGGAAAGTTATTAAGACTCCATTTTTGAAAGAGAATAGTGGCCCATCTATAGAGTCTCATATTGACGAAGATTCCTAGGTAACACACTTTCAGGATATATTTTTCATGAAGTAGGGGAACACGTAGGCGCGAATGTTAGCTTTGATACTGTTTCCCCTACACACCTTTCATTTGATCTCTGCGAAATTCAACTCGCCTTGACTCAATCTCCATCTGGAAAAGCTCCAGGGCCTGACGAGGTACCCATGGATATCTTTTTAGCAGACATCTCCTTTTGGTCCCCCCTTTTAGTCGTGGTTTTTAATGCCTTAGCCGAGACTGGTCCCCCTCCCTCGCGGAAAAAATCAGTAATTATTCCAATGTATAAGAAAGGGGATGCTTCCATCCCTGCCAATTATCGTCCCATCTCTCTGCTTGACAGCTCGGCCAAATTAATGGGTCGATTGCTGTAAAACAAACTGGAAATATGGGCTGAGGAAAGGGACATACTCATGGAAGTTCAATACGGGTTTAGACAGGGCAGGGGAACCTTTGACCAATGTCTCAATTTGACCCTTACAATTGGGAAGTACATCAGAGTGAAAAATGCCCAAATCCATCTGGCCTTCATGGATTTATCCAAGGCCTTCGACTGCGTGGCCATAGTAAACTATGGATCATGCTGAAGGAGATGGGAGTGGACGATGATGTCACTAACTTCATCAGAGAGCTATATCTGGATGCTACCACTATGGTACGTTATGGGAAAAACGGTGAATGTACTAAACCTTTTAAAATTGAAAGGGGAGTCAGGCAAGGTTGCATCCTGGCACCCTTTCTGTTCGCCCTCTACACTAATAAACTAAACAAGGTTTTGATTGAGGTTGCGAAAGACACTCCGTTGGTCTCATCAACTGCCCTCCCCCTTCTCCTCTATGCAGACAATGCTGCTTTATTGGCCAGGACACCCATGGCACTACAAAATCTTATCACCCAATACTCAGATTTTATGCACAACTTGGACCTGCGCGTAAATAAAGCCAAATCCTACGTCATGGCAATAGGTAGTGATAAAAGGAAGGGAATGAGACATACGGGGAAACATTAGAGGAGGTACCTCATTTTAACTATTTAGGGGTGGTTTTCGACAATAAACAATCATGGAGGGAGATGTTGCAAACCCAAACCAACCTATTGATCCAAAGTATTGCTGCTCTTTTTAGATTTTCCCAACAATTAGGCCACAAGCCGATACCTGAAATGCTCACAATTTATATGGTAAAAACGCTCCCAATGGCCACTTATGGGGCAGCAATTTGGGGTATCAGCGACGTAACCTCTCTCCAAGTGCAAGAAGACAAATTCATAAAAAATACTCTTGGCGATCCCACAATCGAGTAACAACTTTATAGCCCACAAAGAAGTCAGCATGCCCTTTATTACCGACGTCATAAGATTAGCGCCACTCTCTCTCTCTGGCTATCTATATGGAAAAGGGGTACTGTGGGCCTAAATCAAAAAATCTTTAATGACATTTCAAATTTGGATCATGCCCACAGAATCCCCTGGCTATTATATGTCAGAGAAACTCTTACCTCTTTGGGTCTTGCCTTTCTGTATGTTACTCCAACTCTCTGCGAACAATTCCCTAAGTCGAGATTAAAGGCTATCTTTATAAATAAAGTCACTCATGACAGGTGGAATAGTCATAAACGGAAACAAACCATAAAGTTTTATGAATCAATACCACAGACATCAAATCACCTACATTCATACTTACGGTTTGTTGAGAATAATCAGCATCGCTTCATTCTGACTAGATTCAGATTGAATCTTATCCCGTTAATGCTGGGCTACCCTAATAATCTTTTTTCCCTAAACAAATTACCGCCTTGTCCTTGTGACAACAAGACAGCCCAATAGACTTCACACCTCCTCCTCTTTTGCCCATTATACACAACTGAGAGGAAGGCTTTCATTGTTCCACTCTTGAGGACATTTTCAATGAGGTCTGTAGCATCTGCTCTCTTTTTATTTTACTCACTAGAAACCTCATTGGTCTGCTTTGAGCTAGCCTCCTTCCTACTGGCCGCTATGAGATCCCGGAACGTTTTACGCACTACACCTTTTGCACTTTGAGACCAATTTTAACTGTTTTATTCTGTCTTTTTTCTAGTCCATGTATGTATTTGTGGATTTGTCTCCTATGCACAGTGTTTAACCGCAGGCTTGGAACTGCTTTTACATTTTGTATCTATTATATGCCTAATTTTAATGCACTTTTTATGCTATTTTTATGTGTGTACTTTTATGCATCTTTATGAAGTGCGAAATAAAGTTGGTTGCTGATGATGGTGTCTTTGTAGCTTAGAACAGGAGCCCAGCCAACCAGTCATTGGAGTAACTCTGGTAGTCCTTGGATCAAGCATCAAGACAGGCCTCAAGCAGCAGGGCAGTCTGCTGAGGGAACAATGCAGGCTCTAAACTGTAGGGCAGTCCTCTGATAGCAGTAGGACAGTCCTCTGAGGTACAAATTAAGCCTCAAGCAGCATGGAAGTCCATTGAGAAACGTCTAGAATTCCCCCCACATCTGGTTCTGGAAATGTACTTCTTCCTCTGCTTAGGCTCCAAGAAGTCAAGTGTGACAACTGACTAGTGTCAAGTTCTTTGTCAGTGTCATGGAGGCATCCACTTTGAAATATAAGTGGGGCAGGGAACAACTCCACTCCTCCCATCATGGCATGATGGCCCGTCCTGCCACCATCTAGTCCCCCTTTGGCTCACTGTCTGGGAGGAATACATGAAGGCCCACTACCAACTATTCACAGTCATGTGACAAAGGACACAGGCTGCAGGAACCAAAATGTTTGGACAAGAAAATGACAACTTTCTAAAAGTGGCATTTTCAGAATTGTGACTTATAATCCAACTTTACTAATGAAGAGGTTTTTAAATTACAATTCCTATGAGACCAAACATGACCTTTCCACCAATCAAATGTTAACACTTATTAATTGAAATAAGGTAACCCAAAGTTATCCTATTGAAGAGGGAGGCCTCACAGTAGTGAAAAACACATTTTGTAGTTTCTCATTTCCAGGACATATAAATCTTCAAAACGTACATGGACAACCTTTTAAATGCACTGCACCTGCTCTATGGGCTGTTTAGGACCTACCTGATGGGTGGCATATATGTATTAAAAAGGAAGTTTTAGGCTTGGCAAAAGATGTATTTTGCCATGTTGAATTGGCAGTTTAAAACTGCACTCAGCTGCAATGTCAGATGGAGACATGTTTTAAAAGGCGGCTTAAGTGGGTAGCACAATACATACTGCAAGCCCACTAGTTGCATTTAATTTACAACCCCTGGTTACATGTAATACCACTTTACTACAGACTGATAAGTAAAATGAATTGTCCAATTAGGTGTAAGCTGACTTTCCCATATTTCTAGGAGTGGGCACTAGCCCTTTAACACTGGTCGAACAAGCTGACAAAAATTGATTCAGAGAAGAAGAAGAGGTGAAGGCCAAAGGTTTGAGGGTGACCCTGCAGAGAGGACCATGCCCAACATGCACTCTGTCCCATGGGCTTTCAAACCACTATTTAGGGATCACTTCAGAATATATAAAAATATGCTTTTGCTACATGGCAAATGCACTTTTCCCTGCCATGTGTCATTGCAGTATTTTTGTCATGTATGTGGTTGGTGTAAATATACACTGTAACCCAAATACATTTTAGTATCCATGCCACATGTATTTTCTGTGATTGACAATATTCATAGTGAACAATTTGATCAATTTGATGAAACCAATTTTACCACTACCATTTTAGAGCAAGAGCACAGACATTGTGTCAGTGATTAACAGTGGCACAGGGAATGGGATCCTAATACTAGAAAAATGTATACAGGAAAAGGTAATAAATCCAGCGTGATCAGGCAGAAAAGGCATGTTTGCTACATTAAGAGTTCTTTGTGTGCTCCTTCAGCTCCTTTTCCCTTAATCTTGTTGGAGAAATAAATCTCTCACCTTTGAATACTAATCATTCTTGGTCCACCTTTTATCCTTTACCATCCAAAACCTGCTTTTGTTATTGTTGTTATTGTTATTGTTATTTGATCTTATAAGGCGCACAGCTACCACAAAGGTTTCCCGGCGCCGCTTGACAGAGAGAGGAGAAAGCAAACAAGTTGCAGGATCTAATTAAAAAGAATTACCCACAAATTATTGGTTAAACAACCAAGTTTTTAAATGTTTGCGAAAATTGCTAAGGATGTTTTCGTTCCTAAGAGATAGAGGAAGAGAATTCCACAACTGAGGACCCAGATAAGAAAAGGACCGTCCGCCCATACGAGACAGTCTGATCCTTGGAACTGAAAACTTCACCTGAGTAGAAGAGCGAAGAGAACGTGATGGTATATGGGGTTGGACAATGGCCTTTAAATATTGGGGGGCAGTGCCAGACTTAACTTTAAACATGTAACACAGGGCTTTGAATTTCACACGCTTCTCCACCCTGAGCCAATGAAGATCACAGAGAGAACTTGAAACAGAGGTCCTTCTATGGAGCTGGCAGAGGATTCTGGCCGCTGCGTTTTGCACTACCTGCAATCTACGTGTTACATCCTTATTTGCGCCCAGGTACAGGATGTTGCCGTAGTCCAGCCTAGATGTGATAAGGGCCTGGACTACCGTACGTTGAGTAGAATTGGGCAACATCCAAAGAATTTTCTTAAGCCATTTAAGGATGGTAAAGCAGGTAGATGCCACCTTCACTACTTGCTGCTTCATAGACAGTTGATCGTCAATGATGACCCCCAGATTGCGGACTTGGCTGGCAGGTTGAGGGAAGATTCCCATTTCAGACGGCCAGTGCTGAGGCCCCCAAAGGCCAAAGGTCCTTATTCTTACCCAGAATTAGAACCTCAGTTTTTTCACCATTCAGTTGTAGTAAATTAGCTTGCATCCAACCTGCAATATTCCTCAGACCTATTTGAAGGGATGATATCTTAGAAGTCCTATCCGCCGACAATGAAAAAATTAATTGAGTATCATCGGCATAGGAAAAAATCGACAGCCCAGCTTCTTCAGCAATAATTGCTAAAGGCTTAACATAGATGTTAAACAATAATGGGCTCAAAATGGACCCCTGAGGGACTCCATAAGGTGAAGAAAGAGTTTTTGAAGCAGCATCAGAGGAAAAGACCTGGAAAGTACGATTGGTCAAGAAATCACAAAGCCAATCGAGGGCTGGACCTTCAACACCCAAACAGCGCAAAGCTTTCAATAACACGGAATGGGACACCGTGTCAAAGGCGGCACTTAGATCAAGCAAAATAAGTGCTGCAGTGTTCCCAGCATCCAGATGACCACGCAGCATCTGAGTGACTCCAAGAAGAGCGGTTTCGGTGGAAAAACCTGCCCGGAAGACTGACTGAGAAGGATGCAGAAACTTTTGGGAGGTGACAAAATTAGTTAGTTGAATATTAATATGTTTTTCTAAAATTTTGGAGTACACTGAGAGCAATGAAATCGGACGAAAATTAGACAGTTGTGCCGGATCGGCATTTGCTTTTTTAAGGAGCGGGAGGACCATAGCATGCTTCCACTCAGCTGGGACTGTAGATTCGCGAATGGAAGCATTGAGTAGCTCCATAATGACTTTTAAAACAGGTAAATCCAGTTTCTGCATTACACTAATCGGGAGCTGATCTCTAGGTGATCCTGATTTAAGGCTGTTTAAATTTTTCTTAAAGGAAATAATATCCAATAATGCCCAATTCTCAAGTTTAGTACTAGATTCATCAAGCTGAGCATCCAGCTGCTCAGCTGTACTAGATATTGTAAGAATTTTCATAGGTGGAGGTAAAATATTATCCTGCTTAGCATTAAGATTAGAATACATTTTTTCCACTTTTCCAAGAAAAAACTCGGCCAAATCCTCGCATTGTGCTTCCGTAAGTATAGGGGGGACAGGTAGATTATCTGCACCTGACAGATTTTTAACTGCTTTAAACAGGGTCTTAGAACTATTCTGAGCGTTATGTATGATGGTATTCACATATTCCGCTCTGGCAGTGTTACATGAAGAATGTTAGGCTTTTATTGCCATTTTATAAGCAGTCTTGGATTCAATTTCATAATCCTTCCTCCAGCGTCTTTCAAACGCCTTACATTTACTTTTTTCCTGCTTTAATTTTTCCGTAAACCAGGGAGCAGGAGGACGATGTTTATTCATTTACTTATTGGCGAGAGGAAGGCACATGTCAATAGATTTTTCAAACCAGCAATGAACCTTACCTAGGTCCGCTAAAGAGACCTGATTAAGATCAGAAGCATTATTAGCTAAAAACTTATTAAAAGCTTCAATATTCAACTTCCCCCAGTTTCTGCATTGAGCTTTGCACCCCTGCACCAGTAAGGGTGCCTACACAGATTTCCTAATGGCTAGCTATGTCAAACGACTCTCCTACTTTCCTTAAATATTCATCCTACTCAATGGACTCCTTCTACTTCTCTACTAGTCTAGCCACCACAATAGTATAAAATATACTCTCATTCGCCCATATTCTGCACCCTTATCTTTGTTGTCTTTTGTTAGAAATGGGATTTCTGGTTGGCTAAGGCTTGCGCCAAAGCCAAGCAGAAACCACCACTCTAGTCAGGGCAAGAGAGTTAAACACCCAAGATAACCCCTGCTCACCCCCTTGGTAGCTTGGCACGAGCAGTCAGGCTTATCCCGGAGGCAATGTGTAAAGCGTTTGCGCAACACACACCCAGCAACAACATACTATGCACACCACAAAAAGGAACTCCACACAAGGGTATATCAAAAATAGCCTTTGTATTCTCATAATACATTAGAATAGTATTCACATAATACACATGGTGCCAACTGGCACTGGGCAATATCTACAAGGGATTATTTACACATGACAGGGCCACGTGGGCCACTGTCAGAACCATCACTTAGTGAACATATCATAAATGTAGGACATATCATAAAGGTACAACCAGTACTCACTGGTAACCTCTATACTCAGCATCAGCCTGTAACATAAACCACATTATGCACAGTATCACATTAGGCGCAAAATACATTATACGCCAACCTCACCAGCATAAATACATTATGCAATCATCTCATTAGTCTAAACCTATTAGACACTAACATCCTAAGCATAAATTACTTTAGGCATAACCCACAGTAGAGAATAACTCACAACCTAAACGCATTAGGGAATAATAACCTCACAAGCATAACACATTATGCAAAACCTCATAATCATGAAAGTACATTAGAGGTATAAACAGGGTGCGTAAATCATAGTAAAGGCATCAAATTTCCTAGCACCACATATTAGGACACAAATCACATTAGCACATAACCTCACAGTAGAAACCATAGCGGAGGCATAAATCACATTAGGGCCTGGCGCCCTACAAACCTAACAGTCCCCTGGCCACTGGCCATCTCAAAAAGGGGCTCAAATGCCCTATGTCCAAAAGTCAGGGCGCGCTGCCAATGCAGCAGGAGTCAAGGTGCACATTTGCGCAGACCTAAACGTAGCAGCTGGCACTAAGTGCTGCGCAGCTGTGAATGTCAGGGGAAAAGGAGTGCATTGCACTCCTAACTCAAAAGGTAGGTCCCCAAAGAGAGAATGGCCTAAACGATGCAGCTGCCCACTACTTGCTGGGCAGCTGTGAAGCAATTAGAATGAGGCCTGGCACCACTGCGCCTTCTGGGCCCCCACTGGGGCTCTTTCTAAATACAATTGCCCCCAAAGCATTGCAACTGCCCTCTGCAAGCGGGGCAGCTGAGCTACAAAGTGGAGGGGGCCGGGGCACATCTGTGCCCTCGGGGCCCCACTGAGGCATTGTTAAACAAGGTGCCCCCACGTGGAGCGGCCCGCAACGGCGGCACAGCTGGGAGGGAAAACAAATGCGGGCACTGGCACTACGTGTGCCTACTCAACCCGGGGCCCTATGGGGCTCCTCCGGGAATGCGGGGAAGGAGACAGAGTGCCCCCAAATGAACAAAATAAAATGGTACTGGCACCAATTGGGCCGGGGAGGCCCCACTCCGGGACCTCTGAATCAATAATCGCCCAATCGGTGCAGCTGCCCGCTATCAAGTGGGGCAGCTGGAAAAAGCAACACCGGCACGGGGGCGGGCACCGACGATGTGCCCCGACGCACCCCCCCAACCACCAGAGGACTCAGCCCTCACTCACCGGGCTGCTGCCAGCAGACTCTTCCATGCTCGGGGATTCTGCTCTGCACACGCGGCGGGGGCAGGCACCGACAATGTGCCTCGTGCCCCCTCCGCCGTTGTCTCCCAAAGGCAGCACCATGCAAGGCTCTCCCTCTTCACCCGGGCCCCCCTCCTGGGACCCGGGACTTCAACATGGAGTCTGCGAGGCTCCGGGACTTCTCTTCGGGTCTCCTCTTCCTCGGGACTCTGCCTTCTCTTGGGGAGCCCGCGAGGCTCCCCCTGCATGCTCCTTCACCCGGTCCCTCCCAGGGGGACACAGGACTTGGCAGAGGAGCCCGCCGGGCTCCAGACGACTTCTCCTTCTGCTGCGGGGGCGTGCGCGGGACTTCCCCCGCAAAACCGGAAGTCCCGCCCGCCGCCAGGCACCATGTTGCCTGACTTCGCTTTGCCGCGGCTCGGGCCGCAGCGGTGATTCTGGTCTCGGCGGCAATGAGGGGTAGGCTCCCTCGAAATAAAAATCAGAAGCGCGGGGTGGGCACCCGCATAAAAAAAAAAAAATAACGCGGCCGTGTGGGGTGGGCACTCATAATTCAAATAGACAGCATGGGAGCGGGGTGGGCACTCGCTCTCCGGCAATAAAATCATTCAGGCGGGGTGGGCACCCGCTCGGAACGGTACCACGGGGGAATCCCTACGCTGGGGATCCCCTCCCACAGGGACTGCAGCTTCAGCGCTGCGCAGCCCACGCTTTTCCTCCTTGGGGAAGTAGAAATAAAGCGCTCACAAGGCGCTAGATGCAGCCAAAAGTCCTGGAGGCTGAAAAAGAAGCAAAAATGGTCCCAAAGGTCCTTTCAGGCATCAAGAGGCAATGCAGGGCCCATAGAGGCAAGCCCTCATGGCAGCCCCCCCTGGGCCCCAGCAGCAGCACGCCCCGCAGGAACAGCACCAGAACTGAACAACCTTCCTGGGGTCACAGCCCCTTCTTTTATACACCATTTTCCTTTGTCTACAAAGTGCAGGGCATGGGGGAACCAGATGCAACTGGTTCAGGAGCACTTTGTTATGAGGACTTCTTTTTTCCTTTCACAGGACAGGCTAGGGACATCAGACGCACCACAGGAGGTGGAGCCAGCATTGTAGAGGGAAGGCACAGCCCTATTCAGGTCCCAGGTGCAACTCCTCCCACCCATCTACATGGAGATCTCTCCATTCAGCCCTGCGCTGACTCACACTGCCCCTCCTGGAGCCACACACACCTCCCAGCCCCTGTCACTCACAAGCCAGACATGCAATTCACATCAGGCAGGCAGACACAGAGCACACAGAAATGCCAACTTCTAGAAGTGGCATTTCTCTACCAGTCACCATAAATCTGCGCACACCATTGCGCAGCATTTATTCTCACGAATTCAGACATACTAGACTTGACCATGCTGCACCTCTCATAACAGGAATTACCACTGACACACTCATCCTCAATGCATTCCTATGGGAGGGCAGGCCAATCTCCCCACACACGCACACAGCGCGCACGCACTTTACACTGGACCACAGTGCTAAAGGGCCCAGAGACTTAGAACTACTAACACCAAGTTACATATAAGGCAAAAGTTCAGGGGTGAACCTGCCAAAAAGGGCCAAGTCCAACATCTTTGCTATTTTATTACTTGTCCCAGGTATGTATCTTACCTCAAATGTATGTTCTTTTGCTTGTAACACCCTTCTATATGCTCATCAACACTTTCCCTAATGCTATCTTTTCAAAAACTTCTTTCAGCGATTTATGATTAGTTTCTAAAACATGTCCTAACCTTCGTTATTGCCCAAAGTGCCACTAAAACTTTCTTCTCTGTAATGCTGTACCTCAATTCCAGTATCTGCAAAATAACCTCAAAGAAAAATCAACAAACCCTTTCTTTTTCTCATTATAGTGGTTCAGAATAGTTATAAGTCAATGTGAATTGAATTGGTAGTCATCAATATTTCTTGTCAATGTTACACATGCCCTCAATATGAGTGCTTTGTTTAAATCCTCCTTCAGTAGCTCAAACTCTAGCTCACATTCCTATGTCGATTCAAAAACTGCATCCTCATTAGTCAAATATCTTAAATTCACAGTATTGCTAAACATAGTGCTCACAAACTTTAAATATAATTCTTCCATTTCTAACAAAAAAGTAATTAATATTGCCCTTTATCTTTGAAGAATCCCTGATCATTTGCATCAAGCTATCTCATGCTTACCTCTCTCACAACAAATGTAATGTAGCATCCAAATTAATTAATCACCTTCTCACTGAACTCATGCTTTCCTATATTTACTGTGAAACCCTTCTCCTTCAAACTGTAACATACCTTTCTTAAGTTATCATCATACTCCTTGGTCCAATGTCCTCCTCTGAAATAATAGATTTAATCAGATCCTTTTTCTCACAATGACATTTGATCTTGTGATAGGCCTATAACAGTACAACAACATACCCAACTGTCCTATTTTGGGCAATGGATGTCCATGCTCCACTACACTATTATTCTATTGATGCACTGACAGGTCACTCCTGGTGAATGTATTGCAATAATGACTGGAGTAAGCCTCTGACTGTTCAATTATGTCATCTTTGGATAATATCTTAAATTCATCTCTGGCTGTTTATACAGCTCAGACCCTTCTGAATTTGGTGTCTCTGAATTGGTTACACTCACCAATCTTATTCTCTGTACAAATTATTTTCAGTCCCAAACATCTTCCTAAACAATACTGAGAATTCATATCTTTCTTATCCTTCTTTCACTTTTCACTCATCACTCTCATGCGTCTGGTTATTGCTGTTGGGATCCCGCTTGATCTACCCATTCCTTTGGTGCGTCTACCTGAACACCTGGACTTTGGTGCATCCCCCTTAGCACCTGGACTGATGGTGACCTTGAACAACTTTACCTTATCCCTCAATTGTTTGCAACACATTCTCTGAAACAAGCCTATCATCATATTAATTTGGACTTCTCCCACTATTTCAATGCTTTTTGCAATTTTGTCTTCATTTTCACCAACTATTAATACTGTTTCTTTCACTTCCTTAAATAATTCTCACAGTTTTTGAAATACCTTGATAAAATGTCCCATTTTACCAATCTTGTTCCATGTAACTTTTAGCACCATATAATCCCCAGAATTATCTGTATGTTTTTCATTTTCATACTGGTAACAACTTATTGACTCATTCATTTTGCTATTCATTTACTAGCTTTCTTAATAACCTGGGGCCCGATTCACAAAAGTAATCTGAGACAAAATCCTAACTTTACGACTTTCGGTATTCACAAAGGGCATTTAGGAGTAGTAAAGTTAGGATTTTGTCTCAGTTAAACTTAAGTTTTGGTCTTAAGTTTAACTTAAGACAAACACTTAAGACTAAAACTTAAGTTTTGGTCTTAAATTTAACTTAAAACCAAAACTTAAGTTTAACTGAGACAAAATCCTAACTTTACTACTCCTAAATGCCCTTTGCGAATACCGAAAGTCGTAAAGTTAGGATTGTGTCTCAGATTACTTTTGTGAATCGGGCCCCTTGTCATTATGCTGTTCCTTCAATTCCACTTTTTGATCACACCAACTCAATTTATTTGGTTTTATCGCACTCATTTTTGTTTCACGCACATCATTCAGGGCTCTATGCCATAGCCACTCCTACTACCTTGTTCAAGCTAGGTTTATATCTAACCAAAATTCCTCCAACACTTTTGAATTGCATAAATTAAGTATGAAGTATTTCAATGTTTTCCACAATTTTCCTTCTGTTTGATTCTAGCTTCCAAATTGATACCTCTTCTGACCCCACATCCAATTTAGCTTGTTTCCATTTTCTTCAAACATATCTCCAATTTGTTACACTCCTCTTCACTCTCACCTTCTGTGACACTCATAAATTACTTTACACTGTGGGCCAAAACAAAACATAAGTAGGGTTATTTCTCTATTACTACTTCTGTTAGGAGCACAGATACCAGTTAGATAATGCAAGCACACTTTTCATGTAATACAGTTTATCATTGGCTCTCCTAGCAGGGTAAGAAAGTATTGTGGTATCTGCACTTATCTCATCTTGAAAAAGGAAACCCCTCACTAGCCACATATAATTTATTCAAAAGCATAAAATACTGTTCAATCTTGATACCTAATACTACTCTCAAAAACAACAATGCCTTAACTGACATCTAATTAAGAATTCTTCCACCTATTTCCGAAAAGATATCAGAGACCAGTCTTGGCAACTGATGCTAATCCTGGTAGCACATCTACAAAAAAAGTTTTCAAAAGCTAACAGCCAATGCTAAAATAGTTCTTCAAGAGGTTCCCCATAGCTTCTTCACTTCACTTCACATTTGAAAACTGATCATTCTTTATGATCATAAAATCCCTGCACTACCTTATTAGAAGTACAAAGAAGTGTTCTTATTCTAACTCTGAATGGTCAAGATTGATAGTAGTCCCAACTAATGAAGACATTATACAATCACAGCACATCAGTACATATCAAACACATAGTCTCAAGTAAAGATTGCATGGAGCTTTTTGAAGAAACGTGCTGAGTGCCTTATACACTGGTTACACACTGTCTGTGACAAATGTATGAGACACAAATCATCTCGTACACCAGTGCACCACTGGTTGTCTGGGAGATTGGAATGATGTACTGCACAGCTAACGTGCCATCACAAAGACTGGATGTAATTGAAATGACTCCTTGAATGCCTCCCTACTCAATTCTCCTGCTGGTGACAGATAGCAGCTCATGAGTTTGGGCAAACCTGTTGTGAACCAGGGAGTAGGTGCAGCAGTATTCCTGACCATGGGAAAGCAAATCGTTCAATGTAGAAAACAAAGCTGAAGCACAATATTGTTCCTCCAGTTACTCCCCTGAGACTGCGAGGGCAGCATACCTATGGGAAATCCTGGTACCCTCTGCTCACAAATGTAAATACAGCTGTTCCTTTTCCTCACACTTAGGTCCACTCTCTAGGACCTCCTCTTCACCACTTATTTTTATCAAGTGATAGGTTTCACAAAGAGCATTTAAAATACATTATCATGCAACACGAGCCCTATAATCACTTAATCACTTTTGTGTCAATCATTTCATACTAATGTACTATGTTGCGTTGTTAAGAAGGTCCTGTTCTAGTCAGTGGTATAAAATCATATATATTGGGACAGGTTTGGTTCATAACAGTCCCTGGTATTTGAGAGGGAGCTTAACTATGGACACAAGGGACATTCAGACTGGACCCAGGCAAATAATATCTGAAATATGCACAGTTTTGCGAGTTGCCACAAACCCAGACTTGTTTCCTAGGCGATGAAAGCAGAATGTGAGCAGCAGTAACTGATCATGTCTTTTGAAGGAGCTAGATCTCATTGATCACATGAGAGAGATTTCTGTTTTCTTTAGGTCTGTGGGCTAACCATGCCTTGCTCTAATTCATTTGAGAACAATGTGGTCACTAGGAGGAGACATTTAATTTGTTCCAAGATCACATCACCTGTCTCTTGATCTTAAGTAGGACTGGGCGGAGTTCGCGAAGTGACAAAAAACTCCATAGAGTTCCGCAAGTGGCAGAGTGCAGCACAAACTGCTGTTCGTGCTGATCTTCCTGCCGCTCGAGTAGAAATTCTACCCGACCGACAGCTCGCGCTCGCCAACTTATCATTGGCGAGTGCGAGCGAGGAAAAAACTCAGCTGGGCTATGTGGAGCTGAGTTTTCTGCACACCACGAGCTCTGCGGAGCGTGGAGTGCAGAAAACTCCACGAACGGAACGGAGTTCACTGCCCAGGCCTATTTTTAAGCATTTCCTCATCCTCCACTGTATGCATTAATAATTACAAGAGATTCTATGGACTTCTGACTTGTTTGCCTTTATGTTTAAATCCTTATTGGTCAGTCCCCATGCATAGCCATTTTCTGTAAATAAGAAAAGCAGTATGCTCCTCTAGAATGTGCTCGAATACCTTTATTGAGTGTGGACCAAGGGGTGAAATTCAAATTTTATCATTGAAGTTTTAAGAACTGCCCAATTTTACATATTGACTGCAAAGTTAATTAGGCCTTTTTTATAATTAATCTAATCTTAAGGTGGAAACAGTATTACCGATTATCTGGTCAGATCACAATGCAGTTAATTTTAGACTAGATTTATCAGCTCCTAAGCACACAGTAAATGCCGTTGAGAAGGTTAAAAAGAGCCGTGATTGGAACAAGGTGAATTACAATGACCTGGAACAATGCCTTAAAGCCTTGTGCCTGTGCCTGTTGCTTATAGAAGATCTGAATCAAGCAGCTGCACCATGGATTTTTCATAAATTAGAAAAAATGAAACAAAGATTCCACAGACAAGAAAAAAACTAGAGATCGTATTACAGGGAAGATGAATAAATCAGGTATAGAAGTGTAATCCAGGAGTATAAAAACTCATTATTGAGGAATAAATAAAATATTGTACAGGGAAAATTAATTTAGCTGCAAATTCATAAAACTAGCTCTTTAAAACTCTTCAGACACTAGTGAGTCCTAATCCTCCGACTGGCCCTCCCTTAGTCAGTCCTTTTGTGATAAATTTGCAATATTCTTCAAAGACAAAATGGAAGCAGTCTACAGCGAATCTGATCCCACTAGATACTTGCATGATCAAAGGGCTGAGTTTCCTCTTCAGATCTCTAAGAATGTAGAGCTCTTCAATTTACCCCCTCTTGCAGTCAACCAAGTGGTCGAGCTAAATTGGCACACCAAGTCAGGAGCCCCCTCAGATCCTTGTCTGGCTATGGTTTGGGAAAGATGTTGCCTTCTGGAACCAATCATGGTGGCCTCAGTCTCTTGGTTCCCTCCCCTTGCCGGTTTCTAAAGTAAGAAGCTTAGGGGTTGTTTTCGAGTTGTCATTTGTGGATCAGATCAACAAATTGACATTATCGTGTTTTTTCATTATAGGAATGTTAGGGAAGGAGTTACCCTTTATACTGCCCGATTTGCAAAATTCAGTGGTCATCTCCCTAGTTATATCTAGACTTGATTATTGCAATGCCCTTTTTTGGGGCATTAAACAGAAACTACTAAACAAGCTTCAGATGTTGTTGAATACAGCCTGTCGCTTACTCAAGAAAATACATAACAGAAGCACTGGCAGAGCATTACTGGCTCCCTGTCAAGAAATGGAATGCTTTTAAGGCCTATGCCTGGCACACAAAGCATTGCTTGGATTTGGACCAGAATATCTCAAAAGCAAATTTAGATGGTACTGGCCAAAAACATCACTACAAACTGCTACTTCAAGTTAAGTGATCATCCTTGAATTAAGAAAGTGGTATGGGGTGATTGCAGTTTTGTTCATTCCATTTGTTATCTTTGGATTAGTCAGCCCATGCATCTCAAAAGTTAGGTTAATCATCAAAATATTTTGACCAGAGAATTCTTAAACTACATGTTTGCTTTTGTGGGTATTCTTTCCTGGAAACTCCAATTTTGCTCTGTTTCCACAATTGAACGACTTAAAAAATTAGCAGAGGACAGTCTTCACAATTTTTCTCTTCCTGTATATGGATTCCATAAATTCCAATTCTCTGTCATCAGTATGCTATCTGGTTTCCACTAGGTTTGATATAATCTCCAAAATGTGTGCCCGTGTTGCGTGCCAAAAATGTAGCAAGTTTACAGAACAATTCCAAGCGAGTCTCTTCTACCTCTGGGGATTTAGCTGTTTAACTATTTAAATACAAGTTTAAAAAGAAAGGCTATAAGTACTCCAATTACACTCTCAACAGGCCAGGGAGAATGCAACAATATTTATTATTTTTGATAATTTTTAATACCGGTACCCTTTTGCTGAATTTGAACTCCCAGAGCTATCTATAAATGCAACAAAGTCAAATGTCAAGGCAGAAAAATGGCAAACAATTACAAATCGGGATTTACAGAATCAGAGGAAAAGTCAATCTTCCATGTGAACTTTTTCACGTGATTAACTCTGTCTTGGTCAAGGAAAGGAGTGAGTAAATTACTATTACCAGACAGGGATTGGCCATGCAAAATCTTGCAAACATCCACAAAGTCAGAACTTTGTGGATTATTACAAATGTTTTCTATGGTGGTTCCGCCATAGATAAAAAAAGAAAATATACTGTAAAAGATGAAGTGTGCTCCCAGGATGCAAGAAGTTAGGAACTATCTATTATAAAAGGTGGAATTGGAAAAGGATCAAAACTTCAGAAAGGAATGGGATTGGGAAAGGGGTTTGCCCACGGATTACTTTAAAATGTGTAAAAACATGTTTTACAGAAAAGTGTAAAAGACATAAAATGTGTTTGCAAATCCATTTTCAGCTGAAGTGAAGAGGGTTAGAATTGGGAATCGAGGGGGGTTTCATAAGGAAATCTTCAAACATTGTTGATCTGTGAGTAGTACTCTCTGGGATTCCCCAAAAATAGTTAATCTTCAAAAACGCAAAGCCAGTTTTACTAAGGCCTTGCATTGCCCTTGTGTCATGCAAAGCAACACAAGGCAACACAAGGGCTTGAGTCAGATTTACCAAGCCATGCAATGCCGCCTTGCGTGGCAAAGCGTGGCTTGGTATAGCCAGTGTAACGCAAGGCAGTGCAAATTGCTGCCTTGGGTTACTCTGCATTGGGAAAGCGTTCCATGGGTGGAGTGTGGGTGTTCCTAGGCATCCAACCATGGATTTTGGCGCAATCCCAGGTTTACTAAGAGTAGTAAACCTGGGGTTGAGTCAAAATGCTACGCCATCCCAACAGAGGCATAACGAGGAGAAATATATTTTTTTCTCCTTGATATTTCCTCTTTCCATGTGTACTACATTCTGCAGCATACGCAGAAAGATGAAAATGCCTATGAGGATTGGTTTTGTGCAGGAAGGTGCACAAAAACAATCCTGCCTGTAAGTCAGGCACCCTTGCATCATGGTGCAAGGGTGCCTATGCTGACTCTTCTGGACGTGCAGCACAGCAAGTTGTCTTGCTGTGTTGCATGACTTTTTAGTAATTCTGGGCCAAAAACTTTAATGTAATTATTACAATTTTCCAAAATCCGAAAGTTGTCTTAATGTGCTGCGTTGCATGACTTTTTAGTA
This sequence comes from Calotriton arnoldi, assembly GCA_963921515.1. Taxonomy (NCBI): domain Eukaryota; kingdom Metazoa; phylum Chordata; class Amphibia; order Caudata; family Salamandridae; genus Calotriton; species Calotriton arnoldi. Next base: position 146,633 of record CAWUFW010002309.1, read on the forward strand.
ATTCTAGGCCGAAACATTTATACCCTTATTATGACCACTAGGAGACCGCATGACTCTTTGGCCATCCCACCACTGTAATATGAGTTTGCTGAGGGGGCGGCGATGTTGCTGCGGTGGTCTTGCGGTGATGGGCAATGTATTTCATTATATAGCGAAGCCTGTGTGTACATTTCAACTGCATATGTGTCGGATGCACACATATGCATGATATATGTTAAAAAATGCCACCTACCCATTGCCGGAGTCCTACCCATATGTGGGCAGTTCCGGCAACACACCTGTATTTCGGGGTCGTATTTCTCATGTTGAAGATCCTCCTGTGGAGGGAGGACCTGGAGAAATGGATCCACTTCGAAATCTGCTGGGAAGAACTGGAAAGGGGTGAGTATGCACTCCAAATCCTTTGTGTCCGCCGATCTTTAGATGGCGGTCAGACCGTTGCGGTCAGCTCGTGGGAAAGCCAACTCATAATACGGACGGTGGTGTTGTGCCTCTGTACAGCCCAATGGAGGCTCCCTTCCCCGACTGCGACCACGGCGGTCGGCGGTGCGCTGGCAGTGTCAGCAGTCCAGCAGCAGTCTCTGAACAGCCAATATTCCCAACTCGTAATACGGCAGCTGGCTCACTGTCATCGGACCGCCAAACTTGTAATAAGGCTCTTAATCTAATTACAAAAATTTTCCAAACTTTTCCAAGACAGTGTGGTAAATCTCTCCTCTCTAACCTTTTCCTCAAGCAAGTAAATCAATGTAAAGTTTTAGCTCAGAGTAACCTGTCTCATTAAACTGTGTTTTGCAGAACATTATCTAACATAAGTAAATGCACAGCCATAAAGAAAATAGTGTAACAATGCAATACAAATGCCATGAGCACACTTGTGATTTTTTGCAACATAAAACTACCAATTGTTGTTCCCATACCTGCAACGATATCCGTGTGGAGTTTCCCTTGCTTGAAAAGGCTGAGTCTGAGTTTTTCCTCACTCATATATAAAAGAAGATCTCCGGATGACTGGTAAAGCCTGGTGAATAATAGAAAACCATTGGCATTCCAGGTCCGAAACTGAAAGCTCACGGACAGTGCCTCTTGCTGTGATGTGCCAGGAAGAGTGAGATAACTCTTGGAGGTCAGGAAGGTCACAGGCACTATTTGTGGCTCTACGCAAAAAAAGGATACGTTGCCCTACAAATGAGAAAGAAAGCAGGAATGAGAAGGCTGTAAAACTGTTAGGAATGGCTTTTCATAACTCAAAGGAAGAATGTCTGAAAAAGTACTCCCTATTGAACCATCAAAGAATGTAAGTACACAGCACTTTTAAACAGTGAAAACATATTAATACAATACTACCAAACATATATACATTTGAGTATAAAAACATGATCATTTAAGAAAAACCACTGCTTCAGGTCTACCATTGCACACTGACTGTAGCAGTGCAGTGCTTGCAAAAGAATAAGTGCCGGAGTCCAATTTTTTTTGATAAGCCTGCCGGAGCCACTGCCCAATGCTGGGATTTCCAAATACCATGGCTGTCTAGTCTTTATTTCACCTCATTCCTTTTTTTATCAACCACTACACTCTTTCATGCCACTAAATCACACTCCTGTAGATTCGTTTTCATTTCTGCTTTCTCCATTTGCCACTGTCTTTCCACCTTTTTCTTTACTTGCAGAGCATATTTATTGTATTTGATTAACATGTATCAGTGATACAGGCAGTTATTGTAGTACAATATACTCTGGAGTATTTATCAATTGGTACAAAGAATGGCTTTTGACATTTGGATTTAACATAAGTGTTGGGCCCCACCTCAGGTGAGCAAACATATCCTGGTCTAGCTACGATTTCTACATCCCAAACTCAGAACAATTCCAGCCACCTACCCCAAATCTTCTCAAATGTCCGTGGGCATCCTCGTGCAGTATAGATCTTACATTTGATCGTGGAGCATCTATCCATACCCAGTTTCCAGTCCTTCAGGGTGGGCAAAGCCTCTGCTCTCCAATTTCTCGCTGTATCTCTTTTGGAGCTCAAGTACCCCAGGCCCACGAGAATATGCAGTGCTCTGCTACCACCAGCCTCCCCCTAGAAACCCAGTAAGGCCACCATGGGCAGCAAGTTCGTTGATTTACTCGTAACCGTGAAAAGGCAATGATGGACTCCCTCCCAGTAGGGTCGTATACAGGGACAGTCCCAGATCATATGCATGAGGGTACCCTTCTCAGCATGGCACCTAGTAGAAAGCTCAGATCTCATTTTAGACAGCCTTTCAGGGGTATGGTAGGTGCTAAGCAGGTAGTGAAACTGAATGGTTTGGAGGCAGGAGGAAACAGCCAATGTTAGCAGAGCAATCTTGGCATCCCTCCACTCGTCATCCTCGATGGCAGTTTAGAATTCAAGGGATTGTATCCCGGGGATGTACCAGTTGAGATTACATGGGTTCCAGCAAATGGCGTAATTGAAGGAATCAGAAAAACTGGGATATGTGCATACAATATATTGCTTAAAGTAGCAAATGGTTTAATAAAGTCTCCTTCCCAGATATCCTTGAGGTAGGAAATTCCAATGGAATCCCATACTTTAAATGCTGATGCCAGACTGGAAGTTGGGAGTATGTCGCCTTGCCAATGGGGAGTTTCTAACATGATTCGGTTGTACCAGGAATGTGAGATAGAGCTTTGCACAACAACACACACAGACCAACCAGGTAACCTCAGGAAGATGCCTGGGAATAGTAGATTGTTATAGAAAGTGCATTGGGTTATTGTCCCAAGAGTATTGCAGTTCTAGTCTGTATGACAGGTCGTCCCTGTCCCCAAATATCCAATCATTAATGGTGGTAAGATGAGGGGCCCAGGAGTAAGCTGAATATTGGCCATTCCCAACCACCCCTTCAAACATAGCTTGTGTGCATTTGGTCCAGGATACTCTGGGTTATTTGCCCAACCACAGGGACTGTGGGACGGCATGCACAGAATTTTGGAGTACATACAGATGGGAAGGGCAATTATTTTGAACATGGCGATCCTGACTTTTATTGATAATAGTAAGGTGTCATCTCTGAATACTCTTATTAAGTTGCATCAGGAAGGGCGAGAAATTATGTGCCCAAGTCTGTTGGTGGCACATAGCGATGTGGATCCCTAAATACTTAAAGATATCCCTATAGGTTGAACGATGAGGCTGCAAGAACATACTACCTTTGGAGTCATATAGAGGGACCAACAGAGACTTATCCCAATTTACTGAGAGACCAATTGTGTCAGTGTATAAACACAAGGTTTGCATTGTGCAGGATCCAGCCATCTATAGGTTCCGCAGGAACAGTGGACGTCATCTGCGTATAAGGATATGTGATCTTCTTGCTGATCGACCCACTGAAAGCCATCTACCACTGCATCTACCCTGATCCACTCTGCTACTGGCTCGACTGCCAGTGCAAGCAGGTATGGGAATAGTGCCTGGTGCCCCTTTCAGTTGGGAATGGCTTTGAGAGGACTCACACCCGGGCACAAAGTGAGGAGTATAATATCCACATGTAAGCCAGAAACCAAGGGCCTTTTAAAAGGTGCGCTTGGCGCAAATAAGGAAAATGCACTGTATTGGGATGAATCCGCTGCCCTCGGGACAGTGCATTCATGTGAAAAATGGAGCAACTGCTTTGAAGCTGCTCCTTGTTTCACAGGTTCCAGCATGCACTTTGAAGAGGGATTAGCGGTCCCCTTGCAGGTGGGTGCATTGAGTGACTGCACCCGCCTGCATGGGGATGTCTGGGTGGGTCAATGGGACTCCCTTTCCCCTCTCCAGAAGGCTGCCATCAGGGGACACACTGACAGAGCACCACCTTTTAGGTCGCGCACTGTCAGTGCACCTCCTGACAGCTTCTTTGCCTCTGCGCCCACGTCTATAATACGGGCGGGCATAGAGGCAAAGGGATTCCATCATTTGCATGGGGCCACATGATGATATATCTGGCACTTTATGTGTGACAGTGCTATCAGTATTACAAACAGGGCGTCTGCAGCCCCTTCTGTAATACTAAAGTGACCCGGGGATGCACAAAGTGGGTGCAAACATCCGTTGCGCTCCGGGGCACTTCCATAATAGGGCCCCAGATTGTAAGTGATGAGGAAACAGAGCCATGGTTAATACAGAAGTAGTCTTCAATATTGGAACTGAGGGAGGTCACTAAAACCACCTTTCTTAAGCCACCAACGGCTAACCCTCCAGTTTCTTCAAGTTTTAGGGCCCAAAGCTATGGAGAGTCATCAAGAGAGGTGAGTGGTCTGAAATACCTCTCAGTAAAATGGTGATGTCTGCTAAGCATTCATGTCTAGGGAGAATAGAAATACATAGTCTAATCAAGGAGTAGAAGGTGTGCCTTAATTCGTCAGGATCCCTGTCCCTCTAGACATCACAAAGTCTCAGGGAGTCCACCCAGTCCCATAGGCTAGGGGGGTCTGATTGTTGTTGTAGGATAAAAATGCCACACATTCACATGCCTGTCCATAATTGCATTGAATACACCATCAATCAGTAGTTTACAGGGGGGCAGGCATATGAGTATGTCCATCAAGGGCATTAATGTGGTGTCCAAGGGGGCTCACAAACACCCATCGCGGGCCATGTAAGTGTCCCGTTACATCACGTATCTGTCTAGAGGATCCTCAAGGGAGCTATCGGCCACCATAGGGCGAGACCTGTGCAACAGGATTGCCAATGCCCCTGAGCTGGAAGAGAAGCCAACATGGTGGACCCTGTCATAAACATATCAGCCTAAATGTTTACAGTTAGTACTCAGTAAGTGAGTCTCCTGAAGGAGAAGAAGGTGGGGCACTGTTCCCCTTTTTGTCTTATTGTTGAGCACATTACCATTCCATGCCATAGCTTTGTCTGTGTTCGGATTACGTGTCATGTCTTCCATAGCCATTAGGTTGTGCTAGCTGTCAGAACCCCTTTCAGAGGACAATGGGGCAAAAGGGAATACTGGGCCTTGACATGGGGTTGAAGCCTTTAACTCCTGATGTCCTAGGGTCCGACTTACTTTGGATTCTAAGTAACTGGACCAAGTACCCCTTCAGCACATAACTCTCAGGAATAGCGCGGTCCGAGCAGTCCAAGGTTCCCTTGGGGGGGAGATGTGGATACAACGGATTGAACACAGGCTCATAACTCAAAATGCGCGTAGTAGCAGCAATCAATCATTGTCCAGCAATATACTCACTTTTATGGAAAAAGGGAAGTATTTTATTTCCATCTCTAACAATACAAAGGAAAAATATGGCATTCACAAACAGCTACTCGGCCCGCTGAGATTAGGGCTCTAATGTTTCATTAGGTGGTTACCCGGTCCCACTCCCACCTCGCTTCTAAAAATAGTGGTTATTCCCCATTCACTAGAGGTCACATCCACGGTAAGCCCCACTAGTAGTCCGAGTCTCAAGAGTCCACTATGACACTATTTTTAAAGTCAACAGTGTACCAACACTGCAACGCTAATTAGCAGCAATTTCCCCTAGGCCAACTGGCCCAAAATCAGTCTTACATGTACCTCACACAATTGGAGCGATCAGAGTTCCTGAGCACACTCCTTCTGTGGGCATTAGAGGAGCAGCAGCTGATTCAGGTGAGTTTCCTGCATGTGGTTTCAAAGCTCTCACTCACAGTCGTACCTCCTTAGCGACTGGAAGTTATTGGCGGCTCCTCTTTGGTCTCTAGTACCTCGCACAATGGGGGAGGGGTGGTGATATGAGGCTCCTGGTGCAAATTCTTTATGCTGAGCAGATGTGCAAGGTCCCACAATGGCCTCACTTCTCTCAATGATGATTCTGACCAGGTCATACAATTTGCTGACTTCAGTGACCCCCCTCTGGTATCCAAGGTCAATATATCCTTATGTGCTCTGGCCTGATTGACACACTGAAGCCCTCTAGGCCAATCCTGACATACAGGGTCATGGCTCACTACTGCAAATGGGATATGACCCTTAAAGCACAGTAGGGGCATATTAACAATGCGGCGATAAAAAATTATCGCCGCTTTTGCTGCCGTTTTTGGCCGAAAAGCGGCGATAATTATATTGCCTTATCAGCAAAGACACGCTATCGCGTGTTTTGCTGATTTTGCTCCCGTTTCCAGCACGCCTAACTTCGCATCGCTAATGAGATGCAAAGTAGGCGTGTCTGTGGAAACAACATGGGTAAATATCGCTAAGGCAGCTTCGCGATATTTACAATGCGGGGAAGCGATTATTTTAATCGCATTAAGTATGCCTTAACGCAGGAATTTAACGTCTGTTAAATTCCTGACTAAGGCATACTTAACATGGGAGGTGGATTCATGTGATACGACCACAGGGTCGTATCATCAAGTATATCGTCGTTTTACATGGAACATCGCTGGAAAACCAGCGATGTTCCATGGAAAAGGGCGCTATCGCTGGAATATACATCGCCATGGTGCTAAGCGTTGTTAATACAACGCTAGCCTGGCGAAATATTCCAGCGATAGAAAAAAATGCGGTATACAAGGTCAGCGATAATTATCGCTGCCTGTTGCAAATATGCCCCAGTAGTCTTCTCAGGAATGCCCCTATGGGCCCATGGCTCAATTCAGGGCCGGCTTCTTCTGGTATACTAGGGCCGCTGACTTCTTTCTGCATAGAGGCAATTACCTGATAAGGAAGTCCACTCGACAGGATTCCCCACTGGACATCACTCCCTCCAATGCTCTCCTCTTCCTCACAGGGCACACTGGTAATGGCAAGCAGGCAGGCATTGGTGCTCCAGGGAAGAATTCCCTGGTTGATGTCCAGTTACCCAGCAGGGAGATTAGCAGGTCTTGGCCCCCAGTCCTAATCACAGGCAGAAGTCTTGCAGAACTTTCCCTCTTCACACAGCCCATTTTGCTGCTTGACAGACGACAATGTTTGGGGGCTCAAACTCCCCTTCTTAAAGTCCATTTCCAGACCCCAATTGTTAGTCTGGGTCTTTGAAGTTTATGTTGGGGTCTACTTCCTTTTAAAGTATCTACTCCTCTGCTCTCTTCTTCCTCTTGGAAGCAGTCTGTCACAGCAGGAGTGACTCAAAAGGTGATAGCCCCAGAACACAGGCAGTGGAAGGGACTAGAGTTATCACCTGGGGCAATATTACAGAGAGTGCCCCGGGGGCGCAACGGGCGTTTGTGCCCGCTTTGTACGCCCTCAGGGCACTTTGGCATTACAGAAGGGGTTGCAGATGCTTGTGCGGTCCCTTCTGTAACACCAATAGCGCTGGCGCACATAAAGCGCCAGTGCTATCTGCAAGGGGCGTTCCCTCATTTGCATTGGGCCATGCCCCATGCAAATGAGGGAATCCATATGCCTCTGCAACCGGGCTGTATTACAGACGCAGGTGCAGAGGCAAAGAAGCTGTCAGGAGGCGCACTAACACCTAAAAGGTGGTTCACTGTCAGTGCGCCCCCTGAGAGCAGCCCTATGCAGGGAGTAAAGGGGGTCCTATGGACCCCCCAGACATCCCCTTGCAGGTGGGTGCAGTCACTGACTGCACACACCTGCAAAGGGATCTCTAATCCCCTTTCAAAGTGCAGGCAGGTTGTTGCCTGCACAGTGAAACATGGAGCGGCTGCTTCAAAGCCGCTCCAGATTTCACTTGACTGCCCTGCCCCCAGGGCCGCATGAGTTCGGGGCTGCCCTGGAGGCAGTGCATTCTATGTAATAGGGTGCACTTTCTCTGTTTGCGCCCGGAGCACATGTTTTAAGGTGCACCAGGCGCAAACAGGGAAAGTGGGCCCTAATACATAATATGGACCCTGGATGTCAGCCACAGTGATATGTGTATCAAAAGGTTAGCCACAACCCTACTCTTTATGATTCTCTTATCAGCCCTATCTCCTTCCTGAGATGTGCCCAGGCCCCTTCCTTTTGACCTCTAACTGAATAAAAGAGCACCTTTTGAAGTGTGCAAAGAAATTCTGGATCTCCCCTCTCCAGTGTGTGTCCCACCCAGCTTACAGGAATGCAGCAATACACAAATCTGTCTGGGGGACTTCTCTACCTTCTCTCCATGTTTCATTCTGCAGGCATGGGTCATCCAAAATGGAACCCAGGACCCCTACATGCATTGTAGCATTCACAGGCACACAAACACCCAGTGCAAGTATACAACCTACGCACACTGAACATCAATGTATCCTTCATATACAGTACCACCCATAGGCACACATACATTCAGCACATGTATTCACCATGCACAAACTGCTCAGTACTGTATTGACCCTGTATTGTACTCTTCCCAGATACACATACATCCAGCGCAGTTATACTACTCATATGCTGAACAGCACTACACACCAAACCAATGTAGGGCACGGTAGAGTTAAGCACACAGCAGTGGAACTTTAAAATGAGTGAGCCTTTAGGCCTTACTTTAATGACAAAGGTTAAAAAGGACTTCTTCACATCTACTGATCACTACACAGTATGCTGCCACCACCACGCTCGTGCTGCTTAACTCCTGATAAAGGCAGTAGCCTTCCACCGCTATGAGGGTAGCACTTTTTGCACCCCTCCCGGTCCAACAAGAATGCAATCTGTGAGATAGGCCTATGTGATGGGGCACACGCATGATCGGTGTGTGCCTATGACAACATAACTCAGCATTAACGATTCAGACATCAGCACAGTTGGGCACTTAGGGCAGGGGTGCATGTCCATTAGCATGCAGAGGACTTTTCCATCCCAACGCTATTGGAACATCATTGATGGCTGTGACTTGCCATGCATCGCTGTTAGAAATTGGATTGTTGGTTGGTTGACTGGGGTATGAGCCCTGGTCAAGTCTGGCCTGGAGGGGCTACACCTTGCCCCTGCCTACCAGGTGGCCCAGATACACCACGTAACCCTGCCTTATCTGGCACTTTCTGGCCTTGATAGTCAGGCCTGCCTGCTGTAGGACATGAAGCACCTTTCTGAAGGTTGGACAGGTGTTCCTCCCAGCTGGAGCTGTACACAGCGATGTCATGAAGGTAGGCAGCACAGAAAGCCTCCTTTCCAGCTAGGACCCTGCTAAACAATCTCTGGAAGGTGGCAGGGTCATTCTTCAAGCATCACCCAAAATTGGAAGTGGCCCTCTGGAGTTGAGAATGCTGACCTCTCTTTGGTCCCTTCAGTCAGAGCGATCTGCCAGTACCCTGATATTAAATCAAAAGTACTGAGGAACTTGGCAGCGCCCAGCCTGTCTATGAGCTCATCAGCTTGGGGGAAGAGGTGTGCATCAGTTTTGTGATGGAATTGAGACTCCAGTAGTCCACGCAGAACCTAAGCTCTGGAGTGGCACCCGATGGGGCAGACTTTGGCACCAGCACCACAGGGCTGGATTAGGGACTGTTAAAGGGCTCAATCACTCCCAACGCCAGCATCTAGGAGACCTCCTCCTTGATACTGGCCCTCACCCTATCTGACAACCTGTAAAATGTTTTCTTCACATGTGGGCTGTCTTCAGTATCCATATAATGGATGCACAGGTGTGTGAGTCCAGGGGTAAGGGATACAAAAGAGGCAAACTGCCTAGTAATTGATAAGTCAGTCTGCTGTTCTGGGGGCTGGGTAAGAAAAAGGTTCACACCTTTCACTGACCCATCATGTTCCTGGGAAGACAGGAGGTCAGGGAGAAGCTCGCTCCCCTCTTCCACTCCCTCATCTGTTACCAGGCGCATGCTCACTTCGGACCACTCGAAATGAGGTTTGATTCATGGGGAACACCCTTAAGATGTTCCTAGGGGTCTGGAGATCCACCAGGTAGGTTGATTCCCCCTTTCAATCTCTTTCATCTTGTATGGGCCTGTCCAGTGATCCTGGAGTGATCTGGACTCCACAGACTCCATGACCCATATTTTCTGGCCAGGCTGAAACTCCACCAGAGTGTCCTCCTGATCATACCAGAGCTTTATTACCTATTGGCTGGCCTCATGGTTGCTTTTTGCCTTTTTTCAGAAGCAGTGTATCTGGTTGCAGAGGGCTAGCATGTAGCTGAACACATCCTGGGGAGGTTTCCTGGGAGCTTGCTCCCACCTCTACCTCACAGGGCTCAGAGGTCTCCTAACAGGGTGGCCATAGAGGTGTTCAAAGGGGCTAAACCCTACTCCTTTCTGTGGAACCTCCCTGTAGGCAAAGAGAAGGTAAGGAAGGAAGATGCCCCACTTAGACCTCATGAGCTCAGGCAAGCCCATTATCATGCCTTTCAAGGTCTTGTTCAATTTCTCCACAATACCATTGGCTTGGGGGTGAAAGGGTATGGTGAACTTGTAGGTTGCCCCACACTCATTCCACATGGACTTCATGTACGCTGACATGAAGTTAGTGCCTCAGTCAGACACTGCTTCCTTGAGGAACCCCACAGAGGTAAAGATCCCGATCAGAGCGCTGGCCTCCACAGGCGCAGTCACTGACCTCAGAGGGATGGCCATTGGCAGCGCCCGACATCGCCATAGCCATCCCGGACGGATACAAGATCACCCGGAGGGACCGCGTCAACCAGACGGGAGGAGGCATCGCCATCGTACACAAGAACACCATCCGCATCTCGACTAACTCCGACGAGACCGAACACCTACACTTCCAGATACACACTGACCCCAAGACCACCCTCCGAGGCACCCTCATCTACAGACCCCCGGGACCACGCACACTATTCAGCGAAGACATCGCAGACTTCATCAGCCCGCACGCCATGCCCTCCGCCGACTACATCCTCCTAGGGGACCTCAACTTCCACCTGGAGAACAACAACGACAGAAACACCACCGCCCTGCTGGACAACCTCGCCAACCTCGGACTCAAGCAACTGGTGAACACGCCCACCCACTACGCCGGCCACACGCTTGACCCCGTCTTCTCTTCCAGCAAGCACATCTCCTTCAGCCACGCCACCGGACTCCACTGGACCGACCACATCTGCGTCCACTTCAGCTTCAAAAAGACTGCGACCCACCACCACCCGCAACAGGCTCCCCGCCGGAGCTGGAGCAAGATCACCGCCGAGCAGCTCACCGCCTCCCTCAGCCAGAACACACCCACCAACACAACGGACCCAAACGAAGCAGCCAGCAACCTCGCCAAGTGGCTGACCGCCTGCGCCGACGACCTCGCACCACTAAAAACCCTCCCAGCAGACCCGGAAGCAAGAAAACCCCTTGGTTCACCAACGAACTCAAGGAATCCAAGAAGAACTGCCGCACTCTCGAGAAAACCTGGCGACTCGACCAGACCACAGACAACAGGACCGCCCTCAAGCACGCCACCCGCAAACACCACCAGCTGATCCGTGCCACCAAGAAGTCGGCACTCAAAGAACGACTGGACAACAACGCCCACGACAGCAAGGAACTTTTCAGCATCGTCAAAGAGTTCTCCAACCCCAGCGCCGGAAACAACGACATCACCCCCTCGCAAGACCTCTGCAACTCACTCGCCGCGTTCTTCCACCGCAAGATCACCGACATACATAACAGCTTCGACGCACAAACCACGCACCCTACCGCCGAACCAACGCCCGCCACCACCACCCTCTGCAACTGGACCCCGATCAGCACCGAAGACACCACCCGCACGATGAACTCCATCCACTCCGGATCACCAACCGACCCCTGCCCACACCACGTCTTCAACAAAGCCGACGCCACCATCGCACCCCATCTCCGGGACATCATCAACTCCTCCTTCCACACCGCCACCTTCCCGGAGAGCTGGAAGCACGCCGAGCTTACCGCCCTCCTGAAGAAACCAACGGCGGACCCCACCGAACTCAAGAACTACCGTCCCATCTCGCTCCTTCCGTTTCCGGCCAAAGTCATCGAGAAGACCGTCAACAGACAGCTTGCCGCCTTCCTCGAGACGAATGGATCCCTCGACCCCTCGCAGTCCGGGTTTCGGGCCAACCACAGCACCGAGACCGCCCTTATCGCAGCCACCGACGACATCAGAACCCTAAACGACAACGGGGAAACAGCAGCCCTCATCCTCTTGGACCTCTCCGCGGCGTTCGACACCGTCTCCCACCGCACCCTAGTGAAGCGCCTCAGCAACATCGGAATCCGAGAGAAAGCACTGGAATGGATCATCTCGTTCCTCGCCGGAAGAACCCAGAGAGTCCGCCTCCCCCGTTCAGATCCGAGGCCACCGAAGTCATCTGCGGCGTTCCACAAGGATCTTCACTCAGTCCAACCCTCTTCAACGTCTACATGAGCCCCCTCGCAGCCATCGCACGCCAACACAACCTCAACATCATCTCCTACGCCGACGACACCCAGCTGATCCTCTCCCTCACCAACGACCCCACCACCGCCAGAGCCAACCTACACGACGGGATGAAAGACGTCGCCGACTGGATGAGGAACAGCCGCCTTAAACTGAACTCAGACAAGACGGAAGTCCTCATCCTGGGCTCATCACCCTCCGCCTGGGACGACTCCTGGTGGCCCCCGGCCCTGGGCACCGCGCCCAAGCCAACGGACCACGCACGAAACCTGGGCTTCATCCTGGACTCCTCCCTGTCGATGACCAGACAAGTCAACGCCGTCTCATCTTCGTGCTTCAACACTCCTGCGCATGCTCCGCAAGATCTTCAGATGGATCCCCACTGAAACCAGGAAGACCGTCACCCAGGCACTCGTCACCAGCCGACTGGACTATGGGAACACCCTCTACGCCGGAACCACAGCCAAACTTCAAAAAGACTCCAGCGCATCCAGAACGCCTCCGCACGACTCATCCTGGACATCCCCCGACACAGCCACATCACCGGACACCTGAAAGACCTGCACTGGCTCCCCGTCAGCAAGAGAATCACGTTCAGACTCCTCATCCACGCACACAAGGCCCTCCACGACCTGGGCCCAAAGTACCTCAACGACCGCATGACCTTCTACACGCCCACCCGCCAGCTACGATCAACCAGCCACGCCCTCGCCACCGTACCACGCATCCGCAGAACCACCGCCGGAGGAAGATCCTTCTCCTACCTGGCAGCCAAGACCTGGAACTCCCTCCCCACTCACCTTCGGCGAACCCAGGACCATCTCTCCTTCAGGAAGCAGCTCAAGACCTGGCTGTTCGAGCAGTAACTTACCCCCTCCCCCAGCGCCTTGAGACCCTCCCGGGTGAGTAGCGCGCTCTATAAATGCCGTGATTGATTGATTGATTGAGTGTCATTGTCTACCAAGACCAGGGCAAACCTGTTGCCTACGGCTATCTTGGGGTCGAAGGGTCCAATGATGTTGATTCCAATGATAGGTAATGGGATCAGGGGAACTTTGTGCTTTTTCCCTGACTTCCCTTGTCTGGAAGATGGGACAGGACCTACAGAATGCTTCTGAGGCTGTCTTCATCTGGGGTCAATAAAAGTGGGCAACAAGCCTGGCAAAGGTCTTGTCTTACCTTAGATGTCCTGCCAGGGGTATATCATGAGCCAAACCCAGTAGAAAGGTCCTGTAATACTGAGAGATCACCAGCACATGGCCTGCCCCAAAGCCAGGATGCTTAGGTTCACTATATGGAAGGTCATTCTCCCAATAGATCAGGTGATCCCCAGAGGTGTCACCTGCTGTCTGGGCTTCGGCTTGCCGCCTCAAGGCCTCTGGAGTGAAGCACTGTTTCTGCATCATGCTTTATTCCTCCCTGGTGTGCTCACCCTCAACTTGCCAACCAGCAAGCTCAAGCAGGTCACTCAGAGCAGCAATGTCCCCCTTGGTTGGCTCGGGGGCCTCGTTCTCAGGTGCCTCGTCAACCTCGACTGTGGGAACTTCAGGGACTGGTTTCCCACGCCCCTTGTAGATCTCTTTTTTGGCAGCCGTCTGGGCCATTGTTCCAGGCTCCAGACACCCTTGACTCCCTTCACAGGCAGCAATTGACCGTGTGGTCATACAGATGCACTCAGGCAAGTCCAACATCTCCAAATGTGACCTTAGTTTTACCTCCCGCCGGGTAGTCTGCTCCAGGCTGTTGCCTAACAGAAAACCTACATGCATGGCAGGGCTCACAGCTACTTTTAGAGAACCTGAAACCCCTCTCACTCAAAGGGAACCAGATCCACTGGTAGACGGCTCTCACAATTGTCAGCGACTATGACTTGGTGGAATGTGTTAGGAAGGACCTGCTCTGAGGACACAAGCTGACTCTTCACAGTAGTCATACTTGCTCCTGTGTCTCTCAGAGCCTCCACCTGTTGCCCATTGATGATGATCCACTGCCTGTACTTGGAGGTATTGTCAGGCATATGGGCTTTTGGCACCATCTATTTATCCCCCAGGAACACTAGGATTACCTCTGTCTGTTCCCCAAAGCTAACTGGGACTATCTCCTCCCCGAGCGCCACACTCGCCAACCCAGGTGTTTGTCCACTGGTGGGGGGCTATGCCCTCTTGAGACATTTGGAGTCACCCTTGGAGTGACCATACTTGTAGCACTCAGTACATTGGGGTATAAATGTCCCTGTCTGCTTATCAAATAATCCTTCCTCTTAGGGTCAGACTGGGACTGATTGCCACTGCACCCTTGAAAATTATTATGGAGGCCTTTAGAGAACTCCTTATTTTTACCTTTTTCTCCCCCTCCTTCTTCAGGTTGGAACCCTAATCACCTTTGGGGGATTCTCCCCCAGGTACCTTCAGTGACACTGTAATGCTAGCCCAGAGATCCACATCCTCAACAAGCTTCCAGGGGTCAATCAGCTTACTGTCAAATAGGTGCTGGCACAACTCTGCAAAACAAATACTGAGAATGTGCTCTCTCATATTAAGATTGTACAGCCCATTGTAATCATTCACTTTGCTGCCCCGCACCCAACCATTTAGTGCCTTGCAGCAGTAAACTACAGAATCTACACAGGACCGGTTGGGGAGCTTATGGCTGTCCCTGAACCTTTAGCAGTACTTTTCAGGGCTCAGCCAAACTTTGCAATTTAAATGGCTTTCATTGGAGTGTACCTGGTTTGGTCCCCACCATCTAGTGTTAGAGTTGTGTCCCGCCCCACAGTAGACATGTGTTTCAGCAGATCACCTACCCAATGCTCTTCTGGGACCTTGTGGACTCTCATGGCTATCTTGTAGGCAGAAAAACATTTGTCTATGTCATCTCACACTACAAAACTGGGCATCAAATCCTTGTGGATGCCAACTCATTTGTCTCCCTCAGGCACTGCGGGTATGCTGCTACCATCACTGCGGAATCTGCCTGTCTGGTTTTGATGTCCAGCTCCTTTAAACTCAGTTCATGAGCCAATAACAATTTTCTTTCTTGTAAGGCTCTGCCAGCCTTCTCCTCTGCCTCCATTTTTAACTTAGCCATTTGCAGCTCAAATTCCCTCTCCTCCCTCCTCTCCACCAGTTCCTCTGGGGACAGGCCATGGGAGGAGATGCTCTCCCTGCCCTGGCAGGGAGTTCCATTTCAGGGGGTCAAATCCTCCCCTTCTGCTGCAGGTGGTTCCTCCACCTTCTCGTCCTCTCCTGTGATCTCACCCGGCTTCTGCCCAGGCCCTCAGCACCTTTTGCAATTCCACTTTACTGGTGGTGCAACAGATAGAGACATGATTTTAGAAATTCAAAAATGCCAATCAGGGGTAATTTAAAAATTAGAATTTGGTCGTAGGTAAGAAATGGTACTGTACACCCAATCACTGTATGGCACTGCAAAGCTTTGCTTATGAATACATTTGTATCTTTGTCCCTGGACCTTAGCTAAGCCCAAATTCATGATGAAGTCAATTCAAGGCTGGTGCATGACCCTCTTAGCCATTATAAAAGGTTTACCATCCTATCCACAGCTGTTGCTTGGAGTATTATAATCATATTGGAGTAGGCCAGCTTCCTGTTTTATCTAAAGAAACTACACATGTGCCTTCAATCTTCACAATATTCCACCCACATCACTCTGTCTTTCTTTCCAGGTACATGTTCCATTTTAAAATGCAATAAATGAATCAACAAATAAATAAAGTACATGGAGAGGCGCTCCTTGACATTTTCTGTGTTCTACTGTGAAAAATGTTACTGATGGACCAATATAAATGATCATGTGAGGTGTAAAGAGGCATTGTGAACTGTTTACATTTATTTTTATATTCCCAATACGCTCTAAAGATCGTTATTCCAATTTAGGGAGAGACTATGGTAGAGAGTTTCGGCCTCCTCGACAGATGCATTCTTCAGGAAGCATATAACCTGATTTTACAAAAGACTTTATAAAATAACATAGGCTTATTAGAAACATATGTTGTAGGGAAAATCAGTCAGGAAATGGCAAGAACTAAGAGTACCCTATAATCAGGAGCTGCACTTGCATTATATCAAACAACTTTACTCATTCTTAACACGTTTCCCAAGATAATACAGAAATTTCTAGAAGCAAGCACAAGCATATTTTTGCATGTTAAAACATTTTAAGAAACTTCATTTTTTTGCACATTGGAATTTACTAATGTGGTCCAGAATGAGTTATTTAACAGTGAAATGCATCGGAAAATGTATTTTCAAGGTCAACTGTTTAATCTTTTCCAATAGGTTATAGATGTTGGATTAATCAATTCGGGGAAAACAGTAATACTTTTATTTAATGCTACAGCTGTCAATATTCCACAAGCTCTAGTTCATAGATATAATTCCACACACCCAATTAGGTATTTATGTTACACCCAATTATAATGATCTGTTCAAACTCGATTATGAGGCCACATTAATTAAAGTATGTAACCTTTTTAAATGGAGATCTCCACCTCTTTCAATTGCTGGTAGAATTGCTTTAAGGAAAATGTTAGTTTTGCTCTTTTCATTTTTTTTTATTTTTACATTTTTGCTATCAGAATTCCTCAATTATTATTTTTCTGAGGTTTTTTCGCTGCTACACAGGTTTATTTGGAACAATCACCAGTCCTGGTTGAGTTTCCCTAACTTACAATTAGACCAAGAGCATGTTGGGCTTATTCTGCCTAATTTGCGATCCTCATATCAGGCTTCACTACTAGACATCCTTTCTCGCTTGAATGATATGTATTTTGTCCTGATTTTTGCCAATTGCTTAGGGCCTTATTATGTCTTCGGCGTTCTTCCAATGGGACCACCATTACGGCAGTCCCAGGAAGACCACCAAGGCTGTGGTAAGCCCTCCTGCCCGATTATGAGTTTAATCCAGGGCGGGCGGGCAGTGCGGCGGCGGTCTCACGGCAGGGGCTGTGTTAGGCTCATAGGAGAGCCTTAACAGCATACAGCCACAGTGAGAGTGCCTACAGCACGTTCCTGCATGGTGTGGCATACATCATGTCATGAATGCCACACCATGCAGGAACGAGGGTGCAATTCCAGGGGGGCACAACATGTGCCGCTCCGCATTCATCCACAGGCACAGATTCGGCTGGAACTGCATGTCCACCACCCTTTTCATGGCGGGATCCCCGCCATGAAAAGTGCGATGGATATGCAGGTCGTAATATGCTCGGCTGTGCTGGCATCGGCACCGCCAACATATTCAGGCCGTTTGAAGAACCACCGCCACAGCAGGATCCTTGATCCAGATGGAGGCAGCAGTCTCCTGGCAGTCCCATCGCCACACTCATAATACAGCGGTCGGACCACCACTGCGAATACGGTGGTGCCAGGACCACCGTACTCCTAATAAGGCCCTTAGTCTTTACAATGATGGAGGACACTGGGATTTCTTCACCAAAGTTCGCAGAAAATGTCATCTCCCCCAAAAAATAGGTATAAAATAATTCAGGAGCTACTTTGGTGTATAAACAAAGTTTTTAAAGAATTGACTATACCAAACTGTCATGAGTTTCTGTTATTGAAAGACTGTATTGGTTTTGGATTACATCTCTCCACTGAGAAACTCAACCACTGTCAAATTATGGACTTTGACGAGGTTGCTAACCTCAAACACAATACCTCATGGAAGTCTTGCGATCGACTAGGTACTGCAGACAGAAATATAAGTAAGAAGTTATGGTTCAGTTATTAGAAAATCAAAAGCTATTACATTGTATTGAATATTCCTTGTAGAGCAAACCTAAGCTATTTTAAAAATTATGTTTTTTAAAAATTCTTTTTATAAAATTTTCAAACATGTACAACAAGTGTAAATACTGTGCCATCATGTACCAGA
Organism: Calotriton arnoldi; assembly: GCA_963921515.1. Taxonomy (NCBI): domain Eukaryota; kingdom Metazoa; phylum Chordata; class Amphibia; order Caudata; family Salamandridae; genus Calotriton; species Calotriton arnoldi. The sequence continues at coordinate 164,781 of CAWUFW010002309.1, forward strand.
GACAATGCTCCACATCACAGGTACAATACAATGCCATACATAATGGATCAGACAGATTACAACTGTGCCACCTTCCCTAAGTAGCAAATGTCATATCCCGCTAAGCCTCGTCTGGTATTGATAAAAGGTATGCAGGAAATGGAATCCAAATATCCTTCAGTTTCGAGGGCCTCAGAAGCTCTTTGGCATGGAAATCCAGCAGATATCTACAGTATGCTATGTCTCGGAGCCATCGGTTGATTTTGGGGACTCCCCTCTTGCTCCAGTGGATAGCCACTGTTCTTTTCACTAAGAGTAAAGGAAGGAAACTGGTTCAGGATGACATATAATGATTAGGAAGAACTGAGCCAACTAAGGGGTTGTTTTTGATGTAGGTGGGACTACCACCGACAGGCTGTCGGTAGCAGTCCCACCGACAGACAGCCCTTCAGACCGACTGCTGTATTAGGATGCAGGCGGTCGGACCCTTCTAGCTCAGGGGACGAACCTCTACCAGGTACTACTGATCCTGGGGGCGGTGGTCAGAATCGTGATTCTGAATGGAGGCGATGCCTGCTCAGGCACGGCCGTCAGGATCACGATGTCCATTTCCCACAGCCTTTTCATGGCGGTTCAACCGCTAAGGGAAGGCTGTTGGAAATGGACTTTGGGGGTCCCAAGCAGGGTCCCCGTCCACCGTGGGCTACTGCTAGGTGGCCAGGGGGGCACATGTGGTGCAGGCCCAAACATACATGCACCATGTACCAGGCACCACATCGTGCCTAGCACATGGTGCATGCATGTTTGAAAAATGCCATTTTCTACTGCAGCTTGTGCTGCGGCTCTTTTCCGGGCTGCAGCACAAGCTGCAGTAGAAAAATGCATTGTACAAGTGCCTACACGTAGGTCTGATCAAAATATGGCGGGTGAGACTGCTGACTCCTTGTCGGCCGGTCTCAATCCCGCTTCGATGGCGGTCAGACGCTTGTATGAACACCATCGGAATGAGCCCCTTTAGTTATAAGCCGTTCAGAACCGCACATTTTAGGCGCATGGATCTTCTTTCCCAATGGATTCTTTATTATACCCCTAAATGATTGAACACGTTTTATCTCTCTGTTAGTAATCGCTGTTTTAGATGTAATTTAGAGGGAGAAGGAGATTGAATTCATGTCATCACTACATGTCTTGCACTGCATGAATTCTAAATTCAATTAGAAATGTTTCTGAGCCTTTTCTGTAAGAGCCTTTTACGATCTTATTTGAGATTACTAGAAGTTCCAGGCCTCGATGTTTTTCTTTATCTGAACGTAGGCTCATATGTATTATGATGTCTGTGGCTCGCTCTCTGATCTGGCAGCGGCGGAATTCAACCTAGTATCCGCCCTGGTTCATTGGTAAAGTAAAACATATAGGGGCAGATTTACAAGCCCCTTGCGCGACTTTTGCGTCATTTTTAACATGGGAAAAGTGACGTACAGATGGCGCAAGGAGCTTGTAAATAAGCCCCATAGGGGTACATTTTTTGAACATGCGTATGCAAGAAGAATTATTCAAATGAAGATGTATAACAGTATTTGGTGAAATTTAGACTCATGATGGATGTCTTCCTTGTAAACCCTTGTCTCGGTATGAATTTTGTATTATATCCGTGTTTGTATTCGATTAGGCAAGTGCCTTGTCCAATATATACTTATCTAAACTATTCTTAATTTTATTATAATGATTTGCTGTAACAAAGTTTTCATGTGTCTTTCTTGCATGAATTTTCAATCTATGATGCCACTGTACTTGCATTTATATGTTCTTTTTTATACTATCAATAAAAATTTTAAAAAATGCACGGGTAGACGTGTAATTATCGTCACGAACCTTAACAAACGTGCTAAAAAAGCCCGACTTGTTTTGAAAGCTCATGTGAATCTTTGGTAGAAAGTTTGCATAATGCATATTCTGTATGTAACAGGAACAAAAATGGCTGATGAGCGCTCTCCTCGGGTCTTGCTGTGGCAGATCTTTGTTTAAAATGGCAGCTACACGTACAGCCTGCAGTCAGTGAGTCAACGTTCTAGCAGTTGGAAGAACACGTCTTGCCACCTAGAATGTACTGGAGCTCCTCAAACTGCGTAATAATGGCCTGGCCCTGGGTGGAAAGGAAATCAGCGGACTAATAGACCTTGTTAAGAGCTGAAAGCTGCACCATCTGCAGATTCGCTCTCACATCATTTGGACAGCTGCCTGACAGCCATAACCGACTCACAGTTTGCTACTTTAGATTGAATTTTGGGATGCGCATATTCTTGCTGGCACCTATCACCGCGCATCAGAGTACATTTCCTTTTTTTATTTCTTTAAAAACGCATGGTTACGTGGGACACAATTTGAATTTATTTCTAAGAAGTTAAGGACGGTGCTGCTTTTTTGGAAGCATTTTTGTTCTTTTTTGTGCTTGATCAGAACTTCAGAGCCCACACAACCATCTACAATTTGCACTGAAATTAAGAGTGTGAATTTTACAAGCGCATCCATAGGACCTTGAGTTGATATTTTGAACACTGTACGCCTCTATTTGAAAAGAAATGGTACAACGATGTAGCACAAAGCAGTATTCTTACCGTTGCATGTATCTGACTGTTGTGACGCTTGGCAAAATCGAAAATGTTCGCACTGTTGTAATAAAGGTTCTCAAAACATCCATGAAAGTTTTTGTGCAGTATTGACACCGATTTTCCAGGTGCTGGAATCCCGCCAAAGCTGAGCTTAGAAAGAGAAAAAAAATCAATAATACTATTAAATAATTTTCAAACAATTTACTGACAAAGAGCAAAAAGCTATTTGAACGCCGTAGCCCGCAAACGTAAACTAGAAACTGCTTGATTTATTGAATACATCTCTGGGCCGCAGCACCAAGCTCACTTGAATGGCAAGCAAAAGAGCAGTATATGAAGTGTTGGATCAGGCAATTACTGAGGGAGGATTTCCACCCCTGAGGTGCTAGATACTTTGGTGTTTTCCTTTTTGTGTTTCATTCAGATAAACTGCTTCTCGCACTAGAATCTATTCTTCTCTTGTCCTTGCTCTCTGCACACACTACAATTATCACAGTTGCAGTTCTGCAGCAGATATACAAAGGAACCTCCTTCTCCTGCGTAAAAACCTCCCTAACTAAAATCCAAAAAATTAAGGGGCATATTAGCAAAACCGGCGATAAAATTATCGCCGTTTTAGCGGCAGGAAACTGCCGCTAAAACGGCGATAATGGGCTTGCTAATATGCGTTATAGAATTCAATAGAAGCCCAGGTTAGATGTCCTGCACATCTAACCTGGGCTTCTATTGAATTCTATAACGCATATTAGCAAGCCCATTATCGCCGTTTTAGCGGCAGTTTCCTGCCGCTAAAACGGCGATAATTTTATCGCCGGTCTTGCTAATATGCCCCTAAATCCCCTTTGATAGAATTACCAAATTGATTGAAAAGGTAATTAAAAACGAGGTACAGAGCATAGGGGCTAGGGGGCAGAATAAATAAGCGTGAAGAACGGGAAAGGAGCTATTTCATCCTCCTTAAAAATGAAAAGATAAAGCTTGAAAAAATGAAGGAGGAAGGGGTATCCATTCAACAAAAGTAAATGAGAAGGTGGTTTAAGGGGGAGTGTGGTTTTGGAGGGCAGACAGGGATGAGACAGTGAAAGGGAAAGATAAAAAGGGGGATGAGGATAAGAAGGCCAAGCAGGAAGGAGGTTGGGACACACGGACAAGGGGACATAGGGGCAAGGGGACACATGGGAAAGGGGAATGGGGGAAGGTAATGTAAGGGAGAGTTTAAGAAGGAATGGTAAAGGAGACAAACCAAGGTCCACAACAAATGTGAAGCAAAGGTGTGGGAAATTAAGGTAAATTCTCCAAATAAAGATATAACAGGTGTTTGGGGAGGAGGTGGGAACCGCAAGAAATAATAGGAAAGAGTCTCAGTTTGTAGAAAAACAAAATTAAAATAGCATTAGTCTGCCAGGTAAGTGTCACTCAAGTTGAAATATTAGATGATACAAGTTAGAAGAAAATATTTAATAAGAACAAGATTACTGAGGTTAGGTTTTCACCAAAATCACAAACAGCCACCTGCAGCTCACATACAAGCAAACTGTGGATATGGCGTTCTACAGTGGCCCCACTGCAGTATTGAGATAGGTAATAAAGTCCAACCAGGTAAGTTTCGGAGACTAGATACTTCCATTTTATATGTAAAGAGTCTGTTATTTTGACCTTGTTTGAACCTTTTCCATCCCAAATTGCCTCTAAGCTGAGTACAAATAAACGGCTAAAGATGATTCTCCATCTTTTCTCAAGGAATATCCCTCATCGGTATTTCTAGGTGATAGAATCTGCAAGTCCACCTACCACTATTGAGCCTCACTCACTGCATCAGTCTTAAAACCTGGTTGTCAAACTCCTCCCAAAAAGAATGATCTTTAAACGTCAGATGCATTTAAGATTAGACTTAAAAGAAAGCTGTTCATACTAAAATATCTTCTTCTCTGTACTCTTCTTGCATAGTGTTGCAGGGATATCCCCAAACGTTTTGCCTTCCTCTGCCTATTTTTCTGACCTCCTTTTTGTTGGCTTTGGGACTCTGGGCACTTTACCAATGCTAATCAGTGCTAAAGGGCATGTGCTCACTCCTCAAACATGGTATGGTTGGCATACCCCTGTTTGGCATATTTGATTTACTTGTAAGTCCCTCGTAAATTGGTATCCCAAATACCAATGGCCTGTAAATTAAATGCTACTAGTTGGCGATACCAAAGGGGATGATGGACGGAGCGTTTGAGCAAATCAAACACTCACCCCCAGTCAACTGATCTGGGTTTAATCCATCATCATTCTTTAGCTCACTCCACCACCCCAGTTCAGACATGGCCATAATCAAATCAGTCTGACCCTGTGCCTCATGGGAACAGTCCAGCCCGAACTGCCAAGCCATGTCTTCCCTGGACCGGAAACAAGCATCCTGGGACCGGTTTCTGGCTATTCAGCCGTCATCAGCCAGGCTAGCTTGAATCCAGTGGCAAAGTGAGCAAGGGACCCACGTCTGGGCATACCCTGCCAACTTAGGGCGAACAAAGCGATACCAAAGGGGATGATGGACGGAGCGTTTGAGCAAATCAAACACTCACCCCCAGTCAACTGATCTGGGTTTAATCCATCATCATTCTTTAGCTCACTCCACCACCCCAGTTCAGACATGGCCATATGCATTCTGTCCATCAACTGTTGTTTTTGCATTTGTCACCCCGAGTGGGACGGGTATACCCAGACGTGGGTCCCGTGCTCTCCATGCCACTGGAATCAAGCTATCCTGGCTGAAGAGGGTGAAACCCCGAAACCGGTCCTAGGATGCTTGTTTCCAGTCCAGGGAGGACCTGGCTTGGCAGTTCGGGCTGGACTGTTCCCATGAGGCACAGGGTCAAGACTGATTTGCATATGGCTGGGTTCAAACTGGAATGGCATGGTGAGCAAAAAAACGATGGATTTAGGCCCAGATCTCTGTACTGGGGTGAATGTATGACATTGTTCTGCATTCTGTCCATCAACTGTTGTTTTTGCACTAGTTGGCCTGCAGCACTGCTTGTGCCACCCACCGAAGTAGCCTTTCAAACCTGTCTCAGGCCTGCCACTGCACGGCCTGTGTGTGCAGTTTACTTCTACTTTGACTTTGCATTTAAAACTACTTGCCAAGCCTTAAACTCCCCTTGTAGTACACACAGGTCACCTCTAACATAGGCCTTAGGTAGCCCTATGGGCAGGGTGCTGTGTAAGTAAAAGGTGGAACCTGTGCCTTTCTGTGTCTCATTTCCTGGTAGTGACAATCAACTTATTTCGTTTTTCACTCCTGTGCGGCCTACTGCTCTCAGAGGCTAGCATTGGGAAATCCCTTATACACCTTTAAGTGGTAATTTCTGATCAGAAAGGAGTGGCGTTGCCATGTTTGGTATGTTTAGAATAGTACTGATAAATCCTACTTGCTGGTGTTGTTGGATTTTACATTAATATTTCAGAAATGCCACTTTTAGAAAGTGGGCATTTCTCTGTGTTTATGACTCTTTGTTCTTTGCAGCCTGATTCCAATACAGGTTCGGGCTGGGTAACAGCTACATTTGGTGCATACTTTGCAGACAGCCACAACACAGGTAGGGCTCGGTGTGACAGGGATTACATCGGCATTCATCTGCATACTGATAGTCTTCCTGGGCTGGGAGAGGGAGAGGTGGTTCACACTTTACATTTGGATAGGTTGTGTCCAGCCCTCATGCAAAGGGCTGATTTACCCACTACTGATCACCTGGAGCCAGGGGCAGGGTTGAAAGAGATTGTTGCGCACTTCTAAGGGTTCCTTTGAAGTCCCCCCTTGATCAAAGAAATTTTTTAGTATAAGTACTGGGGCTCTGACCCAATGTTTTTTAGACGCTGCATGGGACTTGTAAACAGATGCTGCTGGCTCTATAAACTGAACATTGCCAGAGACCTGCTGTGCTACCAGGAGGAACCTCAATTGGGACTACTTGCTTTGTTGTGCAGACCTGCTGCCTGCTGGGCTGATGGAGGGACTACCACTCTGCCAAGTAACTTTATGTGCTGGCCTGCCTGCTTGCTGCTCCCTGTGTGCCCCCAAGTGCTCTCCAAGGGCTTGTTGGCTTGCCCATCCTTTTTGTTAATCTCAGGGCCGGAAAAGATTGCCTGTCAGACCCTCTGCTGTGGGACTCTACCTTTTGGGAGTCCGGCAGCCGCGGGCTCATTGAGGAGCTGAGATACACTACTCCTCACCTTATATTCGACACCAGTGCTCCCTCTCAGATGGCGCTGGTCAGAGCGCATGCTGAGCACTTTGCCTTAGTACAAGAAGCATGTGTTGAGCACGTCTTATGCTGCAGAGAGCACCTTGTGTTTTACTCCAGCACAGCTCCCCTGCAAGGGATCCGAGACATGCAGGCCTCAGGAGAGGTAAGTGCGCACTTGAGTCTGGCAGTATCTTCCAGACTTGTCAAGTTAGGGGATTTCAAGAGCCAATCAAACAATGGCAATGCCAATAGGTAATGCTTGTAATTGAAAACGGCTCTTCAGTCCCTAGTTTATACACTCAAAACCTCTTCATACATACACTCAGTCACTTATCCCTGCCCTCATGCATCCATTCAGCCACCCTTTGACTCATTCTTGCATTTACTTGTTCAACATTCACAATAAAACACATACTCAAAAACGTATATGCAAAGAAACTAAGGGCCTGATATAGATTTTGGAGGACAAGTGACTGATATTCTATCCGCCGAAATAAAAATCCCATAGTATATTATGGGATTTATATTTTGGCGGGTGGGATATCCACCACCGTTGTGACGGAGTAACCCATCCACCGAAATCTAAATCAGTCCTTGAATAAATAAAAGAGGAAAAAAGAAAAAATGCCACCACCTACCCGTGGCAGATAATGCTTACAGTAATAATAAGGAAAGCATTAAACATTGCATTTGGAGGTCAAATTGTGCATAATATATGAATGATTTATGGATCTGCATCTGCTTCTAAATGTGGTGGTCATCTTGAATGGTTAAACAATGATATACTGTGGATAATACCATTTTAAGATGGCCTACTAGCTTAGAAGAACGGGACACACAGAATGCAGTGCATTGCATATGAAATGAATGATACAGGAACGACCATGTGACTCTACCTTGGTTGCTGGTGGATGCTCTAAAAAAACAAAGTAAAAAAGAAGAAGGAAAGAACTAAAAGGGAACCTCTAAAAGGAGAAAATGGAAAACTAATGCACTGGCCCACTATCCCTGGGACTGATGCACGCTTATTTTTAGGCCTAAAACGGAAAACTAATGGACTGGCCAACCTCTCCTGGCACTGATGCATGCTCATTTTCAGGCCGATTTGCACGTCATCAGGTGAAGAGACATCAGTCAGAGAGCAAAAGGGCTAATGGCTCAAGAGAGCTTACTTACTGCCACAATCTGTGTCCTGTCATGGAATGACACTGGCACATGCCAATGTCTAAAGATGTCTGACCCATCATATAGGTTATAAAACTATCCTTCCATAAGTATATATATACCTATAGTATTTATATACTGATGGAAGGATAGTTGAATAACCTGCACATTTGCCATTGCAAGAAAGCTGATCTTCCATGTTCGGTTCACAAAGTGGAATATGTTGTAAAGGACAGCATTGCATTCTGCTTTGACAGATCAGTAATTTGTCAAATGTCTACAACTGCAAATGTGGTTGGAAACAGCAGGGAAGAGAGGGACACTCCCTTCATGACTCCTCTGCGTTCTGATTCACAGCGACCCACAAAGTGCACTTTCTGAGTCAAACAGACTTTTTCGGTCCACGAATTACTATTTGCACAATATCACTTTCAGTTTTTCTGTTGCAAAGCCGGTGGTTTTGTTACTCGAGCACCTACAGTGAGGGATTATTGTGCCAACTAGAGAACTATCGCTGCATAAGACAAAGCCCAAGTGGCCTAAGGGCTTCATTTAGACATTGGCGGATGGGTCACTGGCCATGGCCTCTGCAACCTTGGCAGAGGACAGTCTACCTGCCAGGTGGCATCTTTGTGCTGTGAAGGAAGACACCACTGCAGAATGCTGTGTGGGCGCAATGTTTAAAGCACCCACTCGGGAAACATTTTAGTTTAACAGAAACAAATCAGAAAGTGGGTGTATGGTGTCTCTAAACAAGAAGCAAATCATCCAACACGCAGGGGGTTTTGTCCATTACGCGGGAAAAGCTTCAATACGTACACACCAATTGTAACTTACAGAGAGTAGAGAGCGCGTTTAAAAGGGTAAATCAGGTATGATGAAGAAAAACATATCTTCTGTAGTTTTTGCAGTCTCAGTGCAGGATGCAATCATTTTAATGCAGGCAGATGGCAGAGTCGGACACTTTTTATGCAGCATGCACCATCAGCCAGAACTCTCTTAAATGCTTCAAAGTATACTACGAGGGTTCACATAATGTATTCAAGAGGCTGGAGCGTTTCTTTCACAGCGAGGATCTGTATAGCCACAACTTGTCACATATTTCTGTATTGAATCCCCTGCATTAGAGTGAGATTCTCTATATGTTGCAAAATATATATATTTTTAGCAGTCAAAATGTTGAGTTCGAAAATTGTTTTGTTTGTAATTTTAGTTTGCAGAAATGGAAGTAACCCATTTACCACACGGCCATTTAGTAGTTAAAATAACCCGCCATGCTGCGTCAAAGGCAGACTTGCTTGATGCAGAAATTATTGAACAGGTCGCCAGGAAATGGAGTAATAATGAAAAGTAAGTTTTGCAGCGATTCTGCAAGTGATAAGAAAATTCCCTTGAAATTGCTGAGTCTCAGCTGATTCAAGGCATCCAATTGAGACCCATGCTACTTACCTTATCGATAACATATTTGTAATACATTTTTGGAAAGATACAGAATGCAAAACCTTGACAAACGTGCTGAGGACACGTAGGCATCCCACAGATTATTATGTAAAAGGCTTAAAGACACAATAATTCAAAATACTAAATACTGATAGCATGCAGGGCTCTACTATGTGAGAACGAACAGCTCAAGTAGGTCGGAAGCATGCATGAGTAAGTAAAGCTGTGCAACAGAAGTACTCTTCCAAGGACTCCTGCATGGCTCTGAGAAGCAGCCCCAAAACGTTCAACTTCATGGTAGTACCTGTGCAAAGAAGGCACAGTCCTTTCTAGTATTCAAATTGTACAGGGCTATTACCTGAATATTTCCATGTAATTCCAGTTTTAGATTTTAGGGGCCAATTCACAAAGGCATGCAAGTACTACTGTTAAAACTTAAGAGTTCTACAAGATTACTACTTTAATTATTCCAAAATACCTTTGTGAATAGAGCCCGAGATGTGTAAAAAAAAATGGTCGCATTCCAGGAATATCAAAAGTTGCCTTGGAAGTGTGAAGTGAAAGTATGTGATGATAAAAGATATATTCTATAGTTCCCCAATAGAAATTAGGCGGGAAGAAATATAAGGTCAAAAGGCATAAGTATTTACTTGGATACTGTAAATGATTTATGTGATGCTATCAGAGATGATGGCCATATTTAAGTGACAAATACTCTCCTCCTGAGCAGACGGTATCCCCCCCCCCACCCGCCCATCTGAAGGGGGACCCTTGGCCATCATCTCTGTGGTATCGCAGGACCTCTCTGGGAAATCTCACCCTGTAGCCAACCGCTAAGTCTCATGTTTTCAATTTCCCAGACATATGCCTGAAAAAAAGGAGTGTTTGTCTTCCACTGCATGTTCACGAAGGATTTGGTTTTCGACATTGAAGGTGCAAGGGTACACAGCGCTTATTTGCTTTGGAGAAGCAGACATGAAAATGAGCCTCACCTCCCACTACAGCCCTCAGGCAGGCTGGGGGTGTTCCCATCTGCTAAACACGGTATCTATAAATGATAGGATCTGAAAATGTGTGGCACAGTATGGCTGGGGAAACGTACACCTGTTTCAGTCCCTCTCATCCTTTGTTTGAATCCACCTAAAAAAGGAGAGATTGGGTACAGCTGGAAACCACATTTCTTATGCTGTTGGTGGAGGAAAAGACCTCTATACTTTCTACATCTATAAATATGTACAGCTACTACCGGTATAAAGGCCAATTTGGCAAAACGAATGTGGCCTGCAACTTATTGGTCTGTAAATTAGAATATAGAAATACATGCTTTAGTTTTACCATTGGCAAGTGGGTGCTCCCTATTTACATTTACAAAGGAGATGGAAGGAAAATGATGTTTCTTATCATTTGTTTTGCATGCCTCTGTGTCTGTGCTACTCATTGCTGGTACATGCTAACACACAAAGATGTAGAAGCCTTGAGTTAAGTGAGCAAATCTGACCCTCCTTATGAGCTTTCCCTTAATCCATTCTTTCATTCTTTCCGTAATCTGGGAGACTTTAGGGGGCATATTTATGAGAGCCCTGCATCACTTTTGCACCACGCAATTTGGTACATGCGTGTTGCAGGGCTCTCATGAAGATTTATAAGGCCACGCAAAGCCACCCTGCGTGTCTTTGAGTGGCCTCATAAATCATTAGTACGGTGACGAAGTGCAAATTGCTGCTTCTTACTTTGCACCCGGGAGGTGTTCCATGGGTATTGCTGTGGGTTTTCCCACACAACACCTGTGGAATTTGATGCTGCCCCAGATTTACAAAGTGATATAAACCTGTGGAAGCGCCAAATCCGTACGCCTTCTGAGGTGAGGCGTAATGATGAACAATATGTTAATTTCTCCTAATTGTTTCCTCTTTCCATGTGTGCTGCACTCATAGAAAGAGGAAAACACCTCATAGGATTGTTTTTGTGCAGGAAGGTGCATAATAACGAAGAGCAAAATAATATGCATTCTATTTATTTACTGCCTTTTGAACTACCAGTTTCTTAGCAGACCTCAGTCCTTATATCTACATAGAAAATATTCAAAACTTTGCTGTGCCATATATTACCATAATGGTTACAATGTGCTGGCTACTGGGGTCATTTAGACTCTGGTTTGTATGCATGCTGGTCTGCTTCCTTGGTGGAGGATCACAAGGGCCGGACTAACTGTAGCAGGCATTGGGTGTTTCCCTGAAGGCTAGAAGGGTCAGGCCAGTTTTGCAACATTGGAGGCCGGTTTTGTTACTGGGTGCAGGTTTTGCAGAAATGCTGCAATATCAGCCCCAGCAACAAAAGCAGCAGTGCTTCACACTTGCACATGCCCCCTCCCCCTTGGGCTGGTGAGACAAAATTGCCAGGGCTACTTTGGATTCCCAGTCTGGCCCTGAGGATCACCTGCTAGGAATTTGGGGATCTCTGTGCCTACAATGGCGCCACCAGTGCGGTGGCTGCAATGAAGGCACCAAGTTTAGCCAAAGTGGTGCAATGTTTGATGTGCCCATTTGACAGAGCCAGCCAAATGGCTCAGTAATTTCACACTCATACCCAACATCTGCGGTGATCCGCAGGTTGATACCTACAAAAGTCCTGAATTAAGTACCATTAATTTCAACTTTCTTTTCTTCTTCATCTTTTTCTCCTTAATGTTATTATTGTAATCCTCATCATCATTATTATTATAATTGGTATTACTATTACAAGGCAGCTGACTTCCTCACAGTGGGTAAGATTCTCAAAAATGCATCCAAAGTGGAGTGCTTAACTCCACTGCACTGATAGGATGTAGTACAGCCTGTCAAAATGTAAATAAACCCGTGTTTTGGCCGAACCTGATTGTGTTTATTAAAATTTTAGAGGTAACCCCCTCCTAAATGAATAATCCAATTTCTGAAAAGTTTGCATTACCAACTAGTATGAGTTTAAGTATCAATCCCATGTGACCCTGAGAGATCCTTAAACTGTTATACCGTGCCCTACTCAATAGGATTTGTTCAGTAAAAGGACGCAGAGCCCTCAGGCACGCAATGTGGAATCCATACTTCATCATCTGGCTCACTCCTCTCACCAGATTACCAGGCTAGTCTCGAAGTGGGCTTCCATGATGCCATAAGTATTGTGTGTGATTACATGCCCCCGAACCTCAATTTGGTAAAGTATCTTGGTTAGGTACACTGAAAATTCAGCCTGATGCAATGGGCCCTTAGAACTAAAATTGCCTGTAGTAAGCAACATTAATATGTTACTAACGTCTCCCTGTATTATCTCTAAAAACAGGAGGGCAAGTTATGACCCCTAATGGCTGCTTGCTGACATCTTTCATGCCTATTGTTGCCCTAACTGACTGTGGCATTTCACAAGAACAGAGGAGTTCCTAACAACCTACACCTATATGCACCAATATATTGATTGGGGGATGGGATTTGTGCAAGCTTAAAGTTAATAGTTGCAAACAATTTATGAAAAAGTCATGTAGTGCAGGCCAAGTCACCTTGCTACGTTGCACTGTATGACAGGGATAGGGCAGGAACGCGCCATACGCGCCATAATTAAGGCAATACAGCGCATTTCGACCTTTTCCTCTGTGTGGCGCCCTTTCAGCAGCCTAGTGCAAGGGTGCCTGCGTTGCATGCAGGATTCTTTTTTGTGCAGGAAGGGACACCACCCTGCATAAAAAGAATCCTGAGAGGCATTTTCCTCTTTCTATGTGTGCTGCAGAATGCAGGAAGTTACGCCTCTACTGAGAAGGAGTATCTTTTTGGCGTATTCCCAGGTTTACCAGTTCTGGTGAATCTGAGAATGTAACAAAAACCATGGGAGTTGCATGGGTGTTCCCATTAAATGTCTTCCCGGGACAGAGTGAGGCAACGCAGTGATTTGCGCTGCATTGTCTTAATCCAGGGTTATGGAGCCACTCAGGTCCACGAAAAGTGGTCTTGCATGACTTCATAAATCTGACGTAAGGTTTGCAGTGCTCTTGCACCATGTTGCCTGGTGAAAGAGCAACACACACCAGCTCGTAAGTAGGTCCCATTGTATCACAGTAACACAGCACGCAGGGTTTGGAGTAATGGTATGGTGGAGCTACCATTGTAAAGTGGGTGGCGGCTGTATCTAGTGTACTGAAAGGTGATTATTTTGATGCTAGAGAATGGGGACCTCTAGGAGTGTGTCCTCTTCCCCCCTTTAGAAGGTTAATAGGACTCAATATATTAAGAAGGCACTGTCTAGACAGAATTAACCATTAGAGTCAAGGGAGCACTCAAGCGCATATGACTAGCCAAGCTTAGCACTTAATTTAGCCTGCAAAGGTGCAGGGTAGTTTGACCTACATAAGCCAGTCTCCTCTCTCTACTTGAAAGTGAAGAGAATGCTATACTGGCTCTTTTTTTATAAACCACTGCACATCTGTAGGTGTGTTACCACCTGGGCACATGACTCGGCAGACTAGCAAGATTTCAACCTAGTGGCAAAATAGTCACCATATTGGAGCTAACACAATCTCAGCCTAAGGGAGAGAAATTACAATAAAACTATAGAGTTGAAACTTGTGGACAAAAATGGAGATTGTCACGTTCAATGAGGTTTGTCATGAAAATGAAGGGAAAAAGTGTCTATTTTTTGCTGCACATTGTTGTTTAAAATGAATTTGTAGTGTGAAATTGGTTGACATGTTGATGTGTTATTGAGCAATGGTGAGAAATTGGGTGCAGACATTTCTGGCTAAAAATTGTACCCTTCAGTAAACCATCTAAGGTGTAATCCTCTCCAAAGATGACATATCTATTCAATGATCTAATCAGCTATTGATGTTTTCTGCCATACATGAACCTACATACATTTTCATAGGAAGTGCAATCATTTAGCCCATTGTGATTCACTGAACCTGTTTGTAAAAAATGTTCTTATGTCTAAATATATATTTGCCTCATACAAATGCATTCCCTTCAAGAATCATTTTAGTATGTGTAAGAGGCTCTAGTCTTATTTCATGCAACATACAGATGTGTGGGTGTGTGGGGTGGGGTGTTAAAAAATACATATTTCACAGTGAACTATGAAATACGGGAAATAAATCAAATAACATTTTTGTTGAAATCTGCAAATTTTGCAGGTTATGTGGTAAGCATTGCAGCCACATAATCACTTAAACTCACTAACACTCACCATTGCCCATTGTTTTATGTACACATTATCAAAGGAATTTAACAAGGCCTAAAGATTCTAATTCCAATCAATGCCATTGTAATTTAAAAAAAACAAACATTGCAGAACCATATATAACATCCATTTGTTGCAGCGCCATGCACCCAATAACCCCGAGTTGGCCCTATCTGCTCTCCCTTGTGTTTCCATTGGCTGTGACTCCACCGCTATGGGGTTCCCCCTACCAAGCTTGTTTCCTTGAACCTTGCTGGCATTAAAAACAAATTGGCATGCCCAAAGTGGTGTGGTTTTGTGGACCGATTTGACCTATGTATGTTCCAGGAAGCATGGGCTGTTGCACCCTTTTTTGGTCTGGGTTTGCTAGTTTCAGCCAACCTGCTCACTTCTCAGGGAAGGGCAGACACTTGGGGTCATTGCAATTTGATTGAGAACCACTCTGGTGTGTACCTCTAAAGGTATTGACCTTGGGTACCCTGACATGCTGTGTGCACTCTTACAATTTCCTGATGGGCTTTCATTATGTTTGGACAATGTTTAATGTAGGCATGAAGGCAACACGGCTGGCCTAACTGCTATTGATATGATTAATGTGCACCTTTAATCTCTCTCCGGCTAGTGTTTTTTGGAATTGTGGTGGGGGATTTTAATTGTACCTTTGAACCCCTTGGGATTGCCACCGCTGCACTTAGCAGAGAAGAGGATGAAGTATGGGCAATTCTGAAGCTTATACTTCAGCCGATAAAAAAATGGTCTGCTGCAGCCCTGCAAATTTACCCTTAATAATGGCTTGCGAGACTGTAATGGGAGGACACCATCAGATAAAGAGCCTTCTGTCTGCTTTTGATCTAGTTCCTAGGGAGCCCTTGTGGGTAGTTTTGACTAATATGGGTGTTCCGAAATATGTGATTGATGTAGTTCGGAGGCTTCACCTGGATAATGATGTGCAGGTTAGGTGTGGCTCACTGGGGAGCTGACAGACCCCATTCCAGTGCCTCATGGGTGAGACAGGGGTGTGTCTTAGCCCCCAATTAGTTTTTTTGATTTGATAACCACATTAGAGCAGTGTAAGCACAGTGCCCCATGTCGTGCAAACAGGAAGGCCCCGGCCCTCCTGTTTGTGGACGACACCATACTGGTCTCGAAATCCCCAATGGGCATTCAAAATTTGCTGGATCAGTTTGGTGTCTTCTGCAAGCAGAGAGGGCTGGAGATCAATTGTAATAAAACCAAATATATGGTATTGAATCCCTGCCATATGACTAGGTTGTACACAGTCCTCAACGGCTTTATACTGGAGAGGGTTCGCACCTTTGACTATCTAGGGGTCAACCTCAATGAGCCTTTTGGTTGGTCTCCTCAGATTCAAAAGTGTAAACTTAGATTAGAACATTATACTGGCGGTATTCTGAGAGCCTTGAAGGGGTCCAGATTTCGTCCAATAACACCTTCTTTCAAATCTATAATTTGCAAGCTCTGGGGGGGTCCTTATATGGTGGGTAACTTTGGGGACACAATAGTGTCAATGACATGGAATTGACGGAAAACCATTTTATATGACCAATCTCCCTACCAGCACTCCACTCGTGCCACTGCGATTAGATCTTTGCATTCAACCTCTTGCCTTCAGAGTGAAACTGAGACCCTTGCTATACTGGAGGAGGATTTTGTGTACAGCGGATGTATTGCACTTTCGTATTGGTCTGGAAGAAATCTTAAAACTCCAGGGGATTAATAGGATCCCATTGTTGGTGTACATCAGACACAGACTAGAAGTCCATGCCCATGGAGTTGTACTGGAGACACGCAGCTGGTAGACCCCACAGGCCTGGGGGGGTGGATAGGCACTCTAACCTCGCCTTTTATGGAATTTAAAGACACCAAGTGCCTGGAAGAGTATATGAATGCAATTGAGCCTCTGCTACCAGATCTCTTTATATTAAGTTCCATGTTGGAACCCTGTTGCTTCGATCATTTACTGCAAAGTGGCAATGCTCCCATGCCAAACCTGACTCAAGCTGTCCTTTTCATCCTCAGGCTAAGGAAATTGTAGACCATGCCCTGTATTTTTTACCTCATTATCATGCATATAGGAGGAAATGGATGGTGCTGTTGTGCCACAATCTGGGCATCAGGGACTGTAAAATTGCAACTAGGATATTAAAGGCAGATACCGGCCAGCCAATTGTATTTGCTGTTTTAGGATTTCCCTCATATATGTTGTGATTTAGAAAGAAAAGGGTCACCCTGTTGCGTCTTGCCTAGGGCTTGGACCTTGTGTGCTTTTATGCTGTATCTTGCAACTACCAGTGATTTTTTGAATTATATATTGCTTTCGAATGCAGACTTCCAGCGCATGCCACAACAAAAATATCGTCTAGGAGCGTGGAAATTAATTTTTATCTTATGTTTTAATTCATATGACGTTTCTCTCATATGCTGCTGGATCTTATTTATATGTGCCCTCCCAACCTTTTTTATATGTCATGATTTTAAGGATTTTAAAGATCGGACGATTTTGTTGCTTTAATGTATTGTTAAATCTGTTTTTATGGCAGTAGCTGAAATAAAGTTCAAATTGATTGATTAATTGATTGAATTAGTTCTTATGCCTGAACATATTGTTGTCTCAAGCAAATGCATTCCCTTCAAGAATCATTTTAGTATGTGTAAGAGGTTTTAGTCTTCTTTCATGCAATATACATATGTATGTGTGTGGGAGGGTTGTTATAAAATACATATTTCACAGGGAACCGTAAAATATGGGAAATAAATCAAACAACAACATAAAGTTCATGGAGGGGACCACAAGCTACTCTCTTGCAGCATGATTGACTGTGTGCTGAAAAAATTAAGAGGGGGATAAAGAGAAAGAGTTAAGAAGGCTTGAATCAAGATACATTCTTGAAATGGATTACAGCGAACCATTAGGGTTAAATATTGATGAAGAATTATAAGTGCATGTATAACCACCTGTTTTATTCCCAGCTGCTATTTCTTGAGACCGTCAAGAATGTAAATTGTTTTTAATTATGTACATATATGTTTATTTTTTACAGGGACACAAGCTCGAATGCATTTCAGTGTAGAAGGTTAATGTAACAGAAGGCTCAAAGGCAACCCTTCTTCTTCTTACATATCCAGAGAATAGAGAGTATTAGTGACTGAGCTGTTTTGATTTGTGGTTTATATTAGAATATAGTTTGTCTGGGGAATATCCGTATTATGACAACTGTAAAAATAATGTTTTAAATTCTCACGCAATGGTCTTACCAATACCGTGTGATGGCAAGCCCACTTGGGCAGGATAGAAATAGTGGTGCCTAGTAGGGTAAGCCCACTCGGGCAGGATGTAACGAGGTTATTGAGACACTACTGGTTAGCAACTATTATCATGGGAGCATAACGTAAATATGCCAAGATATGTCCACGAAGTTTAGCCCACTGGTGCATGATATTGAGAAAGCTTGTTATTCCCAGTATTAGGATATAAACAGACTGATTAGGGCACACTAGACCAATTGAAGATGGCAACCAAATCGTTAGTTGTACTATGAAGTTATATAACACAATGTGTAACCAGGGCGGAATTACATTTTTTTATGTAAAAGAACTGTATAATTGAATATTGAGCTTTGAAACCAGGGTTACTGCCATTGAATATTGTAATTCATGATATGTAACAAGTGAGACGCAGAGCAAAAGCTGTTACAAAATGGTGCTGATGTAGACCAAAGAGGGCTTGTCCTTTCACGCTGTCAATGAATTTAATCACGGAGGGTGGGTTTAAAATGCTGAATGTTAGAGATGGTCGGCATCGTGACCAAGGTGTGTTGACAACGTAATGCGTTGATGTTTATCTTCTGCTTGGATTAAAAATACTTCAATCACGAACTGTACTGGAGTGCCATGGTATTCTTTACTGGAAGGAAGCAGTATTTTGGATTTAATACATCGCGTGGCAGAGCGCTGATCACAAGCACAACCGGCAATCAGGCAGCCAGCAGGCAACATGCTGAAGCTAGGGATATATATATATATATACATATATATATATGTATATATATATATATATATATATATATATTCGTTTACCACTCCTCTCTCTTCTTACAAAAGTGAGCCGACACTCCGAAGGGTTTTCACTCAGATTAATTTATTGTAGTGTGACGATATCTATGCGTTTCGACCGCTTCACGTAGCCTTGTTCACGACACAGATCGCCATTTTTATCAGCTTTAAATACACATAATCTACGATCCCTTAAATTGACATAGACAAAGGACAATTCAGTTTCCACCCAAGGCAGTACATTTTGGCAAATGTGGGCGCCATTTTGAAACAGGTTTCGTTTTGCATATTGTATTGTCATTATTTAATGCTAATGCATACATTCATCAATATGGTACCATTAAAAACAATAGTTTCGAATAAATAGATGAATAAATAGACAAATTTGTTTACACTCAAAAGGGAAAGTTCCCTTTACAATTAATGTGCAAGTGCCTACTGTTTCTTAGCTGCCCTTTTACATATAGAACTTCTACATGTGCCTTCACTTTCCTGCCTTCTAGTTATAAAGTGCTTAGTGCTTATTCATTTTTATTTTGTTTTTACTTTTCTAAAAGAAAATATTTTTTCTAAAGTGGTAGTGCTTATACTAGTGTTTATACAACGCTCTTAAAGTGCTTGATAATAAAGTGCTGGTGCCCATTGTCCTTCTCCTAAACTTCTAACTAAAAAATGGTTTTCCTGAATGTGCAAACTCTAAAACAGTAATTAATACAGGCATGTAAACAGGTCTTTATCAATATTCAGTCCATTCAGCTCTTTGCTATCAAATTCAAGTGTAAAATATGTCTCCAATTTTCGCAGTTCCATCTCTCTATTACCTCCCTCTTTTTCTTGGAATTTCTGCTATGCAGCTATAGCGCATCAGGTTCGGGATACTCTCATGGTGTCTTTCGAAATGCCTGTCTACGGGGTAACTTCTATCTTTATTAATTATAGCCCTTCTATGCTGCAATATTCTATTGTGGGCTGGTAGTGTTGTGCTCCCTATATAGACCTTCTTACACGGGCATTTCAAAATATATACAACAAAACTTGCTTATCAATTTAGGCAGCCTCGTATCTTTATAGTTTTATTAAAAACTGTTTTCAATTCAGTTAGGTTCTCTCCATGTTGGCATGACTTGCATTTTAGACATTTCCTAAAACCCTCTCTCTGACGTAACCAGGTTTGTGTGCCTGTCTTCTCTTGGTATTCACTTTTGACTATATGGTCTCTCAAGGATTTTGATTTTCTATACGTTATCTCTGGATATATTTTCACTTGGGGGTCTATAGTGGGATCTGCCCTAATAAGGTGCCAGTGCTTTTTAAAAATTGATCTAATTTCTCCATGTCTGGTGTTGTAGGTGGTTATGAACCTTTGTTTTTTAGTTTCTTCTCTACTCTCCTTCTTTTTAGCTGTTTTTGAAGGTTCAAATAACACTTTTTCTCTACTCATTCTTTTGGCCTTTTCAGAGGCTTTTTGTAGGGGAGTACCCTCTCTGTACGAATCTACTGGTCATTTGCTTTGCCACTATGTCATATTCCTGTAGTGTACTGCATGTTCGCCTCGCCCTATAGAACTCACCAAAAGGTAACCTACAAATGAGTGGTGTTGGATGAGAGCTATTTGCATGCAGAATCGTATTTCCTGCTGTGAGTTTTTTTGAAGATTGTTGTTTCTAATTTGTCTCCTCTTACCATTACTCTGACATCCCAAAAATCTATAGTAGTTTTGCTATAGTTCCCCACAAATTGCAAATTAAGGTCATTTTTGTTGAGTTCTTTGATGAATAGTTCTATATTTGCTTCCGTGCCCTGCCACAGCACGAAAACATCATCAATGAACCTCAACCAAACTAAGATACTTGTTGTCCATTGCTCCATCTCTGGACCCCCGAGCACCTGCTCCTCCCACCAGCCAAGATGTAAATTAGCATAACTGGGGGCGAAGCAGGTGCCCATGGACGTCCCTTGCTCTTGCTGGAACATTTCATTACCAAACATGAAAATATTTTTTGTAAGGCACCACTCCATCATTTCAATTATCATCTTGTTATGGTTCACAAATCTCAAAGGTTTAGTTCTTAAAAAATGTTCGGTTGCCCTTATTCTATCAGTATGTCATATGCTGGTATTTAATGTGGCAATATCAAGTGTTAATAATATCATATTTTGGTCCCACCTCACATCGTATAAATGCTTCAAAAAGTCTGATTAATCTGTTATATGGGATGGAAGTGTTCTCACAAAGGGATTTAAAAAGAAGTCAATATATTTGGAGACATTTTCAAATAAACTATTACAGGATGAAATTATAGGTTTCCCTGATGGATTGTTAATGTTCTTGTGAACTTTTGGTATCATGTAAGATACTGGGATAATCGGATTTTCTTGCTTCACACATTTATACTCATCCCAGCTTAAAAGTTCTTGATCCCTCCAGTCATTCAGTTTGTCAAAAAATAGATCCTTTACTCTTTCATATCTCCATTCTTTTGTAACATTCTCTGTTGTTTAGCTGTTTTTAACAGATCATGCCCCCAAATAACAACATTCCCTCCCTTATCAGAGGGTTTCACTATTATATTTTGTTCCTTCTTGATCTTACTGATTACACGGTGAATTCGAACCTCTTTTGGGTCTGATTTTCTTTTTTGTTCACCCATCTTGTGGTATAATCTCTGCATATCCATTGTTACGTTCTCAGAGAAGATATCCAGATTGTCCCTCATAATTTGTGGTATGAAGCGTGATCTTGGACGGAATGGGGTATAGTCTGCTATTTCCAGCATTAAATTCGGGGTGTCATCTCCTAAGTTCACCATCTGAAGCTCATTTATTCCATATCCAATATCATTATTTTCATTTTCTAGGGACCACAGATCTTCTAAAATTGGCATATCAGACACAGTCAGATTAGTTTGGTGCGGTTGGGTATTACTTATGACTGTGGTTTGCTCTGATTCAAGGATATTTCTGTTTTTGTATAATTTCAGCAATTTTCGGATAAATTTTTATAGGTCCATCCTACTGCTAGCGTAGTTGAATTCATTCTTATGGCAATAAGAGAGACCCAACTCTAATACAGATTTATCCTTTTCAGTCAGTTCCATTGAGCTTAAATTAATGACTGTTTTACTCTCATTCATTGTTTCGATTTCTGCTCCACATTGGAGCGTGTTGATCTCTCAATCGCTCCTCCTTGTGCTCCTTTGATATCCTTGTCCTCCTCTCCTTTGCCTCCTCTTCCTCTTCCTCCTGGTCTTCCCCGACCTCTTATTACTTGATGGTCCGACCTTTGATCCAACTGTAAAAAACGAAGCTCATCTGTCACTGTGAGCTTCATATTAGTACCATTTTTTCTCACCTGGTCTTCCTGCTCCACTTCCGAGTCGGCATCTGAACTAAGCTCACTTTGTGAGTGTTCCTGATTCATTACACCACTCTGGACCTTCTGCCTCCTAACTGTGTCAAAACGCTTTGCGAACGTATATATCCGTCCGTTTTCATAATCCAACCAGTCCCGAATAAACTTGGTTGCTTTTCTGTCTTTGATCCTTTTTTCGTATTTTTTCAATCTATTTTTTAAGTCATTTTTTTATTTAAGAACTCTCGCTTGATCCACTTCTTTATTAAGTATTTCTTGTACTTCTTTAATTTTTCCCAATAGTTCATTTCTTTCCAATTCCGCATATTTAATCAGCATCATGATCATATTAGTTGAACTTCCTGCGCTGTTCTCCGCCCATTCTTTTAAAAGTTCTGGGTTCGGGTTTTCATAAGTTGGCGTAATCATAATACGGAGTCCCCTTGGAACTCGTCCCACTTGAATATACCGTTTCAGGGATGCCACCTCCCACCAACGAGAGATTTCCCTCTTTAATTTTTCCAATTCCTGCAGTTTCTTGCTGACATCATTACTTGCAATATTCCTCGCCCCTCCTCTTTCTAAATTAGCGGAGCTGTTTGTTTCTACAAAGAGCGTCAGAGCCTCCTGCTCTTGAGCTGCACACTCATTGTTATCCATTTCAATTTTTTCCTGTGTGCACCCTTCGCCGACCTGCAGCTCTTTCCCTCCCCTCTCTAGTTTGGAGAGCTTGCTGCTTTCGGCCCGGCTCCCGTTCCCCTCGTGCTTGCCCCGTTTCAGCTTACCGGAGTCAGTCCTATATATATATATATATATATATCTACTGGCGGTTGCCAGTAGATAGTTATAGTTAGGACCTATTATCCATAGGAAATCCGCAACATTCTATTCCCAATAAGTTTGGCGTCGTTTGATCGAATCATCGCAAAATTTTCAAAACTAGTGGGGCGCTCCGGTCCGCTCCTGTCTTGAAAGTTTCGGAGTGATTCATCAAGCGGGGGCCGAAAAAAGGGGGTCCCAAAACGTGTTTTCTCCATGTTAATTCCCATAGGAAATTTTAGCCACGGCTACAGCTCGAACTGCTGAACGGAATTACACCAAATTTGGCAAAAAGGTAGTGCTTGGTTCAGAAAGCACCCTTTTAAAAATGGTGTAAATCCGTTCAGTAGTTGCTGAGAAAATCCAAAATAAAAGTTTCGATATCTATGGCCGCGGTGGATCCGCGCACCCTCCCGATCACAAGCTGCATGCTAATTGGCTGTCAACACTCCAAACCAGGAAGTGTTGGCAGCCATCTTGTCCCTCGGTAGAACCGAGGCACAAGAAAGCAGTGAGAAAAACGGGAAAAACGCGAAAAGGGGGCCGGGTAGAAACACCCTGACCCCCTAGGCCTGCTCAGGGGGTCCCACAAGGACCCCCAAGGCAAAAAAAAAATGATTTTTTTTATTAAAAAATCGGCAAAAACGCGCTAGGTGCGCGGATCCAGCCGATTAAAAAAAAAATCGAAGCGCGGTCTCCCGCGCTTTGATGCTATTTTGCCCCCGGGTGGGCCAAATCCCGGGGGCATGCAGGGGTGGGTTTATGTTTTATGTGGGGGGCCTCTAAGGCCCCCCAAACCCCGGGGACCGCCACCCCCGGGCTTTAAAAATGGTGCGGGAGGGCTCTCCGCCCTCCCGCAGCCCCGGGACCGCCACCCCCAGGGCTTCTTTTTTTAAATTGAAATAACCTGTGTGGGGGGTTCGAGCCCCCAACACGCCCCGGGGACCGCCACCTCCCCGGGGCACTAACATGTATATTAGGGGGTCCGTTAAGGACCCCCGAGCCCCGGGGACCACCACCTCCATGTGCATTTGGATGGGAGGGGGCCGCGCGGTCCCCTCCTGGAGCCATTGATGGCCCTGGGGACCGCCACCCCCAGGGCCGGCTCCTGCAGTGTCCCGGGTGCCCACCCCGGGACACTGTAGTTTGCAATGACAGGACGGAGCCTCGCGGCTCCCGTCCTGCCATTGCAAACTGCTTTGCTTCATTGAAGCGAGAGCAGGAAACCTGCTCTCGCTTCAATGAAGCAAAGCAGATTGCTTTCCACATGGGGAGCTGCATGTCAGCAGCTCCCCATGTGGAAAGCAATGCCGGCTCCCGAGGGACGCGGTGAGCCGGCTGGGACCGTGGGGGCATTGGGGACCCCCCCACGGTCCCCAACAGAGAGGGCCAGCCCCGGGGGATGGGGTCCCCAGGGCAAGTAGTGGCCCGGGAAGGGGGCCACGCGGCCCCCCTCCCCAAAAAAAAAAAAATTTAAAAAAAGAAAAGAAAAATAAAGGCCTGCCCCGGGGGATGGGGTCCCCGGGGCAAAGGAGGCCTGAGGAGGGGGCCACGCAGACCCCCTCCTTAAAAAATAATAAAAGAGTGGCCATGCCCCGGGGGATGGGGTCCCCGGGGCCGGAATCGGCCACGGGAGGGGGCCACGCGGCCCCCTTCCCGTTTTTTTTTAAAAAGTGAAAAAAGGGGTAAGGCCCTGGGGGATGGGGTCCCCAGGGCCCAAAAAAGGAAAAAGGAAGGGGGCCACACAGCCCCCTTCGGAAAAACCCCCAAAAAACGATCGTGCCGCAGGCCCCGCCCCCTTCCTTTACCACTCTGCAAACACGCCCCCTGGGGTGTTTGCAGACGGGGAACGAATTCCCCTTGAATACTGGGGGTCCCTGGGGGCCAACTCGCCCACCATGAACCTCCAGTATGCGCCAGGGGGCTGCGTTGCAGAGAGGTGTACAGAGGCCACGCCCCTTTTTACACCTCTCTGCAACGCAGCTCTGTGGCGCTTACTGGAGGTACCTGGTGGGATAGTTGGACCCCAGGGACCCTCAGGATTCAAGGGGACTTAATCCCCCAACTTAAAACATGCCACGGGGCGCGTTTGCACAGTGGTGAAGGGAGGGGGTGGGGCTTCAGGTGACATGTGTGCAAACAGGCCCCGTGGCGCGTTTTAAGATGGGGAATTAAATCCCCTTCAATCCTGAGGGTCCCTGGGGGCCAACTAGCCCACCAGGTACCTCCAGTAAGCGCCACGGAGCTGCGTTGCAGAGTGTTGTGAAAAGGGGCATGGCCTCTGAACACCTCTCTGCAACGCAGCTCTCTGGCGCATACTGGAGGTATCTGGTGGGCTAGTTGGCCCCTAGGGACGCTCGGGATTGAGGAGGAATTAATTCTCCAACTTAAAACGCGCCACAGGGCGTGTTTGCAGACATGTCACCTCAGGCCCCACCCCCTTCCTTCACCATTGTGCAAATATTCCTCTAAAATCAGCCGAACTACGAATTCCGATTTACTCACCTGTTATCAGGAGAGACCTCAGTGCTGCATCTTTGAGCCCAGTACTGATCCTGAAAAGTAATTTTAACCGTACTTACCAGTAACTTGAATTTCCTTCCATAGGATATCATTGCCTGCTTTTTGCTGAAAAAGTTTCTAAGTGTCGATTTTTGAAACATTCAAATATTCCTCTAAAATCAGCAGAACTACGAATTCCGATTTACTCACCTGTTATCAGGAGAGACCTCAGTGCTGCATCTTTCAGCCCAGTACTGATCCTGAAAAGTAATTTTAACCGTACTTACCAGTGACTTGTATTTCCTTCCATATGCTAACATTGACTGGTTTCACTTGAAAATTCTTCTAAGTGTGGAGTTTTGGAACTTTATAATATTCCTCTAAAATCAGCCGAACTATGAATTCCGATTTACTCACCTGTTATCAGGAGAGACCACAGTGCTGCATCTTTGAGCCCAGTACTAATCCTGAAAAGTAATTTTAATCGTACTTACCAGTAACTTGAATTTCCTTCCATAGGCTAACATTGACTGGTTTCACTTGGAAATTCTTCTAAGTGTGGAGTTTTGGAACTTTATAATATTCCTCTAAAATCAGCCGAACTACGAATTCCGATTTACTCACCTGTTATCAGGAGAGAACCCAGTGCTGCATCTTTTAGCCCAGCACTGACCCTGATAAGTTCAGTTCAGTTCATAAACTTTATTCGGATAAACATTGTATCCATAAAAGTACAGTATGATAAATGAGGTATTAAAAACAAAAGAAGAGTAACAATAAATGCTAATAGGAGTTTACAATTATAAAACACAATGTCACAGATTTTAGGTTGTAAATAAAATGGGAAATTCATTATCAACAATTACAAGCTTATCCATTCATGACTTAAAAACTCAAGGGTTGAGCATTGTCTTACGTGCCCGAGTAGCAATTCTCAAAAATGTGCTTAAACGAAAAACAAGCTCTTCATCGGTCAGGGCGAGCATCTTATCTTATCTTATCTTATCTTATCAAGTATTTATAGAGCGCACGTACACCGATTGGTTTCTTGGCGCTGATTGCTAGGGGATTGGCCAACCCGGAGACAGATCATTCATAAGCTTGAATAAAGAGCCAGGTTTTGAGGCTTTTCCTGAAACTCAGCAAGCTAGCGCTTGACCTGATTTCCAGGGGGATGGAGTTCCATAGACGGGGGGCAAGAGTTGCGAACCTGCAACCCCCTTGGCGCTTTCGCTTAAAGGTAGGGACCGTCAGCAGTTGGAGCTGTGCCGAACGTAGATTGCGTGAAGGGGTGTAACGGGAGATAAGATTATTTATGAATTTGGGGCTCTGGCCGTTCAGAGATTTGAACACCAGACATCCCACTTTAAACATGCAACGCTGGGGAATGGGGAGCCAGTGCAGTTTCCTAAGAAGGGGGGATGCATGTTGCCATCTGGGTTGTTTATAAATCAGTCTGGCTGCTTGGTTCTGAACCATTTGCAATCGTTTCGTAAGGCCAAGTGGAAGACCAAGGTAAGTTGCATTGGCATAGTCTAAGCGTGATATTACCAACGCCATCAGCACCTGTACCAGAGCTGCCTGAGTCAAAAGCCTACTTATCTTCCTAATTTTGCGTAGCTGAAGGAAACAAGTGGAAATAACGGTGCCTACATGCGATTTTAAGGAGAGGTCATTACCAATCGTGACTCCTAGACTTTTCACTGAGGATGAGGGGACTGGGAGAGGACCTAATTCATTGGGCCAGTACTGTGGGCCCCAGTGGTTATGGGCACCACCTGTCAGGACCAGTTCGGTTTTTCCTGGATTTAATTTTAAGTGGTTGTGATCCATCCAATGACGGATGAATGTCATAGTGGATTGAAAATCAGAGATTGACTGGGAAGAGTTGTCGATAGTAAACACAAGTTGGAGGTCGTCGGCATAATTAAAGGTGTCCACCCTTCTTTCCTTCAGACATCTAATCAGAGGAAGAAGGTAGAGATTGAATAGGTGCGGAGAGAGCGCAGAGCCCTGAGGAACCCCGCAAGTGGTTTTAAGTTTAGAGGCAGTGAACTGGCCAGTACGGACGGCCTGAGAGCGGTTTTCCAGGAAGGAGATCATCCATTTAAGGGCAAGGCCCTGAATGCCTGCCTCTCTGACACGGTCTACCAGTATAATATGGTCGACCGTGTCAAATGCGGCCGAGAGATCTAACAGTACCAGGGCCTGAGGAGAACCTTTGTCCGCCTTTCCTCGTAAGGAGTCCAGGACTGCCAATATGACAGTTTCTGTGGAATGGGCTGGACGGAAGCCCGCTTGGCGTGGGTCAAGGAACTCGGATTGTTCCAAAAGTTGGACATGCATTTAGCAACGTGGGCTTCAAGTAATTTGGCCAGATAGGGAGCAAAGAGATTGGGCGGTAGTTACCCAGCATCTTGGGGTCTGCACTAGGTTTTTAAGGAGAGGGACCACTATAGCCTCCTTAAATGAGTTAGGTACAACGCCCTGGGACAGTGAATTGTTGAGTAGTGCAAGGACTGGGGCCGAAACGGTGGAGAAAGCTGTTTTTAAAATATGAGGGGGACATTGGTCCATAGGGGAGCCAGATCTAACTTTTACTAGAAGGTCACCCAGGATAGCTGTGTCAATTGATGGAAAACAGTTAAGGGAGTGGGGGTTTCTAGGCAAGGGGGATTACCTGAGGTGACGTATGGGAGGGGATACTGGCTTTGATATCGGCGATTTTATCAATAAAAAATTTGTTCAGGGAGTCGCAAAGATCCTGTGATGGAATGGGTTTACTAAGAGTTCTCTCAGGATTGGATAATTCGTCTACGATAGTAAAAATTTCTTTAGATTTATTGTTAGCAGATAGGATTCTCGAGGAAAAATGGGCTGCCTTAGCTAAGGAGATTGCCTTTTGTATTCCTTCAGGGCCAGTAAATAGATAGTTTTTGGGCCAGCGAATAGTCCAGCCTCCACTTTCTTTCAGATTGGCGGAGGAAGAGTTTCTGTTGTTTTAAGTCTGGGGAAAACCACTTTTGCGCCTCATGGTGACGGGTCAGTCTGATTTGTTTAAATGGGGCATGTTCATTGCTAGCTGCTAGAAGCCAGGCCGAGATATTCTCCACATGGAGGTTGACGTCAGGCGTAGGGTGAGGAGCTGTGTTGACCAGCGTTGTGATGAATACAGCATTATCGATGGCCTTCCAATTCCTCGCCATACCCCCCTTACTAGTAGGGATTTTACTGGTGGTCAGATGTAGTAGAGTGAATTTAATCAAGTGGTGATCAGACCAAATGCACGGAGTGACGGATAGATCGGATACCGCCAGATTGGTGGTCCACAGTTGGTCCAAGGTGTGACCTTTTAGGTGGGTGGCAGAAGAGATCTGCTGAATGAAGTTCATGTTTTCCAACGATTCAGTCAACTCATTGGAGTGAGGCCCTCCTTGAGGATCGTTAGCCCAATAGTTGAAATCGCCAATCAGAAGAATTCTAGTATGATTTGTGACAAGGTGTGCGATTTGTTCTCCCAACGATTGGGGGAATAGGGGCATATGTTGAGGGGCCTATAAAGTAATACGCAGATCAGTGGTGCCGATTCGGACTCAAATTTGATAACAATATTATCTGCTGCGGGGAGGCAAAGTGGGATAAGGGCCGTAAAAGTCAGGCTCTTATGAATAATAGCCGCCACTCCGCCTCCCATCTTGCCAAGAGGACGGTTTGTTTGCAGGATGTAGTAATCATAGGGTAAGGCGGCTAAGATATCGGGCGAGGATTCGGAAGTAAGCCAGGTTTCAGTGAGCAGGAGGATATCAGGTTTGTCTGAGTCTAAGAGGGTAAATATTTCTAGTTGATGTTTAACTAGGGAGCGAGTATTAAGATAGGTTATTGCTAAAGCTTTAGGCTCCAGAGTTTTTCCTTTTTGCGAGTGAAAATGGGGTGTAGGTAGTTTAAGCTCGGGGAATGAGCCTCGCTTCTGATGTATGCTATTGTATAGCAAACATACTATAGTCTTAGAATCAGGTGAAGGTGCAATAGATTGGAACGTTTTAAGTTCTTGGGATGTGTATTTATAGAATTGGGCAAGGTGACTGGGCCCTGGGCTCGTCTGGGCGCGGACGGGCGCAGACGGGCTTGCCTTAGGCGTGCCTTCGGCGCGCCGTCGGCGCGCCTGCTGCGCACGTCCGCTGCGCTCCCGTGTTGCAGCCGGCATTTATGTCAGCTGAATGCCTTAACCCCTCCTCTGGCCCACGTGATCGGACACCGGGGAGGAGGCAGGAAGATGCTGGGGCGCGCTACGCTATCAGCGGTAAAGTACAATATCAGGCAAGATACACAAATTCAATTTCATACAAAAGGAATTAAAAGTTTTTAAAAGTTTAGACAAATGCGATTAAGATCAGCTAAAAGGACGCTGTGTCAGGATGGCGGCCTCTTACCTAGAGTGCCCGCTCCCGCGTTGCAGCCGGCATTTATGTCAGCTGAATGCCTTAACCCCTCCTCTGGCCCATGTGATCGGACACCGGGGAGGAGGCAGGAAGATGCTGGGGCGCGCTACGCTATCAGCGGTAAAGTACAATATCAGGCAAGATACACAAATTCAATTTCATACAAAAGGAATTAAAAGTTTTTAAAAGTTTAGACAAATGCGATTAAGATCAGCTAAAAGGACGCTGTGTCAGGATGGCGGCCTCTTACCTAGAGTGCCCGCTCCCGCGTTGCAGCCGGCATTTATGTCAGCTGAATGCCTTAACCCCTCCTCTGGCCCACGTGATCGGACACCGGGGAGGAGGCAGGAAGATGCTGGGCGCGCTACGCTATCAGCGGTAAAGTACAATATCAGGCAAGATACACAAATTCAATTTCATACAAAAGGAATTAAAAGTTTTTAAAAGTTTAGACAAATGCGATTAAGATCAGCTAAAAGGACGCTGTGTCAGGATGGCGGCCTCTTACCTAGAGTGCCCGCTCCCGCGTTGCAGCCGGCATTTATGTCAGCTGAATGCTTTAACCCCTCCTCTGGCCCACGTGATCGGACACCGGGGAGGAGGCAGGAAGATGCTGGGGCGCGCTACGCTATCAGCGTAGAGCATACTTAAATAGGCAGAATCCAAGCTAATAGGCCTGCTCCTATTAAAATAAGGGTAAAGATGCCCCTTGCTGTATTTCATGTAATATTTACAGAAAAGCAAAAAATGTAAGGTTGACCCTGGTAAGTAATTCTAACCGTACTTACCAGTAACTTGTATTTCCTTCCATTGGAATCCATTGTCTGGTTTTCCGCAGAAAAGTTTCAGTGTCGTTTTTCACAAACTACAAATATTCCTTAAAAATCGCCTGTATGACTTAAACGCATTCTTTCAACTGTTTACAGGAGATGCACCAGTGCTGGATCCAGGATCCACCACTGAGTAAGAAAAAGTAACGATAACACTACTTACCTGCTAAGTGAATTTCCTCCCGTAGGATAACATTGGTGATTCTATGTGAAAAAGTTTCGAAGTGTCAAGTTTTAAAATACAATAATATTCCTTAAAAATCACTACTGTAACCAAAACGCTTTTACTCAACTGTTTACAGGAGATGTCCCAGGACTGAATCTAGGATCCAGTCCTGTGGTTAGAAAAGTAACTAATTGCATTTAACTAGAAATTCACATTGAGCTCAATGTTGCATTGTGTTTGAAATTGTGTTGCCCATTGCAACAACTGTAACTACTGTACTTAAAAGTCTATTGCCTATTTGCAAAGTATTTAAACTAAAGTAATTCATTCTGAGAAAGTATATTTTGTAATGTAATGTATAATGTAATTACAATGTAATTTAAAAAATAAAATATCTAAAAATAAATAGTTTAAAAAAATGTAGTAAATCAGTATCAAAAAAATAAATATAACAATTAATACATGTAAAAATTGTCATTTACAAAACCTTTGAAATTCACTGAAAAAAACCATAGGTTTCAGACATGTTATAGTTAGGAATTAGCATTTATAAAACCTTTGAAATTCACTGAAAAAACCATAGGTTTCAGGCACGTTATAGTTAGAAATTAGCATTTAAAAAACCTTTGAAATTCACTGAAAAAACCATAGGTTTCAGGCACGTTATAGTTAGAAATTAGCATTTAAAAAACCTTTGAAATTCACTGAAAAAACCATAGGTTTCAGACTCGTTATAGTTAGAAATTAGCATTTAAAAAACCTTTGAAATTCACTGAGAAAACCATAGGTTTCAGACACGTTATAGTTAGAAATTTGCATTTAAAAACCTTACAAATTCACTGAAAAAACCATAGGTTTTAGGGACACTTATAGTTAGTTGGACATTGCACTCGTACAAAACCCGTGAAATTCCCCCGTTATAGTTAGTTCAGCTAACTATAACTCGCGCCCCCGCAATGCACTGCTGATGACGTCACATATTACATCACTCATGACATGGTCAGTGACATCACTGATGACATCACTGATGACATCTAAAATGACATCACTGATGACACCACTGATGACATCATCCACATGATAATCTGATGCACCTCCTCACACCCTAATATAACCTTTGATACACGCACTCTAAATTACAGACTGCCATTCGCAAAACCATAGACACTCCAATAACTACATACCCACTCATTGATTCTTAGGTCTACACACACATCCACTCACTCACCTGTACAGTCACTCATACTTACGGTCACTCAGTACAGGACTATCATATGCACTCATACTCCTATATAGACACTCAAACACTGCCACTCATCCATAGAGGTACTCACACACCTAGTCAGTCATGCAAATAATTAAACACACTGCCATTTACTCACCTATACAGTTATACACACACCAGCTCACTTACTCATACAAATACTAGCACATTCTTATGCTCTTATACAATCACTGATGCAAGCACACACTCATCCATACAGTCACTCTCACAATCACACACTCTCGCTTATAGCTATTTATATACTCCAACACACATATATACTGCCTTTCACATATGTAGTTACTCACACATGTACCACTGGGACATACATTCACTCACTAATACACTCTTACACACACTTACCCACCCATACAGTCTATCACAGATGCACTCTTGAAACCATCCACCCAGTGAATCACCCACTCACACATCTATGCACAGAGTCGCACCCACCCCACCCACACAAACACTCAGGCACCCATACAGATACTCAGACAACCAATCAATAACTCATATAGACACTCATGTAGCTATTCACAAACCCATGCAGCCACTTACACAGCAACAGACAGACGGATACAGACATTCACCCAGTTTAGTCACTAACCCATGCATTCAGTAAGATACGTTTAATCATCACTTATAGTTAGTCACGCACCTACTAAATCATCCATACAGACACTTATACACCCACTCATTCTTCAATATGCCTTTCCCTATATATATTAAACATATTTAAACTTTACAGAAACACACAGTCACTGGATAATGTCATCAGTGATGTCATTTGAGATGTCATCAGTGATGTCATCAGTGATGTCACTGACCATGTCATGAGTGATGTAATATGTGACGTCATCAGCAGTGCATTGCGGGGGCGCGAGTTATAGTTAGCTGAACTAACTATAACGGGGGAATATCACAGGTTTTGTTTGAGTGCAATGTCCAACTAACTATAACTGTCCCTATGGTTTTTTCAGTGAATTTGTAAGGTTTTTTAAATGCAAATTTCTAACTATAACGTGTCTGAAACCTATGGTTTTTTCAGTGAATATATATATATATATATATATATATATATTATTTTATTTTAAGCTTAAGCTCCCAGGTTTCACCCAACTGCCAAACTCTGGACGGGTGCTATATCCCGATAATGAGAGGGTGAATCAGGTAGACATAATAAAGCTCAATGCAGGCATGGAGCACTCACAGGACATTGATGATTTATTATGAGCAAATGTATTTAGGCACACGGCCTTCTTCAGTGCTCGTGAAAACTTAATAAAAAATGTTTAAATTCCTTCAAAAATGCCATAGAACAACAAAAGAGGGGAGCCCATCCTGGAGCAATAGATGGCCCTGGGACCGCCACCCCCAACCAGGTTTGCACAAGGAGGTTACAGTAGGGAACTTCTCATGCAGTTTCAAATGGCAGCAAATAAGAGAGCTAGAGATACCATCCTATTTGCCAAGTCAACTAAAAAGCAAGAAGGAGGAGTCTGATTCACTTAGGTGTTTGGCAATCAGGACCAGGCACTGCAAATTTTCTTTAGGAAGCACTGGCATATTGTCAAGGCCGATCCAGTAATTGGTCCTAAAATGCCAAAAACTCCATTAATTACTTACAGGCGAGCCTACTCAATGAAGAATGCATTAGTGAAAAGTAGCCCCAAGGTTGTCATCAAGGGCAATTGGCTTAAGCCGAAGGAAGGTTTTTGGAAATGCTCTAGGTGTAGAGAGTGCACATTAGAAATGAACTCTGTAGAGTATTCATCTCGCTTTCATGAGAAATCTAGTACCTGGGGTACATATACCTGTAAAACTGAGTTTGCTGTATAAGTGCTGACATGTAGTTGCAACCTGCAATACGTATGGAGCTTTACTTGGCAAGTACACAAGATGATACTGCAGCACATGACAGCTATCTGTAATATTGCCCACACATATCCTGCAGCCAAACACTGTGAGGTAAAACATAATCATGACATTAAGCAGGTGATCTATTTTGTAATTTATGCAGTTCCAATCAACAGACGAGGGGGAGATCAAGTTAAAGCTTTGAGACAACACAAAATGTGATACATACTAAATCTGGATTGTAAAACAGCTAACAGGCTTAACACAGATGAAGAGCTGCATGCTTGTCTGTAAAACCATTCTAAATGACTTGAAAATGTAATGATTTTTTAGAAATAAGTTGGTTCTTAGGAAAGTCTCTTTTAATGGGCTCCTGTTAGGATTTGAGTACATGGAACAAGGCGTCCCTTTTTTTCAGTTAAAGATTTACTTTGATATCAATCTTTATGATTTGGCATATTATGGTGATAAAAAAATTTTTTGCCATAAATTTATTATGACATCTAGTATATTGCAGTATTGATCCAAAAGTGGCCACGTGGACTTCATTTTGTGTTACACTTTTTATGTATTTTTTGATGTATTTATATGTTCTATTGCTCAATGAAATGCAATTTATTGGACATAACATGGTTTGACACAATCCAATTTTTGTGATAGAATGGATGTTTAAGCTGTACCTGGAGTTCAATAAGCCCATTTGGGCTGTAAAACGTGCAGTCCTAAGCCCGATTATGTATTAGGTGCCTTGTATTGAATAAGCCAACTTGGGCAGCATGCGTGTTTAATTTGCAAAGAATGTACTGCAGCCGCGTAATGAAATTAAACTAATGTGGCTACAAATATCCGATGATATGATCTGAGTATGGTGTTTATGTCTATGCCAAACGATAAGTATTGTTTCAATATTCTTGATGTGAATAAACCAACCTGAGCTGTATCTTGCGTCTGCATTAATCCTAGCTTGGAATTTGCATATATATATACATGTATATATATATATATATATATATATATATATATATATATATATATATTCCCATGCCTTACGTCTGTCCACGAGCGCAGAGATACCCCTTCAGGGGTGATTCAGGCGCTATATAAAGTTATAAACTTTAATAATAATTAATAATAATAATCATGAGACTCAATATTAAAAGGAGGAATATTGCATTTCAGGTAGTTTAATATTTTTTAACAAAATATTGTTGTATATAATATTGTTTTATTTGATATAGTTACATAAAATATTGTTTTCTAAATTGTTTGATAAATGTTGGTTATTTTATTATAATGAGTTATTATTGTTATAATTATATGTGTGTTACTTTTTTAATATATTTTGAAAACTTTTATGAGAAATGTATTTCTTTAAAATTAATTAGAAATTGTTAATTGAATAGCAAGTTTTTTTTTTTTAAAGGATTAGGATGGGGAGGTTTTTAAACTATTCTTTTTAATTTCTAATATTTTCTTATAATCAAATTTTAAAATTAAAAATTAATTATGTGAATTATCTAACTAATCGTTAATTAAATAATTTGTTGATTTTTAATACATTGTTAATTGTGTGATCAGTTTATTTAATTATTCAATTGTGTTCATTCATTTTATATTTATATGTTTTTCAATTGTAATTGTTTTATTTAATACTTAATTTTCTATTAATAGTTAAAAAAAAATATAGTTTTCTAATATTAATTTTAATGGTTTGTCAATATTTGTGTTTTAGGTGGTAGAAAAGGAGGTGTTTTGATTTAAAATACTTTTAGTATTTTTTACATTTTTATTTCTTTCATTGTAATTTAACATTTTTATTTTTCAAATGTCATTTTATATGTTTTATATTTCATGAAAAACACAAAAAAACACAAAGGTTCCTATTCTCTATATACACTAATTTGGATCATGGGCATTACACAGTGTTGTGACTAATGATCACAAAGGTAAATGCATTAAAGTATACAGTATTCAAACAAAAGAGTCAGTATCACATGAGAAAACCAATAACAAGCTAAATGGGACATATCAAATTTATTCCATAAAAAGCACAAATAAAGTTAAAAACATTTCATATTTTAATACAATATTGCACTAATATACATCACAAGAAAACAAAAAAGTCGACGCTGCGTTTCGGTGAGTTGGTTATAGGTCAGCTTCTTCAGGACAGTTTTCTATGTAATGAAAACAATCAATTAATAACAATCTCATATATTTTGTCACCATATCACTTGAACCTACAATACTACATGTTAAAATTTGTGCATCTGACTCTAAAAAAACACAATATGTGCATTAATCAATTGTAAAGTCTATTGAATATCATCTCTAATAAAAATTAAATAAAAATAAACATAGCCCCTAGAGGCAATATTCTATGTGATCTACAAAAAGTATAATTTCACCTAATAATTTAGTCACTACCCATGATCCATGTTAGTATAGACAAATTTAAAATATAACAATTCAAACCTACCAAGGTAGGAAAGTGCTCAAATAAAAATTCACTGGGCACTTGTGGAAGCAACGTGCTTGAGTTGAAAATGTAGTTTGAGGATATCCCGCCTCGTATTTTAGAGATTACTGTTACAATCCTAAAGTAAAAGAAAAGGGTAAGGAGACAGAACGATGTTCTCAATGGTATTACCAAAGACATAATTCCCAATATTGGCAAAGGTACACGTACCTTAATTTAAAAGCCAATAAGCATTTGTTAGGTTCGTTGGTGCCACCAATATATATTTTTTTAAAGAAAATAAGGTCTAGGGAAAAAAAAGGAGGAAGAATTTACAGAGAGAATATCTCTATCAAATCATCGAAAAACGATAAATGACAAAGGTACTAACGGGCTTACCCAAAAATGAATGGACTGATCTAAATACACCAATAATGGATGAGCCGTGGTTGGAGATAACAAAATTTAGCACTCTCCCGCAGGTTTCACATCTAATGACCAAAAGACAATTTTAAAAGAGAGAAAGAAAGAGGCAGAAAAACGTCACTCCATGTTACAGTTATGAGGGCACCTACTAAATTAAAAGGCTACTCAAGTTTTACCTGATCAGGTTGCTGTAATATTCATGCAGCCGGCTAAATATAAACCTATAATAAAAATGCACCGAATAACTTATTTATATTGTGCACGATATAAATAATACAATCAATCCATTATTTTAGCGTAATACGTGTTATTTCTCATATAAGCATAAATCCTATAAGGCTATTTAACATAAAGGGCTTATATTGATTCCGAGGTTGGAAATTAGAGCGTATATATTTGTAATCAAGATTTATAAAAGCCTCAAAAGTATCTCTTATGTTCCTGATTCTGACGGTAATTATCCATCATTCTCAAGTCATTGAGCATCTATCATAAGCTTGAGCTTCTTATATTCCTAATGCTATCTGATCACGATGTGTTAGCACCGTTGTATAAACAAAACGATCTGAAAAGCACACAGGGGCCATTCTGTCGTTTCACTATTCTAATATGCAGGCTTAGAAGCTAAAAATGAGGCCAACACTTTGTCAAAATCCTAAGTACTACATCTACATCGATGCTGTA
The DNA here is from genome assembly GCA_963921515.1 of Calotriton arnoldi. Classification (NCBI taxonomy): domain Eukaryota; kingdom Metazoa; phylum Chordata; class Amphibia; order Caudata; family Salamandridae; genus Calotriton; species Calotriton arnoldi. The sequence goes on from CAWUFW010002309.1 coordinate 202,272, forward strand.
TACAACAGCCAGACACAAGACAATCGCGCTTACCTGTTAAAAATATTACGGCCTCCCTGCACCAACGAACAGCTTCCGGGTCAGGATACACATTTGTGTCAAACCCGGAACTACTTTATATCTCTTTCGGAAAAGACACGTGACTGATAAACGGAATTATTAGCAAATTTCGTATGCTCTCTCATTTTATATCATATGTCAAACAAGGGTCTATATCCTGAAGAAATTATGAGTTTGTTCATGAGACAGAGGCTAATTAAATGTATATTAAGAAGCATCATGTCTTGCAAAACAACCCCGATAATTAACCGAAAATAAATCGGCCATTTTGGAAGATTTTATCACTTCATCCTGAAAGGCAAAAAATAACCTGCCAGATTTATAAGACCCAGTAGTTATTCTGCATATAGCAATCAGAACTACTGTAGTATTGTTTAGACACAGTTATTGCTGAAAAAACAGACCCTGATAATGCTGTCGATCTTAAAAGATATATATATGTATTCAGGAGCGTCGTGGCTCGACAAAACACCCCATAAAAGACCAAAAATAAATCGGCCATTTTGAAAGGGAGTCCACTACATCCAAAGGGGCAAAGGACCTCCATATATATTCTGCATATAACAATCAGAACTGCTATTATGTTAATTAAACACAGTTATTGCTGAAAAACGGACTATGATGATGCTGTTGATCTTGAAAGATGTATATATATATATTCGGGAGAGTCATGACACGACAAAACACCCCATCATGGACCAAAAATAAATCGGCCCGTTAGGAAAGGAGTCCACTGCATCCAAAGGGCCTCCATATATATGCGCGACATACCTGCTGTCCTCCATACAACAATTAGTACTAATGTAATAGTATTTCAGCTCAGTTATGGGTGAAGAAAGGACCAGTCAGGCCGAGGGGATAAGCATATTCATTAAATAAGCCTCTCCCAATCTTCCTTACTGTTTAAACCTTTTCTGAAGGTATTAAAACGGGACATATAAAATTGTTCCCGTTTTTTTCTTTTCAAGGTTAAATCACCACCTCGATTGTTCATATGAATAGTTTCAATTCCACACCATATAAGATCTTCAACTTTATGGTGTTTTTCGAGCCAATGTTCTACCAGAGGGGCAGTTCTTCTCTTTGTTCTTATGGCAGACTTATGTTCATGAATTCTGATCCTTATTTCTCTTGATGTTTCACCTACGTATCCCAAATGACATGGGCACATAATAAAATATATCAAGTTTTTAGTCCTGCAATTCATAAAGTTTTTAAATTTATGGGTAGTACCATTATGGCATATAGTGGGTCCTTTCATAATGTTAATACAGTTATTACACCCACTACATGCAAATGTGCCCGTTGGTAAAGGGGCATTTGGTAAACAGGGTTGCTTATTAACACTCGTATCTCTATACGTATGTACCAAGCAGTTCCTGATAGTGCGATTGCGCCTAAATGAGAACATAGGTTTAGGTAAAGTCTCTTTTTTTGGTTGGTTAAAAGATGCCAATTTCTGTTTACAATGTTTTTAATTTTGTTACTGATTGTACTGTGATTAGTAACAAAAATTAAAGGTAACTTGTCTGGGACCAGTTTGTTGGAGTTGTTCTCAAAAAAGGGATCCCTGTTAAAATATTTAGCTCTTTTGTATGCTTGCTTCACTAATTTTTTTGGGTAACCTCTATTGAGAAGTTTGGTAGTCAGTTTGTCAGCATGTTTATCATAATCCTTGATACTTGTGCAATTACGTTTTAGACGTAAAAATTGTCCAACCGGAATATTGTCCTTTTGACAGGCAGGGTGATTACTATTATAATGAAGCATTGTATTTCGATCGGTGGGCTTACTAAATAATTCCACATTTAGATATCCATCCACATTTTTAATCTGGATATCCAGAAATTCACAGAAATTTCTATTAACAGTGGAGGTAAATTTAAGATTATCATCTCCAAGATTTAGCCATTCTATGAAATCTGCCAGGATCTCTCTGGTCCCTGTCCATATAAAAAACACATCATCAATGTATCGGGACCAATGAGAAATGTTCTCAAAAAATGGGGCCGATACATTGAAGATGTGCTTCTCCTCAAATTGAGCAACATACAGACAGGCCAAACTGGGAGCACAGGTTGCTCCCATGCTAGTCCCCTTGATCTGTTTATAAAAATCTTTTTCAAATAGGAAGATATTGTTTTTTAATATAATGGTCACGCATTCTACAATGAAAGTCGCGTGAGCAGACAAATCATCTTCACCATTTCCAAGGAGATTCTCAATCATTTGTATAGTACTATCCTGAGGAATATTCGTATACAGTGCCTCTATGTCTAAAGTCACGAGACACTGTATCACAGGATTATATTCCAAGTTTTCAATTTTCTGGATCATAGAAGTTGTATCTTTAATGTACGCTCTTTGTTGTACTACCAAAGGCTGCAGGAAGATATCCACGTACTTACTTAAAGGTTCAGTGAGTGAATTAATGCTGGAAACAATGGGTCTCATGGGCGGATTGGCTATATTTTTGTGCACTTTGGGGAGCCCATATAGTGCAGGGATGATAGGATTAGCATTATGCAGGAAATTAAACTCATCCCTGCAAATAATGTCATCTTCCTTAGCAAAACTCAATAGGTTATTAACTGTAAGGATCAGAGCGGTCCACTCATCTTTATTAGAAATCTGATAGTGTTGGTTATTATTCAGGAGTATATACATTCTATTATTATAATCTTCAGTATCCATCACGACAATACTACCGCCTTTATCGGCCGGTTTGATGGTAAGATTATGGCATTGTTCCAAGGACTTAAGTGCTAATCGTTCTCTGGAAGTGAGATTATTATTGACCCAAATTTTCTTATTAAGTAAGTCGTCTATACTTTTTTCTACCACTCGTTCAAACACCTCTATGTCTTTGTTAAGAAGATGTATTTGAGGTGTCCAAGTTGATTTAGGTTTCAACCCTGATTTATTGTCTGTAGGTGGTCTCACATTCCCTTCAAAAAAGGCATTCAGTCTTATTTTCCTGAAGAAGCTCTGTAAATCTCTCTCTAGATTATATCTATCAACTGGTAAGGCTATTGCATAACCCAACCCTTTTTCCAACACACTCTCTTCATCCCGTGATAAAATCCTATGTGAGAGATTTATAATTGGGGCCTTATCGTCTAATCCCATTTCTTCTGGCTCCTTGTATGGGGACGGTGTTGGAACTGATTTTGTCCGTGGAAATTTCCTCTCCCCCTGCCCCTTCCCCTTGTTGGTACATAACTCTTTTGTCGTTGTTCTAAAAAAGACAATGTTTCTCTGCTGGAGCTAGGCAGGGGATCCCTCTCTTTATTACTATGATTTTCTTGTTGGATATCATTATCCGAATCAGAACTTGTGTAGGAAGTATCAAAAAACCGCACATTCTTTTTAGGAAAATTTCTTGTCGGTTGTTGCCATGCTCTCCTATATGTACTCTCTTCTCTAGGTCTATCGTAAAAATCTTTTTGGAGGTATGGGTAGACATATTCCAATTTGTAATTGGAAATGTCTTTCCTTAATTTATTAGATTTTTTGTTCACCAAATAATCCCTGTAACCAGAGATATCCCCTGAATTTCATCCAACTTTTTTAGCTTCTTCCAAAGCGGTATTCTCTTTTATTTTAAACTCCATTTGTTCGATTTTCGTTCTTTCAATAATTAAAACTTCATGGGCTGTTTCTATTATTAATAACATCCAATCACGACTGCATCTGTTAGCAATGAATGTCCAATTTTCTATGAATTTCTGATTTTTAATAAAAACACCAGGTTCATTATTGACCTGTAAGCCCTTGGGTATAATTCCCTTCTTGCAGTATTCAATAAGAAAATCTGCATGTAATTCAGTTCTTATTATTTTCTTTTGAGATTCCATAATATTTTCCATTGTTCCTCGTCACTATTATCTAGTGTGACAGTGGATATGTTTTTGGAAGTACCATTGATAATCTTCTTAAATTGATCTTCCGAAAAACCATACGTTTTTAATCCTTCCATATAAATCCCAATCTCAAGGGTGGATGGACAGAAAAACTCCCCAGCTAACAAGCTGTACGTGAAATTTAAAAAAAAAGGGGGAGAAACCCTTCTATTCAGAAAAGGGACTGGGTAATCAACACAAAAAAACACAAAGGTCCCTATTCTCTATATACACTAATTTGGATCATGGGCATTACACAGTGTTGTGACTAATGATCACAAAGGTAAATGCATTAAAGTATACAGTATTCAAACAAAAGAGTCAGTATCACATGAGAAAACCAATAACAAGCTAAATGGGACATATCAAATTTATTCCATAAAAAGCACAAATAAAGTTAAAAACATTTCATATTATAATACAATATTGCACTAATATACATCACAAGAAAACAAAAAAGTTGACGCTGCGTTTCGGTGAGTTGGTTATAGGTCACCTTCTTCAGGACAGTTTTCTATGTAATGAAAACAATCAATTTATTTTCGGTTAATTATCGGGTTTGTTTTGCAAGACATGATGCTTCTTAATATACATTTAATTAGCCTCTGTCTCATGAACAAACTCATAATTTCTTCAGGATATAGACCCTTGTTTGACATATGATATAAAATGAGAGAGCATACGAAATTTGCTAATAATTCCGTTTATCAGTCACGTGTCTTTTCCGAAAGAGATATAAAGTAGTTCTGGGTTTGACACAAATGTGTATCCTGACCCGGAAGCTGTTCGTTGGTGCAGGGAGGCCGTAATATTTTTAACAGGTAAGCGCGATTGTCTTGTGTCTGGCTGTTGTATACAGCATCGATGTAGATGTAGTACTTAGGATTTTGACAAAGTGTTGGCCTCATTTTTAGCTTCTAAACCTGCATATTAGAATAGTGAAACGACAGAATGGCCCCTGTGTGCTTTTCAGATCGTTTTGTTAATACAACGGTGCTAACACATCGTGATCAGATAGCATTAGGAATATAAGAAGCTCAAGCTTATGATAGATGCTCAATGACTTGAGAATGATGGATAATTACCGTCAGAATCAGGAACATAAGAGATACTTTTGAGGCTTTTATAAATCTTGATTACAAATATATACGCTCTAATTTCCAACCTCGGAATCAATATAAGCCCTTTATGTTAAATAGCCTTATAGGATTTATGCTTATATGAGAAATAACACGTATTACGCTAAAATAATGGATTGATTGTATTATTTATATCGTGCACAATATAAATAAGTTATTCGGTGCATTTTTATTATAGGTTTATATTTAGCCGGCTGCATGAATATTACAGCAACCTGATCAGGTAAAACTTGAGTAGCCTTTTAATTTAGTAGGTGCCCTCATAACTGTAACATGGAGTGACGATTTTTCTGCCTCTTTCTTTCTCTCTTTTAAAATTGTCTTTTGGTCATTAGATGTGAAACCTGCGGGAGAGTGCTAAATTTTGTTATCTCCAACCACGGCTCATCCATTATTGGTGTATTTAGATCAGTCCATTCATTTTTGGGTAAGCCCGTTAGTACCTTTGTCATTTATCGTTTTTCGATGATTTGATAGAGATATTCTCTCTGTAAATTCTTCCTCCTTTTTTTTCCCTAGACCTTATTTTCTTTAAAAAAATATATATTGGTGGCACCAACGAACCTAACACATGCTTATTGGCTTTTAAATTAAGGTACGTGTACCATTGCCAATATTGGGAATTATGTCTTTGGTAATACCATTGAGAACATCGTTCTGTCTCCTTACCCTTTTCTTTTACTTTAGGATTGTAACAGTAATCTCTAAAATATGAGGCGGGATATCCTCAAACCCCATTTTCAACTCAAGCACGTTGCTTCCACAAGTGCCCAGTGAATTTTAATTTGAGCACTTTCCTACCTTGGTAGGTTTGAATTGTTATATTTTAAATTTGTCTATACTAACATGGATCATGGGTAGTGACTAAATTATTAGGTGAAATTATACTTTTTGTAGATCACATAGAATATTGCCTCTAGGGGCTATGTTTATTTTTATTTAATTTTTATTAGAGATGATATTCAATAGACTTTACAATTGATTAATGCACGTATTGTGTTTTTTTAGAGTCAGATGCACAAATTTTAACATGTAGTATTGTAGGTTCAAGTGATATGGTGACAAAATGTATGAGATTGTTATTAATTGATTGTTTTCATTACATAGAAAACTGTCCTGAAGAAGGTGACCTATAACCAACTCACCGAAACGCAGCGTCAACTTTTTTGTTTTCTTGTGATGTATATTAGTGCAATATTGTATTATAATATGAAATGTTTTTAACTTTATTTGTGCTTTTATGGAATAAATTTGATATGTCCCATTTAGCTTGTTATTGGTTTTCTCATGTGATACTGACTCTTTTGTTTGAATACTGTATACTTTAATGCATTTACCTTTGTGATCATTAGTCACAACACTGTGTAATGCCCATGATCCAAATTAGTGTATATAGAGAATAGGGACCTTTGTGTTTTTTTGTGTTGATTACCCAGTCCCTTTTCTGAATAGAAGGGTTTCTCCCCCTTTTTTTAAAATTTCACGTACAGCTTGTTAGCTGGGGAGTTTTTCTGACCATCCACCCTTAAGATTGGGATTTATATGGAAGGATTAAAAACGTATGGTTTTTCGGAAGATCAATTTAAGAAGATTATCAATGGTACTTCCAAAAACATATCCACTGTCACACTAGATAATAGTGACGAGGAACAATGGAAAATATTATGGAATCTCAAAAAGAAAATAATAAGAACTGAATTACATGCAGATTTTCTTATAGAATACTGCAAGAAGGGAATTATACCCAAGGGCTTACAGGTCAATAATGAACCTGGTGTTTTTATTAAAAATCAGAAATTCATAGAAAATTGGACATTCATTGCTAACAGATGCAGTCGTGATTGGATGTTATTAATAATAGAAACAGCCCATGAAGTTTTAATTATTGAAAGAACGGAAATCGAACAAATGGAGTTTAAAATAAAAGAGAATATCGCTTTGGAAGAAGCTAAAAAAAAGTTGGATGAAATTCAGGGGGATATCTCTGGTTACAGGGATTATTTGGTGAACAAAAAATCTAATAAATTAAGGAAAGACATCTCCAATTACAAATTGGAATATGTCTACCCATACCTCCAAAAATATTTTTACGATAGACCTAGAGAAGAGAGTACATATAGGAGAACATGGCAACAACCGACAAGAAATTTTCCTAAAAAGAATGTGCGGTTTTTTGATACTTCCTACACAAGTTCGGATTCGGATAATGATATCCAACAAGAAAATCATAGTAATAAAGAGAGGGATCCCCTGCCTAGCTCCAGTAGAGAAACATTGTCTTTTTTAGAACAACGACAAAAGAGTTATGTACCAACAAGGGGAAGGGGCAGGGGGAGAGGAAATTTCCACGGACAAAATCAGTTCCAACACCGTCCCCATACAAGGAGCCAGAAGAAATGGGATTAGACGATAAGGCCCCAATTATAAATCTCTCACATAGGATTTTATCACGGGATGAAGAGAGTGTGTTGGAAAAAGGGTTGGGTTATGCAATAGCCTTACCAGTTGATAGATATAATCTAGAGAGAGATTTACAGAGCTTCTTCAGGAAAATAAGACTGAATGCCTTTTTTGAAGGTAATGTGAGACCACCTACAGACAATAAATCAGGGTTGAAACCTAAATCAACTTGGACACCTCAAATACATCTTCTTAACAAAGACATAGAGGTGTTTGAACGAGTGGTAGAAAAAAGTATAGACGACTTACTTAATAAGAAAATTTGGGTCAATAATAATCTCACTTCCAGAGAACGATTAGCACTTAAGTCCTTGGAACAATGCCATAATCTTACCATCAAACCGGCCGATAAAGGCGGTAGTATTGTCGTGATGGATACTGAAGATTATAATAATAGAATGTATATACTCCTGAATAATAACCAACACTATCAGATTTCTAATAAAGATGTGGACCGCTCTGATCCTTACAATTAATAACCTATTGAGTTTTGCTAAGGAAGATGACATTATTTGCAGGGATGAGTTTAATTTCCTGCATAATGCTAATCCTATCATCCCTGCACTATATGGGCTCCCCAAAGTGCACAAAAATATAGCCAATCCGCCCATGAGACCCATTGTTTCCAGCATTAATTCACTCACTGAACCTTTAAGTAAGTACGTGGATATCTTCCTGCAGCCTTTGGTAGTACAACAAAGAGCGTACATTAAAGATACAACTTCTATGATCCAGAAAATTGAAAACTTGGAATATAATCCTGTGATACAGTGTCTCGTGACTTTAGACATAGAGGCACTGTATACGAATATTCCTCAGGATAGTACTATACAAATGATTGAGAATCTCCTTGGAAATGGTGAAGATGATTTGTCTGCTCACGCGACTTTCATTGTAGAATGCGTGACCATTATATTAAAAAACAATATCTTCCTATTTGAAAAAGATTTTTATAAACAGATCAAGGGGACTAGCATGGGAGCAACCTGTGCTCCCTGTTTGGCCTGTCTGTATGTTGCTCAATTTGAGGAGAAGCACATCTTCAATGTATCGGCCCCATTTTTTGAGAACATTTCTCATTGGTCCCGATACATTGATGATGTGTTTTTTATATGGACAGGGACCAGAGAGATCCTGGCAGATTTCATAGAATGGCTAAATCTTGGAGATGATAATCTTAAATTTACCTCCACTGTTAATAGAAATTTCTGTGAATTTCTGGATATCCAGATTAAAAATGTGGATGGATATCTAAATGTGGAATTATTTACTAAGCCCACCGATCGAAATACAATGCTTCATTATAATAGTAATCACCCTGCCTGTCAAAAGGACAATATTCCGGTTGGACAATTTTTACGTCTAAAACGTAATTGCACAAGTATCAAGGATTATGATAAACATGCTGACAAACTGACTACCAAACTTCTCAATAGAGGTTACCCAAAAAATTAGTGAAGCAAGCATACAAAAGAGCTAAATATTTTAACAGGGATTCCTTTTTTGAGAACAACTCCAACAAACTGGTCCCAGACAAGTTACCTTTAATTTTTGTTACTAATCACAGTACAATCAGTAACAAAATTAAAAACATTGTAAACAGAAATTGGCATCTTTTAACCAACCAAAAAAAGAGACTTTACCTAAACCTATGTTCTCATTTAGGCGCAATCGCACTATCAGGAACTGCTTGGTACATACGTATAGAGATACGAGTGTTAATAAGCAACCCTGTTTACCAAATGCCCCTTTACCAACGGGCACATTTGGATGTAGTGGGTGTAATAACTGTATTAACATTATGAAAGGACCCACTATATGCCATAATGGTACTACCCATAAATTTAAAAACTTTATGAATTGCAGGACTAAAAACTTGATATATTTTATTATGTGCCCATGTCATTTGGGATACGTAGGTGAAACATCAAGAGAAATAAGGATCAGAATTAATGAACATAAGTCTGCCATAAGAACAAAGAGAAGAACTGCCCCTCTGGTAGAACATTGGCTCGAAAAACACCATAAAGTTGAAGATCTTATATGGTGTGGAATTGAAACTATTCATATGAACAATCGAGGTGGTGATTTAACCTTGAAAAGAAAAAAACGGGAACAATTTTATATGTCCCGTTTTAATACCTTCAGAAAAGGTTTAAACAGTAAGGAAGATTGGGAGAGGCTTATTTAATGAATATGCTTATCCCCTCGGCCTGACTGGTCCTTTCTTCACCCATAACTGAGCTGAAATACTATTACATTAGTACTAATTGTTGTATGGAGGACAGCAGGTATGTCGCGCATATATATGGAGGCCCTTTGGATGCAGTGGACTCCTTTCCTAACGGGCCGATTTATTTTTGGTCCATGATGGGGTGTTTTGTCGTGTCATGACTCTCCCGAATATATATATATATACATCTTTCAAGATCAACAGCATCATCATAGTCCGTTTTTCAGCAATAACTGTGTTTAATTAACATAATAGCAGTTCTGATTGTTATATGCAGAATATATATGGAGGTCCTTTGCCCCTTTGGATGTAGTGGACTCCCTTTCAAAATGGCCGATTTATTTTTGGTCTTTTATGGGGTGTTTTGTCGAGCCACGACGCTCCTGAATACATATATATATCTTTTAAGATCGACAGCATTATCAGTGTCTGTTTTTTCAGCAATAACTGTGTCTAAACAATACTACAGTAGTTCTGATTGCTATATGCAGAATAACTACTGGGTCTTATAAATCTGGCAGGTTATTTTTTGCCTTTCAGGATGAAGTGATAACATCTTCCAAAATGGCCGATTTATTTTCGGTTAATTATCGGGTTTGTTTTGCAAGACATGATGCTTCTTAATATACATTTAATTAGCCTCTGTCTCATGAACAAACTCATAATTTCTTCAGGATATAGACCCTTGTTTGACATATGATATAAAATGAGAGAGCATACGAAATTTGCTAATTATTCCGTTTATCAGTCACGTGTCTTTTCCGAAAGAGATATAAAGTAGTTCCGGGTTTGACACAAATGTGTATCCTGACCCGGAAGCTGTTCGTTGGTGCAGGGAGGCCGTAATATTTTTAACAGGTAAGCGCGATTGTCTCGTGTCTGGCTGTTGTATACAGCATCGATGTAGATGTAGTACTTAGGATTTTGACAAAGTGTTGGCCTCATTTTTAGCTTCTAAGCCTGCATATTAGAATAGTGAAACGACAGAATGGCCCCTGTGTGCTTTTCAGATCGTTTTGTTTATACAACGGTGCTAACACATCGTGATCAGATAGCATTAGGAATATAAGAAGCTCAAGCTTATGATAGATGCTCAATGCCTTGAGAATGATGGATAATTACCGTCAGAATCAGGAACATAAGAGATACTTTTGAGGCTTTTATAAATCTTGATTACAAATATATACGCTCTAATTTCCAACCTCGGAATCAATATAAGCCCTTTATGTTAAATAGCCTTATAGGATTTATGCTTATATGAGAAATAACACGTATTACGCTAAAATAATGGATTGATTGTATTATTTATATCGTGCACAATATAAATAAGTTATTCGGTGCATTTTTATTATAGGTTTATATTTAGCCGGCTGCATGAATATTACAGCAACCTGATCAGGTAAAACTTGAGTAGCCTTTTAATTTAGTAGGTGCCCTCATAACTGTAACATGGAGTGACGTTTTTCTGCCTCTTTCTTTCTCTCTTTTAAAATTGTCTTTTGGTCATTAGATGTGAAACCTGCGTGGAGAGTGCTAAATTTTGTTATCTCCAACCACGGCTCATCCATTATTGGTGTATTTAGATCAGTCCATTCATTTTTGGGTAAGCCCGTTAGTACCTTTGTCATTTATCGTTTTTCGATGATTTGATAGAGATATTCTCTCTGTAAATGCTTCCTCCTTTTTTTCCCTAGACCTTATTTTCTTTAAAAAATATATATTGGTGGCACCAACGAACCTAACACATGCTTATTGGCTTTTAAATTAAGGTACGTGTACCATTGCCAATATTGGGAATTATGTCTTTGGTAATACCATTGAGAACATCGTTCTGTCTCCTTACCCTTTTCTTTTACTTTAGGATTGTAACAGTAATCTCTAAAATATGAGGCGGGATATCCTCAAACCCCATTTTCAACTCAAGCACGTTGCTTCCACAAGTGCCCAGTGAATTTTAATTTGAGCACTTTCCTACCTTGGTAGGTTTGAATTGTTATATTTTAAATTTGTCTATACTAACATGGATCATGGGTAGTGACTAAATTATTAGGTGAAATTATACTTTTTGTAGATCACATAGAATATTGCCTCTAGGGGCTATGTTTATTTTTATTTAATTTTTATTAGAGATGATATTCAATAGACTTTACAATTGATTAATGCACGTATTGTGTTTTTTTAGAGTCAGATGCACAAATTTTAACATGTAGTATTGTAGGTTCAAGTGATATGGTGACAAAATGTATGAGATTGTTATTAATTGATTGTTTTCATTACATAGAAAACTGTCTTGAAGAAGGTGACCTATAACCAACTCACCGAAACGCAGCGTCAACTTTTTGTTTTCTTGTGATGTATATTAGTGCAATATTGTATTATAATATGAAATGTTTTTAACTTTATTTGTGCTTTTTATGGAATAAATTTGATATGTCCCATTTAGCTTGTTATTGGTTTTCTCATGTGATACTGACTCTTTTGTTTGAATACTGTATACTTTAATGCATTTACCTTTGTGATCATTAGTCACAACACTGTGTAATGCCCATGATCCAAATTAGTGTATATAGAGAATAGGGACCTTTGTGTTTTTTTGTGTTGATTACCCAGTCCCTTTTCTGAATAGAAGGGTTTCTCCCCCTTTTTTTAAAATTATATTTCATGAATACACTTATCATTTTAAATATGTTTAATTATTTTGTCTATATTTAAATGTTTTATTTAAAAAATCTAGGAGTGGGAATAATAAATCTGACAGTTCCAAGGTCCAACACTTGCTCTACTATTTGCTTAGACTGGAGTGGGAATAGTAAATCTGACACCTCCAAAGTCCAACACTTTCCTTACTTATGCTTATGTTGGAGTGGGTATTTAGTATTCTCACTTCAGCATAAACAAGTTAATAAGGGTTGCAGCAGGTACCGAGTGGGTGCTTGGCATTGACGGCGGTGTACCTACTTGCCACCACCCCCCTTCCGAGACCCATGGTGTGATTAATCATGACACCTTATATATATTTTGGTTCTTCTAAATATGAGGAACTCCTAAGTAACAGTGTGTTACTATAATTTAAATTTTTCACATTCTTGACCTCAGGTTAGGGTGGGCCTTAGCGCGCCCATACTGCCGAGGTTTACACTTTGGTCCTGAAGAATGCCTGGCTATTAGCATCATATGGGCAGAAACATGTTGACCACGCACAGTGGGATATAGCTGATTAATCTATCCAGCTCATATATCCCTTACTTTGTTTTTATTCGTGTCTGATTGGCCAACTAATAACATTATTTTTGGACACAATCTAGGCATTTTTAAACCACCACACAATCACTTTCACTTGTCACTCAAACAACACAAAACCTGCTCCGCAGTAATTCTGGCGTTGAAGCACACCAGGGGGGCATTCGGCCTTCCTGGTGGGGCCCGATGATGAAGCATGTCACCAACTAGGTTGGTGAGTGAGGGCTTTCTAAAGAATCAAGTCTGATTCCTCATGCTTGCTCTTCTCCTAATAATTAATTGCAACACACAAAAAAAAATCATGGCTACTTAAAAGATGCGCGGACTAGTAAAATATGAATGATTAAACTATATAAACTGCTAACCTAGGTCCTAAGACACAAAAATCACTAAAAAGGAGACAAAGAACAAAAAATCATTCCTCAGTCGCACAATTGTAGATATAACTCTAAGTCCTTAGACAGAACAAAAAACAGCATGTGATGGGGCTGTTTCCTCCTTTTCTAGAGAGTAAGGAATCTGGCAGGAGACGGGAGGCAATGTTGGAAGTATAGGAAGTTTAAGCTTTGATAGTTAAACAACATCATTGTGGTGGAGCAAATTCTCATGAGACTGTAAGAAATGCTTACAAATTCCAAACTATATATGGATTATAAAAAAATCAGTGTTTTCCACAAAAGCAATCTGAGCCACAGACTTGGACTGTCGTTTTTAGGTCTCGCCTTGGCAGCGCATAAAATGCGCTGTCTCAGCGAGACATAAAGTAATCTGTATGTTGGCTGAAACTTCCTCTAATTTCTTTTTCCGCTTGTGATTGGTTTACCAGAGGCATTGCTGTTGTTTTCTTCCTTTCTGTTGGCTGTTGATCCTATAGTTACTTCCGTGTAGTCCCGAAGCAGCGGCGCCTAAGTACAGTTTTCGTCCGCTCCTCTCGCACTTGTTTTAATTGCCTTGCCTGCAGTGTGCCATCTGTTTCTCACGCCGCATCACTCCGTCCTTAGTGGTAGTTAAAGCCTGAGCACTTGTGTTTTCATTTTTTATTTTAAACTTGTTCACCCAACTTGTTTATTTTAAGCAGGATCTGAATTCCCTCCCACCATTCCTTTGCTCTCCTCAGCCACACCCCGCCGCTCATCTCGTGCTTCCGCACGTCTTAAACAGGACCATCTGCTCGTGAGTCGGAATGCTGGCATGGTAGCCCAGCCTCCCTCCCAGCGCTGCCCGATTTAAAATAGCACCCATGCAGGTAATCCGCACATATTTCAGCTGCCTGGTGTGAAGTTCTTCAAAGGCAGCTTGTAACCCGAGCTGCCCTCTGCCTTCGCATAATGCGTGTTGCAGTGAGAAAAGAGCCCGCAGGGGCTTTTCAGGACTAGGTGCTCGGGCGAAGGCAAGGAAACTGAACTCGGAGCTAGGGTTGCCAGCCGGGCCCCCTGCTCCGAACCGAGCTCTCTTCCGGCACCACATTGAATGTCGCAGACCTGTCCCTCCTGTGCGACGTGTGCTTTGTGTTCCGGTACCTAGCGATATTAGCCGAACTGACCTCCTCGTCAGGGGTAGTAAGCGCTATATAAATACCAAATGTAGGTATACATTCGAAGAACAGGGTGCGAATCCCCGCTCCTCCACGAGACTACATTGTGTGATTCTGGGCATCATTTTATGCTCACTGTCTAGCCTCGTCTTCTATATCTTTTCAAAGGGGGTTTCTTAGAACCAGACTGGGCAAGGATGCATGAACGGCTTATAGTTTGCCCGTGGCTCAGTCAGAGAGCAGTGTTTATGAACTGGTCTGAGCAGGTTATATAAACAGGCCAGCGTGTGGGTTAATTGTCCCCGGTGTGGCCGCCCCCAATCCCTGTCTATCCGGAAGGCTGCCCAGGGAGCAGATGGGAGAGGCAGCAGCAGCTTCTCCCATCATTCTGTCTGGCTCTCCCTTTTCTCTCCCCCTCCCCCACCCTGGCTTGGCCAGAGGGGCAGATGGCCCAGAGCAGCTGGCAGCTTGTCAGCATTTTTTGGACGCCTGTTGCTGCTAAATATACAGAGTTAGCGACCGCAATTGGGACAAAAAGATTGGACAAATATAAATCTGTGTTTTCTGTCCATCTCTTCGCACACAACCACCTTATTCCAAAGAGGACCTATGTATGTGTGTACGCCCACCCATAGTGAGGTGTCTGTCACTCTTCGTCTCTTGTGGAAGCACAGCGGAGTTGTAGAAAGGGACAGATCAAGGCGCACATCAGGGCTGCGCGAGGAGACAAATATTAGATCGAGGCGCTATCTAACAATATACACACAGCAGGGATGTGTGTAGCTTGGCAGGGCCATGGGCGGAGGTCAGCGGGCGCACACGAGGAGCTCAGCCGGGTATGACGGGAGAGGAACAGATCCACAGAAGGTGCTCTGTAGGGCTACGTAAGGAGCTCTGCACGCGCTGAGAGGCGCGCAGAAGCAATTTGTCAGGTGCTTAGAAGCACCATGTGACGAGGTAACCAGGGCTATGTGAAGAGGTCTGCAAGTCTTTGCGGGGAGGTAAGGAACCATTCCCAGCCGACCCATTCAAACAGCTCAGTTTGGCTATGGTTCACGCTGCCTCTCTTCTTTCATCCTACTCGGCTTCCGAAGCATTGAACACTTCCCAAAGTATTTCATTAGCAATATCCAGATATTTTAAGTTTGGACGAGAAAGGTTTGTCAGCATTTTTTGGACGCCTGTTGCTGCTGAATATACAGAGTTAGCGACCGCAATTGGGACAAGAAGATTGGACAAATATAAATCCGTGAAAACAGATGCAGGGAACCATGTTCCAATCCCATCCTCGGCTCAACGTTCTGCGATCCCTGTAAATTACTTAATCTCCTTGTGCCTAAGAAGGAAAAAGTGTGTAAAGTAGCCTGATTCTGCTTTTAAGTGTTCTAATGCAATTGTGCCAGGTTGATGCTATTAAAAATACTGCCGGTAGCAATACTTGCATGGAACAGCTGTGGTCCTCCCGTTGTAAAAAGCTCTAATGCCATTGCACCAGGTTTTCACTATTAAAAATACTGCTGATGGCAATACTCTCATGGAACTGCGGTGGTACTCTTTTTGCTCCACTGAGCTTCAAACACGTCTATTAGGATCCTCCCACCACCTTGCCCAGCTCGCTACAGCACCAACTAAAATCCTCAAACTACTTTACTAAGCTCAGCACACAGTTCTACTGAACATCTAACATTCCCTCTTGGCTCCCGGCATGGCCCTGCTGGCCAGCACCCCGATCTCGTACCACAGCGCTGTTATCCCACTCAAATGGACTCACTGAGTTCTGCGCATGGACATATTTTGTCCGGATTTTCTGAGCTACTCACACAGCCTGGCTGAGCATCTCGAACAGCATATCTGAACTCAACACACCTTCCTACAGACCTCTATGCATAGCCCTAACAAAATCCTCTCACATAGCTCTGCCCTTGGGGCCGTCGCCTCCCCCCCGACCCGGGGTCAGATTGGCAGATTTCGAGCAGCTGTGCGGGCCGCACTGCCCCAGACACCTGATATAACAAGGCGCAGGGGCCGGGCCTTTCATGCGGGTGATGCGCCTGTATGTACTTACCCACAGGAAGCCGCCTTGAACTCAGGCCGGAATAATCTCCTCCGGAAACTCGCAATTAGATTGCGCGCAGCCCTGGGACTATCACCGGTTGATGTGATGTCAGGCCGGCTGCAGTCGTTCACCCCGCGCTGTTGCGGTATCACAGAAAGGGAACAACTGGCTGTTGGAAAGATATCTCAGTGGGCTGCGCGCCTGCGGCAGATATCTGTAAGACTATAATTTCTGCCGAGCCCAACTGAACCATTCATCCTTCCGAGGACGATAAAATCAGAACCGTGGTGAGTTAAAAAATATATATATAAATTCACACGGGACATTTTGTGAAGGGCGCTACGTGTTTGTTTGTTTTAGTGTTAACTCGTTGTTTTACCAAAACAGATTCTAGTTTTCAGAGCACCAGTGTACCTTTTTAACCCTTAAACAAAGTACGTTGACGTCAATGAGGTGGAGGGAGGGCTTGCAGGGACATTCTTGTGAGGATTTTGTGAAGATAGTTGGACTGACGACTAGGGAAAGTGGGGGACTGGCCCTTTGCACAGTGCTTTTGTTTCTTAGGTAATGTCATGTTTGTGTAGATTGACTGAATATCTCAGGCCAGTATTTTTGTGCCCGGTGATGTGTAGGTCTGGAAGTTCAAATGACAGAGCTGGCTGGACGTGTTGCTCATGAGACTGGGACATTTAACAGATACTATAAAGGGCTATAGCGCCAAGGGCCATAGCGCCAAGACTGACTCCACAGAAGGTGAGATTAAAAGCAGCTGCCTAATGGCCCCTTGTTACACGTGACACTTTAATCAAGCTATGTTACGTTTGTTTGCTTCCGCATTAAATTATCATATATATGCACAGCCAGTAATAGGTTAGTCAAGTGTCAAATATTCAGCAGGCTAAGATTTTGTGTGCGCGGTATGTAAAGTGACAAAAACAATTTGCACCACCTGCTTCTGTTTCTTTAGTGTTTGTCCTTGCTGTCACTCGTGTGCTGTTATGTTGCCCACAGAGGCGGGCAGGTGTGCGCATGTGCAGATGACAGTGGTGCAGCACGACAGAGGCATGCAACGGAAATAACGTAGAAAGGCGCGGGGTAAGGCAGCCTTAGCGTTGAAGACTTTAAAGTGCAGGTGCAGAGTTGACTGTTGTTTCTCTCCAGTGTATATTTTGGAGGTTGGGTGTTCGAAGTTTCTGTGGGTCCTGGGTCAAAAACCTGATGCGGAACACCATTAGAAGCGTCTTCCATTTTACCAGGTGCCACGAGCAGCTTATTCTAAGTGTAAACAAGCATTGGCAAACTCAACAAGTCTGAGTTTAATGTGCTGATGAATGCAAACTGCATTTGTGTATGCCTTGACCTTGCCAGGTAGGTCGCTCCCCCACCACACAGCTCCGCCTGTGCTGTCCGCCCGCTGCTGCTGCTGGTAAGCTCGCCCCTCCGCTTGTGGCCTCGGTGCCCCACTATACCGTGCCCGTATTTCTTCTGTTTTTTCTGTCCATTTTGCCTTCTGTGCCCCCGCTGCCCCACTGTACTGTGCCCGTATTTCTTCTGTTTTTTCTGTCCATTTTGCCTTCTGTGCCCCCGCTGCCCCACTGTACTGTGCCCGTATTTCTTCTGTTTTTTCTGTCCATTTTGCCTTCTGTGCCCCCGCTGCCCCACTGTACTGTGCCCGTATTTCTTCTGTTTTTTCTGTCCATTTTGCCTTCTGTGCCCCCGCTGCCCCACTGTACTGTGCCCGTATTTCTTCTGTTTTTTCTGTCCATTTTGCCTTCTGTGCCCCCGCTGCCCCACTGTACCGTGCCCGTATTTCTTCTGTTTTTTCTGTCCATTTTGCCTTCTGTGCCCCTCGCTGCCTCTCTCCATTCCCGCCGCTGCGTCCCCTGCGGCCCCGCCCCCCTGACTGCCCATTCGCTGCCCCTGCCTCCCAGCTGCTCCTCCCTCCCACCTCCCCATATATGGCGGCCGCTGCGCGGTGAGGAGAGCGACCCTTGACCTTGCCAGGTAGGTCGCTCCCCCACCACACAGCTCCGCCTGTGCTGTCCACCCGCTGCTGCTGCTGGTAAGCTCGCCCCTCCGCTTGTGGCCTCGGTGCCCGTGTTTACTTCTGTTTTTTCTGTCCATTTTGCCTTCTGTGCCCCCGCTGCCCCACTGTACTGTGCCCGTATTTCTTCTGTTTTTTCTGTCCATTTTGCCTTCTGTGCCCCCGCTGCCCCACTGTACTGTGCCCGTATTTCTTCTGTTTTTTCTGTCCATTTTGCCTTCTGTGCCCCCGCTGCCCCACTATACCGTGCCCGTATTTCTTCTGTTTTTTCTGTCCATTTTGCCTTCTGTGCCCCCGCTGCCCCACTGTACTGTGCCCGTATTTCTTCTGTTTTTTCTGTCCATTTTGCCTTCTGTGCCCCCGCTGCCCCACTGTACTGTGCCCGTATTTCTTCAGTTTTTTCTGTCCATTTTGCCTTCTGTGCCCCCGCTGTCCCACTGTACTGTGCCCGTATTTCTTCAGTTTTTTCTGTCCATTTTGCCTTCTGTGCCCCCGCTGCCCCACTATACCGTGCCCGTATTTCTTCTGTTTTTTCTGTCCATTTTGCCTTCTGTGCCCCCGCTGCCCCACTGTACTGTGCCCGTATTTCTTCTGTTTTTTCTGTCCATTTTGCCTTCTGTGCCCCCGCTGCCCCACTGTACTGTGCCCGTATTTCTTCTGTTTTTTCTGTCCATTTTGCCTTCTGTGCCCCCGCTGTCCCACTGTACTGTGCCCGTATTTCTTCAGTTTTTTCTGTCCATTTTGCCTTCTGTGCCCCCGCTGCCCCACTATACCGTGCCCGTATTTCTTCTGTTTTTTCTGTCCATTTTGCCTTCTGTGCCCCTCGCTGCCTCTCTCCATTCCCGCCGCTGCGTCCCCTGCGGCCCCGCCCCCCTGACTGCCCATTCGCTGCCCCTGCCTCCCAGCTGCTCCTCCCTCCCACCTCCCCATATATGGCGGCCGCTGTGCGGCCGCGCCGCTGGCGCGCCGAAGGCACGCCTAAGGCAAGCCCGTCTGCGCCCGTCCGCGACTGGACGGCGCCCAGCGCCAGAACCCCTGGGCCGCGCGCCCCCGCTCCAGCCTCGAGGACCGACGCCGATACGATGCCACCACACTCCACGCTCTCAACCCCGGACGGACGCACAACTGCTTCAAGGCCGCCCCGAAACGCACCCATGGTCCCTTCACCTGCCGGAACTGCAGCTACACCAGCCTCAGAGCCACCGAGGCGCCCGCCAAGAAGGACCTCAACCACCTCCGGTGCATCCTACTGAACACCCGCTCCGCACGCAAACACGCCGTCGAGCTCTGGGACCTGCTCGACACATCATCACCAGACGTCGCCTTCCTGACTGAGACCTGGATGAACGACTCCTCCGCCCCCGACATCGCCATAGCCATCCCGGCTATAAGATCACCCGCAGAGACCGCATCAACGCAGTAGGAGGAGGAATCGCCATCGTCCACAAGAACACCATCAGGGTCTCGACCAGCACCGACGACACTCTCAGCACCGCCGAACACATGCACTTCCAGATCCACACGGACCCCAACACCAACCTTAGAGGCACCCTTGTCTACAGACCCCCTGGGCCCCGACCCCAGTTCAGCGACTCCATCGCCGACTTCATCAGCACGCACGCCCTGACCTCTACCGACTACATCCTCCTCGGAGACCTGAACTTTCACCTGGAGAACAACAACGACAGCAACTCCACCACCCTGATCGACAGCCTCGCCAACCTCGGCCTGAGCCAGCTCGTCACAACACCGACCCACTCCGCCGGCCACACGCTTGACCCCATCTTCTCCTCAAGCTCCCACGTCTCCTTCAGCCACACCACAGAACTCCTCTGGACCGACCACCGCTGCATCCATTTCACCTTCCAGAAACCCACCACACACCACCGCACCCAACAGATCCCACGCCGCTGCTGGAGCAAAGTCACCGAAGACCAACTCCGGGCAACCCTCACTCTCAGCCCTCCCTCCGACCCATCCAACACCGACGGCGCTGCCTGCAACCTCAGACGATGGATGGACGACTGTACCAACACCCTCGCCCCGCTGAAAAAGCTCACCTACAGCGACACCACCAAAAGAGCCAGCTGGTTCACCTTGGAACTCCTAGCTTCCAAGCGTACCTGCCGGAAACTAGAGAAGAAATGGCACAGTGATAAGACACCGGACAGCTACACAGCCCACAAAGACGCCATCCGTAACCACCACCACCTCATCAGGTCCGCCAAGAGAATCTCCTTCAAAGACCGCCTCGACAACAACGCACACAACAGCAAGGAGCTTTTCAACATCGTGAAGGAACTCTCCAATCCCAGCTCCAACACCAACGACATCCCGCCGTCGCAACCCCTGTGCGATTCCCTCGCCACCTTCTTTCACCGCAAGATCGCCGACATCCACGACAGCTTCAACACCCAGACAGCCCCAACTAAGATCGATGTACCAGACCCGCCACACACCATCGACCACGACCCCCTGCCAGCCTGGGCCAGCGTGAACATCGAGGACACCATCAAGACCATGAGCACAATACACTCCGGCTCCCCGTCAGACCCTTTCCCGCACCACATCTTCAACAAAGCCAGCAGCTCCATCGCACCCCACCTGTGCAACATCATCAATCTCTCATTCGAGACCGCGACCTTCCCAGAGAGCTGGAAACACGCAGAGATCAACGCCCTACTCAAAAACCCAAGGCGGACCCGAGAGACCTCAAGAACTTCCGGCCCATCTCTCTGCTTCCGTTCCCAGCCAAGGTCATCGAGAAGATCGTCAACAAACAGCTAACCCGATACCTCGAAGAAAACAGCATCCTGGACCCATCCCAATCAGGGTTCCGCAGCAACCACAGCACTGAGACTGCCCTCATCGCCGCCACCGACGACATCAGGATCCTGCTGGACAATGGTGAGACCGCAGCCCTCATCCTGCTGGACCTCTCCGCCGCCTTCGACACTGTCTGCCACCGCACTCTATGCGCAGGCCTCCACGACGCAGGGATCCGAGACAAGGCCCTGGAATGGACCACCTCCTTCCTCAACGGCAGAACCCAGAGAGTCCGCCTCCCACCTTTCCGATCCGAAGCCTCCGAGATCATCTGCGGCATACCCCAGGGATCGTCCCTCAGCCCAACACTGTTCAACATCTACATGGCCCCGCTCGCACGCATCGCCAGACAGCATGACCTCAACATTATCTCCTACGCCGACGACACTCAACTGATCCTCTCCCTCACCAAGGACCCCCTCGCCGCCAAAGCCAATCTCCATGAAGGAATGAAGGCCGTCGCCGATTGGATGAAGATCAGCCGACTAAAGCTGAACACGGACAAAACGGAGGTCCTCATCCTCGGCTCCAACCCCTCAGCCTGGGACGACTCCTGGTGGCCAACGACGCTGGGAGCAGCCCCGACACCCACCGACCACGCACGCAACCTGGGAGTCATCCTCGACTCAACGCTCTCCATGGCCAAGCAAGTCAACGCAGTCTCCTCCTCCTGCTTCAACACCCTCCGCATGCTTCGCAAGATCTACAGGTGGATCCCGACAGACACAAGAAGAACAGTCACCCAGGCCCTCGTCAGTAGCAGACTGGACTATGGGAACGCCCTCTACGCGGGAGCCCCGGCCAAGCTCATCAAGCGACTGCAACGCATACAAAACGCCTCCGCACGCCTGATCCTCGACGTACCACGCCAAAGCCACATCACCCCCCACTTGAGGAACCTGCACTGGCTCCCCGTCGACAGGAGGATCACCTTCAAACTCCTCATCCACGCACACAAGGCACTCCACAAAACTGGCCCAGCCTACCTCAACAGACGACTCTTCTTCTACGTCCCCAACCGCCAGCTCCGCTCCGCCGACCTCTCCCTCGCCACCGTCCCTCGCATTCGAAGAACAACCACCGGCGGCAGATCCTTCTCACACCTCGCCGCCAAGACCTGGAACACCCTTCCACTAAGCCTACGACAGACCCAAGACCTGCTGACCTTCAGGAGGCTACTCAAGACCTGGCTGTTCGACCAGTAGCAGCATCCCCCCCCCCTTCCCTCTCCCCAGCGCCTTGAGACCCTCGCGGGTAAGTAGTGCGCTCTACAAATTCTGTGATTGATTGATTGATATTTCGATGCGTTCCCACATTAAAGCCGTTTGCATTGCCAATGTTTGTATTGTATTGTAGTGCTTTATGTATTGTTGTAAAGCTGGTGGGTTGTGTGCCTTTAAGGCTGTGTGTCGAAAACATGTATGTGTATTTGTGTGTTACATTTCCTGGCTAAAACATTTAGAAAACTCTACTGCTGTTAAAAAAACAAGCACTGGAATAGCCAATAGGTCTCGCTTTTGGGACCTTATAAGTATTTAGTTATGCAGCACAATATCCTTGGTGCAACAACATTAACTGTTGTATGGCTAAACACTTATAAGGTCCCAAAAGCGAGACCTATTGGCTATGCCAATGCTTGTTAATGTTTGTTCCAACTTTATCGGAACCTAGTACTACCGACATTGTCAGAAATAACTTGTTGTATGTTTAAATTTTAAACTTCTTTTTCCATCTAAGATGTACAAAAATAGGAAATTGGACGAATAACTTCGAAATGTGCTACTTGCATCAAATCTACAGGATGTAGACTTTCTTCATTTAGAGAATGCATTTTTATTTCGTGGTATGTCCTCTTTCTCACGAAAACAAACGTTCTTATTCCTTTTTGCATATTCTTACTACCGCACACGGCTAGGATAAAATTATATTCTAATGTCTGTGAATTTCGCGGCACCTGTCAGTGTCAGCAGTCACGTCTGCCATGTGAACTGTAATGAGATTAGAAAGCTCAATTTTCTCAGGAGTCTTAGAGCCTCAGGCTCCCTTTGTAGCAAAACTCAATCGAGCTATCGCGTTAAAACGTGAGTGCAACCAAATGTCGAAGTGTGAAAAGGTGAAAGGTTCGCTTCATACAACTACAGAAAAACAGAATAAATCACAAGAGACAATTCTGGATTTCAGGTGAAACTATCACAAAGCTTTATGTTGCAAAATAGCCTACATGCTGTCGAATTAGAGAAAATGCAGAATATCCTCTCATCTTTCTTTCGTTTTATGCACAATACTTTGCATATTGTGAATGTGTTCCGAAGCTACTGCACACATTTGTACTCTGTGGACAATTTGCACAGCTGAAAAGTCGCTTTTTCCGAGTGTTAAATTAGGATTTACTTTCCAATTTTCAAATATGTTTTGCATTGTAAAATAACTGTAAAGTAATGCATTGTAGCACTTTACATTACTTTGAGTTACTTTCCGTCATGTCCCATGTGTGGTTCCTATTGAACAACACGGTTTTTGATGCAAAGACTTACCTACTAACATTTGCAGAGAGGGCTTTGTGCCCAAAATTTACACATTCTTGAGGCAAGCGGAAAGTCAGAAAATGTTTTATTTTCTCTAAACGTTGACAAACGTGCAGGTGTGAAGCACTGAACATCTCACATTTAAAGTAACAAACGTTTTTAAGTTAGTCTAAGCATAGTAGTCTGTACCGAAAGGGTTGTTTACCAGTACAAAACCTACGGTAGACTCAAGCACATGCCTTTGTACTGTGGTGCCAAGGTGTGTATTTGGCACTAGGAAGCCAGAAAGTGTGCCAATTCTTTTAAAGAGAACATCAGAGCCAAATCTTAGTAGATATAACACTGTCATCCACTCTCCCTTTCACGCAATGCAGAGTAGCAAGTTTGATAACTGTGCTCTGTTGGATGAAAAAAAAGTAAATGTGACCCTCTGCTCATATAAGAATGTATTGAAGCACAGAGGACTTGAAATCACAAACTATTTACTCCCAGAGGTAGACCACTTACCGTCAATTCTGGCAACACTGTCAAATTATGGAATTCTGACAAAAGAGGGTAAACTATCAAATATACACTAACCTTTCAAACCACATTGAAATTGTGATGTGCCTATGATGTTTACCTATCAACATGATTTGTTTTTACTTCGTGCTGTATCCATCCCACATCTTCTTCATACTGTCCCTTCTAGTGCAAGACACTCATGCTTGTCAGTAGATTTTGTAAAGGCAGTGTGGAATCATGTTGACCAAATGTAATCTGCTAACATGGAATAGGTTTTTATTGTGGAAATTGAGTCATTTACTTCTTCCAGCGATGAGAGGGGTCTCAGGGGCCTCTCACCTATTAAAGGGCACTTGTGATGCCAGTTGTGACAATAAGAATGTTGAGCAACTGAAATGAGTGTTGGATTAGTTATGAAACAGTACAGGGCTCTGCAAAATTTTCTGATTATTTAGAATTGCTGTTTAACTTTCGTAAATGTTTCATTGGGTAGAGTGGATGAAGCCTCAGTTGAGCTTGAGCTCAATTTCAGAAACATTCACATAAGGGGTCACAAAACCCATTGGGGCAATAGGTTAAGACTATACATGGAAAACAAGACTCCTCTATAGCTTTCATTATGAGTTACAAGTAATCTCTTTGCGCACCGGGTCACTGGAACCAAGTTATTCCTCGCTGATGAGCCCTAACTAGGGTGAAACCAGTCCCAGGTTGTTTGTGTTCTGTTCATGGAGGACCTGACTTGGCAGTTCGGGCTGGACTGTTCCCATTGGAGCAGGGTCAAGACTGACATGCATATGGCTGGGTCCAAACTGAGGTGCATGGTGTGCAAAATAGCGATGGACTGGGATGAGGCCCTGAGTAATAACAGTGACTTAGATTGATTCAAGCATTTCATCCATCACTTTTTTGTACACTTTGTTTGTATAATTTAGTAATCTCCGATGGGCCTAGCAACAGCAGTCACTGGGCTCATTGGTATTATGAGTACCTTAGTAACATTACAAAGATACACAGTTTCGCCAGGGAAAGAACGAAGCTTACTTCCCCCGAATGACAATCAGAACAAGGAATGGATAATAACAAAGGCTATAAAATGCATTAAATCCAATTGTTCTTTTTGTTCTTTTTTATTCCTCTTTTCTAAGTGGATCCTCGGGCTCAATTCATGATAGATTGGGTTTTATGACCCCTGTAAATAGCATTCCTGCTAATATTTACAGGGGCCATAGTTACCAGACACTTTAGCAAGACGTGTAATGAGGGCCAGTTTCACAACTAGGAACCTGCACCCACCCACCATTGCCTTCAACAACCACACACCTTTAAATACCAAGGCCCAGATTTACTATGATTTTGCAAAATCCTTTTTTGCATTTACTAAATCATGCAAAGCCAATTTGTGTGGTTTAGTAAATACAAAGTAATGCAATGCAGCTAATAGCACTGCCTTGTGTTACTTTTTGTCAGGTAGGTGTTACATGGGCAGAGCCTGGGTGTTCCCATGCATCCACCCATGTATCTTTACCCAATCCCAGATATACAAAGGGGCATATTTTCAAGGGCATTGCGCCACTGGAGCATCACTTTTTAGGACGCTCCCGTGGCGCAATGCTCTGCCCTCTATTTACAAAGAGGTGTTAAGCCACTTTGCGTGGCTTAATGCACTTTGCAATTATCATACCCTTTCACGCAGGTATCTGCGTGAAAGGGGCATGCAATGGGTGTTGCTTTGGGTGCTCCACCGCAACACCCATTGCTTTTTGATGCTGTCCCAGATTTACATGGATGTGTAAATCTGAGGCAGTGCCAAAAACTAACGCCACTGAATAGCAGGCATCAGATTGACGCAACAAGGAGAAATACTTTTATTTCTACTTGTTTTTACTCTTTCAATGTGTGCTGCATTCCACACACATAAACGGAGCAAATTGCCTTTAAATATTGTTTATGTGCAGGAAAGGACACCTTCCTGCACATAAACAATCATCCCTGCAACACAGGCACCCTTGCACCGTGGTGCAAGGGTGTCTGCATTGCAGGGAAGATTCACGCAGGCACCCTTGCACCATGGCACAAGGGTGTCTGTGTTGGTGCTAGGCAGCTTGCGCCAGTGTAAGGGAAAACACAGGGGTGCACAGCATTCTTGTAAATACGGCACATCCCTGCATTTTTTAAATGAAGCACCTAAATTGCTTGCAGCACCGGGCTGCGCCAATTCTTTGTAAATATACTCCAAAGACTTGTAAACCTGGGCATGCACCAAAATGGTGCGCCTATCTGACAGAGGCGTAACATGAAGAAATATCTTTAATTCTCCTCATTACTTCCTCTTTCTATTTGTAAATAAAATGAGGAATATGAGTCTAAGGATTGTTTTTGTGCAGTAAGGTATCCCATTACAACTTCTCTAATCACAAGATGTTTTTTTACAGGAAACTTTAAACCATCCAGAACGCGGTAGAGAGACACATCCTCAACCTCCGTCACAGAACTCACTTCACACTACACCTCAGGAAACTACAGTGTCTCCTGATACACAACGGCGCTCAATTCAGACTCCTCACACACACATTCAAGGCACTGTTTAACTCAGGCCCCACCTACCTGAACTACCTGAAAGCTCCTAAAGTTTGAATGACCAGCCACTCCACACCGGAGCCTCCTCCTCCTCTCTTCTTGAATTCCGCAACACTGCTGTAGCTGCGGCACAAGTATATCTGTTCTGGTCATTGTACAATTAGCAGCAGACAGATAGAATTACAACTACATGGTAAAGTATAACACACAAAAAAATCGAAAGATTATCCAAGTGTGAACGAATTCTGCTAAAAAAATACCGCAAAGCCACATACAGTTGCATGTTAGTTAACCACCCAGTTTTAGACCTGTCAGTCTTAGGGTGTTCTTCCACTCAACTATTGCCTTCCTCCTCCATTTTCTATGACCTTGTTTTTACTGGTATTAGGACTCTGTACACTTTACCACTGCTAACCAGTGCTAAAGTGCTTCTGCTGCCTCGTCTAAACATGGTAATACTGGCTTATTTCCAATTGGCATATTTAATTTGCTTATAAGTCCCCAGTAAAGTGGCACTACCTGGTCCGGGTCCTATAAATTAAATCCTACCACTTGGTCTGCAGCATTGATTGTTCCAGCCACTTAAGTAGCCAAACAACCATGTCTCAGGCCTGTCACTGCAGAGCATGTGCGTGCTGTTTTAAAATGCCACTCTGACCTACTTTTAAGTTTTACATGTCCTGGTAGGGAAAAACTCTTAAATCCATTTTTTGCTACTGCAAGTCCTACCTCGTCCATTTGGCTTATTAAATTGTATTAGTGTAATCTCCAAATGGGATACCCAATTCATGTTTGGTGTCTCTGGAATCCTAATTTAAAATCCTGACTTATGATGGAGTCAGATTTTAAATTACAATTCTGAAAATGCCACTTTTAGAAAGTTGAGTTAAACTAGGGCCTAGCTGTCCTCGACAGAGGGTCCGATTCCGATCTCGGTCGGAGGCGTACCCAACACCATTCGGTCGGGAAAAAAGCCATGCGAAAGCCTGTTTCCCGACCGATCCGTACAGCACACCGAACAAGTAAGTACGATGCGCACAACAGCAAAGAATCCGGCCGAGCCGTACTCACCCAAACCAGGTCCTGTTCCCCGACCGAGGCGAATCCGGAAACGCCGAATCGAGTCGCACGGAAGGAAAAATGCAGCCCCGTCCGGCCGGACAAGTACGATGCGCTTTCCGTACGCGCCGAACCCGTCGCTACGCACGGCACGTCAAAGCATCCGGGAGAGGCGCACATAAGCTCCGATTCGCGCCACAACACGATCCACGGCTCCGAGACGAACACGGCAGCGACGAGGACGACGCGAAGCGACGAGGCGAAGCGACGAGGACGACGCGAAGCAACGAGAAGGACGAACGACACGAACCAACCATGAATCCCTTCGTCCCGATCATACCAATATTCTACATTTACTACCGGAACAGGCACGGATGCGTACGGCGCAGAAGGTAAGCCAGACACCAACCACGAAACACATACAACACGTACACGACACATCACACACACACAGAGGGATGCAGAATATACTTACACCAGCAACAGCAGCACCATAGGGGCGGGATGCCCATCACCAATGCCACATATGCACACAGGGGCCTGAATGCGCACCACCACCCTCACCCAGGGTGGGAAGGATGCCTACCACTACTACCACCCTCACCCAGGGGGGGCAGGATGCCTACCACTACTACCACCCTCACCCAGGGGGGGCAGGATGCCTACCACTACTACCACCCTTAGCCAGGGGGGCAGGATGCCTACCACCACTACCACCCTCACCCAGGGGGGGCAGGATGCCTACCACTACTACCACCCTCACCCAGGGGGGGCAGGATGCCTACCACTACTACCACCCTTAGCCAGGGGGGGCAGGATGCCTACCACCACTACCACCCTCACCCAGGGGGCAGGATGCCTACCACTACTACCACCCTTAGCCAGGGGGGGGCTGGATGCCTACCACTACTACCACCCTCACCCAGGGTGGGCTGGCTGCCTACCACTACTACCACCCTTAGCCAGGGGGGGCTGGATGCCTACCACCACCCTTAGCCAGGGGGGGCAGGATGCCTACCACCACTACCACCCTCACCCAGGGGGGGCTGGATGCCTACCACCACCCTTAGCCAGGGGGGGCAGGATGCCTACCACCACTACCACCCTCACCCAGGGTGGGCTGGATGCCTACCACTACTACCACCCTTAGCCAGGGGGGGCAGGATGCCTACCACCACCCTTAGCCAGGGGGGGCAGGATGCCTACCACCACTACCACCCTCACCCAGGGGGGGCAGGATGCCTACCACCACTACCACCCTTAGCCAGGGGGGGCTGGATGCCTACCACTACTACCACCCTCACCCAGGGTGGGCTGGATGCCTACCACTACTACCACCCTTAGCCAGGGAGGGCTGGATGCCTACCACCACCCTTAGCCAGGGGGGGCAGGATGCCTACCACCACTACCACCCTCACCCAGGGGGGGGCAGGATGCCTACCACCACTCTCACCCAGGGGGGGCAGGATGCCTACCACTACTACCAGCCTCACCCAGGGTGGGCTGGATGCCTACCACTACTACCACCCTCACCCAGGGGGGCAGGATGCCTACCACTACTACCACCCTTAGCCAGGGGGGCAGGATGCCTACCACCACTACCACCCTCACCCAGGGGGGCAGGATGCCTACCACTACTACCACCCTCACCCAGGGGGGCAGGATGCCTACCACTACTACCACCCTTAGCCAGGGGGGCAGGATGCCTACCACTACTACCACCCTCACCCAGGGTGGGCTGGATGCCTACCACTACTACCACCCTTAGCCAGGGGGGCTGGATGCCTACCACCACCACCCTTAGCCAGGGGGGCAGGATGCCTACCACTACTACCACCCTCACCCAGGGGGGCTGGATGCCTACCACTACTACCACCCTTAGCCAGGGGGGCAGGATGCCTACCACCACTACCACCCTCACCCAGGGGGGCAGGATGCCTACCACTACTACCACCCTTAGCCAGGGGGGCTGGATGCCTACCACCACTACCACCCTCACCCAGGGGGGCTGGATGCCTACCACTACTACCACCCTTAGCCAGGGGGGCAGGATGCCTACCACCACTACCACCCCCACTCATAGGATGGACAATGCATGACACAACCAGCACACCACAACCTAGGGAATGCAAGAAGAAGACATCCCCCAACACCATGACAAGCGTGTGTAGACTGTGTCAAATGCCTACAACACCGAACATGACTTTGAACATACAATGTGACCCCCTAGCACATGTGCCACACAAATATGTGTGTGGCACCCACAATGCAAGCAGGCCATGACCATTGTGGCAATGTGGTCCAAACCCCCATCATCACAGTGACCAAAATGTAAGTGTGGGGTCCATAGCTGAAGCACACTTTGAACAATGTGGCAATGGGGTCCAAACCCCCATCATCACAGTGACCAAAAGGTAAGTGTGGGGTCCATAGCTGCAGCACATTTTGAACATTGTGGCAATGGGGTCCAAACCCCCATCATCACAGTGACCAAAAGGTAAGTGTGGGGTCCATAGCTGCAGCACATTTTGAACATTGTGGCAATGGGGTCCAAACCCCCATCATCACAGTGACCAAAAGGTAAGTGTGGGGTCCATAGCTGCAGCACATTTTGAACATTGTGGCAATGGGGTCCAAACCCCCATCATCACAGTGACCAAAAGGTAAGTGTGGGGTCCATAGCTGCAGCACATTTTGAACATTGTGGCAATGGGGTCCAAACCCCCATCATCACAGTGACCAAAAGGTAAGTGTGGGGTCCATAGCTGCAGCACATTTTGAACATTGTGGCAATGGGGTCCAAACCCCCATCATCACAGTGACCAAAAGGTAAGTGTGGGGTCCATAGCTGCAGCACATTTTGAACATTGTGGCAATGGGGTCCAAACCCCATCATCACAGTGACCAAAAGGTAAGTGTGGGGTCCATAGCTGCAGCACATTTTGAACATTGTGGCAATGGGGTCCAAACCCCCATCATCACAGTGACCAAAAGGTAAGTGTGGGGTCCATAGCTGAAGCACATTTTGAACATTGTGGCAATGGGGTCCAAACCCCCATCATCACAGTGACCAAAAGGTAAGTGTTGACAAAGTAAGAGGTGCAACTGCCAAACTGCATGGATGATTCCTGGTCACAGAACAACAAACACATCAGTGGCAAAGTAGTGTATGTGTCCCATTGCAACATAAATTGGGGGAGCCAAATCCTGCAGTGCAAATAAGACATAACTTTGGCCATGTGCAGACAAACAACACCCATGGGGGCTGACACCGTCAACAATCATCAATGACACAATGACAGAAGTGACCATCCGAATGCAGACCCACATATTTGCACCAATGGGCACACACATGCAGATACCCTGTGGAGACTGCAGATGTGAGGTGAACAGATACCATACCATGGCAGCAATGGGACACACAAACCATGATCATTGTGCTGACCGATGACCTAGGAGTCCCAGGGACAGCAGGGGAAACCCACCAAACTACATACAGCCAATGGCACACCCAAGATATGCCAATGCAGTGGTGCAGATGCACAAACACAAACAGGCAGACCCACCCTGCACATCATACACAACAGGTGAGGGTGGGGGTGCCAGTGTCCCCAGGCAACCACACAACACATGAGGAGACATGAATACCAATCATACAGATGTGCATACAGTGCCACACAAAGGTAACTCATGGATCCAAATTCCCTATGTGGGCAAGCAGGCATTGTCAGATGAGAGGGAGCACAAATCACACATGTCACACAGGCACGTAGGGACAGCAACTGACACAGCAAGACACAGACACACCACAGCACCACCCCCAGGGCCCCCACAATGTGGTGACCCTGGGCTGCATTACAATCCCACTGTGATGACAAAGCTAAATGTGGTTCACACTGTGAACCACAGTCATGTGTACTGAGCAACTAACTCCCATCACACCTACACAAGCACAAATCAAACAGCATGGCCAGTGAGCCAAGGCCAACATGGAGGCAGGGGCCTAGCCGGGCAACAACTCTCATCTGCACACACTCAACACCACACCCCTCGACCTCCAACAATGTGCAGCAGTGAAGCACACATGCACTGGTGACATTGCACATGCACCCATGACTATTCCAGGGTGGTGGGTGGGAACCAAGGTGCAGAAACACATCACACATGGACACTCAACAAGACTCCTGAATGTCTGACACACTGCACACTACGCCGTACATGGACATGACGGCAATACCACACCAACCAATGGGATCACAGCCACAGTCACACACCAATGAAGAAGCCAAGGTCACCCACAAAGAACACACATAGACAACAACCAACATTGCAGCCCGGACCCTGAGGAGTGCCAGCAGTCACACACACAACGTGTCACAATCACTGAAAGATAACACAAACTGGAAATCACATGACAGGGGCAAACAACAAGTGCCAAGGGGAAACCTGACTGTGACCCAGCTGCGTCTGCACACAAACTCAGCCCTGACAGCAAGCACACCTATGGGTGACACCCTGATGACCAGTAATGTGCCATGCACCCACATCACAGAGAACCCAGGGAGAAGACTTTGGGGGAACATAGCTCAACTCAGCTAGCATCACAAACAGGTACAACACTAGGGATCACAGCATGCACAGCTAAACGGAAGTGAACACACAGACATGCACATACAACACACACCTTGGGCGCAGGCAATGTCACAGGAGTACACACTGCCATGAGGGGACTCCACTCCTGTGTGAGGAAAGCTGTGCCATATGTTGCCTCAGTAGGGCCCCACCATGTCAGCTGAGCACTTGGTCACACAATCAACAATTAGCACCAAATGAGGGCTCCCGTCACATCAGCCTGGTCATGGAAGTGCCAACGGAATCATCAGCACAGATCCAACACACTTGTATAGCAATGTTGCACTGACAACACAGATGAGTCCTTCCCCATTGATGCCCAAACCTGCATGTCCAGTGGAGATGGCCACACGGTCAGGGAAGTAGACGAATAGAACAATGGCAGGCACAACAGATGTGCAGGGGTGGAAGCCACAGATGTGAAATTGCCAATCTAAGTAGGAAATCCCATTGCCAAATACTGAACACATGACACCCTCAGATGCTGCTATGGATGACATGGATACACCACAGGATAGGACACATTCCCCCTGGACCACATGGGTTCCTGCACAGTAACACTTCATTATCATGAGACCAAATATCACCATCACTGCAGCAAGGGCATGGTTAGCATCATCAACATCATGTACATCAGAAGCAAAAGCACTAGAGAACAGAAAGTTGCTTTATTCAGCATATGTGGCATTAAAAGTAGAAGTCCGGTAGAACATAAACAAAGGCCAATGGCCAGTCCATCAACAAAGTCACAAGTGGGTGACAGTGGCAGATGCCACCCTACACATGCCTGCACAAAACCAGGGACAATCCACTAGGAGGGGCAACCGGGGGGGTAGGCCAGGCACCGCAGGGACAGGATCAGGGCTCACCAGGAGGAAGCAGGGAAGGGGTGGTGGGTGCTGGAGAGCCACTGACAACTGCAGTGGAGGTGTCTGACATGGTGTGTGCCGGCACAACTGGGGGGCATGGCTCAGATGTCGTGGGTGCCGGCACGACTGCAGTGGACCCTGCAGATGGAGTGGACAGGTCCGCCACTGCAGTGCCCAAGTCAGACAGGGTGGTAGTGGACTCCACTGCAGTGCCTACCACCAGGGGAGGAGAATGGGGAACAGGCAAGGTGGGCTGGACAGAGGGGGAGGACACCCTCACCACATCAGTGGCACAGACAAGCGCAGCGGGGGTGTTGTTCCGGGAGAGCAAGTGGCAGGGGGAGAAGGCCGGAGCCTCTTGGGGATGGTATATCTGTGGGTGGGGGAACCTGGGGCAGGGTGTGGTGGGGGCACCTGTGGAGTGGGGGCCTGAGGGATGGAGGAAGGAGACCTGGTGCTTGAGCTGCAGGGCGGCGGCGGGGTCTTGCTCTTAGCACTCCGGGGGGACTTGCGGGTGGGGGCCTCAGTCTGTCTGCGCCTGGGGGAGGGTGTCCGGGGGCGAGGGGCACTCTGCTCCGTGTGGGGGCTTCCTCTTCCCCCTGGATGCTGGGGCAGCTGGATCGGAGGGGAAGAGGCCGAGGTCACTGAGGAAGAGGCGCTGGGTCTTTGGGGTTGCAGGTGAGGCAAGGGAGGGTGCTTTGGAGGGAGAGGCAACTGAGGACTGCGCAGTGCCCGTGGATGCATGTGTGTGTACCAGGGCCCCATCCCCTGTGAGTCTGGTTTCAGTCCCCTGACTGTGCGTGCGTGTGCGTTTAGTTTGTGGCGTGTGTGTCTGTGTGCTGGACGTGTGTGTGCTGGTGTGTGCCTGTGCCGGTGTGTGTGTGCTTGGGACGGGTAAGGTGCTGGGGAGTGTGGATGGAGCAGAGGCAGGAGGGGTGAGGGACTGTCTGAGGAGGGACACTGCTGCCGTCAGGGAGGAGTCCATGGACCTGTTGCCCCTCTGTAGGTCAGACATGCCCGATGAGATGCCCTCCATGAACGACACCAGCTGAGTCAACAGTGCGGTGTGCGCATGGAGGACACTCAGCATGGCTGTCTGCCCTACATGGAGCTGGCGAAGGAGGTACACAGACTCCTCACTCAGGGCAGCAGGGGACACAGGGGCAGGGGGTGCGGTGCCTGGGCCAAAGGAGACACGCTCCCGAACATGGGAGCCTCCACGGACCTGGGGAATGGGAGCCGATGGGAGGGCGGTGGTGGTGCTGGTGGTGGCGGGGACAGCAACACTAGCTGGGGTGTGGTGGCTGCTGACACCCGCCTCCACAAGGGAGTCATCCTCCGAGTTGCTCTGGTCCTCAGCTGAGGTGGATGGTGCTGAGGACTCCTCGGTGTGGCTCCCCTCGCCCTCCGTGCCACTGGGTCCCTCCGACCACTCCTCGGCTGCTGACCCAGTCTGGCTCTCTGGCTCCTCCTGGTCCGTGGAGCTGTCCCCTTCCGTGGCCGTGGATGTATCTGCAAACAATGGGGAAACAGACAGACATCAGTCACCTGCACCAAACGCACACACCACTGTGAGCACAGCACATTACAGAGCAAGCCCTGGCATCATTAGTTGTACATTGCTAAAAGTGCCCTAACTGAACAGGAGAAGCCAATTGTCAGTCTGATGCCAAGCATGGCACTCACATCCCACATGGCCTTGCACCCATCTGTCTGGTGTCTGTTGGATTGCAACACCCCAGTGTGGACACATGCACCAAGTACACAGTAGTTGGACAGTGCAGAGGACACGGTGTGGCATGTGGACATGCACACATCACAGCTCTTGCCACTGAGTCAGTACAGGTTTCCGGATGAAAGGGATGCCCAGAGTCAAATAGGAAATGCATGTGATGCATACCAGCGACAGACACCATGATGCACCCATGTCCTGATAGCCAGCGCCACAATGGTGTGCATGTAGCACATGTCACTCCCCTGCAGGACCACCAATAAGTTGACACATGCCATGGCAGAGGCATGACTGCTAAGTCATACATCACTGTCTCAGTGATGTATGACTTGGCAGCCAGACAACAACACTATGCACTGTGTCACAATAGTAGGTCATGGGGAATGCAAGTCCTGGAGCTGCACAAGTGCACATGTACATCCCCCACACAACACATCATCTTAACCCTCATCTGTCCAGGTCACACCTATTGGACATATGGGAGACCTGTGACACTACCCTCTGAACCTGAGCCCCTCACAATTTGCTGTGAATGGGGAACAGCTGCCTGAACTTCACATTCGCATACCCCAGTCTGCACGGGCAGCTGATCAAACACCTATGTGACACACAAGTATCGTCTCCTATGGTCACATCTCCAGGGGCATGCTGAGCCCCTACCAAGAAACACCCCAGCAGTCCTGGCAACTAATCCACAGCACACTGACACAGAGGCAGACACCTGAGGGGTCAAATCACTGTGCACAATGTGTCAGCTGATACACGGGAGTGGGAGTACAGAGTGCATTGCATGGCCTGGAGTAGGCATGACTGTCCTGCTCCACATGAATGAGGGATGTGCCCTGGACAGTGGATAGCTGGCTATGTATGTGTGACACACGTAATCTGCACACTCCTGGGGCCCAAACATTGTTCCCACCCGCTGCATGGGCGTGTGCCACATACCCCAGGCACATGTGGTGGCTCAGCTCAGCAAGTGGACCGCATATCAAAGCAACACGCAGATCACATGTCCAAACCCAGGCGTTGTGTGAACAATGGACCCACCCATGATGCCCACAACAGAGTTAGGGAAACAGATGCTGTCCCCCACCTTTAGTGAAGCAAACTGCAAGGACACAGTCCCAAGTGACACAATTCCCTGAATGTAAGGGCCACACCTGGGTATCAGATGAGCAGTGGGCAGTGCACAATAGAGGGACATGGCTCCTGGACAACATGACTGCTGCACTGTGGCAGTTGAACCAGGCCAGAGGAGGGCACAAAGCATGTAATACAGAGTTCACAGTGCAGTCTTTGACTCACCCCCTCCTTGCTGCTGTCTGGCCTTCAGCTGCCCATCCAGGTCTGGAAACACCACCGCCAGGATCTGGAGCATGTGGGGGGTCAGGGTCCGTGTTCCGCCTCTCCTGCGAGGAGGCGACAGCTTCAGCTGGACCCGTGCAATCCTCCGGGTCCAGCCCCGAAGGTCCTGCCACCTCTTCTGGCAGTTGCGGATCCGGCGCTTGTAGACCCCCACGGACCGGACAGCCCGGACGATGTCCTTCCAGATTTCCTGCTTCCGATGGGCATTAACCTGTCAGGATGACAAAGTGAAAAGGCCATTACCACACATGCAACATATCCGTGCATGACACAGTTGTATATACATGTCTCAATCACAGGGGCACATGATGTACACAGGCAGTGCAAAGCTGACCATGGACAGTTTGCCAGACGTCACTACATGGTATCATTGCATGGGAAGTAAAACCATGTTCAAATGCACTGTCACTGCACCATACCTGTCCAGTGCAAGTCACTACACACTATGGGGGGTGACAACTACTCAGTGAGCCTGCTAGCCAGTGGCGTGCAGACTCTCAGCCTTGCTAGTCACACAAAATGCACATTCAGAAAGGCAGTGCACAGAACACTCACCTGCTCCCCTGGTGTCCCATACAGCTTGCTGTACTGTGGAAGTAGGCTGTCCAGCAGGGCCTGGTTCTCTTCAAGGCTGAAGGCTGGGGCTCTCTCCACAGTACGTGCCATTGCAGGGTCCAGAGGGGCAGAGACAGCAGCAGTGCAGTGGCAGATGTCGTCCTGGAGCATGTAGTGCAGGCAAGTGAGCTCTCAGGGGAACAGCCAGCAATATATATGTGCTGGAGAGGCAGATACTGTCCCTTGTGTCCAAAGTGATAGGTCCAAGTCGTTTGCATCTTCTGAATCTGGCCAATCCATGGAATAGCAGCACCAAAACACGCCCACAGCATCCTTCAAATCTTCAACTTCATGACATACATGATTTTGCAACATTGTTGTGGGTGACCAACTGAATTTACAGCAACCGACTCGTTCGAAATTCGAAAACGCGTCCGTTGCCAGGCAAGCCCATTGTCAATGGGTGCGCACCGATCGTTCCATTGCGGTACAACACGCACAGGGGTACAACGCGTACCCGCACACATTGAATGCAATGGGCCGGCCGGAGGCACCGATCGGTCCATTGCAGTACAACGCATCACTGTACATGTGACTGGCATATGTCAGCATGCCTGTCTCAGATGGACATATGCCAGCCACAGATAGCTCCCAGGGAGTGAGGGGCACACCTACATCACGACAGCCTGTCCAAACTTAATCATAAGGCATGTAAGGCTGCATTTCCTATTGTGTGTATGTTGGTGTACATGTTGTCCTGTGGGTGTCACCTGTGGGCAGCCACCCCCAGGCTGTGCACGTGTTCATGGGGACAGGATCCTGGGTGTTACGTGTACATGACCACTGTGATGTGCAACTGTTCATATCTGTGCATGTGCCATGGTCACATTTCACGGTGGTGTATGTGTATGTCATGTCACATACCCCGTGAGTCCCATGTGGGACGGTATGTTTGAGCCAGGGTGTCCCAGTGGCACAATAGTGATGGTCCTCCACAGTCTTTGTGCATGTAGTGTTTACAATGTCTCTGATTTCATGTGCACAATGGGAGACAGTCTCCACATCCACGTTGTGTGTGCATGGACTCTGATGTTGTGCGTGTGTGTGTCACAGACGTCCATGTCTGTCCTGCCGTGGCAAGTGGGGCCACTACCTGTGGGGGTCATGGTTGTTTTGCTGTGGTGTATACATGATACTCCATGTAATGCCAGTGTCCATGTGGCATTACAGGGTCCCTGGGAATGTACCTGTCGTTGAGCTGTGGTGCCTGGGGCACATCTGTCCTCACATGTCACTGTGGGGGTTATTGTGACACGGCAGCAGGAGATGGGAACTGTGACACGGCCTCATGATATCCAATGGGCCAACCTGGGACTAATTGATGCCACCTGTTGGACCGTGTTGACAGATGTTGGCCATGTATGTACCATACATGTCCTTCCGGTACTGCACACTTCATGTAGTTGTGCCTCATAATGATGTATGTTGGGATCTTGAGTGTGTTCAATGCCGCATATGTGGGGTGACTGACAATCTTGCTTACTTCTCCTCTGCACTGCAGGGCTCCTGCTGTCCATCGACCATTCCCAGACCTGGCAACGATGGTGGAACGGGACAGCATCCGACGGTACCGCTTCACCAGGCAGCTGATTGAGGATTTGGCAGTGCAGTTGTCCCCACATTTGCAGCCTGGCCGGCCGTATCCTACAGCGCTGACCCCCAAGGTGAAGGTGATGGCAGCCCTACACTTCTTTGCCACTGGTACCTTCCAACATACTGTGGCGACTGCTGGTGGGATGTCACAGACCATGTTGAGCCGTGTGCTCCGCGATGTTTTGGCGGCAATGTTGCTCTTCCTGAACCGGTACATCTATTTCCCTAGACTGCGACGACTCACTGACGTG
This sequence comes from Calotriton arnoldi, assembly GCA_963921515.1. Lineage (NCBI taxonomy): Eukaryota > Metazoa > Chordata > Amphibia > Caudata > Salamandridae > Calotriton > Calotriton arnoldi. The sequence continues at coordinate 241,491 of CAWUFW010002309.1, forward strand.
AAGAGTGACTTTTATGCCCTGGGGAGGATGCCGCATGTCATTGGCTCCATTGATGGGACACATGTGGCTTTGGTACCACCACAGGCCCAGGAGCAGGCCTACAGGAACCGCAAGCACTACCACTCGGTCAATGCACTGGTGGTGTGTCTTGCAGACATGACCATCACACACGTGTGTGCCCGTTTCCCTGGTTCAGCACACGATGCCTTTGTGATGAGGAGTAGTCGCATCCCCAGGATGATGGCACAGATGCAGAACCAGCGTGCCTGGCTTGTCGGTGTGTACTGACTTTGTGCCATTGTGTGTGATCTGATCTGTAGTATTCCGCCCACTTTTCCAAGTCAGCTAATGTGCACTTGTCTGTCCGTAGGTGACTCGGGATACCCCAACATGCCGTGGTTGCTGACACCCCTCAGGAACCCTGTGACACCAGCCCAGATGCGCTACAATGAGGCACATGGTCGGACCAGGAGAGTGATTGAGCGGACCTTTGGTCTCCTGAAGAGCCGCTTCCGCTGCCTGGACAAGACCGGAGGGTCCCTCCCATATGCCCCTGCGAAAGTGTGCAAGATTATCATCGTCTGCTGCATGCTCCACAACCTGGCAGTGCGGAAGGAGTTGCCTCTCATCCAGGATGACAATGACCAACATCCGCCACCTGTGGAGGATCCTGGCCTGGACCACGATGCCAGTGACGATGATGATGATGATGATGATGGTGATGTCCGCACACAGCTCATCACCAACTTCTTTAGCTGAATGTGAGTATCCTGAGGTGTCATGTCAATGATGTGAGTTGGCATGATGTGTGGGTGGTGCTCTGGTGCTGTTGGAGTGTGTCCATGGGCTACTTGACTGGATGTGTGTTGCGATGTGTGGTGACAGGTGGGCTGTACTCCCCAACAGTGTTGACATGCTAACTTGGTTCTGGGTGGGTATCTTGTAACATGTATTGTGCATGAGTTTTGCTGTTCTGTCCTGTACTCCATTGCTTTTGACTGTGTGTCATTTCTGTCCTTCACAGGGTACTTTCAGATTCGTTTGGTCAACTGTGTCCACCGACGACGTGATTGCACATCCAGGCTGGTAGCTGTTGTGTCCCTACAGGTGATGTGCGCCACACCCATGGACTTCCTTCCGTCTACAGTTGTTGACTGTGTGCCCGCTGCCAGGTGGGATTACCTTGCATCTGTAGTGGTTACGGCATGTTGCAACTGTGTAATAAACCTGTGCTTCACTTTGTGATGTGCGTTGTCTGTGGTCACACATTTGACTGCCATTTGCTTACTGCACCTGTGGGCTACTTGACTACAACTGGGAATGGGTGTGGTGTCTGTGCATTGCACCGTCTTCCCTGGCAACATCAGTGTAGGCAATGAGTCAGATGGCCTAGGTGTGTATGTGTTGTGTAGCCCTGGTGGTGTGTCTCCCTCATGTGTGTCACGTTGCCTGTACTCACATGCCTGTGTTGTCCTTGCTGTTGCAGTTCGCATACACAGTGTAATTTTGCAGTTCATCATCCCCATAACAGCACCCACGTTGGAATCACGACAGAGGCAAGTATGGTGTATTAGTGTGTTTATTGTGATACATTTGTGTTAATAGTGCATAGGATGGGTAGTGCTGTACATAAATCTTGCAATCCCAAGTTCCTAGGTGAATTGAAAGTCCTGGTAGACAGGATCCCCAGTATCGGGGCCACAGTTGTCTGACACATTGGTCCAACTTGTACTCCCCATGCAATGTGTGGGAGTAGTGTTGCCGTCAACAGGGTGAACAGTCTGTGCACAAAGGCGAACATCCAGAACAGGTTCAGGCTTCCTGGGAGTTGCGCTTGGCCATCGGCCTCTCACTTTTCCCTCCTCGGATGACCCCTCTTCTTGGGGGGGGCCCCTCAAGTACAGGCTGCTGCGGTGCAGGGGACTCTCCGCCAGAGTCCTCCTCCCTCCCTGTGGCAGTTGCAGTTTGTTCGGCACCAGATGTTGTTGGCACACAGGGAGGTGTGGACTGGTTGCTGTTCATCTGGCGGAGGCATTGTAAAATGTCCCTGTGCACCGCCGTCATCTCATGCAGTGCATCCCACTTGGACTCCACGCGGGACATGTGTGAGTCCACACGGGACATGTGTGACTCCACGTGGGACATGTGGGAGTCCAAGCGGGCATGATGGGCAGCCTGCTGCTGTTTCATGTCTCTGAGGAGCCCCACTACCTGGCTGAGGTCTCCGGTGCTGGACTGGTACGCATCAGCTATGCGTACCAGTTGTGGGTCATCATGCACACCAGCAACGTCTGCAAGCAGCGACCTCTGTCTCCCACCCCTCCCACCACCCCTGCTGACATGTGCAGTGTGTGCAGTGGCATGCACAGATAACCCTGGTCCACCTTGGGGGTTGGTGGTGGTGGTGGTGTCCATGGCCCCAGGTTGGTCCAGGGTCCCTGTGCTGGTGTTGCTCCTTGTTCTGTCCATGTCGGCAGGGATGGTATTCGTGGTGACAGTCGTTGGAGGGGTGGGTGCAGGGGGTGCAGCTGGTGGTCCTGCTGGTGCTGCAGCTGGTGGTCCTGCTGGTGCTGCATGTTGACTTGCACCGGATGTGCCAGGTTGTTCTTCATCGTCCGAGGAGGACAGAGGCTGTACGACGCCAGTGAGCTCGGCATCCTCTTGAGCCTGGGACTGGGACTCCTCAGCGTCTGCTGCTGTGTCCCCATCATCACCTGTTTTTGGGAGACACAAACAATGTATGTTATGTTTCTGCAGGCATCAATGGTTGACACACATGACAGTTGTGACTGTGCCTCTGGGTGCGGGCCTGTACATTGCATTGTCCTAAGTCGTCACAGTCAGGGGTTGATATTGGTGTGGCACATTGTCCTGCATTATTTGGGCATTTCTATGTATTTTCTGGGGTGTGAACATGGTCTGCATTGGTTGTGTTTGGTTGACAGCCGGCCCTCCTTCCCACCCACCCAGCCAGTCAGTTATCCCACCATGGAACGTGCTTGCGTTGCAGGGAGTGTAAGTTGTCTCTCAGGATGTCACTCAGTGGTGTCCTGCTGTTTGTTGGTGCACATTTGCCAGCAGGGCCTTGTGCTCCCCACAGCAGTAGCCAGTGTCAGCCATCTTGTGAGTCCTTCTCCACTTCCTGTGATGTGAGCATGGTTCAGGGTGGTGTTGATGGGACAGTTGTGGGGGTGACCAATATCAGTGACTACGACTCCCATCATGCTATTGCCTCCACCCCCTTCCCAGCATGCCCATGCTTCCTTCCTTTTGACTCTGCTTCCCTGTGGGGTGGGCTGGCTGTGCTGACAGGATGGCTGGGAGTGTTGTCCTGGCAGTTGTTTGGCTAAAAGTCCCAAGAGTGTCCCTGTGCTTCACACAACATAACCCAGGGTGGTGGTTCTTTGTGGGATCTTGTGTTAGGATGGGGGGCATTGCATTCTACCAGGTGGGTTCTGTGGAGTTTGTGTTGGGGGTGTGTGAGGGGAGGTGCTTGTGACTATGGTCAGTGCTGCAAGTCCCCCTTCCCACCCAGCTAGCCAGATATCCCACCATGGAACGTGCTTGCATTGCAGGGAGTGTAAGTTGTCTCTCAGGATGTCAGTCAGTGGTGTCCTGCTGTTTGTTGGTGCACAGTTGCCGGCAGGGCCTTGTGCTCCCCACAGCAGTAGCCAGTGTCAGCCATCTTGTGAGTCCTTCTCCACTTCCTGTGATGTGAGCATGGTTCAGGGTGGTGTTGATGGGACAGTTGTGGGGGTGAGCCAATATCAGTGACTACGACTCCCATCATGCTATTGCCTCCACCCCACTTCCCAGCATTCCCATACTTACTTGCTTTTGTGTGGAGTTCAGTGTGTGTGGGTGTGAGAGCAATGGCAAGATGGCTGACAGTGGTGTCCTGCTGTTGGTTGGTGCACAGTTGCCAGCAGGCCCTTGAGGTCCCCACGAGCAGCAGCAACAGTGTCAGCCATCTTTGATGAGTCCTTCTCCACTCTCCTGTGGGATGTGAGCATGCGTGCAGTGTGAGCGTTGCTGGGCCATGTTGTGGGGGATGACCAGTAGCTGTGACTACGACTCCCATCATGCTATTGCCTCCACCCCCCTTCCCAGCATGCCCATGCTTCCTTCCTTTTGACTCTGCTTCCCTGTGGGGTGGGCTGGCTGTGCTGACAGGATGGCTGGGAGTGTTGTCCTGGCAGTTGTTTGGCTACAAGTCCCAAGAGTGTCCCTGTGCTTCACACAACATAACCCAGGGTGGTGGTTCTTTGTGGGATCTTGTGTTAGGATGGGGGGCATTGCATTCTACCAGGTGGGTTCTGTGGAGTTTGTGTTGGGGGTGTGTGAGGGGAGGTGCTTGTGACTATGGTCAGTGCTGCAAGTCCCCCTTCCCACCCAGCTAGCCAGATATCCCACCATGGAACGTGCTTGCATTGCAGGGAGTGTAAGTTGTCTCTCAGGATGTCAGTCAGTGGTGTCCTGCTGTTTGTTGGTGCACAGTTGCCAGCAGGGCCTTGTGCTCCCCACAGCAGTAGCCAGTGTCAGCCATCTTGTGAGTCCTTCTCCACTTCCTGTGATGTGAGCATGGTTCAGGGTGGTGTTGATGGGACAGTTGTGGGGGTGAGCTATGTCTGTGACTACGACTCCCATCATGCCATTGCCTCCACCCCACTTCCCAGCATTCCCATACTTACTTGCTTTTGTGTGGAGTTCAGTGTGTGTGGGTGTGAGAGCAATGGCAAGATGGCTGACAGTGGTGTCCTGCTGTTGGTTGGTGTGCAGTACCCAGCATGCCCTTGTGCTCCCCACGACACAGCAACAGTGTCAGACATCTTTGATGGGCCTTTCCACTCTCTGTGGGATGTGCATGCGTGAGTGTGAGCTTGCTGGGCCATGTGGTGGGGGATGTAGAGCTGTGACTACGACTCCCATCATGCTATTGCCTCCTCCCCCCTTCCCAGCATGCCCCTGCTTCCTTCCTTTTGACTCTGCTTCCCTGTGGGATGGGCTGGCTGTGCTGACAGGATGGCTGGGAGTGTTGTCCTGGCAGTTGTTTGGCTAAAAGTCCCAAGAGTGTCCCTGTGCTTCACACAACATAACCCAGGGTGGTGGTTCTTTGTGGGATCTTGTGTTAGGATGGGGGGCATTGCATTCTACCAGGTGGGTTCTGTGGAGTTTGTGTTGGGGGTGTGTGAGGGGAGGTGCTTGTGACTATGGTCAGTGCTGCAAGTCCCCTTCCCACCCAGCTAGCCAGATATCCCACCATGGAACGTGCTTGCATTGCAGGGAGTGTAAGTTGTCTCTCAGGATGTCAGTCAGTGGTGTCCTGCTGTTTGTTGGTGCACAGTTGCCAGCAGGGCCTTGTGCTCCCCACAGCAGTAGCCAGTGTCAGCCATCTTGTGAGTCCTTCTCCACTTCCTGTGATGTGAGCATGGTTCATGGTGGTGTTGATGGGACAGTTGTGGGGGGCAATATGTGTGACTGCGACTCCCATGATGCTATTGGCTACACTGACTTGGCCAGCATACACAGAATTCCTTCCTTTGAGTGGTCTTCACTGTGTGTTGGTGTTGTTGTGGTGGCTACATGTCTGGATGTGTTTGTTAGTTCTATTTGTGCCACTGCCTAGCTGTAGTTGTAGCTGTGTTTGTACATGTGTTGGCACAGTTGGATGTGACTTTTTTGATGGCATGTGTTGTGTTTATCTGACTGACATACACATTTTGGGATGATTCTGTTCTGGTTGCTGTGTAATTGCTATGAGTGCATGGTTTGACTCTCCCTTGACAGTGATGTGTGTGTTTTGTGGCAGTATATTGTGTACATTTGTTGTGTACTCACCAGGCTCTGGGATGTCCTCTAGTCCATATACGCTCACTGGCGGAAGGATGGCCCGCACCTTCTCCTCCCAGGGCCTGAGGTATATTGGCTTGGCAGGAGGGCCACTGCCGGTGTATTGGCTGTTGATGTAGTCTTTCTTCAGCATGTCCCGTACCCTCCTGCGCACGTCATACCACCTGTTCTGGATGTCGGTCTTTGTGCGCCGACATGGTGATTGTGCGTTCACCCTGTTGATGATCCTCTCCCACATCTTGGTTTTCTGCGACATGGGGGTCTGTTGGACCAGTGTGCCAAACAGCTGTGGCTCCACCCTGAGGATCTCGTCTACCATGACTTCCAATTCACTATCTAGGAACTTGGGATTCTTCTTGGGGGCATGGTGATGGGTGGTGATGGTGAGTGATGTGTGTGTTGGTGTGCAGGTGAGGGTGTGTGAGTGTGTGTTTTGCTGGGTGTATGTGAGGTAGGTATTTGTTGGTGTGCTGATGGTGTGTGGCTTGTGTGAGGGATGAGCTGTGGGTGTGTGGTTGCTTTCTCTTGGGTGCTGGCAGTGGAATGGCATTTGCAAAGGCTCATGGTTGTGATTTGTGTCCTTTATATAGGTGGAGTTGTGGGTGTGTCTTTGTTCTCTGTCCCCACCCCCCAGTATTTATTGGCTTGGTAATTGCTTGTTTGGCCTTTTTTGGGTGATTTTTCCTTTGTGCTGTTTGTGTATGTTGGAAACGTTCTTGTGACCGAGTCGGACCCTGCATTAGTCTCGTACGGTGTTCTCCGTTTCGTTCACGCTGTGTTTGTGCAGTTTTCTATGCTGCTTACGTGTCGGTCGCGGTGTTTTGTGTTGCTTCGGCTCGGTTTTGTATGCGTGTCGGTCGTACGGCTTGTCCTCCGTCCGACTCGCTCGTGGTTTTCGCGCCTTGCATCGTACTTTGCGGTTTGGAGTTCGCGTGTACGTTTCGGTCGGATTTGTTCCGGGTGCGTGTCGGTCGGTTGGATTCGCGTGTTTTTCCGGCCGGATTGCTGTTTTCCGTGCGGCTCGGTCGGTCGACTTGGTTTAGGTACGTGTCGGTCGGATTTTTCGCGCCTTGCATCGTACTTGGCGTGTCGTGCGCCACGGGTACGTGTCGGTCGGTATTATTTCCGGATCCGAGTCTGTCGGTGCTTTTTCCGGCCCGAATCGGAATCAACCCCAGAGTGTGCACTACCTATGGCACTAAACATCTCTGGCAAGAGTGGTTCTAGAGGACTTGTTACAGGTTTTGGCGAGCCACATTTCAGCAAGTTACGGGACTGCTTACAACATTTCTCTTACCGAACAGTTGGATTTCTGGCTGGAAGGTTGGACCTAGGAGCTTTCTTTTACAGCGCATTGTTGTGGTTTTAAGCATTGACTGTTAATATAGCCGCCCTTCGAGTGGCAGAACGCACAAGGGACATCTTAAGCATTACAAGAAATCTGTGGGCAACGTTTGATACTCTGAGATATGTGGAGATTTCCCCTGAAGAAGGGTGTATGACACACCCGAAATGCATTGGGAATGTTCATCTTCAAGTTTGATAAGAAAAGTATAATGTACATTGAAGCTGTACATCATCTATGAATCTTGCTTCAGAATAAAAAGAAGCATTGAACAACGTCGGATGGAATTGAAGTTTTATCTTGATTGTTTGGACTTATTGATATTTGATTTGTGTTTATACTCATTACTTTCCAAAAACTTATTAACATTGTCTAACAATTGCAATACAATGTGAATACACTCAATGTTGAGTGCCATAGGTAGTGAACACTCTGTCTAGGACAGCTAGGCCCTAGTTTAACTCTTCTTTCAGAATTGGTGGCAGGGTGGAACCACCTCAGAGTGAGCACACCAATATTGATTAATTTTGAGTACTTTGTTTATTTGGATTAGCATTAAACCGAGTGCACCATAGCTGTTACTTTACACGATTCACTTTTAGAAAGTTGGCATTTTCTTGTCTTAGCCATTTGGTGTCTGCAGCCTGTCTCTGGTCATATAGGTGTAGTTGGCAGTTGGGCTTTGTGTATTCCTCCTAGACATCACACACAATGAGAGCTTAGGTGTGACTTAGATGTGACTGGATGGGCGACTGGATGGACCATCAGTGGCAAGATGGGAGGGAGGAGCTGGGAACAGTCTCACTTATACCTGAATTGGCTGTGTCCTATCTCCACACAAAGGGCCTAACAGCCCTGCATTGTCGCTCCAGCCAGATTGTAGCTAGGGAAGAGGAGGCAGGGAATTCCTTGCACTTCAAAGCCACTGTCTAGAAGCTTCTCCTATCTTCCAAATCCAGGGCACCAGGGTATAAAAGATGGACCTCAGACACCACCACTTCAGTACACCACTGGACCTGTGGATACTCTGCCAGGAAGAAATACTGATGTGTTGCTGAAGGACTGCCACTCTGCTGGACTGCAGTCTGCTGGACTCCTCCTTCGCTGTCCTGACCTACTGCCCTCCTGACTGGGTGAGAAGGACTGGACCTGCATCTCTTGAACCTTGAACCCAGACTAACTTCAAGGGCTAAAAACCTCCTTTTAGCAAATTAATCCTTAATGGTTCAGCACCCCATAAATACCAAAGAATATAGCAAAATTTGAATGAGAGTTCAGCACAATTCTCATATTATTCCACACACAATGCTTATACTTAGTAATACATAATACACAGTATGCTTTCGATGTATACAAAGGAAAGTTCTTCATTTTCTTCTTTTAACAAATGCCTTATAACAGTAGCCAACGCATTTTATCCTACACAGATTTCTTCAGGGCTCTTATCTTGATTACTTCTTGTTTGAAAGAACTATGCATTTATAAGTGTCATGTGAGTTGTACCCATTTTCTTATTTTCTATTTTTCATTTGAAGACACAGTTAGTTGAGTCCTCTAGTTTTGCGGTAAGTCACGCTAGTCCTTAAATGAGGATACTCTGTTCAGTAGGCCTAACTGGGCCTGAACTTGTAAGTTTTAACATTGCAATCATGGCCTAAAAAATCCTCACATGAAAAATGCTTTCGAGTAAAAAAGAAGTTAGGACAGGCTCAAAGTGTCTCATATGGAATTTGAGTGCAAGGTAATTCAAATCCTCACCACACAAATAAAACTTGCATACACGTGTTGTCAATTGGAACAGCAAAGATGCGATTTACAGTATAAAATGGGGAGAATGTATTTCCCCCATAAACTTGCATTGAAGTTGAGGAGGTTATAAGATAGAGAAAGCTAAAACAATATCATTTTTATTGTAAAGATTGTGAAGTCTCCCACCAATGTGGCCACATCAAGCTAAGTACAAGAAAATTGATGTTATTTGATGTTTTAAATTTCAATTGAAATACGCAGCTAATTTAAAGATGCATTCTCTGTGACTTTAGTGAAATATTTCACTACTGCAAATGAAATGGCATGTTGTCAAACAAATCTAAGGGAATCAAAGGAATTCAGATATGGATCTTAGAGGAGAAGCTGTGGAGCTTCAATGAAGCAGGGCTTCCACACAGTACTGTAAATGAAAAGAGAAACTAAAAGGCCCTATCTTTAACAGTGGTACATTTTCAGCACAATATGTCTTTATTCTTTATGACACTAACTATACACACAGGCTGAGGACTGGCGAAAGAGATGTTTAATGTGTTTACCCACTTGCTGCCCTTCAGAATCATCAGAGGTTTTGAACCTGGGAAAAAGTTGTCAGACTGCATGTCAACTTTTATAAGACCTGCTTGAGACACCCAAAATGTACTTTAAACATGGCAATGCTCGTCAGAAATGTTCAAATACCCCTGAATGGCTTGAAGTCATCTTCTGACAGGCATCGGTGAGTGCCATCACTCCATCAGAGGCCCTTAAATGTTCAACAGACACACCTAGGGAGTCCTACAACATTTTACAGCACTCAGAGACCATTGGAGTGTGCACCAACACTTAGAAGACATTCAAAGGAATCCTAGCCCTGCCTTAGAGTCCATTTTCCTGCTTTCACCCCAGCCATCTCTATAGCCTCCCTGGCTCACCCTCAGATACTCTGGACCTGTTCTGAGAGATCATCAGTATATCCTCAGAGAACTAAAGTCTCAGCCATCATTCAATCTACCATATTTGCTTAGCACGTGCATTTCCCAGCCATCAACCCTGCATTCACAAACCACCTTAAACACTGGCTGTCCTTCAGAGGCAAAGCAGTCTGCTTTCAGACATTCTTAGTAAGATGTCAGAAACCTCAGCCGCCAGCCATTAGACACCCTCAATCTCCATGAAGACACACTAGAACACAAGCAGAACTCCCCAGCTTGCTCTCACAGACCTTCAGAGGGCTGTCAGTATCATAAATGCCAAAGCTGCCAATTCAGGCAGGAGGTACAGCCTTTACAGCAAACCTTCAGCTTACTGATTTAAGCCTCATCATTTAAGGCTTTATTAAGGCCTAGCAGGATCATAAACCTATACAAATAATCTTTCAGTGCAGGTGAACAAGGCTGATGTGAACTAAAGGCACTGCAAATAGCATTTTCAGTGTATCCAGTAGTAGGCAGATAATGGGAATGATCTTCACTCACTCCTACTCAGAGGTAAAGAAGCATGAGTAATCTGGGGTGAAGGAGCAGAAAGAGGAAAGCAACACAGGGGCTATGGATACAGAAGCAGGAGCATAATGCACAAAGGAGGGAAAGTCTGTTGTCATGAGATGCATGGGAAAGGAAAAAGACACTGACCTTGGGAATGACTACAAGGCTTCCAAGTAGCCAAAAACAAAACCTTATGACTGTCCAGAAATTAAAGGAGTAGAGCTGTGAAGAGAGATAGGAACCAGACGACTGGGAAAAACTTAGCGGACATAGGAAGGAAACTGGTGCCCCACTAGGCCTGCCCTTTCTTCAGTTCCTCATGGTGGTAGTAACAGTCTGTCTGTAGAGACCCTCAGTGTGCCCTTAAACACCTCCAGTAGGCCCTAGAAAACCCTTGTTTCACTCTCAGAGACCCTCAGCTGGATATCAGAGCTTTCCTTTATAGCCAATCAGTTGTACTTCTGGGAGTATCAGTCACTTTTAAGTCACCTACATCTGGTTCTTTAACACCAGTTTGGCTGGCCTTCTTACGCTCGGGGACATCTGGTCTTCAACAGGCCAAAAATACTTGGTCTTCAGTGACTTAAGGCAAGTTGCCCCCTCTAGTTACTCCTGTGGTAGTGTGGACCTTCAAGTGGGAAGACTTTTCATCAGCAAAGCAAAGCCTGTTGCAGAGATTCTGCTCAGAAACAGAACTATGCTTGGGATCATAGAACATCAGTGCATAGGGACCGATTCACCATACCACATCAGCCACTATGGTCACGAATCTGACTAGTTTATAGGGTCTCACTTGCCCTCCTAACCTTCCCAGAGAGACAAGTGATTTGGCACACCAGAACACAACTCTCTTGACCCTCTCAGGAATCGTGGTAGCTGGTCATCCCCTTTCCTTCTTTCACTCATACTTGTCCACGATAAATGGAAAAGAGGCACGGAGGAAGCTTACGATATTTATTGAAACTATTGCTCTCTAATATGAGATAACTGTGCCACAATTAGAAAACATATGCAGGTCAGCAAAGTCATTAGCATGATTAACAGACCATATACAATAAAAAGGCCAGTCATGTTAGCTGACAGATATGCCTAAACCCACCCACACTATTGAAGCAAATGGTTATAGTTCTTATCATTCTGATAAATATATAGTCTATTTTTATAAATTTGTGTTGGATTCCTTGAGTGTTGTCTTGATTTATTCTTCAATTGTTTTGGTGCTGTTTAAATGGTTTACATTTGTTCCTCTGTTTAAGTCTTGCTGCTCAGTGCCACAGCTATCCCAGATTGAGCTAAGGGTTTGACAGACAAAACCTAAGGGTCCTAAAGGTGTTGGTAAGTGTATTACACTGTGAGGTAGCATAACCAGACTATATAATACACCCCATTTCCTCATAGTGAAGTTCATCCTCCTGATAATCATTCTAATTTTTTTAATAAATCCCCTTACTTTCAGAGTGCTGACAGATCACACCCCTCAGCCTTCTATTTCATGCAGAAGCAACAGCAGCTTCCAAAAAATCTAATCACTACCAACAAGCTGATTCACTCCACTGAGTTTAGTCAAAACGTGGCTATTCAGGCATACCAATTAAGCAAATGCTGAAGAGAAAAGTATTTGGGGAACCTAATTTTGGCAGATCCAAGGGAAACAAGCCTTATTTTGAGCCTGTAAAATACCAAACGAAAGGATCTCTCTAAATAAAACTATTCAACATACTACCTATCTGGGATTTGGAATAATGAAGGACTTAAAGAAACTTTCTATACCAAAAGCCAACTTGATTATGTTGAATAATTGGCAATTCCAAATGAATATGTCTGAATCAAAGCTAAATATTATGACACATAATGGAATTTATAATTCAACTCAATGCATGCAGCATTTTCTTTCCAACACTCCTGGACCTAAACTTAATCATTCTGACCTCTGGCACACACACATACACCTGTAGTAGTTACCACATATAGTGTAGGTAAGCGATGTCAACGATGGCTAGAACATTATAGTTTTTCAACTGTAAAGGAACACTTTTCCTTAATTAATGAAAACATAGATTTTTCTGGCTTTCATCTGGGACCACATCCTAAAAGAAATAAAAGACTCCTTGCCACAGGAAGATAAGCCATTTAAAATGAGTTAAACAAATATCCAGTGAAAGAAGCTGCAGAAAGAATTAGGCAAATAGATCAAATAGATGTAAACTGTTTTTAAAGTTATCGGCAATGGAATGCACATACTTTCTAACTAGGCTATCAGGACCAGAGACCAACCCGCCCATTACTCCCACGCAAGCTCTCTGTGATTCCCTTGCCACTTTCTTTCAAGAAAAAGTCAGCCATATCTACACTAACTTCTCAACCCACTCCATGACCAACAATCTGATCATCGCCTCCAGCGATGAAAAAAACTCTCCTAACCCCTCTGCACGTTGCCCCTCCCACGATAACCCACCCCAACTCTCTCAGAATTCAGCCAGGTCACCGCAGACCAGATCACTGATCTTATATCCACCATCAAAACTGGATCCCCCAATGACCCATGCCCCCCCAATCACATTAAAACTTATACCCGACACTAGCTAACATCTGCAACTCAATGTTCACGACAGGAATATACCCTTCCATCTGGAAAAAAACTGTCATCAAGCCGCTACTAAAGAAACACAACCTTGATCCCACAGAGGCCAAGAACTATAGACCTATTGCTTGCCTCCCTTTCCCTGCTAAAACCTTTGAAAAAGTGATGAACACTCAACTGGCCCACTTCATTGACAAAAACAACCTTCTAGATGACACCCAATTTGGCTTTAGGAAAGGCCACGGCACCGAAACAGCCCTCATTAAGGCATCCGACGAAATCAGGATGATACTTGACCAGGGAGGTGCCGCGGTCCTGGTGCTGCTAGATCTTTCAGCAGCATTTGACACGGTCGACCATGCAACCCTAGTCGACCTTGTCTCAGCCATAGGCATCACAGACAAAGCCAAGGCCCTCCTGACATACTTCCTGTCTAACCGCACCTAACTGGTATCGCTCGGCGACTTCAAATCCCGATCCTTTGCACTCCCATGCGGGGTCCCGCAGGGATACTCGCTCAGTCCGACCTTATTCAACATATACGTGTCGGACTTGGCCAGGACCATTAAGTCCTACGACATGCGATTAACGTCATACGCCGACGATACACAGCTGGTGCTAGAGATTCATAACAATGGAGGGACAGTCGCGGCAAACTTCCAAGAGGGAATGCTTGCAATAAGCACCTGGATGGCAAACAATTGCCTCAAACTAAATTCAGACAAAACGGAGGTGATGATCTTCGGCAATCTCTCTCCTAGCTGGTCTCCATCCTGGTGGCCAGCAGAGTTAGGCCCACCTCCGCCCCCGTCACAAAAGTCAGAAACTTAGGGTTCATGTTTGACGACAAGCTCTCATTCATCCACCACGCTAATACAGTCGTCTCCTCATCCTTCCACACCATCAGGATGATAAAGAAACTTTTACCTTACCTTCCACCCAGCGCCGGCAGGACTCTCATCAGCATGCTGGTCATGTCTAAGGTAGACTATTGCAATGGTCTACTCATCAATGCCCAGGAAAGAGTGCTAAACAAATTACAAATGGTGCAAAACGCAGCGGCGAGGATCCTGTCAGGCACCCCCAAGTTCAAACCAATATCCAAGGTGATACGACAGCTTCACTGGTTACCCATCAGGAGCAGAACCAGGTTCAAGGCCCTATGCATTGCCTATAAGGCAATTCACAACACAGGACCTGAGTTCCTCAAGAGAACTCTATGCTCCTACAGGCCATCCAGACCCTTACGCTCTTCAGCAGCAAACTTGCTAACTGTCCCCAGAACAAAAAAAACCTCTTGGGGCGATAGAAGATTTACTGTCGCCACTGCTAGACTATGGAACACACTCCCCCTTAACATTAAGACCATTCCCACTCTGTTGTCCTTCCGTAAACACCTAAAAACCTGGCTATTCAATCAATAAATCACCTACCTCTAGTCCTTCTCTACCTAGCCGTCCATAGCGCCGAGACACCCAAGGGTATTTGTGCGCTTAACACATTTCTTAAATAAATAAATAAGAGTGTATTCATGAAACAAAATTCTGTTTTCAGCCTTAGACCTCATAAAAGGAGACATAGGTTTGTTACAACATGGGCAAGCTCCATTAAGAGCAATTATACAATTTATTGGGCATTACAAACACTTAGATCAGGTTTCGTGCCTTGGCAGCTTCTCAATGAAATAGCCATGTTTGTGCCATGTAATCTCACACTCACTCAAAAACAATGGCCAAGAAAGAATCTGCAAACACACTATTGGTGTTTAAAACATGTTGAAGATGCACCATTTACAGTCAGTGACACTCCACCTATTACCTGGTTAATATGCACTATTGCTTACTTACCCTTTACAAAGTTTCATTTTCACGACTGTTAGAAATATAAATCCATTCGCTGGTATGAAACTATGCACAATTCAAAATTGTTCCATTCATGGAAATGCGCTTTTCCCACATATGTTTAAATGAAAATAAATATGACCCTGTGTACATTAGTACAGCAAATTGGAGAAATCTGCTTGGACAATCCCTTCTGTGTGACACTATATCATTGCATGGAATGTGTAGCACTTTGATGCCAGGGTTAAATTGTGTTTTATCTGTTTCCCCATTGCATCCATTCCCACTCATCATGAACTCCTGAATAACAGTTTTTATTTCTTTCTAACAAATGTTACTTGCTGTGGGTTGGAACACTGCGAGCCATATCTGATAACAGTTTCAGAAACAATACAGTGCTGTGGAAGGTCCTGGTACCCGTCGACTCAAAATGTCATCAGAAATACCCCTTCGCCTAGTATAAACATAAAATCTATGCATTTTGATGATCTAAACAAGCAATTGTCTGTTCTATTGCAAAATGATGTCCCGTTGACTTCAGCAGTCGAAATTTATTATCTACAGACAGCTAGAACGGCTTCAAAGATTCAGAGACTGTTACGCATGCAATACCGAACACATTTTTCTGCTTTCGTACGAACGATATTTAATTAATCTTTAATAACTGGTGTTGTGCATCTTTGTAAGAACATTGGATCTAGTTTGGTGACTGGATTTAAAGCAGTATTTGGACTTATTCTTCTTTTTTTTACTCTTTGGTCTCCAGTCTTTTTGAAGAGTTTCCAATCCTCATACTGCTAATCGGTTGTGGTATCATCATCTTTCTCCTGTTCGGACAAGGAAGTCAACAGCATGGAGTAAATGCATCCAGCTGAACAAAGATGCAAGGAGACTATTGCGCCATATATGTGACATGCTTGGCTATCTCAACCTAGCCAGCACTGGATGCTCACATTTCGCAAAATGGATGCTACACAAGTAAAACCTGTGTTTAGGTGCATAAGCTATCTAACTGAAATCATCTTGGACTTACAGCATGGAACAGCCCTCAGTGGCTTATCTTGCTATGGAAACAATCGTTCCCCTTCTACACGAGCACCAGAGACAATACTGAACACTAAATCTATCCCTTCTAGAAGATTCTACTTATGACAGAGCAATATCACCAGTGGCACTTTTCGACAGAGCTCTTGATGAGTGGCTTGACTCATTGTTATCTTTTGAGACCCTGAAGAGGAGCAGCAATTACCATTGAGTGCCTCAGATGAGCAACCAATTGTTGGTTCATCAAATATGCAGATTACTAACAATAAACATTCGTTGTATGGATTTCTTAAAGACCACACGTATGCCATGTGTGCACCCGATGATGTTGAACAAGATGACAGAATGCACACCTGCTTGCATACGTCTTTTAACTGCTCCCAACTATGTTATGGCGGGCATACTGATGCCGTGGTCTGCCCCAAATGACACAGATGTATTGTTCTGAATCGGTATGGCACGTGCCTTATGCGCCAATCAGTCACACAGCCTGGTCCTCACAATAAACCAGAAATCATCTTGTACTCCATGTTTTTCAGCCATATTTTTATTATTTATTCCAAACTTCATCCATGTTTTTTATTCACTTCCAAGCCAGCGTAGTTCAGCATTTTCAAATGCCATCTGCATGCCCATCCGGGCCTTGTCATTAGCACGTAAGAATCACATTCATCACAGGTAGCCTGTTGTTTTATGACCCAATGCATTTTGGGCTATATAGCCCTTCGTCAGGGGTAACTGTAATGATAAACACATAAGACTCCTGTTAAATTCCCATAGAAGCTGCCCTTATCACCCCGTTCTCAAACGTGCGATTAAAATCATTGTGACAAATTTAAATCTTGTGTAATTGCGAAAACAATACTACACCAAATAAAGATGAAACCCTTTGCTTTCTCCAAACCAAAATCTCCTTCCTGAATAAAGTGTTATGTGAACCATGACTAATTTTGACCTCAAACATTTGCATAAACAATCATACACAAAGAATAATAAAAGAGCAATAAAAAAGCCTCTGTAAACAAGAATACCCATCGCAAATCAAATGCTGTGAAAACCCTCCATAATCATCACTCACTTATTCTGCCTCCAAACAAAACTTCCACCCCATGCCCAGCAACAAAAACCTATCAATCGTTACCTTACAAGCCTTGACCAGCGACACAATCGCCTCCTCTACACTCCTTTTAGGCTGCAACCACCTTCGTTGACGCTTCTTCACCATAGCGTTCTCTTCGGGGACCGCCACCTCCACAGGGCTTTATTTATGTAAAATGTATGGGGGGCTCCTGCCCCCGCACTGTCCCGGGGACCCCCCCACCCCGGGGCTTTAATTAATTAGGGGCGGGGGCCTCGCAGGTCTCCCAAGCCCCAGGGACCGCCAACTCCCTGGGGCTTAATTTAAAAACAAAGTGGGGGGACCACCACCTCCCCAGGGCACTAATTATTCAAATATGGAGGTCCGTTGCGGACCCCCAGCCCCGGAGACCTCCGCCTCCCCGGGGCTACACACATGATGGAGGGGGGCCGCACGGCCCCCCTTGTGGAGCCCTCCATGGTCCTGGGGACCGCCACCCCCCAGGGCCGGCTCCAGCAATGTCCCAGGGTGCCCACCCCTGGGACCTTGCAGTTTGCTAGGGAAGGGCGGGAGCACTGGTCCCGCCCTGCCATAGCAAACTGTGCTTTGCTTCATGGAAGCGAGAGCAGCAAAACTTCTCTCACTTCCATGAGACGAAGCAGAATTGCTTTTGGGCAAAGGGAGCTGTATGTCAGCAGCTCCCTTTGCCCAGAAGCAATGCTGGCTCCCGCAGGATGCGGGGAGTCGGCTGGGACCGCGGGGGCCTTGGGGCTCCCCCCCGGTCCCCAACACAGAAGCCATGCCCCAGGGGATGGGGTCCCCGGGGCGAAAATGGCCCGGGAGGGGGGGCACTCAGCCCCCTCTCCTTTTTAATTAAAAAAAACTAAAATAATTTGAAAAAAGGCCAGGCCCCGGGGGATGGGGTCCCTGGGCCTAAAATTGGCATGAGGGGGGCCACGTGCCCCCCTCCAAAATTTAAAAAAAGGAAGGTTGGGCAGGCCCCGGGTGTTGGGGTCCCCAGGGCCAAGATTGGCCCAGGGAAGGGGGGCCACGCAGCCCCCTTCCATAAAAAAAACGTTTTGCCGGGCCCCTGGGGTTGGGGTCCCTGGGGCCGTAATCGGCCTCAGGGGGGCCCTCTCGCCACATCCCTTTTCAAATAAAAAAAATGGCTCCGGCCCCGGGGAATGGGGTCCCCGAGGCCCAAAAGGTTCAAGGGAAGGTGGGCCACACAGTCACCCCCTAAAATAAAAAAATAAAAAAGAAACCGGCAACTCGCCGGAGGCCCCGTCCCCTCCCTACACCACTTTGCAAACGCACCTCCTGGCGTGTTCTGGGTTGGGGGATAAAGTCCCCTGTGCTGGTGAGGGTCCTTAGGGGCCAACTAGTCCACCAGGCACCTCCAGTAAGCCCCACACAGTGAGATTGCTGAGAGGAGGTCTGAGGCCACGCTCCTTTTTACAACACTCTGCAAAAGTGCCTCTTGGTGCACTGGTGGTGGGGCGATGAGGTCCCCTTGTGTCCTGAGGACCTCAGGAGTGAAGTGGACTTCATCCCCCAAGCAGGAGTGCACCAGGAGGCATGTTTGCAGAGTGGTGTAAAGAGGGGGCATGGCCTCTGACCACTCTCAGTAATCAAGCTGTGTGGGGCTTACTAGAGGTAACAGGAGGGCTAGTTGGCCCCCAGGGACCATCAGGAGGCAAGGGGACTTCATCCCCCAACCAAGAGCGTGTCAGGAGGCGCGTTTGCAGAGTGGTGGAGAAAGGGGGCGTGGCCTGTGTTCACCTCTCATCAATCCCACTGTGTGGGGCTTACTGGAGGTAACAGGTAGGCTAGTTGGTTCCTAAGGACCCTCAGCAGCAAAAGGTGCGTTTGCAGAGTGGTGGGCAAAGGGGGGCGTGCTATGAGAACTTACCAATCCTGCTGTGTGGGACTTACTGGAGGTAACAGGAGGGGTAGTTGGCCCCCAAGGATGTCCTTGGGGGCCAACTACCCCATCTGTTACCTCCAGTAAGTCCCACACAGTGGGATTGCTAAGAGGTCTTCGGAGGCCACACACCCCTTTCTCCACTACTCTGCAAGGTAAACATCGTTTACCCCAAATCCGGAACACCGCATGCAATTACAACGCAGTCGTTACAACGACCACGTTGTAACAACGCATGTCATTACTCCGCAAGTCGGAACAACGACTTGCGGAGGGGTCAGAAGGTATTGGATTTAAAATCCAACACCTTTCCTACTGTTGCACAGATGGAGTTGGAATAGTAAATTACACTATTCCAACATCCAGCGCCCCCCGTAGAGCAAGCCACTGACTTGCGGAGTAATGGCATGCGTTGTTACAACACAGTCATTGTAACGACAGCGTTGTAATTGCATGCGGAAAAAAAGCATGCATGCTAAGGTGGCTTATTTCTCTGAAAACGGTCTCCTGGCAAACTACTGGTTGGGGGATGAAGCCCACTTTACTCCTGAGGGATTGTGAGGGCCAAGAAGCCCTCCTGGTGCCTCCTTTAAGTCCTACGCAGCGGAAATATGGAGCGCTGGTCAGAGGCCCAGCCCCCTTTCTCCACCTCTCTGCAAACGCGACTGCTAGTTAAAGAAGCATTTGCAATGTAATAGGTCTCGCATTTGTGAAAGTTAGGACTATTGGCATTGTAAATGTTAAAGTTTTTTACTAATGTTTTTTGGAGTGGAGTGGATGTACGTTGTGTGTAGTGGAATTATGTGGTATGGTGTGCAGTGAAATTATGTGAATAGAAAGTAAGTGGTAGTGTATAGGAATTATGTAGGGTGGGATTATGTGTTATGGAGAGTAATTATGTGGTATGATAGTCTGTGTTGTGGATTGGTAACCTCAGGATTAGTCTTCCTCATTTCCATAGAAGCTAAACTATAAACTCAATGAGACAAAAAAAAGAAGGAACCACTGAGGAGCACTTCTGGACCTAATCGGAGGTATGAGCAGGGCCACTGGAATTATGTGACTGTTCGGCTGCACCGATCTTCGTGTAATTAGACATTTTCCGCACTTCCCACATAATCCATCATCTGCTGCATAATCTGCAGATTTGAACAACAAAAAAACGTGTTTCTAGCTCAAACATCTCAAACGTCACCAAAAATGCAGCGACAAGTGTTACAGCGTGGTGGAAGGCCCTTTGCAAACCTCGATTGGTCACCTGTTACTTATTGCTAAATGTGGGTGTTAAATTGGTACTAATGGTGCGCAAACCACTCTTGCTTCTTTCACCGCCTCTTTTGCTTCTTTCTGCGTTTCTCTTGCCTCTATGTGCACCTTTCTTCCTTTTTCTGCACTTCTCTTGCCTCTTTCTGCACATCTCTACCACTTCCTGCACCTCCCTTCTTTCTGCACCTCTCTTGCTTTTTTCTGCACCTCTCTTGCTTTTTTCTTCTGCACCTCTCTTGCCTTTTTCTACACCTCCGTTGATTCTTTCTGCACTTCTCTTACCTCTTTCTGTACCTTCTT
This sequence comes from Calotriton arnoldi, assembly GCA_963921515.1. Taxonomy (NCBI): domain Eukaryota; kingdom Metazoa; phylum Chordata; class Amphibia; order Caudata; family Salamandridae; genus Calotriton; species Calotriton arnoldi. Next base: position 261,953 of record CAWUFW010002309.1, read on the forward strand.
CCTTCTTTCTGCACCTCTCTTCCCTCTTTCTGCACCTCACTTGCTTCTTTCTGCACTTTCCTTGCTTCTTTCTGTACCTCTCTTGCTTCTTTCTGCACCCCTTTTGCCTTTTTCTGCACCTTTGTTGCTTCTTTATGCACTTATCTTGCTTCTTTCTGCACCTATCTTGCTTCTTTCTGCACCCCTTTTGCCTCTTTCTGCACCCTTCTTCCCACTTTGTGCACCCCTCTTGCCTCTCTCTGCACCTCTGTTGGTTCTTTCTGCACTACTCTTGCTTCTTTCTGCATCACTCTTGCCTCTTTCTGCACCCCTCTTCCCTCTTTCTGCACCTTTCTTGCCTCTGTCTGCACCCCTGTTCCCTCTTTTTGTACCTCTTTTGCCTGTTTCTGCAACTCTCTTGCCTCTTTCTGCAGTTCTCTTGCCTCTTTCTGCACCTCCGTTGGTTCTTTCTGCACTTCTCTTGCTTTTTTCCCCACCTCTCTTGCTTCTTTCTGCACCCCCTTGCCTCTTTCTGCACCCCTCTTTCTGCACGTCTCTTGCCTCTTTCTGCAGTTCTCTTGCCTCCTTCTGCACATCTGCTGCTTCTTACTGCACTTCTGTTCTCTCTTTCTGCACCCCTCTTGCCTCTTTCTGCACCTCTGTTGCTTCTTTCTGCATTTCTCTTGCTTCTTTCTGCACCTCTCCTGCTTCTTTCTGTACCCCTTTTGCCTCTTTCTGCACCCTTCTTCCCTCTTTCTGCACCTCTGTCACCTGTTTCTGCACCTCTCTTGCCTCTTTCTGCATTTCTCTTGCCTCTTTCTGCATTTCTGTTGCATCTTTCTGCTCTTCTGTTGCCTCTTTCTGCTCTTCTGTTGCCTCTTTCTGCATTTCTGATGCATCTTTCTACATTTCTCTTGCCTCTTTCTGCATTTCTGTTGCATCTTTCTGCTCTTCTGTTGCCTCTTTCTGCATTTCTGATGCATCTTTCTACATGTCTCTTGCCTCTTTCTTCACCCCTCTTGCCTCTTTCTGCACCTCTGTTGCTTCTTTCTGCACTTATCTTGCTTCTTTCTGTACCTCTATTGCTTCTTTGTGCACCTCTATTGCTTCTTTGTGCACCCCTCTTCCTTCTTTCTGCACCTCTCTTGCCTCTTTCTGTACCTCTCTTGCCTCTTTCGGCAGTTCTCTTGCCTCTTTCTGTACCTCTGTTGCTTCTTTCTGCACTTCTGTTGCCTCTTTCTGCACTTCTGTTACCTCTTTCTGCACCCCTCTTGCCTCTTTCTGCACCTCCGCTGGTTCTTTCTGCGCTTCTCTTGCTTTTTTCTGCACCTCTCTTGCTTCTTTTTGCACCCCACTTGCCTCTTTCTGCACCCCTCCTTCCTCTTTCTGCACCCCTCCTTCCTCTTTCTGAACGTCTCTTGCCTCTTTCTGCACTTCATTTGCCTCCTTCTGCACCTCAGTTGCTTCTTTCAGCACTTCTCTTGCCTCTTTCTGCACCCCTCTTGCCTATTTCTGCACTTCATTTGCCTCTTTCCGCACTTCTCTTGCAATTTTTTATACCTCTCTTGCTTCTTTCTGCACCTCTCTTGTCTCTTTCTGCACCCTTCTTTCCTCTTTGTGCACCTCTCTTGCCTCTTTCTGCAACTCTCTTGCCTCTTTCTCCAGTTCTCTTGCCTCTTTCTGCACCTCTTTTGCTTCTTTTTGCACTTCTCTTGCCTCTTTCTGCAACCCTCTTTCCTCTTTCTGCACCTCAGTTGCTTCTTTCTGCACTTCTCTTGCTTCTTTCTGTACCTCTATTGCTTCTTTCTGCACCTCTATTGCTTCTTTCTGCACCCCTCTTGCCTCTTTCTGCACCCCTCTTCCCTCTTTCTGCACCTCTCTTGCCTCTTTCTGCACCTCTCTTGCCTCTTTCTGCAGTTCTCTTGCCTCTTTCTGCACCTCTGTTGCTTCTTTCTGCACTTCTGTTGCCTCTTTCTGCACTCCTCTTGCCTCTTTCTGCACATTTGTTACACCTCACGTGTTTTTTTCTGCACATCTCTTGCTTCCTTCTGTACTTCTCTCGCCTCTTTCTGTCTCGCCTCTTTCAAATAGGAAGTGCAAGCTGCCAAGTTTAAAGGTCTGCGTGCTCTCATGACTGAGGTATATGTGTACTTGTATATGTATTCTCACATGTGTTATGCATCTGAAGATGAGAGCTTAAAAAGCGGGTAGCTTCTCCTATAGGTGTTTTTTTTTTAATGTAGATTTTTATATAGCGCGACCTCGACCCGAATGTATTGGAGCGCTTTACACGAGCACCGATTACGTTACACAAGGACACATTCAGGCACGGGGAGATTAAGTGATTTGCCCAGAATCACAGGATGTGGATACGACCCCGGAGGCTCGAACCTTGGTTTCCAGCACCAAAGTCGGCAATCTAGCCGACGGACCACATCCTCTCCCCTAAATGGTTAAATGTTCTCAGTTCTGCTCTGTCATTCGGTTCCACAGGCAGAAATGTCTTATGTATATAGGCGTTATAGAGCCCCTCAAATGTACTATTGAATACCCATGTGTCCTGTATTATGAGCAGAAACAAATACATACACCTTTTTGTACACAAATATACTGTTTGAAGCACAGGTATTCAAGTATTTGTATGTTTATGTTTATGTAACATGCCACTAGGTAAAAGCAGAGACACACGCATGCATACCTTCACAAACCTGGTCAGACTTACAACAGTGATATGGTTAGGATTGCTGTTTTACATTTGGTAGGCCTAACTTCTGAGCAGTCGATGGATAGTGAACCTTTAAGAGAAAGGTGAGGTTTAAGACATCTTGGGAGAAGGATTAGCGATTAGGCTACTTTGTATGAGTCTGTGGAAAGGTACAGTCGAAGTAGGCCTCTTTCTGCACCTCTGTTACTTCTTTCTGCACTTTTCTTGCTTATTTTTGCACCTTTCTTCCTCTTTGTGGACTTCTGTTGCCTCTTTCTGCATTTTTCTTGCTTCTTTCTGCACCTTTCTTCCTCTTTCTGCACCTCTCTTGCTTCTTTTTGCACTTCTCTTGCTTCTTTCTGCGCCTTTCTTCCTCTTTCTGTACATGTCCTACCTATGTAGGCATAGTTAGAAATTAACATTTAAAATCTTAGAAATTCACTGAAAAAAACCATAGGGTTCAGGGACGTTATAGTTAGTATTAGTATTAATTCACTTTCTGTTATACTGTAGAAATACTCTGTTCAGGTGTGTATTTTATTCTAGGTCCCAGCACAATATCCCTACTTGTTAAATGTGCCCCTAGGATGTCACATCAGACATACAAGTCAGGGGTGACGTAAAGCCCCTAAGGCTTTGACTCCATCTTAGGTTATGAAGGTCTCCATCTTCTCAAACTTAGATAATTCAAATCGGCCTCTTTCCTGATTTATACAGAATCATTGTAATGCCTGCCGTTTGATGCAGATATTGTCTGACCTTATCTTTCTAAGAACTGTGAAAGTGATATTACAACTGATGTGGCATTAGTCTGGCACAAGTGTCCACTTTTCACCATGTCAAGGTTAAATGAGAACAAATACAGACATATAGCTGAAATAAAATAGTCTAGATTGATGTCCTTTTACCTTATATGTTCATAAGGAAATGTCTGGGATGCACACCTTAATGCACATAATCTATGTCAGACATTCTAATTTCTGATTTAGTATATAAAGGCTGACACTTGTCCAATTGTCCGGAGAGGTCCTTCACCCAGTTTATCACACAAGATTCAGCCAGAGTCGGTCTTCCCTACTGTCAGTGCACTTCGCAGATGCTACATCTCACCTGAAGCTGATAAATCTGTGTCCGGGAGGCAGACCACTACGGCACCGTGTGTTTGCCCTCCACCGCGAACACTGTCTTCATGTCTCCGCTGATTAAGTCAGCCTTTGCTGTCAACAAAGTATGCAGTGTGCCTCTTTTCCCTAAGAAACTCTAGACTGCAAATTGCTCTGTCTTCCATGCTCTCTAAGGACCCGATTGCGACTTTGGAGCAGTTGAGCAGCTCTCTGCAGGCACGGTTGTGCCGAAGTTGTGTGAGGACTGCCTGCCCAATAAGGACTTTTTTTAGTCATTGGCGGGCATTTCCATTGCCATTTCCATGGTGGTGCCTATAAAATAGGCACAGCCATGGGAACGTCACAGAAAGTACCAGCACAGCATATGCTGAAAAGTCCATGCCATGCTGGAACTTCTGTGCATGCACACAGGGGGGCAAATGTTGTGCCCCCCCCTGTGTGCATCCACAATGCATGAAGCACAAGCAGGCCCTGCAGGGCCCCCTTTCTTTCCTCACCGCCACTGTTTTTGTGGAGGAAAGACCTCCATGAAATCAGTGGCTATGATGAAAAGCGATGTATGCTTGGCTGGACTGTGGCGGACCCGCCAAGCATATAGGTACTTTTGGAAAACCGCACCACTGCCAGGGAGCGGCAGTTCCCTGGTGGAGTCGGCGGTCCCAGAGCGGCACGACCACTAGGGTTGTGATCTGGTAGTCGCAAGACCACCACTGCCGCGCCACCACAAGTCTGGTGGTCCGACTCGCAATTGGGCCCTTAGTGTAGTGCTTAGAAGTAGGTGCTAGGGTGTTAGGTTCCAGATGACATTTTAACCATGTAAGAAATGTTCATTTTATTCTCGTGATTCATAACATGCCTTCTTGCTGTGTTTATTACATTCTGTGCAATTGTCTTAGATGTACTGAGAAACAGGTTGTTCCTGTAGAAATTCATTCTTTTACTGAAAAGTATTCTTTCTTCTTAGTGCACTGTGTGTGTGTGCTTGTGTATGTGTGTGATAGTGTTAATAATGAAATTGGTTTGTTTCTGTTACCACGGTGTCCATGATCCCTTCATACGGGTTGTTAGTAACCCAAAAGTAATAACTCTATTTCAATAAAACATTGAGTAGGGTTCTGTGGAACTACAATAATCTGTATTTCACATTCATCATTGGTGCATTTACTCGACTTCACCCATGTCACCCGTGGGTGAGAAAGCAAACCTTAAAGAACTACGCCAAAGTCGTGGTTTACACAACCATTCTGTTCAATACATTTCAAATCATCATCGTCCTCATCATACATTCAAAGAAACATACAATGTCCCTCCAGGGCCCCAACGTAAGTCAGGGGGCAGGCAAAAATATAATATGGGCTACTAAAAGGCCATAGCTGTCAATGCTCGTAGCGAAAGAAACCTAAAAGTGCCACATATGATTAATAATCAGTCGCACTATAGTTCAAAAAATGGTGGATGTCCACATAATAAGCAAAGGAGGATACATGGAGAACAAAGGAAGCATGGCTTCCCTCTTCTGGTAATGCTGCTTCCTCCTTCAACAAAAACTTGCAGCACAGTAGGGAAAGGATTGCACAAATATATACCCAAAATGTGACTCCTTCCATACGTGGGCTTTTACATACCATGACTATAGTAGCAACAATAACGTAAAGATTCAGCCAAGATAAAAAATATATTAAAAGCTCAGCAAAATGGTCACTGCCATTAAAGATTAATATAAACTTTAAAATGCCCCAAACACAAACAGCCCAAGACATCAATTAGGCCTGAAAAATACAACTGCCTCACACATATACAAAGTTAAACACAAAATGTTGGAGAGGCAAATGAGGAAAAAGAGGACAGAGAACAAAGGAAAATATCTGGCAAAATAGGCCTGTATTCCTGGAGCCACCCCACATGGTCCACCCACAAGCACATACAAACAAACCTACATTGGCCATGAGTTCAAGGCCACCCACAAGCCCCTATAATAATAAAATCTATCTATAGCACCGCAGCAGTGAGAAGATGGAAAATGCATTACAAAACCTAAATAGCTTACAGTACCTTAGGCCCTAAACAGTAAACCACAAAGTATAAAGACAAATCTGGCCAAAATTCCCAAATATTAAATGATAGAAAATAATAAAGGAACAAAGTGGTCCCTGCCCTCTTTCAAAGCACATATGGAGAGGGACAGTTGGATTGCTCTGAATTGCGCGTGTGTCGCTGACTTGTACCACAGACCTCAATGTGAGATCTGACACATACCACAAGGGAGGGGGTGTCCTCTTTGTAGCACATAAATTGTTTGTTACACAGGACATCTGTAACAGGGAGAAGTGCTATTCGGGGGGATGCTCAGCGAGGGCATTGATCCTGGTCTCCCCATATTCCCTCATTTGTAATAAAGTAACTGGATTTTGAGTGGGGCAGGGCTGGTGTGGCCCTCACAGCAGGAGAAGTGCATTCAGGTTTGTACACACTACAGATAACGTCCTGGACCTGCAGCTTGTGTCTGTTTGGTGGGAGAGGCAGCTGCTGCCTGGGGCATTACTTTCACCGGTTGCAGGGGGTCATCGGCAAGGGAGATTGGTGCATGGCCTTATTATGGTGGTGCAGATGCGGCGTCCAAGATATTTCCTGTTCACAGAGTGATGGATTAATTCCTGATGCGGTCCTTCACTTCCCCCAGGCAGCCTCACCTCAAAGGTGAGGGAGGGGTGTCTGTGCCGTGGGCGACGGTGTAACATGCCAAGTCATGCGGTTATGTTCATCAGCTACACTATCATACTACAGGCGTTTGAACTTTGCCAACGTATACCAGACTTGGCTGACATAAAAGAAACTGCTCATTCCTTGTGACCACATGCTAGAATCTATGGATTTACATGTTAAGCTGTATAGAACTGAAGAACACACTTTATGTTCTGCCTTTCAACAATTTTCATTGAAAATGTTGCACCTCTTCTTGTAGAGTATTATATGACCCAAGTCTTGCTTGCAACTGTTCCTGGGTGCTGCGGTCCGGGCTCCAAGGGGCTGTGCCGGAGGATCTGAGGATGCCCCCCAAGGTCACACAACTGTGGGTAACAACGGGGTCTGTGTGTGGAGTGGGATCCTGTGGGAAGAGGCAGGAAGGGGGTGTATGTGGTGGGGATGGGCAGCACTGTTTAGAACATAGTAAAGGGCCGTCAACCATGCGTGGACCTTGGTGCCCATGTACTCGGTCATTGGCCCAGGGATGAGGACATGTATACCCATGTTTGGCAAGCTTGAGGGGGCTCACATACCCACTCACAGACCCACTCGGACACTCATGTGCCCACTCTCACACACACACTCAGACACTCATGGACCCACTCAGAGACCTACTCAGACACTCACACACCCACTCACAGACCCACTCTGACACTCCCACATCCACTCAAAGACCCAGTCAAACACTCATGCACCCACTCATAGACCCACTTAGACACTCATGCACACACTCAGAGACCTACTGAGACACTAGATCAACTCAAACACTCACACACCCACTCACAGACCCACAATATCACTCACACACCCTCAAAACTACTCATATACCCACTCATGCACCTATACAGCCACTCACACACCCACTCACAGACCCTTACACCCACTCACACACCAACTCTCAAAGGTTACAGTTAGGAAATACAATTAAAAAAACCTTAGAAATTCACTGAAAAAACTAAAGATTACAGGGATTTTAAAGTTACGAAATAAAATGAAAAACCTTCAAAATTCACAAAAAAAACCAAAGGTTACAAGGACTTTATAGTTAGAAATTAACATTTAAAAAACCATAGAAATTCACTGAAAAAAATGACAAAGGTTGCATGAATGTTATAGTTAGGAAACAGAATTAAATTGTTTTTGAAATTCACTGAAAAAAACAAAGGATACAGGGACGTTACAGAAGGGTTGAATACCATTTCATTAACATGTTTTGTGTATAAATGTCAGTAAGACACCCAAACCAGTAAGTGTTTTGTATCAGGTTAGACTATACTAGCAGTCATGACTGGCTAGAAGCACCTTTCAGTGGATCAGCTCAACCTAACTCTAATAAGTGCTGATGTTATTTACCAGTATGTAAGCTGTAAATCATATAAAAATATCTGGCATGGAGTAAACAGACGTAATGTCCTTATATGGTGAAATAATTCAGAAGAGATTTTCAGTATCCTTATTAATGTACAGTTTGAGCTTATTTTATTCCTCATGATAAGTTGGTCTGTGATCCCACTCAGCCAAGTGAGTGTGTGAGAGCACCCTCTAGATAGTACACAGTGGACGTATAGAATCTGATTTATGATGGGCATACTGGCTACTTGACTTTTATGTCCAACATAGGGGTGTCCTTGATATCGTCCCCTAGCCTTGTCCCAGTCACTGAGTAGAGCTCTGCCTTCCAACACTGAATTTTTTCTGCTCCTACTGTGGCTAAGGAGCTATGAAGCCGAAAAATCACTGTGACCATAATCCCTCCACTTCCTCTGAAGTCTGCTCTATCTGTGGTCGCAAGAGCTGCATTCCAGACCTTAGTATGTGTTGGCTGGCAGTTTGAAGCTGTTGCAGATGTTGTTGCCTTTATACTGGTCTTAAAGGAGTTCACACAACCCGTTTAAGGTAGGGCGCAAGAACACCAAACAATATCAGGAGAAGATACAACTTGGCTATGGGCTTTCTCGGCTATGCAGGACTATCTGAGACATCTATTGTCAGTGGGTGAGTCTCTGACAGGTAGGGCAGGTGGGAGGATGACTGGGCAACCTATGTCTGCATGAACTAGAAAATAAAAGTGCTGGCACTACGTACCAAAAAGCACCCCAAAGTCAAAAAGAAACAAATATTTTAAGCACTGGAACTATACAAGTGCCCGGTCCCACCCTTGGCACCCATACCTCATGATTTGGTTGAGGGTTACAGGGGTGGGCCCAAGGCCCCCGCAGCCCTATCGGCTCCCCAGTGTCCAGAGAGAAGATTTCTATCACATCCTGTCTCAGGTAGTTGAAATTTAGCAAGTGCTATTCACAAAATCATGCGTTAGAAAGCACTTTAAAACTTGGAGCCATATTTATTAAATATTGACGCAGAGCATCAAGTCACCTTGCTGCGCTGCTCTGCATCACTGGGAAAGGGCAAGAAGGCACTCTATTTAAAACATATGGCACATTCCTGACTGTATTTTCCCCCTATGCTGGTACACAATGGGCTGCCTAGTGCCAACGCAGGAACTCTTGCACCATGTTGCGAGAGTGCCTGCTTTGCTTGCAGGATTGTTTTTGTGCGGGAAGGAAGACCTTCCTGCACAAAAACAATCCAAAGAGACATTTTCCTCTGTCTATGTGTGCTGCAAAATGCAGACCACATAGAAATAGGAAGTAACAAGGAGAAACAAAGATACATTGCTTCATTATGCCTCTTCTGGGGCGGCGTATCTTTTTGGGTCATTCCCGGGTCTACAAGGTCTTGTAAATCTGGGAATGCATCAAAAAACCATGGGAGTTGCTTGAGAAGACCCATGCAATGACTATGGAACGCCTACTTAGTGCAGAGTAATGCACCGTTGCGTTACTCCTAAGTTTTGGACATTCAAAGCCACGCAAAATGGCTCTGCGTGGCTTAAAAAATCTGGCTTAAGGTTTGCGTCGTTCTTGCACCACATTGCGCAGTGCAGAGCGACGAAAACTGGGGTATAAATATGGCCTTAGAAAGTTCTAACTTTCTATCTTTGCCAAATACACAGTTTTCACAGGAGAATAGAGGAAGGGCATGACAGTAGGCAGGTATTGGTCGTCAAAGCAGCTGCCATTTTTCAGGAATCATTATAAAGATAACTGACGCAAGCGGAAAAATAATAAGATAACAGGCCTTACATCGAAGTACTCAGTAAAATGCCATAGAACATTCTTTTCTGAAACGACATTATCACCCTTCGCTGGTCCTGTAACTGTTTTAACCAAAGGGCTATATATTGTAAAAGAACTATGCAAACCTCATAATCAAAATCCAAATAATGGAATTCTCCGGGAGCGAGGAAATGGTGCGTGTGCTGATCCACTGTGAAGTTGACCTGTCTGTTGAAGCGCTCGATGAGAACGGTGTGCCAGTGCTGATCGTCCAGCAGGCTGCCCAGGGTAATGTTCATCTCCGAATTGGCAGATCGATGTTTAAGATCCCCTTTAGAAAGAGAAACCAGTGCGTGATTACTGTCTCTGCGAGCTGACAAATGCATATTAAACCAACTGCAGAAGCCTGCCTTCAAAAACCGGAATAATGAGGTGATGATGCATGCTGCTTCATTGACGTAGGAAAACCTTTATCAGGTTTTAGATTTGTTTTTTACTTATCCACTATTTGCGCTTGAAAATGTGGTCAGGCGATGTACATACTGAGAAAATAAAGTGCATTTCAAGACTTACCCGTGCCCACCTATACCCCTCAGTGACCATCTACATAAGCAACATTTAAAATTTAGGAAAATGCAAACTACCCTGGCATGACACAGCAATTAATGAGAGGCTCCACCATGCAAAATTCAATTACTTATTATTAGTTAAAAGAAATGGCACAGCGTGGCGCTGCAAGCAATTTAGCTGTGCCTCTTCATTTAAAAAACTCATGGATGTGCCATATTTACAAGACTATGGTACACCCCTGTGTTTTCCCTTGCACCAGCGCTAAAAATGCTGCCTAGCACCAATGCAGACACCCTTGCGCCATGGTGCAAGGGTACCTGTGTTGCAGGGATGATTGTTTATGTGCAGGAAGAGACATGTTCCTGCACACCAACAACCATTAATGGCAATTTGCCCCTTGTACACATAGAAGGAGCAAAAAACGAGGAGAAATAAAAGTATTGCTCCTCATTGCACCCACTCTAATGCCTGCTTTTCAATGGCATTAGTTTTTGGCACTGCCTCAGATTTACACATCCTTATAAATCAGGGGCAGCGTCAAAAAGCAATGGGTGTTGCGTTGTAACGTCCACAGCAACACCCAATACATGCCCCATTGACGCAGATACCTGCGTCAAAGGGTACGATATGTACATGGTGCCGTTAAGGCACACAAAGTGGCTTAGCTCCGATTTGTAAATATGGAAAAGGGCATTGCGCCACCGGAGCATCGGAAAAAGTGACGCTCCGGTGGCGCAATGCCCTTGTAAATATGCCAGAGAGTCTAACGTCAGCACCACTCATTCTGATACTCACTTTTGGGCAATTCCCAAAGAATGGTTGAATTTGCTTACCAATAAATGTACAAATCTGTGGACGCTCTGGCCTGTAACAACCACAGAAGGATCTGTGTAAGTAACAATTTGATGCATTGTTCTGTGCCCCACTTAATGGTAGAATACAGACACAAATATAGGGCCAAGAGATACTACACAGGAGCCAAGCAGGACTGTTCCTAAGACATGGAGCAATTTACCTTTACTATATCATAAACACATTAAGTAATTATGTCAACAGAGTACTGAAAGGAACATATGACCATGTTTTGTCAACTTTCAAAAGTCATTCGTGTCAGTCTGGCACACAAGACTCTAATTGAAAAACGTAGATGTGTAGCCAGGCAGCATTATCAAAGAAATGCATTCCTAAAAATACAGTTTAAAAAGAAAAGAGACTATTTCAGACAGGAGCAGAGGTTAAGATTGAGAAGCTGTCTTAGCCCATCTACATCCAACACATAAGCGAATGGCAACAGGACTAATATTAGAAGGTCCAAAAATGGGCTACCTACATTACAAAGATGACCTGTCCTCCTGTCCTAAATAGAACAAAGTCTGAATTAGAGTTTTCATAGAATGCAGGAGATATAGGGCCAGATGTACGAACAGACTGGTCACAAGTAGTGGTTTCAAATTTTGCACTGACCTTTTGAGACCAGTTTTAAATTTTGAGATGCAAACTATGTACTAATAGGTAGCGTTGCTAAATCTACGGTCCCATGAGTTCACAATATACTGATCTAGTGCCCCTTCTTCGTGATAACATTTTACTGAATTAGAAAGAGATGATTCTCCCTTGTTTGGCCAACTTCAGCAAGATGGCAATCTCTTGCTGTAGGGATGATAATACCTATATTACAGGTGACTATAGCCCCCTAGGAAGGCTTGGGAGAGAATGATGGCACCCATTGATGTTATACTTTTCGATCTGTACTCCTGGGAGAGGTGTCTTCTAGCATTTCTGTTGAAATTATGTTTAGTCCTTTACATCACTCCCATGTTTAGGCTATGTCGTTATGTATATATTAAGTAAGTATGGACTTTTATGTTGTATAAACTCTGTCGTATTTAATCAACAAGGGGAGGGAGAGAGAAGCGATAGTCCATTCAACTTCCAAATAGAGTACAAAGATCAGATTCAGGGGGGGAGGAATGGACCACTTGTACCTGTGTCACCAGGGTTGAGAAACGATTGGTACCATGTGTCCTCATACACGCATGCAGGTGGGGAAGGCGGTATCTGTTCTCCGCCTAATCGTAGCGTGACAGCATCATCATAGGGTTGTTTTGGTGTGCTGACCTCCACCTGAGGTAAATACCACTGGTACTACAGTAGTGCCCAGAGACCAAAAAGAAAAGGGGGAGTGAAGTGCTCAATGTGAAGTGAGGTCACTTCACATTGAGCACTTTACTTCCCCCTTTTTTTCTTTTTTGGTTTCTGGGCACTACTGTATTACTAGTGGTTTTTACCTCCATGTGGAGGTCAGCACACCAAAAAACAACCCTATGATGATGCTGTCACGCTACGATTAGGCGGAGAACCAAGATATACCGCCTTCCCACCTACGTACGTGTATGAGGGTTTTTATGAAAGGTACCAATCGTTTCTCAACCCTGGTAACACAGGTACAAGTGGTCCATTCCCCCCCTGATTCTGATCTTTGTATAAACTGTGTCACCTCTGAACCATACCAAAAAAATAATAGATGGAGGTGCCCTACTTCGTGGTTATGGCTATTTTCGCTTCTCTGTAGCCTGCACCTCAAATACAATGTAGTGTTGCACCTTTGTCTCATCAATTGGGCGAAAAAAACATTCAGCCCAATGATATGCCTAGCGTTATCAGCTTGAAACTGAGTTGGCTACTGTCTACAGACCAAGATCTGATCTATTCAGCGACAGCATGTGCCCACTGCTGCCCACTTGCCTTGAAAGACAGGGAGCTGGACTACCTAATGAGCTTCCCTGGCTGAAGGAGACAGAGACATGATCCAGTTTATGGAGACCTATATGGAGAAGCAGCTCAGGTGAACTATCAAGGATTTAGGATCTGGAGCCCAGTTTAACTGGATTGAGCATGAAGAACCAAAAGGATGAGCCTCTTTGCACCTGCCCTACATTCAAGTATTGTACATCTGGATGCATGCCTCACTGGTTTATAGGGAATGTGAGCGCTGGTGGTTGCTATAATTGTATTGAACCTCCTGGAGTTCCTGTTTCTTTATTTTGTAATTCCATAGAAATACACTTTTTGCACATCATCACTTTTGAATCAGTCAGTTCCTGTGACACTGATAGCAGGGGTGTCGGGTTAAGCTAAGCTCTTGGATTAAACTAGGACTTCCCCTTCTCGCATTAGATGCTGCCTTGTCCAATGAGTGCTATTGGACCATGAGTGTGTCCAGTACTCAACTTTTTTAATACCATTTGGCATCAGCAGTTAGATCCTTTCTCAGATTTAATGAAACCATTAGAGTCAGTTATGCTCCACTTGAACTGTCTTTGTTAGACCCTGTTACTGCACTCTGAAACCAGAAGTATCTGGTATAGAAGGTATCCATTGACTTGAGAGTGCAGCCAGTTCCCATGTGTCATCAAGTAGCACTGCCTTTCAGTGGTTATGGTGAATTTGGGGATTTAGACCTGGGCATCACAGTATCAACTCAAAATTCTAATTTCCTGAACGTGAAAAATCACAATATTTCTATTACATTGTATTTGTTAAACTATTAGAGTGACACTGATATCCCTTTAGTGGTAATTTGTGTGGCTGCCAGGGCCACTAGATAACTGAGAGAAATGGGGTGTACATTTGTTTGGGTAGGCCACAAAAATGCAAGTGAGTGGATCATTGCTTCCTATCTTCACACTCTCTGCTTTGATGCACTCTGTCTCACATCTGGTACACCTTGCTCTTCCCTGGCAAGCTATCCCTTGTACCTATGTCATGAACACAGACAAGTATCAACTGAAGAGTCATCAAAAAGAGATGAGAAGGGGGCGTGGCCGGGCAAGATGGCCGAACGGACGTGATTCGTCTCGGCTCCCGGTCCGCGCTAGACTTTCGAGTGCACAAGCTCCTGCAGGCACTGCCGAATCGGTGGCCAGACTCACCAAAATGTGGCGGAATCATCAGAGACTATGTGGGAGACAAGTTTTGTAGTGAGGCGCCAGTTATTGAGCAATATTGCAGCCGGGCGATGTGGGTCGCGCAGCTGCACAACATGGCGGCCACCGAGGCTCTGTGACGCGGAGCCTGACGAACATGGGGCTGCCCTTTGAGAAGCATAGTTCAACCCCGGAACACCCTCATCCTCACCGGAGACCCCGCAGCGGAGGCACAGCGGCTGTAACGCCTTAGAAGGTCGGAAGTGGTTTCCTCTGATAATACGCCAGGCATCCCGCCGGCGCCACACGACCCGCTGGGTGAGATCCTATATTTACCGGGTGAGTCAGGGGAAACGTTGCAGCCCCCAGATACAGACATCGCTCACCAAGTCTTTCAGGCTCTGCCTAACGAGCGCTGATCACGGATCCACCGGAAAACGGCCCTCAGATACTGCACGCGATTTTGCCTGACTTTAAGATGGCGACCCTTAAGACACAAAGCCCCGTAATGGGGGAATAGAGAGCCACCTTGGTCGACTTTGGCATGCCATTTAGCCCAGAATCAGGTAGGCGAGAGGGTGCACACGACCTGCTGCATTTACGCAGAGCCATGAGAGGCGGTGATACAGCACTAAAGTAGTCCTCCTACAGTGGCAGTGAGAGCTTGAGAGACTGGTACTACAGCCCCCCAGGACTAATGCGTCGTCAGCTTTGAGAGTCAGTCCCAGCCTTGCCTCATACCAGCGCCATCCAAAAGGGAGGAGAGGAGGCACCTAACAGCATAGGCCGCCTTGTACACCACGAACCCGGAGAGGGCAGCGGTGCCCGCACCTATGCCTCCGAAAAAGGCGCCGAATAAAGTTTCCAACTTCTTCACGCCCACAGAGAAAAGGCAGGCGTCAGAGCATAACGATCCCACAGCAACTATGGCTCCCACGAAAGACAATCTGCTAGCGTCCCTAAGGAATTTTAAAACAGAGTTGCGTGCAGAACTCAGCCAGGATATCAAGGACTCCATCGACCACCTTAAAACAGACCTAAATGCCTGACTGGCCACGCTCCAGCAGGATGTCGATTCAGTGGGCGTAAGGGTGATAGATCTGGAAACGCACACCCAGGAAATGGATAAGAGAACCGCGGACATGCAAGATAAACTACGCGAGCTGCAAGATCAACTATATCAAGCCCAATTGAAATCCGAAAATTTGGAAAACAGGGCGCGAAGAGACAACATCCGAATCCGGGATCTGGAAGAGGGTGCAGAAGGATCGGATCTCGAAGCTTTTCTCGAGGGCCTTTTCACAGAGATCGCAAGCCCACAGACGGTTAAAATCAAGCTAGACCGGGCGCATCGGGTAGGAGGACCACCGACGGGGGAGCGACGGAGAACGAAAGACATTCTTGCGAAGTTTCACTCCTTCAAGGTGAAAGAAAAGATTTTGCAAACAGCCAGGGGGAAAAACAACATCTCATTCCATGTATACAAATGTAGTATCTATCAAGATCTGGCGCCCGCAACTTTGGCGCGACGACAACAATTTAGACCCCTCACGACAAAACTGCGTGAAGAGCATATAAGATATAGATGGACTTATCCATTTGGCCTGAGCTTTGAATATACCAACAAGATGAGACACATCACCGAACTGACTGAGAGGCTGAAACTGTTAGGCCTTCCGCCTGCTGAGACCGAGACCACCCAGGAAAGGACACGAAGACCAGAGCGAGGCGGCGCGACAAAAACACAATGGACTACTAGCTCCAAAGGAGGGCATAAGTGACGGCCCAAAGATGGGATCTGACCTTAGGAAATCACGGAGGGCTAAAAAGTCATGCCGTCATAAGAGGAGACCGGACATGTTTGGCTGTGACCCACCCAGGGACTAAAGACACCACCTACTGAATATGACGAGATCACACTGGATCTGCTATTCACCGATATCCTCATGAGGGCGAACTCTCTGAACACTTGACTCGACTGAGGATCGGCCACATGTGATCCTTCGATACACCTTACAGGACAGCTGTGCCTGGTCGAGGGCCACCTGTGGAATGCAGACTCCTACTTACCTGGAGACTCGAGCAGATTAGTTCCACCCAGCCTTTGACGGCCTTACCATGCAGGAGACTTTGCTATCTTTTGAACACTCGAGAGGGGTGCGGATGGGAACTCCGGTTGCGCCATCCGCCAACATGCCCAGGCGGGTGGTTGCACCCGCAGTCGGAAAATTGTCATCACTCCGACACCAGTGGACGTTTGCATTGTTGGTAATGTTGGGGCTTGTTTCTTTTTTTTTTTGTTGGGAGGGGGAGGTTTTTTGGGGCTGGTGGCGGCTTTGCCGAAATACTTACCAAAGACATGTCCTAGTCCAAACACACACATCACGACCAGCACGTTGGGGTAGACTCTCGATACTAGTTAGGGGAGACGGTCATGCGGATTTGACATTGGGGGGCCGGAGACAGAGGGAGGGGGCACCAACGGAAAGATGGTACTTTCAATAGAGTCATGGAACGTTAGGGGCCTCAATTCCCCTCAGAAGCGACAAAAAGTCTGGACATATCTTACAGACCATCACTTTGATGTAGTAGCTCTCCAGGAGACACACCTCCAAAGGGCGGAAGAATCGAGGTTTAGAAATAAACAATATCCCCTGATATATAGATCCTCGGCACTCACCAAGCAGCGTGGAGTCGCTCTCCTATTTCATAGTTCGACAAAGTTCCAGCCGACGGCTGTTCAGGCGGATAAAGAGGGTAGGATGGTCATGGTCAAGGGTAATTTGAAAGGTAGATTATGCACCTTTACTGCCGCATATGCCCCTAATACATGCCAAGCGGCCTTCATAACCACAGTCTTAGATAAATTAAGTGGATTTGCAGAGGGGCCAACGATCTTGCTGGGTGATTTTAATCTTACATGGCAAGCGGAGTTAGATAGCACCCAAACACACAGAACAGGAACCAGCTCCTTTTCCGCCAATGTTAAGCAGAAACTACACAACTTAGGCCTCAGAGATGCTTGGCGTACGCTATACCCTCAAACCAGAGACTATACCTTTTTTTTCATGTACACCATACATACTCCCGCCTCGACTACATTTTTATTAGTCAGAGCCTGATAGGCCAAGATTTTCCCCCTATCCATTTCGGATCATTGCCCGGTCTCGATCTGCCTAAGGTGCAGTGGCACCACGTCCACGACACCCAAGTGGTATTTTCCAATCTCCCTCACGCGAGATAGACTGCATCGAACTGAACTGCGAGAAGCGATTACTGACTTTTTTAAGCTAAATACACCCGAGGACATGTCGGTGTTCAATAACTGGGATGCCTTCAAAGGAGTATTATGGGGGAAATGCATAGAACTTAACTCTACCCTAAACAAGCAGAGGGCAAAGGAGAGAGAGGGCTTAGAAGCAGCACTAGAAACCGCTGAAAAAGAACATAAGAACAAACCCAATAGGGGCACCCTACAAACTCTTACGGCACTGCGGGGAAAATTCAAAGCAGTCTACCCCAACAGGGCGGAATATACATTATTGAAATTACGCTACCTCTCCTACTCCCAGGGCAACAAAATTGGCAAACACCTGGCCAGACAGCTGAGGGAGAAGCGCGAAAGGTGAATACATTAGCGGCATACACGACGCAGAGGGCAGAATGATCCACACAGACGTGGGAAAAGCTGACATGTTTGGAGCATTTTATAAGGCTCTGTACCCTGGGGAAACGCGGGATATAGAGCAGCAAACCAGATACCTTCAAGCATTACAACTCCCCCAGGTTTCATGGGACTGGAACGATAGACTTACGGCTCCCATAAAATCAGAGGAGGTGGGCGACACCATTAAGGCACTCAAACTCCATAAGGCCCCAGGCCCCGACGGACTAACGGCACACTTCTACAAGACCTTTGCACCGGACCTCATACCGCATCTCACGCATCTTTTTAACAAAATGGCAGAGGAGGGTGGGGTGACCCCGTCGATGGCCGAAGCAGTGATTACGATCATTCCTAAACCCGGGAAAAATGTCCATCTGTGCTCCTCATATCGTCCAATCGCTCTTCAGAATTTAGACGCGAAGCTTTATTTAGCCATTCTAGCAGCTCGGTTGAATGATTTGATGCCAGACTTAGTCCACCCTGCCCAATCAGGCTTCATAAAAGGCCGGCAGACCCATGATAACATTCGGCGGACAGTGGACCTTATCGAGAAAGTCACTAAACATAAGATACCGGCAGTTCTCGTGGATTGGACGCCGAGAAGGCCTTTGACAGGGTGGACTGGTCGTTCCTTTTTAACACCTGATCCAGCGCTATCAATAAAATTTCTTCTCCTATATGCTTTGGACGTCCAGGTACAAATATCCCTTTTCCACAACTATATCCATATGACAGTGGGGCCCATAACACCGCATAAACATTCACTCTCTCATATATTCCCTGGATTTCATCCGTTTTTACTTAGGAGAAAACAGTTAATGATTTGCTGGAAGGAGACGGGATACCTTTTAAAATGACATAATACTTCTCAAACTTTAAGGTATTCCGCTCATTAGTCGATGGACCAACTAGTAGGAATCAGTTGATGGTGATTAAGACCAGCTCAATCACTATAAACCTTTAAACATTTACATTTATCATTGAGCTAAAGAACCACAGACTCATTGTTTTAAAGATAATAAAGTTTATCTAATTTTTAGAAGCATGAATAAGTTTCAAATTTATTATTCAGATTAATACATTTATCATCATTATAAGAATAAATTGAAATTGCAATGCATACCTATTAGATGGAAAAACAAAGTTCGTCACAGCAATGAATTCAGATCACAGCATAGAACTCCAGAGAAACTGTCTATCTGTCCTGTAAATCAGGCCTTCTCGACGGACCACCTATATGGTGTTTCCCGCCACAATCCCGTTCTTTTCCCCTTTAGTATTTAAGAATAAAAAAGGCCTAATAATATTAAAAATGGAAAGTCTATTTAAAAAGCAAAAGTTTCCCCAGCAGCAGCGTTCCGTGCTCAACAAAAATATAAAACAGCAGCAGCAGCTTTTCTCTCCCTAAGAGTAGGTCTTCTTATACCCTAATACTAGCTTACTAAGTGAAAATGTTACATCTTTGTGGGCGAGATTCTCTCTAATTGGTCCATTTGGGGTCAGTATACATCTCATTATGAATATCCTTGCTCCAACCAGTTCTTTGTGGAAAGTTCATACTTCTGTCGTTTCTCACGGGTTCATGACATTACCCATCCGCACATTGGTCTCTATCTGTATCCTTTTCTGATACTTTAAATTGAACAGTTCATTGTTTATTCACGTATTCACCGCAACTTCTCACGCTTTTCGCTATGTCCTTCTTTGGCACACGTTTGTATAATAAGGTCATCGTAGCCTTGACCACGCTTCCATCCTAGGCTTTGGGACGGTCACATGATCCCTTTGTTCACAGCTTTTCTCACTCTCGGAAACCATCTTGCGCCTGCGTACTCTAGCTTGTTTGCCTCAGCAGCCATTTTTACATCGCGGCACAACAGGTCTAAGTGAACTATTATAAGGATAAACAGAACATAGTTAAGAATAAAGAATATAAGCCTTTTCGTTTCCCTCCCGTCATTCTACGTACCCCAATTAAGTATTACCTAGCAAAAGCGACATATAAAGCTATTTCTTACTTACCAACCGCTTTACTTTGCCACCACACAGTTTATTTCCAAGCACAAATCATGCAATTATTATTCTAATTAGTACGCAAATCATTAGGTTTATGTTATCCACGTTAACAATTGTAAGTAAATTAGTTTGCACGGATATGGCGTGTTACCCATAACCCTTACCATGACACATACATGGTTGGTTATTTACTGAGACGAACCTGTGTGTTAATTATTCAACATAAATATTAGGAGGTTAAATTTTTTTCGCTTACCCGGCTCCATCAACTCCCCCTTTGGTGATTTTTAATATCACCACAAAAACCCATGTTACACAATTCTGTCAGATAGCATATTTCTTGTCCGGTTTGTTTTTGTTAGTTTACACAACCGTATCCCTTTCATCTTGTCTCTTTGTTTTCTGATACATGTTTTCTTTTATTTCTTCTAGCTCTATTTCACCCATCTCTCTTTCTCTTTCTTTATTTATCTTATTTTCTTTTTCTATTTTATTCTGTCTTTTTCTTCTCTTTATACATACAATAATTAATTTTAATACTAGAACTATTAGTATTATTATGGTCGCTATTATTATGATTTTTCCTATTATTAATCTACTCATTCTAGTAAACCAATTTATTACTGAGGAAAAACTCTTACCAAGTTTTCCCAATGCATTTTCAACCTCCAGTGGAACAAGTTCTTTGTGCAAATTGGTAATATTCTTAATATACTTTTGTATATTTTCACTTTTATCTGGAATGTAAGTGCAACAATGTTGGACTTTCAACATTCCACAGACTCCACCCTCTTTTGCCAAAAGAATGTCAAGGGCAAGTCGATTTTGCATCACCATAGCTCTCATGGCAACCATTTCGGTATTTACCATCAAGAACCCTCCAGCAGTATCTGTAGATAAACGATCTACTACTGTGGATAACTTCCGAATTTTAAATGCATTCAAAGATATTCCCACTGCTGGTATCAATGCTCCAAAATATCACCTTCTATTTCTGAAAAACTTTCCCTTTTTCTACGTGTAAATGTCTTTACCATTTCGTGTGTTCCCTTTTCTGCTCTATCTACATGAAAAATCTTTGGAAAGACCAGGCCTAAGTAACATGATCCATACCAATGGTCCGGCAACCTGTAATAAGCTCTGTTACCGCAAATATAATAGATCCCAGGAAATATTGGATCTTTTCCCCTTTGAATCCCCAACCTCCTAAAATGTTATAATTGTCTTGGCAATCACTGGAACCCACGAAATAGTTGTCATATCTTGTTCTATTTCTTCTAATGCACAACCTTCCCTGTTGGGGCCAATCCAGAGTCATAGCTGCATTTGTCTTTTTCTTGTCATGATTTCCTTCCTCAAACGCCCAAAGAGGTGTTTTTGTCTCTTCTATCACTTTTCTTTGAAATTTTACTCTTCTATCCTCGACCATTTCTAAAAACACCTTTTCTTCATTCCTTAACTCACAGGTAAGGTTGTTTTTAACTATATCATCTAATGTTAGAATTTTATTTTCTATGAAAAATTCACCAAACGTTCTTGCCTCTTTCACCTTGTTTAGTTCAGAAACTATAGGAATCTTTGCAAAAATCTTATCTATATCAGTATAATAATATTCTAATCTTCCTGTCTTGTAAAATAGACTTGCTAAAACACTACATGTTATTCCATACGTCAAAGGAAGGTGATGATAGGTCACACCTTCTGCAACAGACGCAGGCAATTGCATACAAACATAACAATCTCTTACATCCATTGTTTCTACATACTCATACAATAATTTAGTGAAAACATTTTTTGAAAAATCTTTTATTGATTTGTCTTTATGTAACTCTGCACTACTTTTTAATATAGCTGTTTCCTGCATGTTAGCTCCTTTTTCTTTCTCTGTGTTATTCTTTAATAAAGACGTTTCTTCTACAGCTAATCTAATTGGAATGGTGATTGCTAAGATAATCCATACGGTCATTAATAATCCTGTACAAAAGAAGCACATCTTACACCATCTACGTAAGAAATCACATCTACATGTTCTATTTTTAGTATCTACCATTTTGTTCTATTACCTATTCTATAATATGCACGGAAAATGTGTCACCACACCTCAGAAATGACCTCTTGGCCACCCTACGCTCTCACTTTGTCTTGTTTGGTACTTTCTTTAGTTCTTTACAAAACTCTTTTTTGTCAAATCCAGTGTTTTGTCCAGTCCGGAAGAAATTTTGTTCAAATTTCTTTAAATTTGTTGCACTTCACCTTCACCCATTAGGTTGTAGCTTTGTTCCGGGTTCTCGTGAGTGATCTCTTCTTCTTTGATATCAGTCAATGCAATGTATAGCCATTCAGGCGATTTATACTTCAGATTAGCTTTCTTTACTCTTTTTGTTTTCTGCAAGTGTTTTCCTCCTTGTTTTTCTTGTTCCTTTTGACTTGTTATTTCATTTACTTGTTCTGCATTCTTTCCATCTAACCTTATGATCTTGTATCTCAATCTTTTAACTTCGTGGGGCCAATTGTCTCCCTTTCTTGGCCTTTTCGGTTCACTTTCTTTTTCCTCTCTTTCTGTTCTCCAAGTTCTCTTTCTTGACTCTAGTTTCTGGTTTCTTTCTTCTCCACTTTCTTCTGACTCTGTTTCAGTCCTTTTTTTATTGTCTCTTATCTTAAATTTTAGCATTTCACTTCCTTCATCTGTTTTTGATTTTCCTCGTGTTTTCCTTTGATCACCTACTTCTGTCCCTCCTCGAGGTTCTTCCGAATTTGTGTCAATCTCTCTATCTGTTTCTGAATTTCCCTGTTCCTTTGTTCGTCGATCTGTCCCTACTGCTCCTCGGGAGTCTTCCGATTCTTCTACCTTTCTATTTGAAACTATCCCTTCTTCGTCTATTAATATAATTTCTGAAGGATCTTCACCATAACTTGTACTTGGTTGCTCACTGTTACTGTCTTTTTGCTCAGTTTCTTCTTTTATGCTATCAAATTTCCAATTTCTTTTCAGATTTTCATCACAATCAGAATGCTCTGTATCAGATGCTGAACTAGTGTCTGATATTTCCAGATGTCGACTCACATGTCGATCTTCAGATTCTGGAATGTTTGCTATTTCCTCCTCTCCTCCTGTCGTTACACTTGTACTCGGGTCTTCCAGATGTCGACTTACAGGTCGATCTTCAATTTCTGGAGCCCTGTTCGTCTCTTCCTCTGCATCAGATGCTGAACTGGTATCTGATATTTCCAGATGTCGACTCACAGGTCGAGCTTCAGGATCTGGAACTCTGATGGTATGGCTGGCATGTACCCAGTGTTTTACTCCTGCACATTTGACTGCAGTTGTTGTCACCAGGATCACTTGTCGTGGTTGGTCCCAGCGAGGAACCAAACAGTTTCTTCTTCGGTGGACTTTTATGCGGACCCAATCTCCTGGATTCAAGTCATGAGCAGGTTTTCTTTCAAGAGTGATCGCATCCGGTCCAACCTGATGAAACACAGAACGTACCACATCAGCCAATCCTTTGCAATAATCCAACACGAGATCATCAGTTATAGTCAGTAGTTTGTTGACAGGTACATGTGCTTGCCTCATTGCTCGTCCCATGATTATTTTGTGGGGACTAAGTCCTGTCTTTCTTTCAGGTATGCCTTTGATAGTCATTAAGACCAATGGCAAGGCATCTGGCCATTTGAGTCCTGTGG
Organism: Calotriton arnoldi; assembly: GCA_963921515.1. NCBI lineage: Eukaryota > Metazoa > Chordata > Amphibia > Caudata > Salamandridae > Calotriton > Calotriton arnoldi. The sequence goes on from CAWUFW010002309.1 coordinate 285,490, forward strand.
CTTGACACATTTTCCCTAGCCTGTTCTTTATTGTTCCATTCACTTGCTCTACTATTCCAGAAGCCTCTGGTCTGTATGCACAGTGCAGTTTCTGTTTAATACTAAGTGCTTCACAAATCAGTTGAATTAATTCGTTTTGAAAATGTGTTCCTCTATCTGTTTCAATCGTTACTGGAAAACCATACCTTGGAATGAATTCTCGCAGCATAAGTTTAGCTACTGTAATTCCATCATTCCTTCTGGTCGGGTATGCTTCCACCCAACGGGAAAACAAACAGACGACTACAAGAACGTATCTTAGTCTATTGCTGGAGGGCATTTCTATAAAATCCATCTGCATTCTCGTGAAAGGACCTCCTCTCGTCCTATTGTTCCTAGACTCACTACTGTCTTTCTTCCTGGATTTAGCTGTTGACAGATAAGACATCTTTGACAAAGACTCTCAGCTATGGCTCTGAATTTTGGATTATACCATGTTTGTCTAAAAAGTCTGATCATTGCATCTCTTCCAATATGTGCTTGTCCATGGTACATCCGTGCCATGTCAGAAATCATGCTATGAGGCATAACTGGTCTTTCATCTCTGTAAACCCAAACATCATTTTCCTCCCGTTTTCTGCATCCTGCTTTTATCCAGCTATCTTTTTCCTCATCATCTGCTGCTTCCTGCAATTGTCTCACCTCATCCCATGCCTCGACAGGGTTAGTAAAAAGCAAAGGACATGAAATATGCTCTCTCTCTCTGTTTCTGTTTAATGAGACTACATTTTTGGCACAGTACTGAGCTATTTCATCAGCAAACTTATTGCCAACAGTTATGTAGTCTTCCCCATTTTTATGTGCATTGCACTTTACCACCGCAATCTGTTTAGGCAGCTGTATCGCCTCAAGCAACTTTTTCACAAATTCACCATTTCTTATTGGGGTTCCTGCAGACGTCAAGAAACCTCTCTGGTACCAGATCTGCCCAAAATCATGAACCACTCCAAAGCCATATTGGCTATCCGTGATTACTGTGACTTGGACATTCTTTCCCAATTTGCATGCTTGAATTAGAGCAATCAACTCCGCTACTTGGGCAGAACGTATCCCTCTCAAACAAGATGCTTCCATTACAGCAGCTACTGTGCAAATTGCATATGCTGCACTCAGAACTCCATCATTCGTTCTCAAACATGAGCCATCCACGAACAGAATATAATCTGATTCCTTTAAAGGCTCATCCCGTATATCGGGTCTCGGTTTTGTACAATATTCAAGTACATTCAGACAATCATGATCAACTTCATCCATTTCAATCACACTCTCTTCATCTGGCAATGATGTTGAAGGATTCACATTTATGCATCTGTCAATGGTGACATTGTCTGCACTCAAAATTACTTTTTCATACCTAGTCAGCCGACTATGTGTCATATATTGGGTTTTGGTTCTTGCCAAAAGAATTTCCACAGAATGAGGGACATATACTCTTAGTGGATATCCCATCACAATGCCTTCACTCTGCTCCAGACTTACACAAGTAGCAGCAACTGCTTTCAAACATCCAGGCAACGCTTTTGCTACTGGGTCTAAGACAGCTGAAAAATATGCAATGGGTCTTTTCATGTTTCCGTGTCTCTGCACTAGGACTGAAAACGCACACCCATCTCTTTCACTACAATACAACTCAAAGTCTTTTTCATAGTCAGGCATTCTACGCAAGATAATGGGACCCCCTCTAAACAAAAATATTTTAAGGTCAGGGAGAAGAGGGAAAACAACAATACACTCTAAGAACGCTCCTTCATGACCTATATTTCTTTATCTAACTGAAAATAAATTCAACAAGGGCTGAAGTAAAGCTAAACAACAACAAAATACAAAAACATAATCATATTTATAAATATTCACATTATTTATTAATTTTCTTTGTTTTATCAAAAATATTTTTGTACTTACTTTTACATATTTTTACATATAAAATCACTATTGTAAACATCTACAAACAGGGTTGCATATTGGTAACAAGATATTTTCATCTATAAACATCTTTGCATCATAAACCCCTGAGTGAAAAAACAAAATAAAACATTCATACACACTAACTATTTTTGATAAAACAAAGAAAATTAATAAATAATGTGAATATTTATAAATATGATTATGTTTTTGTATTTTGTTGTTGTTTAGCTTTACTTCAGCCCTTGTTGAATTTATTTTCAGTTAGATAAAAGAAATATAGGTCATGAGGGAGCGTTCTTAGAGTGCATAGTCAGGCATTCCCAATGCCGGGGCTTCACACAGTTTTGTTTTTAGTTCTCTGAATGCTTTCATTTCCTCATCATTCATTTCAAAAGGATCTTTAACATCCTTCTTTGTCAATCTCTGTAATGGTTTTGCAATTAATGAAAATCCACTTATCTATTGTCGACAATATCCAACCATTCCTAGGAACATTCTTACTTCTCTCTGTGTCATTGGAGCTCTCATTCCTTGAATTATTTTTATCCTTTCAGTCGTTACCTTTCGCACTCCCTTTTCGATCTTATGTCCTAAATATTGGACCTCTTGTTGACAAAACTGTAATTTTGATGGGGACACCTTATGTCCTCCTTTTGCTAAATGATTCAGCAAAGCAATTGTGTCAGTAACACATGCTTCCTTTGTTTTTGATGCCACCAATAGGTCATCAATATACTGAACCATCACAGATTTTTCTGGCATTTTTAAATCTTCCAATGATTTCTTTAGAATCTGATTAAAGATCGAGGGGCTTTCTGTATACCCCTGAGGAATTCGGCACCATGCCAAAATAAGCTCTCCGAACCTGAACGCAAATAATGGCTGGCTATCTGGATATAATGGGATAGAGAAAAATGCATGGCACAAATCAATAACTGTGTACCATTCTGCTTCGCGTGGAATCTGGTATAGAATCAGCAGGGTTTGGTACTATTGGGCAGCAAGGCACAACAATTTTGTTTACCTTTCTCAAATCCTATACAATTCTATATGTTCCATTCGGCTTTTTCAGTCCCATTATAGGTGAATTACATGGGCTGCTCATTATTTCTCTCAGAATTCCTTGTTCAATCATTTTATTTATTACAGGTGTTATTCCTTCAATTATTTCTGGTGTCAATTTATACTGTGGCGTATTTGGGTAACTTGTTCCTTCTTTAACAGAGATTTTAACAGGGTCTACTCCTTTCATTAACCCTATATCTTCACCCGTAAAATCCCACATTTCCTGTTTCACTGTTTCTTTCAGTTCAATTGGGATTTTCTCTACGTCAAACACAGGGAATAAATCACTCACTTCTGACTCTAAATTTACCAATGTCATTTTATAGAGTACATCTTCATCTGGGGTTTGAAATGCAATCCCATCTGGAGTACAATAGATGGTGCAGTTCATCTTGCAAAGTAGATCGCGTCCTAATAGGTTCACAGGACTGCAATCACACACCACAAATCGGTGCATATCACTGAATGGTCCAATCTTTACCTCCACTAATTTGGTAAGAGGCGCCCTAATTTGCTGATTCGAAACGCCCACGACTTGGATATGTTCACCTGAGAGAGGAAGGTTTGGAATTTCCACTGATCTAACAGTAGAACGGGTAGCTCCAGTGTCCACAAGGAATGTTACATTTGCACCATTCATTTCTCCAACCACAAATGGACCTGCTTGATCTACCTCTAGAGTTGCGCCAAGCACGCACTCTTCCTCCTCTCCTAGGCACCGTCATAAACTTTCATCCGACTCATTCCCATCCTGTCGTAACCAGTATTGAGATATGGCAGCTGCGCGCGGCAATTGTGTTACCTGCTCTCCTCCGTAGAATCCTGTTTCTGCACTGTATCTCTGTGGATTTACACTCTTAGGAAGTGGTGGTTGAGGCACCTGACTTTGCTGAGTAACTACCTGTGGTTGCTGCAGCTGTTGGTAACTCACCTCACTCTGCACCTGTGGATTTAATGATTGATTTTCCGCATTAGTTTTTGGAGGGAATTTACACTCGTTTCTCCAATGTCCTAACTTTCCGCAGTTGTGGCATGGCCACTTTTTCTTTGCCTCTTCTATACTCATTTGACCTTTTCCTTTACCTATAATTGGTCTGGATTTCGTCTGTCCTGCCTCATTAACTTGATTATTCAATTGAGCTTCTTGTTTTTCTGCAACTTTCACCTGTGCCCACATTGCTTTCTCTTTCAATTTACGCTGTCTACTCTCAATGTCATCACTGCAGTATTTAGCATATCTCAAAACCTCATCTACCGTGCTGTTCTGCCAACAAATCATATGTTGCTTAATCATTTCACTTATCTCTGGTTTTAACCCATAAACAAACCTATATACGAAATGTCTCATGTCCTTTTCATTTAATGTCTCATAGCCACTATACTGTTTAAAAACTAACAGTACTCTTTCATAATACGCGTGTACAGATTCTTTACTCTCCTGTGTGGTTCTGACGATTTTTACCCAAACCGTTTCTTTGGGTGGGATTTTATTTTTCAAAAAGGTAATAACTTGGTCATATTTCCTCATCACTTCTGGTCCTGGCGCTCCTGTTTTAGCATCTCTTGGATATTCTACAGTTGGCCAATCAATAGTAATCTTACATTCTGTCCACAAATCAGCTGGTACTACTATGTCAAATAATCCATCCAAATCTATCCATAACACCTTCGAAACCTTAACAAACCTCTCCACTTGTCTGTACCATTCTACTGGTTTTTCTCTCAATTTTGGGAAGTCATTTGTGAATGACAGTATATCTTGTCTAGACCATGGGACATGCACATAATTACCTACCTGGAGTTTCTCTCATCGGGTACTACCTTACAATTGATTCCTTGTCTGTCACCGCAAAAGCCAAAGACGCTTTATCGGTCGTTTTCTCATTCCTTCTAGTCCACCTGCTTCTCCATCTATCCACATCACCCCATTTTCTCAGCAAAACAATTAATTCTTTTATTTGGGTTAACCGTCCTGATGTATTTAAATTTTCTATATCTTTCTCGCAAAAATCTACTCTATATGGTTTCTGCAAACTTCTCACTTTTACAAATTCTACTCCTAGTTCATTAGCTGTTTCTTCTAATTTGTCATGTAAATTTCTAGCTCTCCATGTAATGCTCTTACATAAGAACATTATCTCATCATCCTGATAAGTTTTCAATTTTTCTGTACCAATTGTCCCTAAGATCAAATCCTCCATATCTATTTTTAACCTAATTACATCTAATGGTTTCGATTCTGTCTCTTTCGTTTTCAGGGTTTTCATCCATTCATTCAATTCATCCGGAGTCGGACCTACAGGTGTACTATTTAATTCTATCCAATTTTTACTTCTTTCTGGTGTCTCTGACGCAGACTCAGTTCCCATAGGAATCCTCCTAAACTCATTCTCATTTACCGTCAAATTAGTAGGTGGGCTTGGTCTATATGAACTGACCAGATTTCTTGCACCTTCATTGTCTAATTCCATCCCTTCTTTCCTTCTTTGCAAGTTTGAATTCATAGGAATGACTAAAGAATGCTCTTCTATCTTCTGATTCTCAAAAACTGGTATTACTGGACCTATTGTTACTGGTACAGTTACAGCTTCCATATTCATTGTTAATTCTCTTATCTTTTCAGTCAATTCTCTTGTGGTTTTTTCTAATTCAGTTGTATTGTCACTTTCAACCTTCTCGCTTTGTGGGGTTTTCAATTGATCTTGTGACCTATTTATCTCATATCCCCGTTCAGGATTTTTATTCCTCCCAGTTTCCATTGGCGGTGCATTAGGTGTCACCACCGCAGAATTCTGTTGGTATGGAGGTGGGTTGCTGTTTAAAATATCTTCCAGCAATTCATCTTCCGTCTCACTACCACCATACCCATACCTTTCAGTAACCAAATGTTTCTTTTTCTCTGTACACTTTCTCTTTGCTTCTTCCTCAACTGTAAAAGCTGGAAACAAACCTCCTGTCATATTTGCATATCTCCAACGCTTTATTCTGTCCTCATGATTCACTCCCCACAGCCTTCCGGGCACAAAATCATGATTCTTTAATCCTCTGAATCTTTCTCGTTCATACATCTCATCTTCCCATTCACTTAGAGCTTCAAACTGTGTTGGTCTAGGTTTAGGCTCAAGCATCGTCATTTGCTCCCTCAAATTCCGAAGTACCGCTACACTAAATGAACCAGTCTCAGGAAATGCTAATACTCCATAATTTTGAGTATATTTAGTCCAATTTTCTAACCATATGCAGGTATGATATCCGTATTTCAGCATCATATGCGAAGCTGGTGATTTCGGCGGAGGAATTACTTGTCCTTCTCTAGTCACTACCTTTTTGTCTTTCTTAAAAAGTTCTTAATTTTCGCCATCCACGACGTTTTCTCTCTACCATACTCATAATAAGCCATAATTCACAATCTCTTTCCTTTCTCAAAGTCCGCAACTCAACACTATTCTCTATGCGTTATTCGGACCTATCACAGCGCGACTCACACCAACGCTCCAATCCGAAGCTTCTACATCACAGCTTATTCAACCAATCTTAGCGCGTCTCACACCAACATACCAATCAGAGCGTCTTCTGTATAACTAGTGCACTGTCCAATCCCAGCGCGGCTTTTGTCAACTTTAGTTCTGCTCCTGACCCCTCCTTTACAAATTTTATCGGCAATTTATTTTTCAACTGTTCTTGGTTAGTTACGACATTAAAAACACATTTCCATTGTCTGATTTCGCTAACAAAAGTGACAGTTTTATTCTATTTCGCAAGAATACAGTTTCGTTCGATAAGTGTAGCACTTCCCTCTACCTTACCCTTCTTTCAAGCAAGGGGTAAACCCGTTTCTCTGGGGATAAAACACATGTGGAGACTACACTGCTCCTGAGAATTAAGGCCAGAGTTTCGCAAGAAAACCGGTTGCTATTTCACTCACACACCTTTTATACGGAAAATGTCCCTATCATAACACAACCTGTGTTATCACCAATATGAACTCAGACAATGCACTATTCCATGTGACTTCTCTTGCCATACGTGTCCACTTCCTACTTCCCGGAAGCTTCAAAACCTTTGACTTACATATAACGTGATACCATACAACATGAAATGTTATACATAAAAATAACCAATAATCAATAATCAATAATCACCAAACTAATCTATAGTAACCATAACTCTGCTACCAAGAAATCTGATCCAGCGCTATCAATAACATTTCTTCTCCTATATGCTTTGGACGTCCAGGTACAAATATCCCTTTTCCACAACTATATCTATATGATGGTGGGGCCCATAACACCGCATAAACATTCCCTCTCTCATATATTCCCTGGATTTCATCCGTTTTACTTAGGAGAAAACAGTTAATGATTTGCTGGAAGGAGACGGGATACCTTTTAAAACAACATAATACTTCTCAAACTTTAAGGTATTCCGCTCATTGGTCGATGGACCAACTAGTAGGAATCAGTTGATGGTGATTAAGACCAGCTCAATCACTATAAACCTTTTAAACATTTACATTTATCATTGAGCTAAAGAACCACAGACTCATTGTTTTAAAGATAATAAAGTTTATCTAATTTTTAGAAGCATGAATAAGTTTCAAATTTATTATTCAGATTAATACATTTATCATCATTATAAGAATAAATTGAAATTGCAATGCATACCTATTAGATGGAAAAACAAAGTTCGTCACAGCAATGAATTCAGATCACAGCATAGAACTCCCGAGAAACTGTCTATCTGTCCTGTAAATCAGGCCTTCTCGACGGACCACCTATATGGTGTTTCCCGCCACAATCCCGTTCTTTTCCCCTTTAGTATTTAAGAATAAAAAGGCCTAATAATATTAAAAATGGAAAGTCTATTTAAAAAGCAAAAGTTTCCCCAGCAGCAGCGTTCCGTGCTCAACAAAATATAAAACAGCAGCAGCAGCTTTTCCCTCCCTAAGAGTAGGTCTTCTTATACCCTAATACTAGCTTACTAAGTGAAAATGTTACATCTTTGTGGGCGAGATTCTCTCTAATTGGTCCATTTGGGGTCAGTATACATCTCATTATGAATATCCTTGCTCCAACCAGTTCTTTGTGGAAAGTTCATACTTCTGTCGTTTCTCACGGGTTCATGACATTACCCATCCGCACATTGGTCTCTATCTGTATCCTTTTCTGATACTTTAAATTGAACAGTTCATTGTTTATTCACGTATTCACTGCAACTTCTCACGCTTTTCGTTATGTCCTTCTTTGGCACACGTTTGTATAATAAGGTCATAGTAGCCTTGACCACGCTTCCATCCTAGGCTTTGGGACGGTCAAATGATCACTTTGTTCACAGCTTTTCTCACTCTCGGAAACCATCTTGCGCCTGCGTACTCTAGCTTATTTGCCTCAGCAGCCATTTTTACATCGCGGCACAACAGGTCTAAGCGAACTATTATAAGGATAAACAGAACATAGTTAAGAATAAAGAATATAAGCCTTTTCGTTTCCCTCCTGTCATTCTACGTACCCCAATTAAGTATTACCTAGCAAAAGCGACATATAAAGCTATTTCTTACTTACCAACCGCTTTACTTTGCCACCACACAGTTTATTTCCAAGCACAAATCATGCAATTATTATTCTAATTAGTACGCAAATCATTAGGTTTATGTTATCCAAGTTAACAATTGTAAGTAAATTAGTTTGCACGGATATGGCGTGTTACCCATAACCCTTATCATGACACATACATGGTTGGTTATTTACTGAGACGAACCTGTGTGTTAATTATTCAACATAAATATTAGGAGGTTAAATTTTTTCGTTTACCCTGCTCCATCACACCCTTGCACACTTCGGCTTCGTGGATAAATTTATTAACATGGTCAGGGCTAACTACGTACAACCCCATTTTAGGGTACAGGTAAATGGGACTCTCTCGGCCCCCTTCCCCCTCACGAGAGGGACAAGACAGGGGTGCCCTCTGTCGCCCCTAATGTTCGCCCTCAGCATCGAGCCTTTAGCGATGTCCATCCGGGAGACACCGGCGATTAAAGGAATACCTTTTGGGGGTGACTCCCACAAAATCTCGCTCTTCGCAGGCGATGTGCTGTTGTCTCTTGGGGAACCAGCCCTCTCTCTCCCCGCACTGCAGTCCAAACTGACTCGGTTTGAAGCTGTCGCAGGTTTTAAAATTAACCTGAATAAATCTTACATACTTAATCTTACGGTCCTGATCGACGAGGCCAATGCGCTGCAGGCACATTCTCCACTCCAATGGACTACACAGTCTTTACAATACCTGGGGATACAGTTGACACCACGCGTAGAAGGGCTGTACAAAGCTAACTTTCCGTCCTCTCTCCTTCAACTCCAAAATGATCTTAAGCGATGGAAACCTCTTTTTATTTCATGGCTTGGTCGCATACATGCGGTCAAAATGACGGTACTCCCCAAACTTTTATATCTATTTCAAGCACTACCTATTGAACTCGACAAGGAATTCCTCCCTAGGATCAAATCCCTGATTAATCAGTTTATTTGGCAAGGGGGAGGGCAAGACTATCCTTTTCAATCTTGAGGCGCCCTAGAGCGGAGGGAGGGGTGGGACTGCCAGACTTCGGCCTTTATTATAAGGCTGCTCAATTATGAATAGTGGCGGAGTGGTCCAAACGGGAATCAGAGAAACACTGGCTCCACATGGATCGTGCCATTGCGGGGAGAACCGTCTGGGATCTCATATGGAAACCCAAGAGGGAACGGCCTGAGAACGCTTATATCAGCACTCCCACACGCACCACTCTGAAAGTTTGGGACTCTATCTCTGGGAACGCACAATGGACTACATTCCCCTCACCCTACACACCAATACACTTCAATCCGGCCTTCCCTCCGGCACTCCAAGAAGGACCTTTTACTCCCTGGAAAGAGGGGGGCTGTCTAGTTTTATCCCACCTATTCCACAACTACGATATTCTTACTTTCGAGAACTGCAGAAGGGCGTTTCAGTTAGAACAGGCCGAACACTTCCACTACCTACAGCTCAGGCACTGGGCTCTTAGCCCCCACAACCGCGACGCGGCCATGAGAGAGAAAACGGAGTTTGAAAAGTTTGTGCTAAAGGTAGGCTCCATGAGAGGAGTGATTTCCTTCCTGTATAACCTTCTACTCTCTTCCACACACTCCCCGCGTCCTCAATACATGGCAATGTGGGAAGGGGTAATACAAAGAAACATACTTGACAAGGAATGGGCCGGGCTGTGGTCAGATATTACAAAATTCAATCACTCTTTGGAACTCCGGGAGGCGCACCTCAAAACATTGATGGATTGGTACCTGTACCCCACTAAACTTAAAATAATCTTCCCGAACACCTCAGATCAATGTTGGAGGAGCTGTGGGCTGCTTGGCGACTTTCAACATATCTGGTGGGACTGCCCCACAATCAAACCTTTCTGGGAGGAAATTTTAGCCCAAATTAAAAGCATGTTGGGCTATCCTATCCCGACATCTATGGAGGGAATCCTCTTGGGCCTTAGAGACCCGTCGCTCGAACACCAAACTAAAGCAGATAAGGCCATTATGTGGACATGCATAGGAGCCGCGAAAGTGTCGATAGCGGCAGCCTGGAAGAAAAAGGAAGCCCCCTCCCTCTCTCTTTGGCACTCCCGGCTTTGGAAACTATTGTATCTAGAGAGAATGACGGATATCTTCCGGGATGACCATAAAAGCTTTGAATTCAAATGGGGACCACTGGTCGCCTTTCTCACACAGGGATTACCATTGGCAGTGTGTCCACCCTCAGTTAGGGACATGCACCTCTTTCAATTTTAAAGGCCCCACACATGACTAGGAAGTAGAGAGCAATACAACGCGTCGCCGCCACCACTTACACTGTTTGTTGGGAGGGGGGGGTGGGGTTTTAATTCTTGGGGACACCTTCCCAGTTGGAAGGGTCAGAGTTAAAATCTGTCACAAAAGAAAGACAGGTTGAACGTATAATTCTTTACTATGCGGAATGCCCCATCCCTGTATAACATCGGAAACTGTACCTATTACTGGCGGTCCAACACTGAGAAAGGCGTGGGCCCATGTTATATACGAAAGTTCAACCATGATGTAATTACCATGCCATACTTTGTCCAACTGCTCTGCAAATCATTTTGCTGACTGGCAATGAAACGTACGCTAAAATGTTAATAAACATATGTTTGAAAAAAGAGATGAGAAAATGATCCTGAAACCTTTCTACACTCTTTTTTACTGCTCAGGGCTTGTATTATACGCAGGGCACATTTCCCCAGTTTGCACCGTGGCACACATTTAACTGGGTGCGCTGGGCACAGAACAGGTCAGAACACACTATTATTAGTAATGTGCTGCCACCAATGCATCCGCTAACTCATGCCCTCACTGGGTACAGCGCATTAGTAAAAGACAGACCAGTTGTTTGAAGCAACCGGTCCACCTGTGACTTTGCAGGAGGCAACTCAACTTGCATTACAAAGGTGGACAATGATCCCCCTGAAAGCAGATACAGTGGCTGCACCCGCAGTGGGATGCCTGAGATATCCCTGGGACACACTGTCTTTTCCTTCATGGGGCACACTCAGGGGATTCACTGACTATGCACCACCTCTTTGTAATGCACAGTCAGTGCAAATCCCAACTGCTCCATTACTACTGTGCCCAAATCTGCAATATGGCATGGCCACAGAGGTAAAGTGGTCCTTCATTTGCATGAGGCCATGCCCCATGCACATCAGAGAATACTTCATTGAAACCTGCATTACAGCAGGGGCTACACAAGCATATGCAGCCCCTTCTTTAATACCAAGGGGCCTTGCAGGCACAGAAAGCAGGAAAAGACACCTGTTTCAACACAAGGGCACTTTGTGTAAATTGGCCCTAGGTGTCAGTTCTGGGGAAAGTTGTATCTCTTCCACAAAATAATCCTTGTCATCACTGTGCAATAGATCAGGAAGCTGTTCATTAGCTTTCTCCTCCTCCTCTGTCATATCTAGTATGTTGACTGAATTTCTTTCTGAGCTATAGTTTAGGGCCAGAACTAGAGTTTGGCACATGGGACACTCCATCACAAACATAACAGAGTACCCTGTACCAAAAACCCTTAGTTTGCCTGCCCTAATATTAGTAGGGCAGACCGTTAGCTTTCGATCGGAGGTGCCTCAGTTGCCTTCATCAAAAGAAAGCGTAACCTGAGAGAGTGCTGGATGAAGGAGTACTGGCATCAGATGTCGTCTAATATTTAGGTCTGACGTTCTGGTGTCTTTTTTTCTGTCCATCACCACCAGGGAAGATCTGGTAGTGACAAACAGAAAATTTTAAATAATGACTCCCAAGGAAAACACTACCTAGGTGTGGGAGTCAATAGTTTTCGTTTTATTAATAAACAAACTCTCACTTTGGAAGTTTGTTTTTTAATGACAAAATGTTAGATGGACTGACCGTTCACCAAACATTTGGTACTTTCAGATGAACCACTCTGATGGTTGTACAGCGATCACTTCTGGGCCAGCGATGATCTCTAAATATAGCAGTCTTCTGTCTTTTAGCATGGCAGGCATAATTTCCTCCTCTCCACTGACATACTAAACAAAGACTAACATACTTTAAATCCAATTCTCAATAGAGTTCACTGAAAATGTGTAAAGTATTTATGCATCACTTAAACAATAATAAAGTCAAAGCACAACACAAGAAAAATCCCACACCAATTTAGGAAAATAGAGTAAAGTTTAATACATTTTTTGACACCTAAACATCAAACATCCGATCAATAGAACCAGAGTTATGAATTTTTAAAGTTTTAAGTGAAAACTAGAGTGTAAAAGATCAAACACCAACAGCGGAAATCTAGGTGCAGCAATCCGGGGAAAGTTGAAAGTTCTGGCAAACCGCGATGGTGTGTGATTCGGAAACACAAAGTGGATTGGGCCTGGTCTCCGCTTACCTTTGGATTTAGAAGAGGGAGCCACTGGATGACTTCTCTGGGCTCTGTGCATTGGTTCTCCCACATGCACTGTTCTGGAGCATTTGCATTTTGTGAGGAAATAATAAGCATTGCTAGATATGTCATCTGTGAATGCAGCACAGTAGCATACACAGAATATCAAGATGAATCCAGAAGAGGTGAGCCATGCTCAATAAGTGAAAAGGATGGAGAATTGGAAGTAGGTTCTTGCAGCCCGAGGACATATTGAGTGGCCTACCATGAACCTTGGTTATGTCATAGCAGGAGCATCAATCTAATAAAAGTGCTTAGAGATAGCCTCTGCACTGATACTGCTTTGTCAAAACAAGGCACCAAAGCAGTTTAAGTGTTATCTTTAAAATAAAGAGTACACCCAGTACCAGTTAAAAGCATCCGTTCTCTCATTGCTATGCACTGAAATGTGCAAATTATGCTGGAATGTATTTCTTCACCACCCCAAAAGGTTCCTTACTTGTGCAGTCATTCATAGGTATGTCAGGAAATAAAGGACATGCTGTGCCTGCACTTAAATACTTCACATGGTCCATGAACAGTACTGGGTCCTCCGATACTAAGTGCGACACCACCCAATATCATATGAGGATAAGAGCATCCTACAGGGCCTGTCTATGAAGGAAGATTTCTCACAGTCTTCTAGATAGGTGTTCTGTAGAAGAAAGAATAATGAAAATGTGCATTAGCACATTTTTTTTTCTTCTTCATCAAAAGCACATCCTTTTAAATGCAGGTTTATAAAATCCTCAAATTGTGATTCTCTAAATGAAGACTTGGGATTTGTGATCCCCAATAAAGATTTTGGAGTCACAAATGTAATTTACTACTGGTAAATATTTATGAAGGAGACCAATAGATACTGTGGAACTGATTGTGGAAGTTATTTGGAATACACACACAGTTAATATTTATTGCCCAATCTATAATTTTTGAGTATGTCATGCCTATGATTTATGTGTAGCTTATTCTGGAACTCCTAAAAGTAAGACACCTTTAATTAATGGGAAAACATATTTGCTAATGCTAAAACCCATTTTTCCTATCTATTAAATGGATACAGTGATTCAGAAAATGTTTTCCTAATCACTAAATATATTTAGAAATGGGTTCCAAATTGATATTTATAGGGGGCATGTTTTGGGTGTTCCATTCAAATACTGATTCGGTATTCCTTGTATCTATTTTTGCCAGTGTAATCTGCTTGCAAAAGATTGAAAAGTTACCTGCTCCCAAGATGGGGTGGTAACCTATTTGAACAGGGAAGAGGTCCCCTTGGGACTACATTAAATTTGTAAATGTAAAAATACTTTTTCTGGAGTAGGCAGTGAGGCAGTGATCCACGTCAAGAAATCTTTTTTTTTAACCAGCCCAGCTTCCTTTAAGGAAATAGCTACATTAAAAAAAAGGCTTACCTTATTGAAAAGCAGCCCACCATTCGTATGAGGGACAACAATCTGAGTCACAATTTGCGACCTACCTCAGAAATATTAATGACGTAGGTCAGATGTATTCCTTAATTTGAGAACAGACCTATTCGTACATAGGTCATTCGCAAAATAATTTAATGGTCATAAAAAGCTGGTACACAAATTGTAACTGCTTTATGCAACCACATTTTTAGAACATCTTCCTCCAAGTCCTCAACCATTTGGCTATTTTCAATCACATTATTGCATACTAACTTATCAGGTTACCATTATGCACCAAAGAGGTATATGGAAAATGTGAACTTACATGCTTCTTCTCATTAAAACTAACAACTTGGAAAATTGTACAATGTACTGATCTAAGCACCTCTGTGCTGTGGGAATCTTAACCTTAAAGCAACTCTCTAACGGAGAACAGCGTTGAAGAATTCTACCATTGACACCTTTTTCCGAGCACATTTTTTGACTCAATCTAACAACCATTCACAAATGATGTAACTGTAAAAGCTACCTTTGGTATAAAATGACATCTAAAGGAGAGGTTTCACCCAAAGGTCCTGGTCCTGTGTTGAAAACTGAGTTTGCCTTAATAATAATGGCAGCAGAGCACTCCTATCAGGCAATGCCTCCGGGGGGGGGAAAAGTTTTTGTGTAAACGTTGCAGAAATGTTTTTGTCTACTTTGTAAAGGTGTCTACAACGTCTGCTTCAAGTGCTGAGACTGGCAAATTTATAATTCTGTTTAAAAATATTGAATAAGTCATTGGCTTTATCACCACTGGGATACCCAAATAAAATGTGCTTTGCAGTAACTAGATGTTCCACTGCACAGCGGAAATTAAAGTTTCATTGTATAACCCTTTTTATTGGCTACCATCGTCATTCACAAGTTTTTTAAAGAAAGGTATCTATTTAAAAATGGTGAAGTACAATTTCATGTTTTCTTAATTTTTTACATTACCTGTAGTAGGCACAATAAACAGTTGTGATTGCTCTTCCGACACTCGCAAAGGCTCCCCCAACTCGGGGGAGCTGAGAATATGGTGGAAAGCCATGGCCCGACCCCAGGGTCGTGGCGAAAGCCGCTGTGACCCTTGGGAAGGGTTGTGACCAGATTGGCTGTCGGGGGCAGCCCTGGAAGTGGTTGAACGCTTCTGGGGTCGTGGAGGCGTGGTGTCAGCCATGCCAATAAAAGACGGCACAAGGCGGGGAGCGGGTCTCTTTCCCACTCGCCACCTCACAAAATGACGTGTGGACTGTTAGAAATGGGGGTCTCTAGTTGGCCATGGCTGGCGCCAATGTCCAAATAGGGACCCTTCTTCCTAAGTCAGGGCAAGTGGGCTACCCCCTTTGATAACCCCTGCTCAACCCTGTGGTAACGTGGCACGAGCAGTTAGGCCTATCTCAGAGGCAGTGTGTGAAGCATTTATGATCATGCACAATAAGGCAGTAACGACACAACAAAAGGACACAACTCAAGTAGGTATAGAAAAAATAGTATCTTTATCTAAGGTTTAGTACGAGACTCTCCAAAGCGTTTTAACCAGTTACCATGCACGTAACTCAGTAGGGACTTAAAAGGGCAATAACGTGTTCACCAGAACGTGGCACTGACTGAGTTCAAGGCCTGGGTCTACGCGACCGGTTGCGCACCAGATACCTGCCGTTGGACGGGGACACAGCACGTAGCTTCTCGAAAAAGCGGAGACGGTGACAGGCGGATTCCCAGCGACCACAGTTCTCGATGGCAGTGCTCCGCAAAGTGCACTCACACTGATTCGGGCACTCGGGGACAGGCGGGCTCCCAGCGGCAGCAGAACGCGGCTGCGGCAGCCCGGGCTGGTGGTGGCGAGGACTCTCGTCGTGCAGCTCCGTGGTGGGCTCGCAGCGGCAGCAGCGCTCTCCTAGCTGCGGCGGCCCACGGGACGATTCACGATGGTGCAAGGTTGACAAAGACGCGGGCACTCAGTGGCAGCAGCTCTCTTTTAGCTGCGGCGGCCCACAGGACAAATCCCCATGATGCAAAGTTAGCAAAGGTACGAGCACTCAGCGGCGGCAGCCCTCTCTTGGCTGCAGCGGCTCACAGGACAAATCTCAGTGATGCAAAGTTAGTAAAGGTGCGAGCACTCCGCGGCAGCAGCTCTCTCTTAGCTGCAGCGGCTCCCAGGACAAATCACGATGATGCAAAGTTAGCAAGGGTGCGAGCACTCAGCGGCGGCAGCTCTCTTTCAGCTGCGGCGGCTCACAGGACAAATCACGATGATGCAAAGTTAGCAAAGGTGCGAGCACTCCGCGGCAGCAGCTCTCTCTTAGCTGCGGCGGCTCACAGGACCAATCACGATGATGCAAAGTTAGCAAGGGTGCGAGCACTCAGCGGCGGCAGCTTTCTCTCAGCTGTGGCGGCTCACAGGACAAATCACGATGATGCAAAGTTAGCAAGGGTGCGAGCACTCAGCGGCGGCAGCTCTCTCTTCGCTGCGGCGGCTCACAGGACATATCACGATGATGCAAAGTTAGCAAGGGTGCGAGCACTCAGCGGCGGCAGCTCTCTCTTAGCTGCGGCGGCTCAAAGGACAGTCCACGATGTTGCACAACTAACACAAGTGCGGGCATCCAGCGGTGGCAGCTCTCTTAGCTGCGGCGGCCCACAGGGTTTCAGCGAAGGTTCTGAGGATTCAAAATAAGGCGGGCACTCAGCGGCGGCAGCTCTCTCTTAGCTGCGGCGGCCCACACAGTTTCAGCGAAGGTTCTGAAGATTCAAATTAAGGCGGGCACTCAGCGGCGGCAGCTCTCTCTTAGCTGCGGTGGCCCACACAGTTTCAGCGAAGGTTCTGAAGATTCAAATTAAGGCGGGCACTCAGCGGCGGCAGCTCTCTCTTAGCTGCGGCGCCCCACACAGTTTCAGCGAAGGTTCTGAAGATTCAAATTAAGGCGGGCACTCAGCGGCGGCAGCTCTCTCTTAGCTGCGGTGGCCCACACACAGAATTCACAAGGGTTACCAGTCCGCGTTCCTCACAGTAGGACTAGAGGTTCCGGATTACTCGACGGAGGCCTCACCTGCAAGTAGAATTCCTAGCAAAGGAATTCGGGCGGCTGACGGGGTGAAGTCTAATGTCCCTGAGACTTCAGCAGGAGGCGCTCTCAATTCAGGCCCTTGGGTAGTTTCTTCAGCAAGCTTGGTGAAAGTTTCAAAGTCTTTTCCTCTGTTCGCTCGGACAGAGTTTCGTCTTGACATCCAGAAGGAACACACCTGAAACAGGTTTCAGAGCAGCGTTTTATACCTAAAAAGTCTTTGTTCTCTGCAGTCACAAATCACTGCATCCAGCCAGAACCAGTTTGGTGGGGTCGGGGAGCACTTGGTTTACGAGGCGACATCCTGCCCTTTGAGAATCTGGGGGTCTGCTATCAGACGCCCAGTGGGAGATGGAGCCTTCATTCACCTTGCCAGGCACGGCCCTGCTCGGATCAAAGAGTCACCCCTCCCCATACTCTAAATGCCGATCTCTCTCTCCAGCCAGGTCTGACCCAGCTGGCCCTGCTGCTCCAAAACCAGACGGCCAATACACACGCTAGCAAAGCCTACAGGAAAGCTTCAGGCCAGAAAATACCTAATTTCTAGTAGAGGCATTTTTGAACACGGGCTACGCTAATAATCCTTACTAAAAGATGCATCTCAATGTTCTGAGCTTAAACATATCAAATTCGACGTTCCTATCAGGTTCCTGGGGGCAGGTAGGATTAAGGCATGTAATACTCAGCCTGCACATTCTGGCTTATGAGAACGGGTGGCCTCGCAATAGTAAACAGTGTAATGGAGGGTAACTCGCTATTAGAACATGCTACACAGACATACTTTAAAAGCTGCTTCGGTGGGTAGCGCAAATCAGCGCTGCCGGCCCACCAGCAGTATTTGGTCTACCAGCCCTGGGCACACACAGTGCACTGATACTAGGGACTGACAGGTAAACCAAACGAGCCAATTACGATTATCCCAATTCGTACAGTTATCTTTACACAGGGAGCATTCGCGCTGTGTCACTGATTGGCAGTGGCACAGCGCCCAGAGCATCTAAATCCAGCCAACATAAAAGGTCAGAAGCGAAAAGAGGAAGGGGGACCCGCGCCAATGATGCCAGGTCTAACACACGTCCCCTCCAGCTGAAATGTGGGGAGAACTAACCATTCCCTTGGGAGTTCTCAACACGAAGGCGGAAAAACCTGGACAGACCGTCAGCATTGGCGTGCTCTGTACCAGGGCTGTGTTCCACCGTGAAATCCATACCCTGTAGGGAAATGGACCACCTCAACAACTTGGGATTCTCACCCCTCATATGCATCAACCATCTAAGGGGCCTGTGGTCTGTCTGAACCTGGAAGTGAGTCCCAAACAAATATGGCCTCAGCTTCTTCAGCGCCCAGACCACAGCAAATGCCTCACGCTCAATTGCACTCCACCTCTGTTCCCGGGGAAGTAACCTCCTGCTTAGGAAGGCTACCGGTTGGTCTAGTCCCTCCTCATTGATCTGTGACAGAACAGCCCCTATACCATGCTCTGAGGCATCTGTCTGGACAACGAATTCCTTTGAAAAGTCGGGCGCCTGAAGCACGAGTGCAGTGCACATGGCAGTCTTCAGGGCGTCAAAAGTGTTCTGACAGGTGTCAGTCCAGTTTACCTTCTTTGGTTGCTTTTTAGAAGTCAGCTCAGTTAAGGGTGCAACAATGTTACCATATCCTTTGACAAACCTCCTGTAGTACCCCGTGAGTCCTAAGAAGGCTCTCACCTGCGTCTGAGTCTTGGGGGGGTTCCCACGCCAGGATAGTTTCAATTTTGGGCTGAAGGGGCGCCACCTGGCCGCTCCCCACCTGGTGCCCCAAATACACTACAGAACCCTGCCCAACCTGGCACTTACTGGCTTTGATTGTGAGGCCTGCCTTCCGCAGTGCCATCAATACCTCCCAGAGGTGGCGCAGGTGGTCCTCCCAAGAGGAGCTAAACACTGCAATGTCATCCAGGTAGGCGGCACTGAAGTCTTCCAGCCCAACCAACACCCTGTTGACCAGCCTCTGAAAGGTGGTGTCAGGATTCGGGCCGTGTAGCGCCTACCCAGCCTTCCGGACTACGACTCCCAGGAGGCATAAGGGGGAGGAGCCAAACGTCTATTTCAAGACGTTTTGGGCGCGCATCTAGCATGCGTAATTCCGACTGACACTCTTCAGTGTCAGTTTCCTTTTCCCGTTTCTTGATGCACAGAGGTCTGCTGCGGGAGAATTTGGCGGCTTGAGGACTTCGGAGATTGTATGAAGCACGGCGCAGGCGGCGGTGTGCTATACCGCGGAAGCCCGTTGTAGAGGGATACTTCTTCGTTGTGGCAGAACTCGGAAGAGAGTTTGCAGTATACACGCCTGGTCAGAGGAGGTCAGGTGAGAGCCTTCACGGTGCGGGCGGCGGTGTGCTAAACCGCGGAAGCCCTAGAACCGTGCGAATACTTGTTTACTGGTATGGTAATTAGGCGGCGGTGTACCATACCGTGGAAGCCTTCTATTAATTACCATGCCTACTTTATCCTATGGTTCTAAGTACTAAGTAACGGCGGTGCCTTTTAACCGTTCGTTATGTGGTGGATTTTGTTTTGACCAGTTGTTCTTTATATCAGCATTTATAGAACCGAGGTATTGAGTAAATCAGCCATTACTCTTTCGTACTAACACTAGGGCTGAACCTTTAGTCCAGAGGGGTTCAGGATTACCCCATGAATGGTGAGCCGACAGGTTGGGATTGTCCAGAAGAAACCCACTGTCGCACTTGGTTTTTTCTTTTCCTTTTCTTTCAAGGAAGGAGTGATATCTTTCCGTTAAAAGGTATACAAAGGGTTCTTTAGCGAGAATTGTTTAGAGTAGAGATGTATTAGCCCATGTGAAGTAACTCGGTGTTGTTTTCTGTTCCAGATTCTCATCCCTGCTGTTCCCACCCCTTCCTATCCCTCACTTGATCGCCCTACCACTCTATATACTTATATGTTGGAGTGTGGGGATGTCAGGGGGTGGAACCATTATTGCTTCATCCGGACCCTGAGGAGTACCAGAACCTGACAGAATTACGCACCCACGATACGATACTCCTCCCGGTCAGGTGGTAGCAATAGATGGCGTCCTTAGACGATGTAGTACAGGCCTTGGCATTAGTTCAACAGGAACTTGCGGCATCCAGGCTGGAGACCGCAGCATTACGAGAGAGGGTGGATAGGCTTACTAGAAACCCTTTTGATGTACAGGCCCCTAGCACATCTCAGATTCAAGTAACTGTTCCTCCTCCCATACCGCTAGCTAGTCCGGAGAGGTATGCAGAGGATCCACAAAAAATACAAGTATTTCTTACACAAATATTGCTTCATTTCTCCTGCCGGCCTTCGTCGTTTCCCAATAACCATTCTAGGGTGGCTTTTTTGATCTCGTATCTGATCGGAGACGCCGCCAATTGGGCAGTCCCTTTAGTGAGAAACAACGACCCGGTTTTGTCTGACTGGGATGCGTTCCGATCCGCGTTCGAAGGAGTGTTCGACAGACGAACCTCTACTTTCAGTGCGGATCGGGAACTCCTGGAACTACGACAAGGGAAACATGATTTAGTCACTTACCTCACTTCTTTTAATCGTTTGGTGGCTGAAGCTGCATGGCCTGAGGAAAAGAGAATGTCTCTTTTCTATCAGGGGTTGCGAGAGGAATTGAAAGATGTTATTGCCCAGATTGATCCCCATCCTAGTACCTGCGCTGCTCTTATCAGTTTAACGTTGCGTTTGGATGGTAGGATGTCTGAGAGAAATAGTGAAAAGCCCAGAGGGGAGAGGTTGTTTTACATGTCAGACAATACCTCCAAGAAGGAAACGGCCACCGCTGACACTCATGGCGAACCCATGGAGGTGGGGGCCATCAGAACGCCTCTCTCGCGGGGTGAGAGAGAGAGCCGGAGATCCCAAGGGTTATGTATGTATTGTGGGAGAAGAGGACATTTTGTCCGTGACTGTCCCTCTAAACCAAAGACACAAGGTTCATCGTACAGGAACAAGAAGGCAGCGGTGTCGCTGTTGAGCACGGAGTCAGGGCCATCGGTAGTGCCTACTTCCCTTGGTTTGGGTGAACGGGACTGGAAAATCCCGTCTTTGTCGAGCGTTACAGTAAAGGACACCGAATCCCACATTGTGGTGGCGCTGGGGCTAGAATACCAACAGCAGGTGCACCAGGTGTTGGCTATGCTAGATTCGGGAGCCACGGGGAATTTTATGGATAGTGGGTTGGTGAAACGACTAGCTATAGGTAGTGTACCTCGTGAGACCCCTGAGGAGGTATTTGCGGTGGATGGGAAGCCGCTTAAATCAGGTCTTGTTACGGAGCAAACCGACACCCTAACTATCTCAATAGATGATGGGGTAAGACAACACACGGAGGTACTGTCATTAAATATCATAGACGCACCACAATATGAGGTGATATTGGGCATGCCATGGTTCTGGCGGCACAACCCTACAGTTGATTGGAGACATAAGACAGTCAGGTTTTTGTCTCAGGAATGTGAGGAACACTGTTTACAGCAGTACAGGTCTCAGGCTGCGGCTTTGTCACACCCATTTTGCGTAGCCACCGCAGCAGAGAAAGAGGTAGCATTGCCAGAAGAGTACGCGCAGTTTTTAGACGTGTTCAGTAAGACACAGGCAGAACAGCTCCCACCCCATAGGACGTATGACTGTCAAATTGATTTGATTGAGGGAGCCACCATTCCGGTTTGTAGGGTTTATGCTCTGTCGGAGCCGGAAACCCAACACCTTAGGGAATACCTGGACCATTTCCTAGATATTGGTTTCATTAGACCCTCACATTCTCCCGCAGCTTCCCCTCTTTTCTTTATAGCTAAAGCGAGTGGAGAACTCAGAGCATGTTGCGATTACAGAATGCTGAATAAAAACACAGTCCGTAACCGATACCCCTTGCCTCTGATTCCTGTCTTATTAGATCAGGTGCGGGAAGCCACCATCTACACCAGATTAGACCTGAGAGGGGCGTATCATTTGGTGCGCATCAGAGAAGGTGATGAGTGGAAGACGGCGTTCAAAACGCGTTACGGGTTGTTTGAGTATACTGTGATGCCGTTCGGGCTATGTAATGCCCCGGCGGCCTTCCAGGATTTCTTAAACGACGTTCTGAAGGACTTTGTGGACCACTTCGTGGTCGTGTATATTGATGACATCCTCATATACTCGGTGTCGGCAGAAGTACATAACAGTCATGTCATATTGGTCTTGGAGAGACTACGCGAGCACCGTCTGTTTTGTAAACTTAGCAAGTGCGAGTTTGGGGTGCGTGAAGTAGAGTTCCTCGGGGTGATTCTGTGTCCGGATGGGTTGAGCATGGCAGGACGCAAGGTACAAGCAGTGCAGGAGTGGCCCATCCCAAAGTGCACTAGGGACGTCCAGTGTTTCTTGGGTTTTGCGAACTATTATCGCAGATTCATCCTGAACTTCTCACAGGTGGCTGTCCCTATCACCCGGCTGCTTCGTAAGGGGGTACCCTTTATATGGACACCTGAGGCCTCTGCGGCTTTTGAGCACTTGAAAAAGGCGTTCACCACAGCCCCGGTGCTAACCCATCCTGTAATGGGGGCCCCGTTCATAGTAGAAGCTGACGCATCAGATGAAGCCATCGGAGCCATACTGTCTCAGAGAGATAAAAACACTGGACAGCTCCACCCTGTGGCTTATCTCTCCAAGAAGCTCAGTGCGCCCAAAAAGAACTATACTATTGCGGAGAAGGAACTTTTATCCATCAAAAAGGCCTTCCAGGAATGGCGGCATTATCTGATGGGAGCACGCTATCCGATCACAGTGTACTCAGACCACCGCAACCTGCAGTATATGAAGACGGCCCGCCATCTCACACAAAGGCAAATGAGATGGACTCTTTTCTTTGCTGAGTATGATTTCGTCATTACCTTCCGGCCTGGTACCGACAATCGCAAGGCCGATTCCCTTTCTAGACAGGAATCTGTGGTGGAAAGACAAGCCAGCACCCCCGCAGCTATCATAAATCCAGCGAAGGTCATCTGTGTAATGCGAGTCGAGCGGTTCCTGGCGGATGTAAGGAAGAATAGATCCACTGATTGGTGGGAGAGGTGGGCCCAGGAGGATGGAGCTCGTAGCATTAAACAAGGGCTGCCTTTCCAGAACGATAAACTGTATCTCTCCAATAAAACCCTCCAGAAAGCAGCATATGAATGGTGCCATGTGTCCCCTTTGGCCGGACATCCAGGAATCCGTAAGACAATCGATCTGGTACAAAGGCACTTCTGGTGGAAATCGTTGGTCACCGATGTTCGTGCGTGGGTAGCGCAATGTGAGGTTTGTGCCAGATGCAAGGGAGACAACTCTGGGAAAAAGGGAAAGCTCAGGCCAATGCCAACCCCACAACAACCCTGGCAACACATGAGTCTGGACTTCATCACAGGTCTGCCTATGGATCAGGGATATTCAGCAATATTGGTGGTGGTGGATAGCCTTACCAAAATGGGTCATTTTATACCCTGTAAGAACTTACCGACCGCAGGCCAGACTGCCCAACTACTGATGGACAGAGTAATCAGACTACACGGATTGCCCAAAGTGATCGTGTCGGATAGGGGACCCAATTTATTGCCAGCTTTTGGAAAGCATGGTGTAAAGCCCTGCAGATTGAATCAGCAGTTTTGACGAGTTTCCATCCACAAACTGATGGACAGACCGAAAGGTTAAATCAGACCTTGAAAAAATATCTACGATGTTACGCCATGGAGGCACAGGAATCCTGGGTGTCATTACTATGGATGGCGGAGTTAGCCTACAACAACGCTCTGCACAGTTCCATTGGGGTTTCCCCTTTCAAAGCTACTTTTGGATACAGCGCAAAAATCCTGCCCATTGAACTGCCGGTTGACCTTGCTAACCAACCATCTGTTTTAGCACACATGAGGGAACTACGGTCTGTCCACAAGAAAGCAAGGAAACACCTGGTGGAGGCCAAGCTGCAGTACAAGAAATGGGAGGACCGACATAGAACTGACGGTCCTATCTATCAGGTCGGGGATAGAGTTTGGTTGTCCACCAGACACATTAAGTTCAAGTTGCGCAGTGTATTCCATCCCAAATACATTGGTCCTTATAAGGTGGTGCGACAGGTGAACCCGGTGGCTTTTAAGCTGCAGTTGCCTGCCAGCCTCCGTATCCATCCAGTGTTCCACTGCAGTCTCCTGAAACCAGCTGGGGACGTTAGGAGACGGTCGCCTCCTCCGGTCTCCTGTGAGGGAGGGCTGGAGTACGAAGTGAGAAGAATACAGGATGCGCAATATCGCAGGAGCAGGTTGTGGTATCTTGTCTCCTGGAAGGGGTACACCTCCGAAGACGATTCCTGGGAACCTTGTGTCAATGTACATGCTCCTGCGGCTGTGACCGCCTTTTATCGCAGAAACCCCGGTAAGCCGGGGTCTAGGAGGCGCAGGTAAGGGGGGGCCTACTGTCAGGATTCGGGCCGTGTAGCGCCTACCCAGCCTTCCGGACTACGACTCCCAGGAGGCATAAGGGGGAGGAGCCAAACATCTATTTCAAGATGTGTTGGGCACGCATCTAGCGTGCGTAATTCCGACTGAAACTCTTCAGTGTCAGTTTCCTTTTCCCGTTTCTTGATGCACAGAGGTCTGCTGCGGGAGAATTTGGCGGCTTGAGGACTTCGGAGATTGTATGAAGCACGGCGGTGTGCTATACCGTGGAAGCCCGTCGTAGAGGGATACTTCTTCATTGTGGCAGAACTCGGAAGAGAGTTTGCAGTATACACGCCTGGTCAGAGGAGGTCAGGTGAGAGCCTTCACGGTGCGGGCGGCGGTGTGCTAAACCGCGGAAGCCCTAGAACCGTGCGAATACTTGTTTACTGGTATGGTAATTAGGCGGCGGTGTACCATACCGTGGAAGCCTTCTATTAATTACCATGCCTACTTTATCCTATGGTTCTAAGTACTAAGTAACGGCGGTGCCTTTTAACCGTTCGTTACGTGGTGGATTTTGTTTTGACCAGTTGTTCTTTATATCAGCATTTATAGAACCGAGGTATTGAGTAAATCAGCCATTACTCTTTCGTACTAACACTAGGGCTGAACCTTTAGTCCAGAGGGGGTCAGGATTACCCCATGAATGGTGAGCCGACAGGTTGGGATTGTCCAGAAGAAACCCACTGTCACACTTGGTTTTTTCTTTTCCTTCTCTTTCAAGGAAGTTGTGATATCTTTCCGTTAAAAGGTCTACAAAGGGTTCTTTAGCGAGAATTGTTTAGAGTAGAGATGTATTAGCCCATGTGAAGTAACTCGGTGTTGTTTTCTGTTCCAGATTCTCATCCCTGCTGTTCCCACCCCTTCCTATCCCTCACTTGATCGCCCTACCACTCTATATACTTATATGTTGGAGTGTGGGGATGTCAGGGGGTGGAACCATTATTGCTTCATCCGGACCCTGAGGAGTACCAGAACCTGACAGGTGGCAGGGGCATTCTTCATTCCAAAGGGCATCACCCGGAACTGGTAGTGCCCATCGGGTGTGGAGAAGGCTGACCCCTCTTTGCTCCCTCGGTCAAGGCGATCTGCCAATACCCAGACGTCAAATCAAATGTGCTGAGGTATTTTGCAGCCCCTAACCGATCTATGAGCTCATCAGCTCTGGGGATGGGGTGCGCGTCAGTCTTCGTGACTGAATTGAGGCCCCGATAGTCCACGCAGAACCGAAGTTCTGGGCTGGTACCAGGCGCTGCAGCTTTTGGTACCAGGACCACTGGGCTGGACCAAGGGCTGCTAGAGGACTCCACTCACCCCAAGGGCAAACATTTTGGTAACCTCATCCTTAATGTAGGCCCTTACCCGGTCAGTCACTCGGTAAGCCTTGTGCTTAATGGAAGGACTGTCCCCGGTGTCCACGTCATGGACACACCAATCAGTGACACTAGGTACCAGGGAGAACAGATCACTGAATTGCCCCAACAGTTGGAGACAATCACCCTGCTGCTCAGGGGTCAGTGTGGTGGAGAGGACCACACCCTCCACTGACCCATCTCGCTCCCCTGCACACAGGAGGTCAGGAAGGGGCTCGCTCTCCTCCTCCATCCCAGCATCTGTGGCCAAAAGCATGCCCACTTCAGACCTCTCAAAGTGGGGCTTCAGGCGGTTAACATGCAGGACCCGCAAGGGGTTCCTGGGAGACTGCAAGTCCACCACGTAGGTAACAGGACTCTTGCGCTCCACCACCTCAAAGGGGCCGGTCCACCTACCCTGGAGTGCACAGGGCTCCACCGGGGCCATGACCCAAACCTTCTGTCCAGGCTGAAACTCAACCAGAGTGGCATTCTGATCGTGCCAGCGTTTCATCTCTTCCTGGCTGGCTTCCTGGTTTGCCTCAGCAAGTTTCCTGAAACGCCGAGTCTGGTTCCTGAAGGCCAGCATGTAACTAAACACATCCTGGGGAGGTTTCCTGGGAGATTGCTCCCAGCCTTCCTTGACCAGACTCAGAGGCCCTCTCACCGGGTGACCATAGAGCAGCTCAAAGGGACTGAACCCTAAGGACTTCTGTGGCACCTCACGGTAAGCAAACAACAGGCATGGCAAGAGGACAACCCACTTACGCCTCATGGGCTCGCCTAGGCCCATAATCATGCCCTTAAGGATCCGGTTGAATCTCTCAACCAGTCCATTACCCTGGGGGTGGTAAGGAGTGGTGAACTTATACGTTACCCCACACTCCTCCCACAGAGACTTCATGTACTTGGAGATGAAGTTTGTTCCCCTATCGGACACCACCTCTCTGGGGACTCCCACACAGGAGAAAATCCCCATCAGTGCCTGTCCCACCACGGGGGCCGTCACTGTCCTGAGCGGGATGGCCTCAGGGTACCGGGTGGCATGGTCCACCAAGACCAGGATGAACCTGTTGCCCATGGCTGTCTTGGGATCCAGAGGCCCCACGATATCAATGCCCACTCTTTCGAATGGGGTGCTCACCACGGGAAAGGGCTGTAGTGGCGCCTTAATCTTCCCCCCACTCTTCCCACTTGCCTAGCAAGTCTCACACATCCTGCAGTGAGCATCGGAGCTCCTGCGCATCTGGGGCCAATAGAAGTGGGTGACCAGCCTCTCAAAGGTCTTGGTCTGCCCCAGATGTTTGGCCAGTGGCACATCATGAGCCAACCCCAGTAGGAAGGTCCTGAAGCGCTGGGGTACCACCAGCACACGGGCTGACCCAGGCTCAGCAACCTTAGGCTCGCTGTAAAGGAGGTCGTTCTCCCAATAGATCCAATGTGACCCTGTCTAGTCACCTACTGCCTGGGCGGCGGCCTGTCGCCGCACCCCCTCAAGAGAAGGGCAGGTTCTCTGTTGCTTGCAAAATTCCTCCCTGGAGGGCCCCCCTTCCTGCTGCCAATGGGTCAGCTCCAGTAGGTCCCCCAGTTCGGCCACTTGTTCCCCTGTAGGTTCCAGGGCATCCCCCTCAAGGTCTGCTCCCTCCGGGACCGTGGGAACCGCGGGGCCGGTTTCCCACGCCCCCTCCCCTTCTCTTTGAGGCAGGGGCCTGGGCCATACTTTCAGGCTCCAGACCCTCCTGAACATCCTTCTGAGCTGTCATGGACCAAGTGGTCACACACGCCCACTCAGGCAAACCCAACATTTCCAGATGAGACTTTCTCTCCACCGTAGCCCACGGGGAGTTCTCCAGATCGTTGCCCAACAGACAGTCTACAGGCATGGCGGCCCTCACAGCCACTTGAAGAGTTCCTGTGACCCCCCCCACACGAAGGGAACCTGAGCCACTTCACACTGGCTCTCTGAGTTGTCTGCTGACACTACGGGGCAGAATGCATGGGGGACAACTTGCTCTTTGGACACCAACTGGGAGCTGACAGCAGTCACACTAGCTCCGGTGTCCCTGAGAGCCTCCACCCTATGGCCATTGATGGTCACCCACTGCCGGTACTTCTGAGTGTTGGTCGGCAGTGTGGGGTTAGGGACCTTCTCGAAGTCCCCTAGCGAGACAAGGGTTAACTCTACGGGATCCCACCCTCCTTGGACCTCCATTTCTTCCCCCCCCAGGGCTACACTGGCAATCTGGCGGGATGGTGCACGGGGTGGTGCACGAGGGGATGCATTGTGGTCCCTCTGGGGACACTGGGGATCATAATACCGGTGGCCCACTTGACCACACTTGAAACAAGTAAGGGGCCCCCTATGAACAGGCCTACCTGTCGGGGACACTGGCTTCTTCTCCGGGGGAGGCTGGGACACCACTGCTTGGTTCCCTTGGGAATTACTTTGGGGCCCTCTCTGGAACTCCCTCTGTTTACCCTTGTCCCCCCCACTTTTCTGCTGGGGACCCTGCCCACCTCTGGCGAAGTCTCCCACAAAACCTTTGCGGACCCGGGTGCTCACCCAGCGGTCTGCCTCCTCAGCAAGCTTCCTAGGGTTAGTCAGCTTGCTATCAATCAGGTGCTGGCGTATCTCTGGAAAACAGTTTCTGGACAAATGCTCCCACGCAAACAAATCATACAATTGCTCGAAAGTTTCCACTTTGCTACCTTTTACCCAGCGATCCATTGCTCTGCAGAAAAAAGACACATATTCAACCCACATGGTACCCTCTAACTTCTTACAGGTCCTAAACCTCTGCCTGTACATTTCCAGGGTCAAACCATAACGGGTCATCAAAGCTTCTTTCATTTGGGCATACACCATCCTGCTCTCCTCAGGCAGGTCCAACAGGGTATCCCTACCATCACTCACAAAGCGCCCCCACAATCCCGCTCCCCAATCCTGCTCAGGGACCCGGTGGGACACCATTGCTATCTCATATGCGGCAAACCATTGCCCAATATCCTCACTCTTGTGAAAATCCTTAATGACATCCTTAGGAATATAAACTCTACTCTCAGGAGTTACTAAAGGTATGCTGCCACCAAAGGGGTAAACCGGGACACTCCTCGCCCTGATCTCTATCTCCCTCAACATTCTCTCATGTTCCATTCTCATTTTCTCAAGTTCAAATGACAATCGATTCTTCTCAATGTCTAACTTCTTACTCTCAAGGTCCTTCTGACCTTCCAATTTAGCCATCTCCAAACTATGCCTCCTATCTCTCTCCCTGTCCTCCAGCTCTTCTGGGGTCAGGCTCCTTTGGGATACACTAGTACCTGGATTGGAGGGTGTTCTATCTCCCCCCCCCCCTCTACTGCATCATCCTGCTGCCCTCCAGCATTCTCTTCCTCATTCCCAGCGGATTCTCTCGCTTCCCACCTGGCCTTTAGCGCCTTGTGGTACTCCTCCTTCCTAGAGAGACCTATCACGGGGACTGCAAATTGCCTACAAAATGACTTCCGCTGTTTGGGAGTATAGGTATCTAATCTTTCCTCCTCAAAGGCGAGATCCTCCGAAGCATTGGATGTTGGCCTTCCCATATTAGCAGTACTCATGGCTGCGATCAACAATTCAATACTAAAACAACCAACTAAAAAAAATTCGGAGAGAAAAAGAAAATCCGCACGCGTCTGCGCTTTGGTCTGTACTCACTAGTGGTGTCTACCAGTTGTACGTGGATCATAAATGCAAGTCATGATCCTCACCGATGACCGCCAATGTTAGAAATGGGGGTCTCTAGTTGGCCATGGCTGGCGCCAATGTCCAAATAGGGACCCTTTTTTCTAAGTCAGGGCAAGTGGGCTACCCCCTTTGATAACCCCTGCTCAACCCTGTGGTAACGTGGCACGAGCAGTTAGGCCTATCTCAGAGGCAGTGAGTGAAGCATTTATGATCATGCACAATAAGGCAGTAACGACACCACAAAAGGACACAACTCAAGTAGGCATAGAAAAAATAGAATCTTTATCTAAGGTTTAGTACGAGACTCTCAAAAGCGTTTTAACCAGTTACCATGCACGTAACTCAGTAGGGACTTAAAAGGGCAATAACGTGTTCACCAGAACGTGGCACTGACTGAGTTCAAGGCCTGGGTCTACGCGACCCGTTGCGCACCAGATACCTGCCGTTGGACGGGGACACAGCACGTAGCTTCTCGAAGAAGCGGAGACGGTGACAGGCGGACTCCCAGCGACCACAGTTCTCGATTGCAGTGGTCCTCAAAGTGCACTCACACTGATTCGGGCACTCGGGGACAGGCGGGCTCCCAGCGGCAGCAGCACGCGGCTGCGGCGGCCCGGGCTGGTGGTGGCGAGGACTCTCGTCGTGCAGCTCCGTGGTGGGCTCACGGCAGCAGCAGCGCTCTCCTAGCTGCGGCGGCCCACGGGACGATTCACCATGGTGCAAGGTTGACAAAGACGCGGGCACTCAGCGGCAGCAGCTCTCTCTTAGCTGCGGCGGCCCACAGGTCAAATCCCCATGATGCAAAGTTAGCAAAGGTGCGAGCACTCAGCAGCGGCAGCCCTCACTTGGCTGCAGCGGCTCACAGGACAAATCTTGGTGATGCAAAGTTAGCAAAGGTACGAGCACTCCGCGGCAGCAGCTCTCTCTCAGCTGCGGCAGCTCACAGGACAAATCACGATGATGCAAAGTTAGCAAGGGTGCGAGCACTCAGCTCCGTAGCTCTCTCTCAGCTGCGGCGGCTCACAGGACAAATCACGATGATGCAAAGTTAGCAAAGGTGCGAGCACTCCGCGGAAGCAGCTCTCTCTTAGCTGCGGCGGCTCACAGGACAAATCATGATGATGCAAAGTTAGCAAGGGTGCGAGCACTCAGCGGCAGCAGCTCTCTCTCAGCTGCGGCGGCTCACAGGACAAATCACAATGATGCAAAGTTAACAAGGGTGCGAGCACTCAGCGGCGGCAGCTCTCTCTTAGCTGCGGCGGCTCACAGGACAAATCACGATGATGCAAAGTTAGCAAGGGTGCGAGCACTCAGCGGCGGCAGCTCTCTCTTAGCTGCGGCGGCTCAAAGGACAGTCCACGATGTTGCACAACTAACACAAGTGCGGGCATCCAGCGGCTGCAGCTCTCTTAGCTGCGGCGGCCCACAGGGTTTCAGCGAAGGTTCTGAGGATTCAAAATAAGGCGGGCACTCAGCGGCGGCAGATCTCTCTTAGCTGCGGCGGCCCACACAGTTTCAGCGAAGGTTTTGAAGATTCAAATTAAGGCGGGCACTCAGCGGCGGCAGCTCTCTCTTAGCTGCGGCGGCCGACACGGGAAACAGCCTTAACCACGAAGGCTGAACAACGATCAGCCGTAACAACGAAGGCTGAACTACGCAAGCCCTACCGCGCATATGTCTTAACCACGCATGTGCGTGGTTAAGACATATGCGCGGTAGGGCTTGCGGACGGACTGAAGCAGGAAGAGATCGTTGTGAGGTATGTGGGGTTGGGGGGTGGGACGGGGTTGATTTGTGGGCTTAGGGTGGCTCGGGGTAGTTTTCTGGGCTGGGGGCTGGTTCGGGGTTATTTAAAGTTAGGCTGGGACCGGTCGGGGTTGTTTTTTTGGCTGATTGTGGGTTGGGGTAGTTTTCTGGGTTGGGGGTGGCTCAGGGTGTTTTGAGGGTCTGGGGCGGGTTTGGGTAGTATTCAGGGATTGAGGGGTTGTTCAGGATAGTTTTCAGGGCACAGGGTCGATGTTTTAGGGATCAGGGCGGGGGTAGGGATCGGGATAGAACTTAGTACTTAGGGGGGGCAGGGTCGATTTTAGGGCTTAGGGGGTAGTTTAGTTTTCAGGGCATGGGGGTCGTTTTAGGGTTCAGGGCGGGGGGCAGGGTCATTTTTAGGGATTAGGGGGTCGTTTTTAGGGATAAGGGGAGGGCGGAGGTGAAAAAGTGACTAGGGATGGGGGAGTGGGGTACTTTAGGAACTCAGGCCAGGTGCGGGGGTCGGGGGATTAAATTCTTAACCACGAATATGTATTTACCAAAAATGCCTTAACAACACATGATTCGTTGTAAAGGCATGCGTGGTAAAGGCATATTCATGCTTAAGAATTTCGTTGTTTAGACTTCGTGGTTCCGGCATGTGTGATAAACGCATTCGTTGTTCAATCATACAACCGGCCGACACAGTTTAAGCGAAGGTTCTGAAGATTCAAAATAAGGCGGGCACTCAGCGGCGGCAGCTCTCTCTTAGCTGCAGCGGCCCACACAGTTTCAGCGAAGGTTCTGAAGATTCAAATTAAGGCGGGCACTCAGCGCCGGCAGCTCTCTCTTAGCTGCGGCGGCCCACACACAGAGTTCACAAGGGTTACCAGTCTGCGTTCCTCACAGTAGGACTAGAGGTTCCGGATTACTCGACGGAGGCCTCACCTGCAAGTAGAATTCCTAGCAAAGGAATTCGGGCGGCTGACGGGGTGAAGTCTAATGTCCCTGAGACTTCAGCAGGAGGCACTCTCAATTCAGGCCCTTGGGTAGTTTCTTCAGCAAGCTTGGTGAAAGTTTCAAAGTCCTTTCCTCTGTCAGCTCGGACAGAGTTTTGTCTTGACATCCAGAAGGAACACACCTGAAACAGGTTTCAGCGCAGCGTTTTATACCTAAAAAGTCTTTGTTCGCTGCAGTCACAAATCACTGCATCCAGCCAGAACCAGTTCGGTGGGGTTGGGGAGCACTTGGTTTACGAGGCGACATCCTGCCCTTTGAGAATCTGGGGGTCTGCTATCAGACGCCCAGTGGGAGATGGAGCCATCATTCACCTTGCCAGGCACGGCCCTGCTCGGATCAAAGAGTCACCCCTCCCCATACTCTAAATGCCGATCTCTCTCTCCAGCCAGGTCTGACCCAGCTGGCCCTGCTGCTCCAAAACCAGACGGCCAATACACATGCTAGCAAAGCCTACAGGAAAGCTTCAGGCCAGAAAATACCTCGTTTCTAGTAGAGGCATTTTCGAACACGGGCTACGCTAATAATCCTTACTAAAAGATGCATCTCAATGTTCTGAGCTTAAACATATCAAATTCGACGTTCCTATCAGGTTCTTGGGAGCAGGTAGGATTAAGGCATGTAATACTCAGCCTGCACATTCTGGCCTATGAGAACGGGTGGCCTCGCAATAGTAAACAGTGAAATGGAGGGTAACTCGCTATTAGAACATGCTACACAGACATACTTTAAAAGCTGCTTCGGTGGGTAGCGCAAACCAGCGCTGCCGGCCCACCAGCAGTATTTGGTCTACCAGCCCTGGGCACACACAGTGCACTGATACTAGGGACTGACAGGTAAACCAAATGAGCCAATTACGATTATCCCAATTCATACAGTTATCTTTACACAGGGAGCATTCGCGCTGTGTCACTGATTGGCAGTGGCACAGCGCCCAGAGCATCAAAATCCAGCCAACATAAAAGGTCAGAAGCGAAAAGAGGAAGGGGGACCCGCGCCAATGATGCCACGTCTAATATGGACCCTGGCTGCCTCCCCAGGATTTGAGTTTTAGAGGATTTTCCTGTTTTTTCTATTGGCTATCCCTTTCGTTCCCAGGCACACTGTGCAGTGTAGTGACAGCAAAGCACCAGTGACTGGTT
The DNA here is from genome assembly GCA_963921515.1 of Calotriton arnoldi. Taxonomy (NCBI): domain Eukaryota; kingdom Metazoa; phylum Chordata; class Amphibia; order Caudata; family Salamandridae; genus Calotriton; species Calotriton arnoldi. The sequence goes on from CAWUFW010002309.1 coordinate 319,457, forward strand.
GATTAAGCGAGTGCTGGGGGAAGGGTCCTAATACAGTGCAACGTGGCTTGCATTTTGTGGGGGGTGAAGTAAGTATGCTGGCATTTATTGGGGGTCCAGGATTGGCTCAAAGGGGTTTTGCTCCGAAGTAAGCTGACTTTAAGGGCCCATTATATTGGCACCCTGTAGGCTGAATAAGGCATTTTAGCCAATTTTTCGCATTGCTGAATTATTGGTATCTGGGTAGGAAGGATTTTTCAGGGCTCTATTGCTCATTGCTCTCTTCCTTGGCAGTGGCTTACGTTATGTGGGACTGTGAGCAGTGTTTGTTCTTTGCACCAGAATTTTAGTTGGTGTCTGTCGATTATCTCACAGTAGAGTGAGTTTTACACCAAGGGCTGTGGCAGAGGTTGTCGTTGGCAGCATTTTTTGCTAGCATAAGGCTAGGTCCTTGTGGTAGAATGCCTGATTGTGCAAAGAGGGGTTCCAAGTGCGCTCGGGCTGAGGTTGATATGGAGGTATTGTTGTGCAGTATGGACTCGATGGATGAGATTTTGTCTCTTTTGTGCCGTAAATCCATTGGGGGTCAATCTAGTGAACTGGCAGTTCCCGGTGGAGAGGCCTAGGAGACTGGAGGTGTCACCTAGGGCAGCATTCCCCACTGTTATAAAACAGAATAGAGGTCAGGGTCATGTGGAGAAGTGTGGCTCAATGGTTAGAGCGGCAGACCCTGATGCAGAGGTCTAGCCCGGGACCAGGGTTCAATTCACGCCTCGGCGGGTCTTGGGCTCAATTTCCTCGGACCTGATAATTCTCGCCTCGGTGCCTATTCTGATCATGGGTCCCACTCTGCAACTCTGGGCAATAGCTTGCTTAATCTCCACAACGGCCCCCACAATGCTAGGATGCCTGGCTTCACCTTGGGGGTGCCCAGGAGTGGGCATCTCACAGGGAAAGGCCAGGAAGGGTTCCACAGCGGTATGCGTACAAGCGCCTGAGATACCCCTTCGGGGGTCGATTCGGGCGCTATACAAATACTACTACATTTACATTTACATTTACATGTTGGGGAGGGTACTGCGGCCCCAGGGGTCCCCTTATGGGTGCTGCCCGTAGCCAGCGCCAACGGTGTAGTTGCCTAAGTGGGGGTTCCTGTCGTGATGGTGCCGGCAGCGAGTGGTAGCACTGTCCAGAATGGGAACAGTTGCATGGCAGCTGGGGTTGCACGAGCAGCAAACATTAGTCAGCCTGATTTGATTGCTAGTTTGGCAAGTGTCTAGTCTTGGTTGTCTAAGGTCGAGGTCTTGTCCTCCCTGTTGATGGGTGGTGCGTTAGCTGGCATGGCAGAGAGCGATAATGTTGAGAGGGCCAGAAGGTTAGTGGCACACCTCGAGGGCTCAGGGGACTGGGCACGCAGGCTCAGACAGACGGTGTGCCTGCATTGGGGGCTGGAGGGGCTGCACCTGCCGGTGCGCCGGCACAGGCAGTACAGGTGGCGATGGGCCTAGGTACCTCTATGGCCAGCTGTGTGACCCACTGTACCCACAGTGGCCCCAATCCCTTTTCAAGATATGGCGGTAACAGGTACAGGTGCATCACTGCCAAGCACTAAGCTATGGGATGTACGTTCTGAGCATGACCAGTTGGGCAGACATGTGTCACTGGATATAAAGGAAAAGATTTGGAAGGGGAGCTATATTGATATGTTTGAATTGATTGTGGATAGTCCTGTAAGGGAGGAAGGTGAGTTGTGCAAGGAGTGTTCTCACTCTAGGGATTGTGGCCATTGGCCATACATAAAGAGGGTAGAGGATACGTTATTTAATTGGGTGAAAGGTTTCACAATTTTCCAAACTATTACACCTGAGTGTTTTCCGAACATGGGGGCACAGCTGGCATGCTATCAGAATAGAATAGTGCTTGTGCATGACAAGTTTGGGGGCACTGCCTGGAGGGATTATGATAAGGAATTCCATGGAATCAAAGCAACGAGGCCCATCCAGGCATGGGATTGGACAGACATGATTACCTGGTTACATTTTATGAAGCCTCAGCGCACCCAGTCAGCCCTTTCGGGTCGGTGCAAGGGGGAGTGGCAGCCCATTGGTGGGAGGGAAGGCTCTTGCTGGGATTTCAATAAAAGATTATGTACCAGACCCCCTGGGATATTCAAATTCAAGCACTGATGTTCTTTCTGTGGCTTGCCATCCCATCCAGAGGCAAAGTGTTTAAAAAAAATCTATGGAGATGAATGCAAAATAGCAGGACTGACCACACACTTCTCATCAAGGTTCCCTCTCTGGTAAATTGGCAGGTAAGGGTGGCATGGCTTAGTGACTATAATAACCTCTCAGTGTTTAAAGGTTTTAAGGATGGATTTAGGAACCCAGCTGCTGGGTGTGTAGGGTTCCGTAATGCAAGAATCAACAGTCACTCAGGTTCAAACATAGCGTTGCCAGGGCAAAGATTGATAAATAAAGGAACCTGGGAAGGGTGGCAGGCCCCTTTGCGGCTGTCCCATTTGAGGATTTTGTATGCTCTCCACTGGGGGTAGTCCCCAAGAAAGAACCGAGGGAATACAGGTTGATACACAACCTTTCTGCACCCAGCGGACAGCCAGTAAATGAAGTTATTGATGGGGCCTTATGCCTAGTCAAGTATGCCTCCCTTGATCAGCAATCACAATGCTGCAGGAACTGGGGCCCGGGACACTGCTTGCAAAGTCTGACATACAGTCCGCTTTCCGGGTGCTACCTGTTTGCCCGAATGCTTTCCACCTACTGGGTTTCCAGTTTGAGTGCTCATTTTATTTTGATAAATGCATGCCCATGGGCTGTTTAGTCTCCTGCGCTTATTTTGAGAAGTTCAGCACATTTCCAAAATGGGTCTTTAGACAAAGGTCGGTACACCAGAGGGTATTGCACTACTTTGACATCTTCTCGTTGTCAAGCCCTCCTGGTACGAGAGAGTGTGCGAGGGTGTTGCAGCCCCTTCAGGAGTTGATGGGGATCTTTGGGATGCCCCTGGTGCAAGGGTAAGACTTGTGGCCCTGCCACAACTATTGAATTCTTAGGGATCAAGTTGGACTCAGTAGCGGGTGAATCACACCTTCCCTTAGAGAAAGTTGATGCTTTTTCGCAAGCCTTAAAGGAGGGCCTGGTGGAAAGGGAGGTGACTTTGCATCAGTTGCAAGTGGTGGTCAGTAGATTTTTGCTCTTGGCATCAATCCTATGGGCCGCCCATTTTACCGGTCAATTGCACAAGCCATGTTGAACCTGAAAGCTAAGCACCATCATCATACCAGATTTTCTTCAGAGGTTCACCAGGATATGAGGATCTGGGAGGCCTTTCTGAGGAATCTCAATGGGATTGTATTGTGGCCCAGTCCGGCTAGGACTAATGAGGAGTTAGGTCTCCTTACTGATGCTGCCAGGAGTGAAGGTTTCGGTGCCATGCTGGGTCCTGATTGGTGTGCTCAGCGGTGGCCGAAGGAATGGGTGGAGTCGGGTTTAGTGAAAAATATTGGCTTTCTTGAACTCTTTCCCATTTTAGTGGCCCTAATGGTCTGGCCCAATCAGTTTCACAACCAGTCTGTGGTAGTCTGGCCAGATAACATGACTGTTCGAATGCCTCAATCAGCAGGCAGCCAGGTGCTAGATGATCCTTAGACTCATGAAAGAGATTGTGTTGCTGTGCTTGAGATTGAATGTTACTTTTAAGTCTAATCATGTACCTGGTGTACTGAAAAATGCAGCAGATGCTTTATCAGATTTCTAGATGCAGGCTTTCAGGGACCACCACCCAGTTGCAGCGGAGTTTCCTACACCATTTCTTGAGCGACTGTGGCAGATTGGTGTCCCAGCTTACCATAGCTCATGGCAGCCAGCCTAGCACCCAAGAAGAGGTGTGCTTATGAAGGGGCATTCAACATGTACAATACATTTTTAGGGCACGCGAGGGAGGGGGAGTGGTTTGGTCTCGAGTCAGTGGTAACATTTCAGGGTCCCTGAGACAGGAGGGTCGGACAGTTTCATATGCCAGTTGCCATATTGCTGCGGTATCATTCTTCGCAAAGATGCAGGGGCACGCCTATGGAACACAAGTGTAGTGATGCCGGATAAAGTTCATAGGAATGCATTACCCACATGGGCTGCCTTCACTTCATCGCCAGCCTGCTCCTGCACTGCTGTGTCTTCCTGCCTGGACCCTGCCGCAGAGGTTCCTCACAGCAGGGTGACACCCGACACTCAGACTGCCACCTGCTGAGTTAATGCTGCCTCCAGCCACTTCTTTCAGGATCGGAGGTGAGCTAGCGCAACGCTCAGTTACACTCAAGCTGCCCTGTGGATTACGTCAAAATCACTGGCTCGCGAGTCAGATCTGCGTGTGCTGACCACACTGCTTCACGATGAAGCCCAATGGTGCCGATGGCGCACCACGCTTAGCAGGGCATGGGAGCATAGGCAAAAACGAATAAGCTGACCTTGTCTCTGCCCGCTGTACAGCCGGAGACTCAATCACAAAAGTCCAACATAACCCTTGCTCAATTGCATAGTCTTCATGTCTGAACGCGGTACTTCACTTCATGGGTATGGAGGTAGGGGTCTCCCTCCTCACCCGTAGTGCGCTTGTGCCCAGCCATAGCGTCGACAAAATTTAGGGATGCCGGAATAATGAAGAATTCAGTCTCTGGTCCGATGAAGCAAGTTTCTTTTATTGAACAGGAAAGAGACCCCACATCACAGTCCTGCCAGGCACAGCTCAGCAACAGACTATTAATGTCTCAACCCCCCACATTCTAAACATGAAATAGTGATAGAATGTTAGCATTTCATAAGTGAGAGTGCAGCATCAGCCAAGCTGATGCTGCCTAAGCATATTACAACAAGCTTTCCTGGTTCAGAGGACAATGAAGGGTTGGCAGTGGCTGGAAGGGTCTAAGCTGGACTCATGGCGCTCCATCGACCCAGTTTGGCTAGCGGCCATCATGTCCACCCTGTAGAACATTTGCAGGTACTCCAAATCACAAAGAAGAGACAAGGGTATGAGCCTTCTCTGACTCCCCTACCGTCACTGAAATCTCACACAACAGAGAAGGACTAGACAAAACGAACCTTGCCGGAGGTACTGAACTCCACGAAACCTCCTACACACACTGACCACTAGTCCAAATCACAAAGACAACAAGAAACAGGGAAAGACAAAAATTGTCTTAATACTGCCCTCACACACTTTGCAGTGTCATGCTTCATCATAGGGCCGCATCAAACACCCAGGTGCAGACCAACACGCTGAGTGGAGCGCAAATAATCTTTTGTGTGAATGAAGATTAGTGGTGAAAACACAGTATATATAAAAGAACATATACTGACAATGACAAACATAGGAAAGAATATTCCCTTCAGAACGGGACCAAACAGTGCAGACACATATAATTAAAACTACCTAAGGGCAACCGTGATCATTCTTTATTCCTGTCACCCTTGGCAGGATTAAAAATAAAATAATGGGGTATTCAGGAGGTAAAGGCCCCTATACCCTTGCTGCGAATACCAACATGTTTTTGCCAATTCTATGTGTCCAACAGGATCACTCTGGCATTCATCAGGGTGTTGGTCCTCGCTTTGTAGTCCCAAACCCAAATAGGGTATTTATTACCTTCAATACTCAGACGGACAATGTCCACTATTGCTTCACTCTGGGGTTATTTCCAAGAGGACTCCTTTTACGAGTTCACAAGGATTACTCTGAACTCGGGACCTCTGTGGGACCGTGGTCTTATCGTCACACTTACTCCAAAGAACCACTCGGGTCAATGCCTCACATCGGTCCTCCGTCGACGGAGGACCGATGTGAGGCATTGACCCGGAGTGGTTCTTTGGAGTAAGTGTGACGATAAGACCACGGTCCCACAGAGGTCCCGGGTTCAGAGTAATCCTTGTGAACTCGTAAAAGGAGTCCTCTTGGAAATAACCCCAGAGTGAAGCAATAGTGGACATTGTCCGTCTGAGTATTGAAGGTAATAAATACCCTATTTGGGTTTGGGACTACAAAACGAGGGACCAACACCCTGATGAATGCCAGAGTGATCCTGTTGGACACATAGAATTGGCAGAAACATGTTGGTATTCGCAGCAAGGGTATAGGGCCTTTACCTCCCTGAATACCCCATTATTTTATTTTTAATCCTGCCAAGGGGTGACAGGAATAAAGAATGATCACGGTTGCCCTTTAGGTAGTTTTAATTATATGTGTCTGCACTGTTTGGTCCCGTTCTGAAGGGAATATTCTTTCCTATGTTTGTCATTGTCGTATATGTTCTTTTATATATACTGTGTCTTCACCACTAATCTTCATTCACACAAAAGATTATTTGCGCTCCACTCAGCGTGTTGGTCTGCACCTGGGTGTTTGATGCGGCCTATGATGAAGCATGACACTGCAAAGTGTGTGAGGGCAGTATTAAGACAATTTTTGTCTTTCCCTGTTTCTTGTTGTCTTTGTGATCTGGACTAGTGGTCGGTGTGTGTAGGAGGTTTCGTGGAGTTCAGTACCTCCGGCAAGTTTCGTTTTGTCTAGAACATTTGCAGGTCACAGGACGAAGTCCATCTCTTCATGGCAGCATTTGCCCTAGTGTTTTATGGGCACTGAGAGTAGATGAATTGGTGGCCAAAACAAAGAGGGACCTGTTGGGAGGTCTACAGCACACAGGCATTCACTGGCAAATCGCTCCCAGGCAATAACAATCTCCTGTTCTAAGGCCGACCAGATGAGAAGGGGAGAACACATCCTGCTGCATAGGGCCCCAGGTAAGGAGTGCTGACCCTTAGGGAATTTGGACAGCTTTTTGGCCCACTGCACTCAATGGTCCATTGGTCGCTTATTGGTATACACATATGGCACACTACTTACTAGGTTTCAGTTCTTTAGGGTGTGGCGCAGTGCCTTGAAGGCAGCAGGTTTGGACCCCACGGAGAATGGCTCGTATTCATTTCAAATTGGGGCAGCAACTGCTGCAGCAGTGACGGGGCTACCCGGGCAGGCAGTGCAAAGGATAGGAAGGTGGAGAATGGATTGTTATAAATGCGAAGTGAGACTGAACTTGTTGTAGCCATCTATCCCTAATGCTTTCTCTCACCCCCCCCCTATTTTTCTATTTCTCCTATTGACACAGGTAGACAGCGTGAGGATTTGAGGCACAGCTGGACACCTCAGCACCTCCTGTCCACGTGGGTGCGATGGAGGTTACAGAAGTTCTGGTGCTGGGCCACTCCTATGTGAGACGGGCAAAGGTTTTTTATTCTACAGATTGCTACACGGCCAGGGTCAAGGAAGCTGTATATTGGTTGACGTTATGTGATCACGGAGGTTTGCGCTTGGCTAATATGAGAACTGCTTTGGACAATTTGTTGCCCCAGGAGTTAACGTGGCCAGGGAATATTATTGTGCACCTTGGCAGCAATTACTTAGTGGAGATTGGATGGAGAGACTTGTTTGAGCTGGTTATCTCAGAGATGGCCTGGCTCGCGAGGAGGTTCCCAGATTCTGTACTAGTATGGTCCAACATTGTTCCCAGGTCAAAGTGGAGAGGTGGTAAGTAAGTAAAAGCCCTCAATGACTCTGTGAATAGGTGAACAGCAAGATTGTTAAGTTGTTCATGTTGGCTAGGTTATCAGCTAAAGCTCATGGTTGCATCAAGGGTGAGCAGTTTTTCTTGCAGGATTTGTCTATTTGTCTAAGAAGGGCAGCAAAATGTTTCTTGAAGATTTGCTGGCCTGGCTGGTTCATCGCCTGCGCCATGGTGGGGGCAGGGAGGGGGCAGATGGTAGGTGAACTATGCTGGCCTTTGGCGGGTGAGGTCATGTTTGGTAGGACAGTTGGGGTCTATGTAAGGCATCCTTTTAGATCAAATTAACAAAGCTTCATCACAGGAACCTCCAAGGGGTGCTGGCATTAAGTCAAAGGAAGTTGCAGGGGTGCAGGGGGTTGGGGCGGTTGCTGACATGCGGTCCTTACCTGGCAACCACCCGTGCAGGCACAGTGAGCACAAGCTAGCGCTGGCCCTTGGAGGGGAGAAATTTGGGAGCAGGGGGTGCCCGAGGTAGGTATCCTAGCGGGCAAACATGCCCCTTGCACAGGAACATCCTAGTATGGGAGGTCGGTGGGTGGGATCCTCCCAAAATGGGGGACCCATCCAGGTTCAATGTTATTGGACAAGGGGTTTAGGAGGAATGACACTGCTACCAGTCATGATCTCGCTCGTAAACAGTTTGATTCCATGGATGCACAGGAACAATTTTAGTTACGGAGAGGTAACTCCTATGCACTAGCTTCTCTGTTATGGATAAGACTCAATCTCTGTAAGCAAAGTGTAAAAATGTTGGGTTACTGTGCATAAAATGATTGCAATGTGTTTTTCTATTTAAATGTAAATAAATATGGCCGGGGGTCTATCAACCCCTAACCCAAAGAACGTCATTGATGGTCTTATCAGTATCATTCGCATAAGGGGGTGTTGTACGGGCTGGGACGGGTAGAGGGTGTGCTTTTTCCCAGGGGCCATTGGCGACTGCCTGGCTATCAGTGGCGGCTCGCATAAGGGGGGCTGCGGGGTGGTGGGGCGGGGGAGGGGCAGGGTGGGGGGGTAGTAAACTCGGACATACGACGGAACGGAGGAAAGTAATTATTACGTTCCTCCGTTCCGTCGTATGTCCGAGTTTACTACCGCCCTTCCCCACCCCACCCCACCGCCCCGCAGCACGCCCTATGTGAGCCGCCACTGCTGGCTATATGTAATGAGGTGAGCAATATAAATAGTTGCTCCACTCAGATAATTTTTGGGATTTGACAAATGCAGAGCTAGTAACATGTCCACACTGCAAAAGGGAACAGGAAGGTCAACCAGAGACTGCAAAGGGTAAATCATGCTTTTCAAAATGTGAAAGGCAGTGCTTAATTTCAGTCAGTGGTTGCTTGTGGGGCCAACCGGCACTTATTTTGGGGAGTAGCATTTATTTTCCGGATCAGATATTTACCAAGTGCAAGAGCGGCAAAAACACACACACCGAAAAGACAGAGGACGAGTAAGACAGCAAAACTGCCACAAAAGGCAAATGCAGGAACCTGCAAGAGTGAGATAAAGGGCAGGGAGTGTGTGGGAGTGGATTAAAGAGACATGAAGTGAATGTAAGACTACCAGCCTTTGTATAAAGTGCTCTTACTTGCACCGGTCGCTGGTTTTCTGAGCAGAGCTCCTGCACTCGTTCTTTTACAAACTAAAGCACTGGAAAAAGGTCAAAGAGACACTACACCGCCTGGGGAGAGGTGGCTCGTGGGATTGCTAGATAAAGGGGCAGCTGCAGGTTGTCTTAAGACAAGTCTTTGCATTCCAGAACTGTAGTTTTAGATGCATAATGGAAACATAATAATTACAAACACCAGTGAGCAATGGATTGAACACTGTGCAGAGATAGATGCTATGAGTAGCAGGGAAGTAAGTTGGCCTGCCAGTCTTCTCTCGTGCCATTGGGAATATTATTGCTAACCCCTTAAGCTGCCTTACAGCTTGCGTTTTGTCATAAACTGTGTTTAATAGAGATATGGTCACTGTCGACTGCCATAGGGCTCTCCATTATTATAGGCATTGCATAGGACTCTCTTTCCTGAACTAAGTTCTACAATATCATGCATAAAGCACTGATAAGTTAGCCAGGGATGAAGATGGTATTGCAGCAAGGTCACAAGATGGAATACAATGTACCATTGATAATGATTGAGCGCCATGGTATTTATATTATTTGTTATAACTCCATTGGTGAGCTGTAATCAGTTAGGCGCAAAAAGAAGTATATATTGCTTATGTAAGAAAAATGCATTTGGTAAAAACATGTGTCAGTTTCACTTCTTTATATAATCTGAGGAACTCAATCACTTCATCACAGGAGAAGCATGCATAGAATTTATTAAAAAATGTCAGCGGCTCCTTGAAACCACAACATCGAAAACATTTTCTGGCATTTTAATCCTGATGCTATTTTTGAAAAAAGGTTGCAGGCATACACATAAAAAAGGCAAAAACCATAAAATAAATACCTATCTGTATTGTACTATATTTATACAACAGTGAATTAGTTGGAATTCAGTGATTTTGCATTCAATACTATAAAGAGCAAGGTAAAACTTTTCGCTCCTTCTATTTAGATCAGGGTACTTGTTGCATGTACTGCCTCACCTCTTTGTACTCCCATCGTCAGGCATCAATGAGGCGAAACATTTAGAGCTCTCTGTGTCTCTGTCCTTAGTATGAACTTGCAAATAAACACCCTTTCTAAATTATGAATTGTGGTATCTGCATCATGTATTCCCTTTAGATACAAACAATACTCATATGGTCTTTCTGACCTTGATAGGTAGTTTAACTACAGTACAATCTGGCATGATGAGCTTTCAATTTAATAACATGGTATGTATGCACAAAATCCTGCAGTATGTCTTTTGTACGGCATAATTAGAAACAATTCCGTATTGAACATCAGATGAAAACCGAAATGACAATAGGGTTAATTAAGATTGCCATTCAGGCTACTATGTTTTGTTTGATGGTCCATATTTATACCTTGATGGTGGGAGGTACAAATCAGATGGTGGTATCCCACCTTCATCCCTGCCACTCACCGGCCAATCCATGCGAGAAAAGGATGTTAGTAAATGCTGTCTGATTTTTACTGACAGGAGGAAAGATTGTTGGTGGACTGGATGTACGGGTTAACAGCTCAGTGCTGGTGGCCGAGTACTCCCTCATTGCGCCTGGAATTCAGGGAATCTTCAGAGAATTCCACCCTACAGCCATCTACTAATGCATGAGTGGTCACTGTGTAAACATCAGAGATTGCATAGCACATGGGAGTGGGAGAAAGCTCCATCACCTCCAACCTCCATGGTATGACTGTCTCTAGAATTAATTTCCTATAGGTGTACAACCTTCCGCTGACAAAATGGTAGTCATGACAAGGAATACAGACAAAGGAATGTTACAAGACACGATGGAAACATGTATGACCTCATCTTAAATCAAAAGAATGATGCATCTTATACATTTATGCTGTTTACTTGAATTGCACATTGCAGGAAGCATTTTGCAGCAGAGAGGTGTTGGACCTAACCCTTTCTACAGGGTCCTCTCCAAACTTTTTTCCTTCCTCAGCCTGTTTTTCTGATCTTCTTTTTGTTGGCTTTAGGACTCTGGACACTTTACCACTACTAATCAGTGCTAAAGTGCATGTGCTCTTTCCTCTAAACATGGTATGATTGGTTTACACCTGTTTGGCATATTTGATTTACGTATACGTTACTTGTACAGTGGTAAACCATATACCCAAATCCTATAAGTTAAATGCTACTAGTGGGCAGTAGCATTGCTTGTGCCACCCACAGAAGTAGCCTTTCAATCCTGTCTTAAGCCTGCCACTGCAGAGCCTGTGTGAGCAGTTTACTGCCACTTTAACTTGGCATATAAGCTACTTGTCAAGCATTAAACTCCCCTTTTATTATACATAGGTCACCCCTAAGGTAAGCCCTAGGTAGCCCTATGGGCAGGGTGCTGTGTAAGTAAAAGGTAGGACATGTGCCTTTATGTGTGGCATGTCCTGGTAGTGACTTTTTCACTGCTGTGGGGCCTACTACTCTCATAGTCTAGCATTGGGAATTCCCTTATACACTTTTAAGTAGTAATTCCTGATCAGAACAGAGTGGCATTGCCATGTTTAGTATGTTCAGAATAGTGGTGATAAATCCAGCTCACTGGTGTAGCTGAATTTTACATTATTATTTTAGAAATGCCACTTTTAGAAAGTGCAAAAAGAACAGATGATGGACGGAATGTGGAATTACTCAAAACTTTTAGAATGTGGGCATTTTTCTGTGCTAATGACTCTTTGTGCTTTGCAGCCTGTCTTAAATACACGTCTTGGCTGGGTGACAGCTACATCTTGTGCATACTTTCTACATAGACACAACACAGGAAGGGCTGGGTGTGACAGGGGATACATCTGCATTCATCTGCATACTGATAGTCTTCCTGGGCTTGGAGAGGTGGTTCACACTTACATTTGAATAGGTTGTGTCCTACCCTCACAAAAAGGGCTGATGTACCTCCAATTTATCGTCTGGAGCCAGGGCTGGGCTTAAAAACATTGTTGCACACTTCTAAGGGTTCCTTTGAAGTCACCCCTTGATCAAAGACATTTTTGAGTATAAGTACTGAGGTTCTGGCCCATGTTTTTAGGCACTGCATGGGACTTGTTACCAGACGCTACTGGCTCTGCTATCTGCACATTGCCAGGAAGACTGGTGTGCTGCCAGGAGGAACTGCCATTTGGACTACCGGCTTTGTTGTGCTGTCCTACTGCCTGCTAAATGCTGGGCTGCAGGAGACACTGCCATTTTGCCAACCTGACTTTATGTGCTGGCCTGCTGCTCGCTTTGTGCTCCAAGTGTTCTCCAAAGACTCATTGGCTTGCCCTCTGTTTTTGCAATCTCAGGGCCATAAAACATTGCATTCCAGCCCCGTTGCAGTGGAGCTCTGTCTCTTGTGAGTCTGGCAGCAGTGGCCTAACCAAGGAACCGTGACTACAGCTCCTTGTTCTGCATGCTTTCCAGTCAGCATGTGGTGAGCACATCATTGCCATACAGCATGTGTAGAGTGCATTGTTTTGTGGATATCTGAAGTGTGGGTGCTTGGTCAAGTCCTGCTAACCAGCATGTGCTGGATACTCCATACCTCCTAAGAGAACTGGAGCTTCTCCCTCTACGAGGAGACAGTGCGACGTGAGGTCATCCTGAGATGTCCCGTGCCCCTCCCTGCTACCGGTGCTCTCATGGAAGGCTTTCTGTGCGAAAGAAGCGCTACCTTCCTGATGACGCATTGTCCAACAAACCAACCTGTCCCTAAAGTCATCACTCGCAACACACGCCTGATTCGGCCAGAGGAGTTCCCTGACAGAGGAGTTCCCAGTTAGAACCCCATCCAAGAACCCTCTTTCTAGCATGATGCCGACACCCAGGTCAGAAGATACCTCTGAGGCACTCGGGCCGCCAGGGTCTGTGTTTTGGCAGCTGCACCGCACGCTCGCAGGCAGCTGCCTTCGTATTCTGAATGCGGGGGACCGAACGAGGTCTCCCCTCATGGTCCTGAAGTTTGTGCCTCCACCATCACCTTTTGGGATGGACTGTGGAAGCATTGTTTCTACTCTGGTAGTGGGGGAAACCTCGGGAGAGAACCCCGAGAATGGGGCATGGCTGCATTCAGAGGCAGAACTGCTTGAGGACTCGATCAGATTACCATATCACGTGTAGCATGCAGGTGCTCCTGGGCCTTAAATTTTGTTCATGATTGCACTAGTTTTAGCAAAGCTCACAGAATTTACCGCAACCAGCCTAATAGGAGTGCAAATGTGCTGTGTCCTATGTTTTCATGGTTATATCTCGTGATTCATGTGTTTGTCTCTAAACAAGTCTGCATTACCTGCAAAGTATTTATGATGTATGTCGTTTTTAGCCCTGTAGTGATCAGGATAACGAGAACTATCTGAATAATGGCATTAATTATAATTCATGTCAATTTTGGTCTTGTTGGATGTATAATATAGAAGTCTATTTTTACATAATCCTGTGTGGAGAGTCTTTTGTGGTATATTCACTGTGCTGCCGTGAGTGATTGTTGTACAAACACTTTGCACATTGCGTCTGATGATAAGCCTGTCTGCTCTGCGCCAAGCTACCAGAGGGTGAGCACAGGTTATCTTTGGTGTGTAATTGATTAGATTAGGGGCTGGAAAAGAGAAAGCATTTGAAACAGAGAAAATAATATTCTTGGCGTAGTGTTCAGGGGAGTGTTACAAAACACATTCCCCTAAGATCCCAGATGCTGCTTCTCATTGTGTTCAGTCCAAAGAGGAGTGCTTTAAGAAACTTATAGTTGGTCAAGTGAAATAACATATACGCAGATGGTATGCAGACAGCCTTTCCAAAACGTATGCCAGAGTACAGTTGTGTATGCACTTATGTAACAGGCAGATGCATATGAAAGGAATTTCAGTGTCAGCTATGACCCAAATGTAAACATTCTCTGGGCACTTGAACATGATACGTAACGTTATCTTGTGTCTTTAGTCCAACTATAGAACAACTCCAGAATTTATTGCTTCTTGCAAAAGGGAACTTCTAACTTTGAGAAGACGTAGGTAAATCTCATGGTAGATGTCAATCCTTACATTTACCATTGGTCATGTTGCAATAAATCAAAGCTGAGGAGCAATGGCTCCATGATTTGTTTTAGACTTTTCAGCTAAAGCATGACATTTTTAAAGTCATAAGCAACTTAGTCACTCATGGATAAAGTTGTAACCAGGAAAACAATAATATCATATCACTTGTGTGGTTGTACCTCACTGCCTTATGGATATCATAGTAGGCTCCCTGTTTGTTATCTACAATTGGGATAATGTATATTAATGCTGTGACTTATTCAATAGCAGTTTATACAGTGGCATTATGATTTGGCTAATCCAAATTGTTTGGGGCTTTCTCGTGATTAGGAACAGATCGATCTTTATTGAATTTTGGACATCTAGACCATGGTGTAGTTGCCGAATTCATGCAGCAAAATAATTGCAAAATTTGCCTATCTCTAATGCAAAGAGTTACACCAGTGCAAGGCTTCATGAACCTGGAAATGCTCAGGAAAATTAGCAGACCTTGATAAATGTAGAAAAATGGTTCAAGTGTCATAAATGGCTCGTTAGGCAATGCAAAATTAATTCAATGAAATATGTTTTGCAATTGGTGGTGAGCGAGGAACTTGGAGAGAAGGTGTTATATGGTCATGGGTGCAGTCATGGATGCTGAGATTTAGAAACTCTCTGGCAGCTGCATTCTGGACAATCTCTTGTCTAAGGTGTATTTATATGTGTGCCTCTTGGTAAAATCTAATGGAGTACACAAAATGGGAGGATACAGAGGCAGTGGTGGTGTGTCCTATTTTGGGGGATTTAAAGATTGTGGGGTAGTGAAGGAACCAAATCCTACAGTTAAGGATTTCAGTTTTAAAATAATTTAGGTTTATGAGGTTTGGAATGTTCCAGTAGTCTACCGCAAGAAGGTAGGTACCTAGGACAGAAGACATGAGTCAATTTCCAATGTCAGGATGGTCTGAGTGTCATTGATGTAGTTGTATTAAGTGAAGCTGAAGTGCAGTGATTCTCTTGTGATGCACACAGGGACTGCGGTCATGCTAGGTAGAAATGGGGAGGATTCTGTGCGCTGGCCAGGTTATAACCCTGTATGACACTCAGAGATCATGTTTTTTTTTTTTTTACAAAGGCTAATACCTTATTGGGTGATGACCTTTCAATGGGTGTGACAATGAAGGATTGGGATTTTGTTTCTAAAGCATGGGTTTGACATTTGATATCTTCAATTAACTATGAAAGTTGCCAGACAAAATGGAGGAATTGATCATTGTTTTGTATGTATACTCTGTCACACTAATGAGAAGAATGTTGTTTTAGCCCTATTTAGTGCAGGAGAGCTGGTTGTGTCAGATTCTTTCATAAACAATTGAAGGTTATTCTTCTTGGGAAAACTGATTGATGGTGTGGAATATTGCTTTGAGGCTAGGAAACTGAGGGCCTGATTCACAAAGGGTCTCTGCACTCATGGAGAAGGCCTCGTACTCGCAGGGGAGTCTCCACACTCGAGGGGGGGAGACTCTGCATTGAGAATTCTCATGAGTAAAAGAAATGGGTAAAGAAGACGAGGATTTTGGGTTAAGACTTTTGAAGGTAGAGCTGTCAATAGGCAAGATAGGTGAAGGATGTGTGTGTGTGAGTGTGGGTGTTTGTGTGTGTTGGTGTGTGTGCGTGTGTGTGTGTGTATGTGTGTGAAAGAGGTAAAGGTGTCAGATGGGATGGAGGGACAGAGAGTCATTAGCGTGACATGGATTAAGAGCTGACTTGAGACATCTTTCTCAAAAACACCAGATATAAGAGCCTGTGAAGGATGTGAGTAGAAAGGGAAAGGTGGGTGGTGAGAAACAAGAAGGTTGTCCAGAGTTAAATGTTGACTTGGGCACCTACTGAACTTACATCATAAAGAATAATTCAACTCTTGCTGTGAATCTCTATTATTTATGTAGTAATCTGATAATGACATAGGTCTGATATACTCGACCAATGATTGTGTCTGTCCCTTTCAAATTTATACAGATTTCCACCCAAAACCTTAAAACGTCTGATTTGTCATTAGTTACGCTTTCAATCAGTCTCAGGGGGAATCCTAATTACCTTTGACCCAATTGAGGACTTGACATCTTTTAAAAATTCCTAGGCGAGTGTGAAAACAAAATACTGTTAAATGAAGCAGGAAATGGATTACAAAGAGAAGACTGTCAAGTATTGGGAGGTTAGATGTTACTACACATCTTGATGTCAACCCAAAGAGGTGGGTTCAGGACAAAGTAGATCCAGAAAAACTCAAGCTAAACCCCAACTAGGAACAGCACAAAAAACAATTAAATGTATCCAAACAATTTGCAGTTCAGACAATTCTAACCCCCACATCTTGGAAATTAATTGAGACTGTACCACAGCATGCACAAAGAAGTGGCTCTGTACCATTGTGTCAGGACGGACCTAATCACAGAAGACCTACCAGAAGAACAATATAGTGCTGTACACAATATCTGCATATAATTAAAAATAATGACTAGCTTAGGCATAAAGAAAGGAAATAAGCAGGCGGACAAGAGGAGTTATAGAGTCTAAACAAAGGACTGTAAAAAAATTATATTATTCAATGTGAAATAGGTCAAAATGATGATGTGGGAGATAATCCTGTTAGGGATAATGTGACACCAACGTCAACTCACAGATTTGATGAATAAAGAAATACTTCAAATACTACAAACCTAGTAAGTAGAGATGTGAGAACATCGGACAGTGCTTTTAAACAAGTGTATAGGGTGGTCTTCATGACTGTGGCACACTGATCACTTAACTAAGACTCTTCCATTAAATGAATTAAGATAACCACATCTAAATGTCATTATATAATGCTTTCTGAACCTCCATGCTGTTGTGTGGAATTTGTTTACCCAATTAAAATGTCTAGCTGCATCCTCTACACTAAAGCAAGTTACCACTGACACCTTAGCTACTGGTACTAGGGAAAATGTAAACTGTATTGTGCTTTGATAACTGCCACACTAAGTTGGGGCATGCCATTAACATTTAAGAGCCAGGGCCAAATGTTGTTTCTGGCATCGATGGGTAAATTGTCTGATGGATAGGCCATTTTAATGGTGAGAAGTGGGGCTTGTACTTTTTTAACACACTGTCAAATAGGCGCACTGCACTTATTTTGGAATGTTACAGTGAAGATGTGTCAAAATGTCTTTCTGGTTATTCTCATATATCTCTCCTCTAGCCATAAAACAACATTTAAAACTAAATTAATAGAATAAACATTGTGAAATGCATTATCTGCAAACTAGATGATTCTATAATGTGATTTTAATTTGATTTGTGGTAGGGTGACAACACCTATAGAATTTCCTCTAAGTTAGAAAAGGATCTACATACTAATGTAAGTTGATAATCTGTATATTAAGGGTAACCCTCTAAAATAGGTTCTTTACAGCTTGCAACCCAAGGCTTAGGGCCCTCCACTTGTTCCTAATCTAAGTACCCACCGTCGTAGGGAGGTACAAATACTGCGCTGACCATCGGAGAGAAGACCTCGATGCCCCAAACCTTATACCCATTTTTCTGCGCCTTTTATTTGCACCATGACATCTCAGTTAGATTTATTCCCCTTTTTCCCTTTTTTTTAGGGATAATTAAGTTTCCTTTTCATGTTACTCTCTTGGGAGGGTAGTGGGTTATGAGCTCACATTATTGGAAAGCGACATGTCCGGTTGAAACTGAGACATATATTCAAAACTCATTCGCTTGAACATGGGGGTATAATGTAGTTTTTATGAACATACTATATACCTGGGCGGATGATATTATTGAGAAATGTTGCATATGTAATGCTTTTGCTGCACTCTCTGAGAAAATTTCAATAAAAATATTTTGAAATAAAATGGGTTCTTTGGAACAATGTTAATTCATCTAAATGTAATGTTATTACTCTGAATTGGAGACACAACTGTGATATGTGTGTGTGCATTTCAATGTCCATCATGGATGAGAGGACACATTTTGTGCAAAACAAAATTCCACAAAAACACTGCTGTGAACAACAGCAGCTGGCGTTCTGCTCATTCACATTGTTCCCATGGTCCTGGGATAGGATTTGTACCTGAATAGTCTTTATTTATGCAACCTGGTGAAATGGCACAATTATGGGAATTTTGCATATGAAGTGTAATGTGAAATAAAAGAAATTACATCGGCATCACAAAGATTTCACACAGGCCGCACAGCTCTCCCAAAGTGTAATGTAGAGGGAAAATGAATGAAGTTTACTATTTTATTTTAAATGTCTAGAAACATTTTAACTTAAAACATAATTGTGAAATAAATAAAAATATTTTTTCTTAACCTAGAAGTAATAAAGTAAAATGTTGCAGCCAATTAACTCATCAAAATCAATGTTTAATAAATAACTAAATGATTTAAATATATTACTTTATTTTATAAATATTTATTTTAAACATAAGAATTCCCACCCTCCCTTCATGCTTATTTTTAATTAGAATGTATCACATTTAAATAAAGCTACTTGTGTAATTACTGATAATTATTTTCTAATGTTTAATTAATGTTTAAAAATAGAATGTGATTAATTTTTAAAATAATAGCACATGTAATTATGAATTTTGTATATTTTAACTCTAACATACATATACAAGTTGAAATAATGTATTATGTTCACGTTATTTCCTATGGGGTGATATTTTAAGTCTTAGCCTCCGTTATTTTCCATTGAAGTGTGTTGCCATGTGTGGTGCTAGATGCACTCCAAGGTTGGACTCAAGCACATTTACAATTGTTTAATGACCTTTAGTGCTGTAGTAAGATTAGAAGTATAGTTTATGAATAGCAATAGTCTTACTCTTTTTTCGGTATGGGTTTATATGAGCATGCTCCTCCCTTTCATAATCATTCACATTTTCCAGTGGCGGCTTCTCCCGTGAATCAGTAGTGGGGCGGGGAGTGCAGAAGGGGAGAGAAAATACATTTTAAAAAATCACTTACCTGCCGGCCGGCTGGCCGGCCACCGCCTCTCTTCCGTCCTCTTCCTGGCTTCTGTTGGAACAGGAAGCAGGATAAGCTCCCCTAAGCTAATCACAACGCTGCAATGCAGCGTTGTGATTGGTAAGTACCCAGGCTCCCTCTGAGCCAATCACAAGGCTACAATGCAGTGTTGTGTTTGGTCTGAGTGCCGTAGTTCGGCGCTCATACTGGGAATGGAAGCCTGGGCATGTTCTCCACCCAGGCTGTAATGCAGCCTGGGAGGAGAACATGCAAAGTGCGCATGAATGTTTGGCTGGCGCCAGAGGGCCAGCCAAACATTCATGCGCACTTAAGAGGGTGCCACCACTCCTGCCCCCTCCGCAGCCTAGCCCCGCCCCACAAAACTGCCCTAACACAGAAAAATAAAATGATAATAACATCTTGTTATTATCATTTTATTTTTCCTTTTTTCTGTGCTGAAAGGCAGTGGGGCGACGCTCCTCTGCCTTAACGGAGGAGCTGCCCACTGGTGTAACAAAAGCCCCCTCAGCCCCTGCGGTGCGGGGGGCCCTGAGCTCTAGGGGGGCCCCCTCAGCAAAAGTGATAGGTGGTGGGCTGGGGAGGGGTGGGCCCCTCCATGTACTTTGCAGGGGGGCCCCCTCAAGTTGTGTTACGCCACTGGAGCCGCCCCTGCCATTTTCCTACGTCTCCCACTGGTACCTCCCACATTTACACCTATATTGTATTCTTGCCTGTGAGGAGATTTCTGCCATGTTGGTGGAGATCTCCACATAGAAAAGATAGGAGGCATGGAGGTCTCCATAATTCTACTGTAGTACTTCTTCACGTACTACAGAATGCTTTTTGTGAATAGGCCCCAGAAAGTGCAATTTATGATCACAACATTTCTTAAATAATGAATCTGTGAATCAGAATGTGGAATTTTCTATCATAATATCGTATCGCATTTTTGTACACTTGAGGATTTTGAAACATGCCCTAATGTAAGACGTTTTCAGTTCATTAGTAAGCCATTCTGTAACACAATTCAGCATAACAACAGGGTGAAAATTGAAATGCCATAGTTACCTATGTTGATGAGTAAAGAAAGAGTGCCTTGTATAAGCAGCAGTGTGATGTGGTCTCCATTCTGCCCTTCTCCGTGAAGTAAAATCCCATCACGATGCATTGTTTTAAACTTCAACGATATCACATCTTTCGTGGGACTCATGGGTTTCTTATTAAATCGATAGAGGAGGCAGCTCTGTCCATCAAAATATGCAACGTCAGACCCTAGAAATTGAAGAATAAAAATATGATTACTTGAAAATAAAATGCCTCACACTCTTTCCCGCCATTTAAGAGAAGCTATTAAAAAACAAATTTCGGTATTATACAGTGCCTTGTTATCAGCGGGTAGAAACTGTGAGGTAGTTTATTCTCCAGCAGACTCTCTGCAGCACATTAAATGTATTGCTGGAAAGACATCTTGGTTAAATCAGAGGTCAATGGAATAGCCTGTTTAGAGTGAGGAAGAAATCAAACTCTTTCTGTGCCTGATAGATAACGTAAATAGTGCCATAGCAGGGAAGAGAGGTTTGTATAATTTCTCAATTTCTAACTCTATATACATCTTAACAGTTTCATTGGGGAACACTATTTTTCGATATCAGGGTGACTTCTGCTTTAATAAAGTGCACCTGCTGTCACGTGAGGAGAACAGCTAGTTATTTTCAAGGTCAAACGCATCCATTTTTCTTAGAAAAAAACAATTGCGATTTTAGCCCAAATAATCTCGAATCATGCCAGTCCAAATCAATTTTAGATTGAAGCCAAGATTGATAACTCAATGCCGGGCTAAAAGAAAATTTTCACTTCACAAAGACAGGTACGATGTAATAATAGTCACTGAAAGAAGCATTTATGACTAGAATAAAGATGTATGTTATGAATTTTTTATAGAGTGTTCGCTTGCCCAAATGATGTAGGGATAACTTTCTAAAATTGGGAATAAGCTCGTTTTTTACTTCACTGATTATTCTTAAAATAAGCAACGTAAACACTCTGTGCAATTATAACCACAGCTTCAATTCAAGGTGAACGAGATACCAGGAGCTTTGCTACCAGAAAAATATGCACACTTCTTGTCTTGTTTTTTAAATGAAGTAACACTCCTAGTGTGCGTTCACCTAGTGGGCGTATTTTTAAGAGCAGCTTCTGTCGTCTATGTTTTGTAATTTATATATATATATATATATATATATATATATATATATATATATTGCACTGCTACAAAGATGTGAAACAATGAATAAACATTACGAACAAACTGTAAAACAACATACTCTCATAAGTAGAATAGAAATGGAGGAGATGTGCTGTGCTGGGTAATAACAAAACCTGGTGTCAACGAAAATGATGAATTGCGTGTTTATTTTGCAATAAACCTCCACCGGCTCTGGAGAGTCACAGACAGTATTTTGCACAGTCACGTGTGTGACAATCCTATTACCTCAGAAATTTCTCGTTCCTCCGAAATGCAGCGATAGTACTTCTTTTATTAGTGGCAATAACTTTGGTTGTATTTTAGCCATAAGTGGTGAAAAATGTTCTATCCCTGGGAATGCTAATGCTCAGAAGCTCCGAGTTATTTGTAAATGTTAATGTAACTGTCGGCGTCGCCTACGTGGAAGTGTTGGCTGTAGTAATTTACGGATCGAGTTCTGACTTGTGCATATCCGGCCCCATACAACAATGTGTAATGTTGGCTAAACCACTAAATCTCCCTCTTCCCCCAGCTACAGTCATTCACCTAAATTATAATTAGAGACTGTTTAACATTTCATTAGATTATTTTGAATTTGTCTAAATGAGTTGATACATGGGACTATAGCCGTGAACAGCGGTGGCTCCTCCCTTATGGCGGAGGAGTGTCGCCCCCCCGCTGAGAGCCTGGTGAGGGAAACGGGAAAAATAAAATAATAATAAATTGGTTTTATTATCATTTTATTTTTCCCGTTTCCCTTTAGAGCCAGCCAAGTCTAGGCGGGCGGTAGGTTGGCTGACATCACAACCAGCAGCAGAGGAGTAGTGCACACTGCAAGTGTGCATGACGGTTTGACTGGCCGTTTTACGCCGGCCAAACCGTCATGCGCACTTAGGGGCATATTCACAAGAACGTGTGATAACCACCGCAAGTTTAGCTTAACGCAACTTTTCACATCACAGTCCATCGCGGGAAAACAACGCCGTGTTAACGTAGCATTCTCAACCTGGCGTCACCATGCGATAGTCCCACGATAACGCGTCAAATGACCGCGTTAAAAATAACGCGACGCCAAAAAAATGCGAAACATAAACGCGAATAAAGTTGCGATGAGGCCAACTACGAAAAAAAAAACAGCGACAACCAGCGATAGGCCTGCAATTCCCACGCGTCTGGCGGGAAAATGCACCATAATAGCTGAACAAGAAAAACACACCATAAACAAATCAAACTGCGCAGCAACATGGATGCACCCGGAACGAGTGCCCAGGTCAACGCGAATTCCACAAGCCCCACAGACCACCAGCAATGAACATCGGGGTCGGGGAAGGCCAAGGAGAAGAGGAAGAGGAAGACGGGGTACAGTCCGCAGGAAAACCCTATCGTCGTCACGGAGGTGACAGAGCACCAACAACAACAACTGTCCGTCACCACCACCGTGTCATTGGTAATACAGACGGAAAAATGGCATCCCATCGTGAATGCAGTCGGAGTGCCGAGGAGGCCAAGATGCACTGGCACGATGTGAAAAGTCAAACCAAGCAGAAACCCGCTGCCAACAGGAAGGCAGCAACGGCGAATGGAGGTGGGAGTCCTGCGCCACAGGAGGAGCTGGAGCAAATGGCGGCCACAGTCATCAGTGTGGAGACGGTGCAAGGAGTCGGGAGTCCGGACACTGTTCGACATGACCTGACACAACAGCAACAGGGTGAGTAATGCACAGGCACTGTGGGGACCGGGGGGGGGACGGGCACAATGGCACACATGCACAACGACGTGTAGCACACGGCACACCCACAATAACCCTGGGTCATGTCCCTGATCCCCGTGGCACACTGCAGCACACATACAAACATCAAGTAGGCCCCCGTTCACCATGTGCCCAAAGGGGTCCCACCCCACACATCACCAATTACACAACACACACATGCACCCGTGCGAAACACAGCAAAGATGCGTATGTGAGAGCCACACTGACAATGCAAGTGACACCACATGACCAGCAGCATGGCTGGAGTACAATCACCATGACACTGTGCGCGCCACGAGACTGAGGTGGCTGAGTGTGGACCACATCCGGAAAGGAGCAGGTCACACTCTGACACATCCACATGCACAAACAACCACTGACGTCAACAACACATCTGCAGACAAACAATGCACAAGAGTACAAAAACCGTCCAAGAGCACAAATGACCCAAGTCGTCAACATCACAGCACCTCAAAAGCACAAAAGCCAAAGGCACACCGCCTCCAAGGGATAAGGGGCAGCAAAATCACAGCTGCAGGTGCGACTCCCACACAAAGCAGCACACACACATAGCAATGACAGCACACCCCCATGGACGACAATGTGGTACACAGTCCAACACCTACACTGCAGAACAGAGGACACAACTGGGTCCGCCTGTGCGTAGAAAATGGCCAATCACATCTGACAAAGCAGGAAACTGTGAGATGCAAATGTACGTGTACAACCTCACCTACTTCATGTAGTCCAAATGTCCACTGTCCCACATCAAATAGTCCGCCCCTCCCAAACAGTCACAATGTACATTGTCATGAAGTCTGAATGTAAACTTGAATAATGCAGCAACATACATGCCAACACAATGTCAACAAGCATCTCCCCTTCACATTGCAGAGGGACAAACAACACCTCCAGCAGAGCAGACCAGACAACTCTACAGTGATGCTGAAGAGGACCACCACACTTCCGACACCTACGCCCCACAACAGTCCATGGACATCTTAGGCAATCGACCTCCAGGAGCAGGGCAGCACCGCTGCATCGAGGATACCCCACCCCCTGCACAGACAACACAGCTGGACGCACCCACCACCCCGACTGGCTCCCAGCAGCCCACCGAAGCACACATCGCATTCCAAGGCCAGGTGTCAGACTGCCAGAAGGGGGTGGCTGAACATGTGCGGGTGGGGTACTTCCTCATGGAAGCCGAGCCAGATCACATACGTGGGTGTCTAAGTCCCATCAGGGCCCACCAACACTCCCCAACGGAGACCCACACTGCGACAGAGACACATGCCTTTGCACATTTCCAGTACTGAACCACACCCAGAGCCACGGGATGATCATCCACACCCCCAAGCTGGTCTGACATACGCCGGCCCAGTTCACTCCTCTTACGTATTGAGTGGGGGACGACAAAGCTACATGTGCAATGTCCCACCCTGCTGCCTGCGGTGACATGGCTGCGTCCTCTGTACACGGCACAATGTAATGTTGTAATGCCCGGGGCACAAATGCATACATCATGAGCACACGGACACACACAGATAGTTCGTTGAACTGGCCACGGGCACATGCACTCGACACCTTGATTGGCATGGTCACATGTACAGTGACACATGTGCTGGATGTGTGTGGGGTGAGTGTAAGCCAGCCCTCATGGAGTCATTGGTGCTGGCAACAACTTGAACAGTGATCACAATTGACGCAGAAACATAGAACACCAGCACAACAGGAACAACTGTGAAGCATCAGGGTGGTAGCTGGAGGGAGTACAGTGTTCACCCAACATGCAAGCAGAATGTTCCTTGATTTGTGGTGCACTGAGTTAGTGGCACCTGAATAGCTGAGCAGGGTATCAAGCTGATGATGGCACCCACGACAGGTGTGAGCAACTCTGACAGTCTGGCAGTAAGACACTTCCGACTCTGGCACCTATCGTTTGGAGTTGGTCCTGGCGGTGGTGGCTTGTGCATCCTGTGGTGATGCGACGTCCGGGCAGGCCAGGACTCGATTTGATGTGTGAGCCCAGGTGGACCGCAGTTAAGGCCGGAGGCAGCGGACAGCGCAGGGCCACAGACACATGGTGTTGATGACCCCCAGACCATCGACCCAGAGGCCATCCAACATGCCATCAGACTGGGGCCATGGTTTGAGCTGTACAGAGTTAGTGGCCCCAGATGCACTGCGGCCGGCACAGGCACACCACCACGGGACGGTGACTTGCGGTGCAGTGAGATAGGGCCACGCGAGGTGAGCGGGTCCTCGTCGATGTCGAAGGTGAATGTAGCGGAGATTTGCAGGGGACAGTGGAAGGTGTCCTCCAGGGCATGATGCAGAGGGCAGGAGCCGGCCGGAAGCGGCAAATGGAGGAGTGGAATGCTACAGCCTCGTTTTGGCCACATAGTCAGTATCACCGACATGATGATGAAGACAACCCCCAGTCCATGGACTCAGTCGCCAACAAATCTCAAGAAGAAAGTGTCCATGGTTGTCGGGGAACAGACTTAGGGGCACCGGAGCTGACCGGGGATGCAGTCTGCGACGAGGCCAGTACAATGATATCAGGTCTGCCATAAATGAATCATGACTGAGTTCCCAATGTGTGCCCTACTCGACCGATGTGTAGTCAGGAGGCAGCGGCCAGCGCGGGCCAACCGCTGTTCAGCAAGCTCCTCCTGGCACACTGACACACGGCGTTGAAACGGCATGTGGGGATGACTCGTGGTTGACCGAGGCAGTAGCGACAGAGCTGAGTGGGTGTTTAGCCAGCGACGATGCCGTGTCCTGCCTGGTACGGACTGGCATGGATTTGTGTGGGGCCTGCAGGACCACAGTGTAGTCCAAAGGCGTAGTCATCAAGGGCCCACAGACACTTGTGGTTGGGATGCCATGCACATACTTTGTGTCACCACATTGGAGGGAGTATAGTGATATAAACTCTGCCATAAAGTGTGTACTCGGCCATTGCATAATCAAGACTCAGTTCCAAATGTGTGACCTACTTGAGCATAGTGTAGGCCCGAGGCAGCGGTGGAGTACGTCAACGAAAAAGGAATAAAGCGGGCCTGTGTCGCGGAGGCCGTGATGGTCTGAGTAGGCTGCGAAGGTCGCGGGCCTCGGGCTTGGAGCTTGCGCCGGCACGTGATGGGCCCTCTTTGACACATGCCGGTGTCGGCAGGTGAGCAGTGAGGCCTGGCTGCGAAGGGTGGGCATGACGGGTCCGGGGACCAGCGGCATGGGGTGAAGCAGGCGCACAGGATCGCAGGCCACACAGCTCACGGCAACGGCGTTGTCCTCGTGGCGGGGTGGGAGGCGCCACCCTGGCAGACACATTGGGCATTCCGGAAGAGAACCACGCCCAGAGCTACATGCTTTTTATTCACACCCCTGCGCTGGCCTGGCGTACGCCGGGCCAGCCCACTCCGCACACGCTTACAGGGGGGGACGTCACAAGCTACATTTCCGCGATCTTCCCCACTGGCTGGGCTGACATGGTTGCGTCCACTGTCCACTACACTCCTAACACCAGCAGTGCATGTAGACATGGCTATGTCTGTGGTCTGCATACTGCAGTCTGTCCAACACATCTCCGCCACACTTGGCATTGTGTACATACTCATTTATGGGTCACTTGCCTCCTTCACACATGCCTGGTTCCCACCTCTCCCCACATTCGGGTATTGTGTGGCTGAGGTGCCATGCCGTCGATGGCTCATGTACATGGCTGACCAAGGTTGCCACAGTAAGTTGTGCTATTTTAAATCAAACAAGGAAACCCACAAGGTAGATAAGGACCTTGGGTGTCAGTTTTTTACAAAAACAATGGTCCTTAAAAAACACAATAATGATGTGATTAATATAGACTTGAGTCAGTGCTATATTAA
This sequence comes from Calotriton arnoldi, assembly GCA_963921515.1. Classification (NCBI taxonomy): domain Eukaryota; kingdom Metazoa; phylum Chordata; class Amphibia; order Caudata; family Salamandridae; genus Calotriton; species Calotriton arnoldi. The sequence goes on from CAWUFW010002309.1 coordinate 346,577, forward strand.
AGATATCCAGCCGGACGATCAATTTAATAAATTAATGAATGCAAAGGCGAATAGGAGCACAACAATACAGTGGGACACATAGCGGTCCTTGAGGTGATTAGGTTGCGGCTTGTACAAAGAGTCTGTACTTAAGGGATACTTAGAAAACGCTAGCCGGCAATTGCTGCGTCACAGGCTGGGTGAATAATACACTGTCAACCCGGTCAACGAAGATTCCGATCCATAGCTCGATGGCTGGGATCTAGCCATGCGACGCATCAATTGCCGGCTAGCGTTTTCTAAGTATCCCTTAAGTACAGACTCTTTGTACAAGCCGCAACCTAATCACCTCAAGGACTGCTATGTGCAGCCACCATTAGGCTCCAACCGAGCCCCCACGCTCTCCGTTACCCCGCCCGTACAACGGTTACGAGGCACTATATAATTCAGGCTTGTAATTTACCCGTCCTGATGATGATCCTAGTATTGTTTTAAAAGGATCGAAACGTCGTCGACTTGTTTAAACAGCATGCACATTAGTCCAATGTGATAAAACAAGTGCACTAGCTGTTTTTTCTAAGCTTGCCCTAATTATTCATATTTTCTACAAGCTACCCTTGTCTTGCCTGATATGTTTTTGTCCAAATGTAATTGTTTTGTGTTTGTGTAGGACGCAGGATTGTGTCCCACTGTATTGTTGTGCTCCTATTCGCCTTTGCATTTATTAATTCATTAAATTGAACGTCCGGCTGGACATCTTTAATATAGCACTGACTCAAGTCTATATTAATCACATCATTATTGTGTTTTTTTAAGGACCATTGTTTTTGTAAAAAACAGTAAGTTGTGCTGTCGTGTCTGGTGGGGGGGCATGTTGTTTGGCATGTTGTATGTGATTTTGTGACGTGTGCAGTGCCAGAGTTGTGAGTTGCATGATTGTGGGGTTGAGGTGTGTGTTCATTTGGTACTTGCCAACGAGCAGTGCATTCCCATGGGTGCCATCCTGGAAGCGCTGGTTGATGTTGGACTGTCGGAAGATGAAGGGATCATGCACACTGCCTGGGTAGTTGGCTATGACATTGGTGAGGAGTCCCCTGTGGTCCACTATTGCCTGCACGTTGATGGGATGCGTGTGCTTTCTGTTGCGGTGCTTGTGTGCGGTGTTGGCAGGGGGCACAAGTGGGACAAGTGTGCAGTCGATTGCCCCCGACACGTGCTGGGATCCAGCTATGGCGTATTGTCCTTGCTTGGTCTCCAGCTGTTCCTGCGCATTGTGGGGGACGTATGGGTGCTGGGGTTCCTAGCTGGTGAGGGCATCCAGGACAGGTGTGAGGGACTTGGATGGGGTTGGCTGTGAGACTCCTCCGACTCGGGCGGTTGATGTTTGGGAGGATACCAGAGGCCAAAAGGTGCAGCACAGCCAGCAGCTTTGTCATCGGAGGGATGTTGGTTGTCCGCTGTGTTGGTACCGTCAGCCTGATATTCAGGATGCGGAGGATGGTTGTCCTTTTGGGCCTGTAGTGGGCATTGGCATTGTCTGGTGTTAGGTCTGTGGGGCTGGTGCATTTCCTGAAGGTCCACTGTCTTTGTCTGCGCTGCCTCTGTGGTGGTCCGGGGGAGCCGGGGGGGGGTCCGTTGGGGGAGTGGCGGTCCTGGGGGTGGTGGCGGTGGGTGTTGTTGCCCTCTCTGGGCTCCGGGGTGCATGGTGAGTGGCTCCATGGCATCTGTTGTTCTTCAGGTATGGCTGTGGGCTGGGCTCCCTTTTCTTGTGCAGGTTGACGTCCGACTTTGCACCAGGTTAGAGCAGGTGTTAATTTCCTGCTGGTAACGCGCCGTATCGCCTGTTTTGTGTTCCTATCGCCGATGTGGCTGGTCATTGAGAATGTTGCTTTGTGGTGTTGTCTCGACTTTTTGCTCGGGAACGCCTACTCTGCATCTCATTAACGTTAGTTGCCCGGGTCATCTGTGGCGATGTTTTTTGTGACTGCTTTCACAGGAAAACTGGTGTTATGGGCTGTTAGCACCAGCTTGTGAATGGGGCGATAAATTTAGCGCGACTTTGGATGCGTTAAAGTGACGATAACTCGGCGATAGCTCCTTGAGAATATTCCCCTTAGGTTTCTCTAAACCGGCTGTGTTGCACAGTCAGGTTGGAGAAACAGCACAGACTCCCAGGCACTGTCTGAGTGGCAAACCAAGCCGCTCAGACCAATCCTGGCGCTGCTATCATGCTATTGCGGATCCGTCGGAATTGTTCAAGAAAAAGTGATTATGAGCACCATGCAGCTATTTTTCGCGATCAAATGGTATCCAGGGGGTACCCTAAAAAATTGCTAAAACATGCTATAAAAAGGGCCTGGTATACACCACGTGAGGAATTGCTGATTAAGAGGATGAAACCACAATTAGAGAAGTTAGTGTGTGTTACGACTTTCAGCCCTGATTCAAATAAGTTCAAGCAAATTGTCCTTAAGAATTGGCATTTGTTGGAAAATTTGGACTGCCCTTTCCCCAAACCTTTATTTGCCATGAAAAAGAATCAAAGCATTGGCCAGCATATAGTAAGGGCTGACATTTTTCCACCCCAAGTCAAAGGGAGTCTTCGATCACAATGGCACCTGAAACCCATTACAGGCCATCACAAATGCGGGAATTGTTCAGTATGTGAATTCACCATTGAGGGATCAGAATTTATGCATAATTCGATCAAATGGTATCACTCCGATTTCACAAATTGTAAGACAAAAAATGTCGTATATGCGATCATGTGTCCATGTATGAAGCTATACATTGGTAAGACCAACCAGCAGGTTAACCAACGGATTACACAGCATCGATCACGTATAAAAAGAAAGTACTGACAGCGCCCATGGTTGAACACTTTGTTGAGAAATCTCATTCTGAAAAAGATATGAAGTGGACAGTGCTTTTTGTTTTGAATACTACACAACGAATGGTTGACATAGACACAGCTTTGATCCAGAAAGAGGCATATCTTATTCTTAAGTTTAATTGTACAGTGACTGGGCTCAATGGGATGTCAGAGTTATCGCGAACATAGTCCTTTATCGGCTAAACTACATGTCCCAGAACGCCCCCTTCGTGATAGGTACAGACAGCCACCTTATTGGCTGTTGGGTTTGATCATAAGCCCCATGAGGCTTAGCGTAGAATGATGCTTTGATGCTCTTGCAGGAAATGTTACCGCCATAGTCGCGGTGCAGCCCGAATGACGGCAGTAACGAGCAACTAAGTAGCTCTTGAAGTAAGTTCAACATCATTACTTCAATTGTTTGTTTTAACAAAAAGCTTTTGGTGTTACTTCAGTGGCGATTTGCACTGTTGGTAACTTTCCTTAATTTTGTTGTAGATTCGTCAGAAGTGTTCGAATTCAATTTCGCTTGATGCGCGACTTCCCCTTCGGTTCGAAGGTACGCGTGTCTTTTTTTTTTTTTTTGCCCTTGTTGTTGTTAAGGTGTATAAGTTTTAACGAGCGACCGTATATGCTTACTGGCTTTCCGGTTGTGTTCACAGAGTAACAGGACTGGTTGAATATCGTATTCGTTTAGTCGTGAGTGGTCCGCCCTGAAGCACCACAACACGTGATTTTGCGATCAGTTTCGCATAAAGTTTTCAAAACAAAGCATTACAGGTAATTGGCTTGGCAGTGGTGTTCCGAAACTTTGGAGGTGTAAGGGAGCATGTTTTACATAAAAGCTTCATAGATTAGGTATATCATTTTCATAGATTTTTTTGCATCGTTTGTTTTTTAGATTATCGTGGAATATCTACACAATTAAGAGGCCCTGATGATAAGCGCAGTACAGCAAGCCTGCGCTTTGAAACGCGTTGGCATTTCATTTTCATCATTGTGGAACGTTTGAGAAATACATGTTGGTGTAATTAATTTGTTTTCCCAACTTGAATAACTGTTGTTCCCTTTGTCCAGGCGTTGCCTTAATTGATGGCTCTATTTGTAAGTCTGAAGGCTAGCCATGTGTTTAATTTAGTATGATGCAAACGACTACGAATTGTTTTTGTGATAATGTGTTGTTGATTATTAGTTATTGATGTATTGTATTTGTACGTTGTTTTTGTCCAAATGGTGTATGTTATTTATTGACAAAGTGATGTATGTTTTATTTGTTTGATTATTGAGTGTGATCCTTTTTTCTACTTTTTGAAATGATGAAAACAAATATAATTTTTTTTTTTAATAAGTTGAAATAAATAACCATAATCAGACATTACAAATTGGTTGTTTGATTAAAAGCTGTAAAGCAATTTAGCACTAAATTATAAAAGAGGCAGGTATCCTTTTTGTGGATCATCATGCTATTGAGAGCAGCACGGGGATTGGGTGGGGAGCCTGTGCTGGTGTCCCAGGGACTGCTGGGACACCATCAGGAGAAAAGAGGAGCACCAAGGCGGCCAGCAGTGTCAGAACTGGTAAGTTTTTTAAAAATTATAATTATTTCCCTAATCCCCCCTCCCGTCCCACGCTCCCCCCTACTTGAGTTTTGCGGTGGTCCCCACAAGCCGTGAACGACTTTTAAAAACACTATGGGCCCAAATCAGGCTGAAAAGTGTAAAAGTTAGAATTACCAGATTTTGAAAACCGAAATCTGAGATATTTCAGAACATGGAAACAGTAGTACACTTTTTCATCTACCGAGGTGCACAGAATGACTTCCTTGACAGTACTCACCAACATAGAACACATAGGGGGCACTAAGTGTAATGAAATGCAGCTTTTAAGCACAATATCATGCATTCCTTAAATTGCTTTCTGGTGAGCTTTGGCAACGAATCCTGCAGTGGACAATAAGAAAACTTGCCTTCAGGGGTCAGATTTTAGTTTCTGAATGCCTACAACATTTACGTTTGTGAGCATTCACAAAGTTACAAGTAAAACCGAGCCTTGGCCCAACTTTTCTCCCATTGCCTGAGATTTACTACTGAAGATTTCTCCACACTCGTGGCAGAGAGCTCCACAGAACTAAAACCATTTACACCTGACAGAAATCATTATTTGAATCCCTGGATATACATAGATGAGTTATTACTACTGCAAATGTACATTTATAGCTGCAAATACCCAGTAGCGGCCCGTGGTGGAGTGCTGCCGGGCAGTGACGTGGGGTGGGGGAGGGGCAGGGTGGGGGGTAGTAAAGTACGGAATACGGCCGAATTTCGTTGCGCGTGCTGCATCGCCAAATGCGATGCAGCGCGCGCAATGAAATTCGTTTTATTTATTTATATGTCTACTTACCTCTATACGGCCGTATTCCGTACTTTACTACCCCCCGCACCACGTCACCGCCCGGCAGCACTCCCACCACGGGCCGCTACTGCAAATACCTCTGCGAATTGGTCCCAATGATGCCTGGCAGTTTGTGGGGCCTGATATGAAATATGACTGGGCTTTCTATCGCCCTCTTTTCACCATGCCATCTTCTTTGATGCCTCTTTAGCCACTTCCCTGTCCATTGGCTCCACTTTTAAATGCATTCTCTCCTAACACACAAACTGTACACTACATAAAGACTGGGGGGCATATTAGCAAGAACCTCGTTAAAATTATCGCCGTTTTAGCGGCAGGAAACTGCCGCTAAAACGGCGATAATGGACTTGCTAATATGCGTTATAGAATTCCAATAGAAGCCCAGGTTAGATGTGCAGGACATCTAACCTGGGCTTCTATTGGAATTGTATAACGCATATTAGCAAGCCCATTATCGCCGTTTTAGTGGCAGTTTCCTGCCGCTAAAACGGCGATAATTTTAACGAGGTTCTTGCTAATATGCCCCTGCGTCTCTTCTTTTAAAATATTTCCGTTAATCTGCACTTTGGTTATGGTGAAAGTTTCAATTGCGGTAATTTGACCCACAGAAAGAATTCACTGATCCTGTTCTTTCAGGGTCCGTTTCATGACTCTTATTTATTTGTCCTTCCACCTGTTAGTTTTCAGAGGCAGAGGTTTAAGAACCTTCTGTATGTATGCATTTTGGTCTTGCTAAATACATTGCAGAATCACTCTGTCATTCAAAATTCCTGTGTTTAATATGTTATTTGCACTTTTGTGACACTTTCAGATCTCGACAAATCGTTCTCAACTTTATTGATCGCCTATGATTCTTCATTTTAAGTTGCATACATTTATTTTTGTTTTTGGTTTAAATCTGCTCTTTCTTCACTCCCATGTTATCTCTGTTCTTTGGTTTTGATTGGTATTTCATTTCTGCTCATCCATTCTGCTCCTCTCCTTCTTATTTTTTTGCTCCTTAATCACCCCAAGGCTCTCTCTGTTCCCATCAATTTTCTCAACTAGCTCCTAAATTACCAACAAGACCTTCCTGTTCATATACAGAATTCTTCTCCCTAGGGACACTGTCTTGAAATATAAAAACCTACACAATCATGCCACTTCTAATTTGTGTTCTTCTATGAATTTGTGCCTAATGTTTCTATGTAAAATGTTTGCTTCTTTTAACAAACTTGCTATAATATTTAAACACATGGAAATATATTGTGGTACAGCCAATTCTGATCATTTGAAGCAAACGTAGGGTCTGGTTTTGATCTCGGCGGACGGGTTACTCCGTCACAACGGTGACGGATATCCCGTCCACAGAAATATAAATCCCATTATATCGTACGGGATTTATATTTTGGCGGATGGCATATCCATCACGGTTGTGATGGAGTAACCTGTCCGCCGAGATCTAAATCAGGCCCTTAGATATTGTTGAGTGGGGTTTTAAATACATTAGTGCATTAGACAGATTAATGCGTGCATTAGGCAGATAAGTTAAACTTTAAGCCAGTGCGAGGTTTGTCACGCTATGGCCGTATGGTCATATTTCCTCAAACTGAGGCTTCTGTAGGCCCCAGTATTTTGGGCAGTTTACATCTTATTGTTCAGTTTCTTGGTATTGCCCATGTAAAGAGCATTACCGTAGCCAATCAAAGGAGCTTAGAAATGTTTCTATGGACCTAACATAAACAAGGAAAATAGGCACACCGGCTGCCTTATTAGGTTGTTAAACATAATCAGCTTGCAATGGGCCTCTTATCCCCCTGGATCCTGGTGATACTGCAACTGCTACACTCAATGATAACTACACTAATCTACAATTAACTACTGAACTAAAGTGTGCTGATGAAGTATTTACAGGACCAGAAAACCAATCTTCCTCAATCTGACCAGATGAAAAAAGACTGTATTAACCTGTTGATTGAAACCTGTTAATTGAATAGGAAATGGAAGAATCCGTTCAAGAGAAAGGCACAAACATCACAAACATCGTCTTAGTTCTAAAGATAATCTATCATCGTGGCAGCATTAAGTTCCAATAAGGTCTTATCCTTGTCCATCTGAAGTAGGTTGTCAATGTTTTCTTTCTGTACTTCTAAGCATTTCAGGACACCATGGGCCCGAATTCCAAAGCTTTTTCTCTGAGTAGTTGTTTCTTACTCCAGACATAGTTGCAACGCTCTTATAAATTTCTGGGAGCAACGTGCTTACTCAAACAAAAAAAGTTGGTGAATGAGGTCTGTGGACCAATATGTCTTGCTGCCGAAAATTCATGAGTTATAAACACAGATGGGATAAAGAGGGAAAACTCGAGATGAGCACAAAGAGAAAGTATCATCACTGTTTTGTTGATCATAAAGCAAACATAACATCAGGTATCATTTATACCTGGATATGACAGCAACCATTGCTTTGATACATTAGCCTGTCATTTGAAGAAAGAGAATGATCATAGAGTTTAGGGTCATCTACTCTTTTAGGAGGTAAGGGATCAAAGGCCTATAGCTATTTCTACTTAAGATTTTGTTGAACTTCTTTCTGATTTTTACTTGTAACAAATCATGTCCCAGACAGACACACATGAAATTGTGTGTACCAATGCACAGCAGGATGTTATTACCTGGATTCAATGACTATAATTAGTTTAAAGAACTTAGGCGGAAGCAATCTGTGCTAATATATTCCTTTTAAAATGATCTATGATGACTCCTTATGAGGAACAAGGTGCAAAACTAGCAAAAACGTTCTGTAAAGTGTGCCAAATATTCTGTGAAGTGTGCCAAACATAAGTACAAAAAATCCTCAACTTGAGGAAAGGGCTGATGTATTTGGAAGGAAATATCCACAGTGACACAGATAGATGTTAAATATGATTAGCTTTACGACCCGTGATAAAGAACTTTAAAATGTGTTCTATGCATTGCAAAATACAATGTTGGCACTTCAATGGATGCTTAAATTAAGGCTAATGGTTTAGTACAGATAATCACCACTCGTCTAGGTTTTTTAAATGTCTCACTTTTGATATGTCCAACTCTTATTAATTGATATTACCAGAAGTTCAGTTTTCTTTCTTTAGATGGGACAGTGCTATACCTTTAACTGAAACAACATTTGTTCCTTCCTGGATATATTATTTTATGCTGTTTACTTTGTTGCTGCAACTGCCTATGCAGAAGAGAATTCACAATGTCAAGGCTGAATCTTAATTGTAATTCATCAAATTTTAGACGAGTGTATGTGCAAATAAATACCCCAATAACGTTTCAAACAAAAATCAGCTTTAGCTCCACAGGATTATGCTGTACTAAAATAAGCTCAAATTGGGATATCGTTCAGACAACCAATTACTTTTTAATACAAGCTTCAAGTAAAACATATGACCACAAACTCCTAAATCAGGCTGATTATAGATAGAATCTCCTATAGCGTAAAAAGGGCAACCTGAGTTGATTACAGATAATGCCCTACTGAATGTTCGTGTCTGTATCATACCACAAGGGCTGTCTACAAGAGCCATGTGGAAGAGTATCAAAGCGGGGAAGTTCAATACAATAACCCCTCCCCTTGAGAACTGGAATATTTACATTTCTACAGGGCTATCCTCAGACTTTTAGTACTGCAGAAAAGATTAGTCAAGATGAAGTTGACAGTTTTAAAAAATGGTATCAGTGAAATGAATAGCAGTATAGGTAATGTGTATAATGCTATACTTTTGAAGCAGTTTATTTACCCCCATCATGATAGGCTGACCTGTGACTACTTATTTATAAAATTTCAGTGTTATATTTATCTGTGATGGAAAGTGATTCAGAATAGACCCCCAATACTAAACAAGTCTCTGAGAAATAAAAGAGGGGCATTGACCATAAAAGGCAAGGTACACAGTTTTAAAATTCATTCTTTGACTGATTTGAAGCTGGAGCAAGGATTTGACCACTTGTATAAAAGGATTCTCTAGTACGCTGTCCTCACGCTGCTCGCGTGTGGACACCCTATGATGATATCGCTCGCACTGCCCCTCGGCTCGTGCTAGCCTCTGTCATGTGGCCGTTGGTACTAACTGTCATCTGAGGTTTCGCGTTGTGCTTGCACGCACAGCTGAGGGCTGTCTGTGGGATCTCGACATGTTATGTTGAATAAAGTCTTCTTACCTCTGCTACTGGATCCTGTCGTCTCTACATGCTTTGTGGCGACGAGGATGGGATACGAATCCACGCGTGCATAGCACAGTAGAGCAACACTTAAACACCTTCCTGATCCTGTGGGTGGTGTAAAGGGAGAACTTGACGAATATCAAGAAACAATAAGGAAACTAGCTTGTAGATACGATGTACAGCCAAGTATAGTTGTAGTAAGACACAAATTCTTCAAAAGAGTTCAAAAAACGATGAAGATGTTGATACATATATTAGTGCACTTAGGAAATTGATAGCTGATTGCGAATTTGAAAATTTTAGTGAGCAATTGGTACGTGACAAATTTACAAGTCATTGCACTGATAGAGCCATTCGACAAAAACTGTTGTCTTTAGGAAATCCCACTCTTGAAAAGTCTATCCGTATTGCCAAGAGCATTGAAACAGCTCAAGTCTCCGTGAAGGAATTGGAAAACAAAACTGTGGAGTTAGTTACTCCCGTACGCATTAACAATCACACAAAAAAGGGAAGCCTTTCAAAATAGTTTTTTCAAGAGGTCTGACATCTGTTTTCGGTGCGGTTACTCTACGCACAACAAAAACAGCAGACCGTGCCCCGCAAAGAATGTAGTATGCAGGTCTTGTGGCAAAGTGGGCCACTTCGCAAAGGTATGTCAGGGACAGAAAAAGGAACATGTCAGAGTAGGGTATGTAAAAGACACTAGTGACAGTGATACCGAAGACCTTTTGTCAGAGATGAAAGACATGGTACTGGTCGCCAGTGAGAGTGAAATTAGGACAGGTGATCCTGCTGATTGCGTAGATCCCTACATCAACATACTGGTTGGGGAAAAGAAGTTATGACTTATCGTGGATTCTGGTGCATGGATCACCATGATAACGCAATCGCTGTTTACCACTAATTGGGGCGAGAGACAGTTGTTGCCCCCTGATCGCGCACCTGTGTTCCTACGAAGGGCGTAAAATTGATCTTCTTGGATATTTTGAGGATGTCATGGAATTCAAAGGCAGACGTATCCAAGGGAAAATTTATGTAGCCATCCAAGGTTTGAATATTCTTGGGTGGTTTCACCAAGGGTTGTTCGATATGATGCTGTGTCCAGGGGCCAAAGAACAGGTTTTAGCCATTCGTGATTCTTCCCAAGTTGAAGAGCTCTTGAATAACTATCCCAAGGTCTTCTCAGGTGAACTTGGTAAAATCAAAGGCTTCAAGCACAAGATAAAAGTCAAGGAGGGTGCTATACCTGTTAAACACAAGTTAAGGAGGGTGCCTTTCAGCGTCAGAGAAGACCTTGAGAAAGAATTTACAGCATTGTGCAACAGAGGTGTAATCGAACCAGTCAAATTGTCTGACTGGTTATCTCCACTGGTCGTAGCATGCAAGAAAAACAACGAACTCAGAATTTGCATAGACTTGCGCAGCCTGAATAAAGAAATATGGGTAGACTCTCACCCACTACCCAACATCACTGAAATGTTGGCCATGGTGGGGCAAGGTTCTTCACCAAACTTGACCTCTCTTCTGCATATCATCAGGTGGAACTAGACAGTGATTTACGCCATCTAACTGCATTTAATTCTCCATCCGGCATTTTCCAGTTCTGTCGCATGGCGTTTGGACTAGCATCGGCGGCATCGGTTTTTCAGCGTCTCATGGTGAACATACTCAAAGGCATTAAATATGTAGCCATTTTTCAAGATGACGTTCTCATACATACTATTGACAAAACTACACATGACGAAATCTTACACAAAGTATTATCTATCTTCCAAGAGCATGGCATTGTACTCAAACGTGAAAAATGTGAGTTCTCCCACAATTCTGTGGAATACCTGGGTCACATGATCTCGAGTGCAGGTGTCACACCAAGACCAGGATTAGTACAAGCCATCTTAGATGCACCTCCACCCACTGACAAAACTGGTGTTAAATCTTTCCTAGGTTTAAGCGAATTCTATTCACGCTTTATCCCTGAATACGCCACGAAAGTACGTCCTATCTTCAACTTGCTAAAGAATGAAACAGTTTTTGCATGGAATGAAGAGTGTAAGAGTGCATTTGAATGGTTAAAAACACAACTTAGTGAGGTTAAAGCTTTGAAACCGTTTGATCCAGTGGTACCTTGTGTATTGACTGTCGATGCCAGTTGTTATGGTCTGGGTGCAGTCTTAACGCAGCTCAAAGGCACTCAAGATCACACCATTGGATTTGCATTCAGAGTACTAAGAGACACTGAAACACACTACTCTGTCTTCGAAAAAGAATTACTGGCATGTTGGTGGGCCATTGAAAAGATCAAATGCTATCTTTGGGGTAGGAAATTCACTTTACAAACTGACCACAAACCCTTAGGGCCATTCTTGGGAACATGAATTACTGCAACAGTACACCACGCATAGCAAGACTTTCTTCCAAACTCCTCCAATTCCAATTTAATGTCGTACACATTCCCGGTGGGAATAATGTCCGAGCTGATGCACTTTCTTGTTTGCCTTTAGTTCCCAACAAAACAGATTGTGATGACAGACCTAACAGTGATGACGAACTTGAAGATTGTTTAGTTGCTGCCATAGAGTTACAGCACATCTGTTCTATATGTGAAAGTGATTGGAAAATGGCTTTGCAAAAAGATGAAACATTAAAAGGTGTCAAGAAATACATTGCTGAAGGTTGGCCCAGGGAGAAAAATTTAAGTGTTGACATCCAACCATATGTGAAACTTTGTTACGAATTGTCTGTAGAGGATGACCTTGTCAATGGACTAGAAAAAATAATACCTCCTTGTGACCTCAGGAATACTCTCTTGACTAAAGCCCATGAAGGACATTTGGGCGCTACCCTCACAAAACGCAGAGTACCTGAATATTTTTGGTGGCCCCAAATGGACCGAGACATCCCTGGGAAAAATTGGGTATTGATGTACTGGGTCCCTTTCATGCTTTACCCCACCAGACCCACTTCGCTATAGACTTGGTTGATTACTACTTGAAGTGGCCTGAAGTCAAATTCGTAGCTAAGGCAGACTCAAAGGAAATGCTAGATTCCATGAATGAAGTATTCATGCGAGAGGGTTTTCCTAAAACCTTAGTCTCCGACAATGGGGTTCAATTTATATCTGTTGATGTTGAACAGTTTCTCAAGGAATCTTCCATCAATCACCTTAAAAGCTCACTCTATCATCCACAAACTAATGGATTACTGGAAAGGTTTAACAGAGTTATTGGGGATTGCATACGGTGGGCTATTTCACATAACAAAGTCATACCTATTGCGGTTAGGACTATGCTGTGGTTCTACAGAACCACGCCACATTCCTCCACTGGTGTGTCCCCTTTTGAATTGCTCAAAGGTAGGAAGGCCTGCTCAGAATTCAGACCAGCATGGATGTCAAAGTGGTTTAAACACAAGGTCATTGCTCAAGAGCCAGACGTGATGTTCAGAAACAAAGTTGAAAACACTCAATCCAAACAAAAAAGCTATTTTGACACAAGAAAAAATTTCTCTGCTAGGAATCTTGCTGTGGGTGACTTATTGAAGATAAAGAAAACTGGTTTTGTAAGAAAAGGCGACTCCAAGTTCAGCGAACCTGTACGCATTGACATTTGTGGCAGTGCTGTTCGTGTCAATTAATGTAACGGGTGGAACATGAACAAAGTTGTTAAGGTTAATGACAAGGTACTTTATAAACCCTCACAGAGTTCTGATGATTATACCATGCATTCCATAGGTGTAAGACGTGGTAATTCTGGTGTTGATGATATTCCTCTTGGTCTCCCCAGGAGGAGCGGCAGGGATATTAGACTGCCTGCCAGATTCAAGTAGCTACCCCCTTCTCCTTTTCCCATTCTTTCCTTCTCTCACTCTCGTCCTCTCTCCCTCTTTCTCACTCTTTCCTTCTTTTCCCTCACCCCGTCCGTTCTGCCCCACCCACCCCCCCCAGGCTCTTTATTTAAGGAAAAGAGATATGTAGTATGGTGTCCTCGCGCTGCCCGCGCGTGGACACCCTATGATGTCATCGCTCGAACTGCCCCTCGGCTCGCGCTAGTCTCTGTCATGTGGCCGTTGGTACTAACTGTCATCTGAGGTTTTGCGCTGTGCTTGCACGCACAGCTGAGGGCTGTCTGTGGGATCTCGACATGTTATGTTGAATAAAGTCTTCTTACCTCAGCTACTGGATCCCGTCGTCTCTACAGATTCCATTTGTTTAAATGTAAGGCCAAACTTGTGATGGAATTCTAAAGCCATTATAGAAAGAGGGTCAGTGACCTTTGAAGAACAAAAAAGTTGTGGCTGCATATTGAATTACTGACATCACCAGCAATGTTCTTAATTGTATTTGGGACGATTAGCAGTGCCACAATGCAGCCACAGTTTCAAACAAAATAATTTGTTTTATGGGCTATGGATATTTATAGCCCAAAGAAAGACATTAATCCATCAAAATTCCCTGTTTTTGCCTTTAATAAGCAGAAAGAGGGAGAATACAATGGCTTCAGGATACATTTATGTTGGCCAGACTTGAAAGAAGCCACCATAAATGCAGTTTTGGATGGATTTAACATTTTCCTCTTTCCACCCAATCATTGTAAACCATGCAACAATTGATGCGATTGACAAAAGCCAAACTTAAGACAAAAGTTGTGTGACACTGGCATAGTTATAGCATTTTATGATACATTTATGATAAATGAGCGAATTTGAGTAATTAAAGGAAAAAAGTAAACATTGTTAAAACACTATACTGGGAAAGGACAACGGATCTTAGAGACAATGTAACCTAATATGGGTAAGAGTGGAATAGAAATATTTTGATATCGATCTGACAAGAAGGATTTAATATACTGTAATTGCAGTAGTTGTAATTGAATCTGCAAATGTCTATATACAAAGATCAAGTGGTTGACGTTGTTTAAAGTGTCTGACAGGTCCGGATAGATAACTGTACTGACCACATTAGCCTCAACCTATAGTGATTTTTCCCAGTGGTAAAACGGATGCATGCTTGTAAAGAATTAAACTTGCCTTTGGAATTAGGACATTACTAGTGTTTACAAACGATTAGGGGCTTCATGAGTTTAGAAGGTAAAGTAACTTTTAAACCAGCTCGAAACTCAGCCTATCAGTGGGTCTGCTTGAGACTGCCTTCCAGATGAGATTGACAATGTCATCTTTCGTAATTGACACAGATGTAGACTCAAATATGAAATGACTCATCTATCAAATGCATCACAGCTGAGTGAACCTTGACATCTATCAAGAACAGAGCCACACGTTTTGTTATATCTCAATTTCGCATTTTTATCACTTGACACAACTTGGAAAAGTAGGGAAAGCTTCACCAGAGCTCAATGGCAATGAAAATTGTGAGAAAAGTGAATTTGAGATAAATATAATGATGGGTGTTCTCTTTAGTCTGTGAAAATCAAGCTAATTTTGTGCAGATTCCACATTAGGAAATATCACTGGAGTATGCTTTTATTGAACTGTGCAAGATTCTGGAAGCATGGCAGCCATGTTTCTTAGTGAAGAAATGAAACCTGAAATTTGGATCTACTTTATCTGTATCCTTTTGTCAAAGTCGGAGGGAGTATCTTTTCTAGAGTTTTTCCCATTGGATAAATTAAGGGCAGGAGATCACAAAAACTAAGGGGCATATTATCTAGCAATGGCGATAAAGCTCGCCTGTGCAAGCTATCGTCATTTCTTGTATCGCATAGTTTCCCGGATACTTATCGCATTGTTTTCAACGTATTATCAACACGTTGGTAACATGCAATAGTTTCCGAGAAAGGACGCGAAAACTCCCGCTAACACGCGATAGGAATTCATGCGATAGCATGGATCAGCGCGTCTGCGGTGCGTTAGCGGCGATAGTATTGCAGCTAACATGCCAATAGCATCCAATATGACCCTTGAACACCCTGTAAGACCCGATCTGTGGCACAAGATCACTGGCACAATTAGTCTTGCACTCTGCAGCAGTAACACATTGTGAGGACCTGTTATGTGATGGGGTGGCGTGTTTGTTGTAGTGCACCCCCTTACAACACCACGCCACCTTCTTGTACATGAGCAGCAGAAATAGGCTGGCTTACATGCACCTACATGCTTAGGGGCTATTAATGCTGTACCGTTTTGTTGTCTGTGGCTCCTCAGATGGAGATCAGACCTAGTGTCCCTTAAGTACCCCCATGTATAACCATGTTTAGTCAGGGTTTTATCAGTTGTTAAAAACCTGCGATCTTCGTGGATTAGCGCAACTTTTTTTTATCACGGCACAACTTTGGTAATACAGCGAAGTGGTGTGAGCGAGTTTTAACGTGTACATTTTGGTTAGAAACGCCTACCTTGCATGTCTTTAGCGATAAATATCGCTGACATGCAAGGCGATAGTAAATGCGACAGCTAACGCCTGAAAGCTTGCGCTAATGCATGTTAGCGCAGGCTTGCTAATAGGGCGATAAAAATATCGCCGCTTTTTCGGCAAAAAGTGCCGCAAAAGCGGCGATATTGCCCTTGATAATATGCCCCTAGGTTTATAAAGATGTCAGGTAGTGAGCTAATCACTTTATACACCTTTTGAGCATAAAGTACCCTTTGATGCGGAGGATTGCTTCCAGGACTGGATTGAATGTTGTTCAGCTGCACCTCAGAAACAGTGGAACACTTCTGTTTCACTGTTGAAGCTATGGTTTGTTTTGACACCAAGTCCCAAGAAGCACGGAACAGCAGTTCTTGTTAGCCTTTAGACTGTTTGCTGCAGTGACCGAGTAACTCTAGACAAGACGGAAAAAATAATTATGGGATTTATCTGATAGTTACATGGCGTTTTTGCTAAAGGTGTTAAGTCAGACACAGTTGGAGCTGTAAGTGGGCATTGAAGCTACATGAATCTTCTTTCCAGTTGCAAAGAAGAAACATGTAAAAAAAGCAGTGACAAGTAAACAACAACTCTATGAAGAAATGATGTAAAATCCCAGTTTGCAGAAATGATACTTTACAGAAACTAGAAGTGCACAAATTTGCCTTTGTAAGAGTCGACTGAGAATACCTATCACATAATTATCCGATAGCTTTGTGTCTTTCATTGGCTCCAGGTGCATCAGTTTTTTTTATGACATTTTCATTTCTGCAAAGTCATTTCAGCTTCAGAAACTCCTAACAGTCCACTTGTAACTTTTTGCAGAGGCTAAACCTCTTACCTCAAACTTGCATGGTGCTCTCACAGCCTGACACAACCTTTGTACCCTGTGAACCATACAAGTTGCCAAAGGAATTTTTCACTATTTCTACACTTTATAGACTCTATTCGGCTCCTATCACACATATTAAGACGCGGCAGACTAAATCTATAACATATCGTTTTTTCAATTCAGTTTACTATTATAACCCAAATAATTTGTGGTATTGTTTTTATTGTATTGCATTTTGTGATTCTTGTAGTACTTCCCTACCTCTTTTAGAAGCCCCAAAGCGCTCTCCAGATGGGCACGCCAGTAGTTATACTACAGTGCATGGATGGAGAACGGAGTTGGCTGAGATGTATTCTCTTAGTGTTGCATGGTAGTGTCATGCATGAGGCCCAGAGAGTGTGCTCTAAATTTCGCACTGCAGCACATACTGCGACTTAATGAAGGATGGGAGGAAAGGTGTTGGTTAATGTGTCATCTATCAGTGTTGAGTTTTGGTGTCATGAGGGAGGCTCAGAAAACGTACCCCAGACTTTGCACAGCAGCATATCCTGCTGATTTACTGATGGTTTAACCAAGAAGCTTCATGGTTTGGCCCCTTGTGTGGGGGAAACATCATTTACCATGCAGTCTTTACAACGACCAGCCTTTACAATAAGGTTGGTACCCCGCATGACACGTTACCACACGTTACTTTAGCATGCAAGTCGTTACAATGACTTGCTGTAGGGGGAATGTTGTCGGACTGTATTTGGATTTTTAAGTCCAACAGCTTCCCTACTGTTGCATAGACTGGAGTTAAAATAGTTATTTATACTATTTCAAAGTCCAGCGCCTCCTAAAGCAAGTCATTGAAACAACTTGTGTGCTAATGTAATGTGTGGTTTCATCACCCACGGGTACTGCCTGGGTGATAAAGGCGTGCGTGGCAAATGCCTGCGGGGTTCCATCATACATCACTTGTTTGGATGGTGGAATAGTGGTAATTAGAATGAATTTCAGGCAGTTGCCAAAAATTTAAAATGTGTTTCTGCGAAGGCTTGGTGGTACATACAGAGTTTTTCTAAAGATGTCAAGTGTAGGCTCAGTATGTATGATATATTTAGATGCACATACTTTGAGCAGGCTTTGAATGGTGAAAAGAGATAAGGTAGTGAACTGACCATATAAAATGGGAGACACCAAAATCAATGATTTTGGCAAATACAGCTGTGAATATTGTGAAAACAGATAATGTTACCAAATGTTCTCTGCCACAAGGTTAACTGCAGCCTGACAAGGTTCCTGTCTTACTGAGCTGCCGTAACGTAAAAACTCTCCAACTGTGTCTTGTGCTACAGTTTCCCTAAATGGAAGCTCTAGTCTTTGCTCAGATTTGTCCCTTTCTCTTTACTAACCCTACCAGACCACACTGACCCACAGAGGATTAAAAAAGCCCACCATTATTGTACACATATTCGCCTATCGTTTATGTCTGCAATATCCTTTTCTCTCAAAAGTAATAAGTGCAATAACATTTATTGCAAGGCCCATGTGCCTTGGCAGTGGGTTGTATTTATAGAGAATGCTTTGTGGTTTGTCAGTACTCAGCCTCTTCTTACAGATATCAATGTGCAAGTGTTAGACCTGGCCTCCTTGGCGTGGTTTCCCCTGACTTTTTGCCTCTGCCTCCTGTATTTTTGATGCTGTGCTGAATTTCGTTTTTGTTGGCTTAGATGCTTTGGGCACTTTGCCACTGCTGATCAGTGTCAAAGTGAAAGTGCTCCATGTGAAAATTGTTATTATGTTATGTTATGTTAAGAATGGATTTATAAAGCGCACAGCTACTCAATAGAGTATCCCGGCGCTAAGATAGAAAGATACAGAGGCCAGGGTGAAACAACGTTCCCGAGGCGGAAAGCCATTAAACTGCATGCTGGAACAGCCAGGTTTTCAGTTGTTTCCTGAATGCCATTATACTTGTGGCTTGTCTCAGCGATAGAGGTAGCTTGTTCCAGAATCTAGCCACTTGCACTTGGAACGAGTGACCACCACGGCGGGCTCTGAGACACTTCGGGATGACAAGTAAATGTTGATGTGCTGATCTAAGGGATCGGCCGGGTATATAGTATGAGACTCTTCTGCGGATATACTGTGCCCCCATGCCGTGCAGCGCTTTAAAAGCAAGGACCAGTGCTTTAAAGAGTACTCTGCATCGGACAGGCAGCCAGTGCAGATTCTTCAGATGGTGGGAAATCCGGTCTCTAGGTCCAAGTCTCAGAACTGCTCTGGCTGCCGCGTTCTGCACGACTTGCAGTCTATTGAGGATAGACTCTGGAAGGCCCAGATAGAGCACGTTGGCATAGTCCAATCTGGAGGTGACAAGGGCCTGAACGACCGTCTTTCTGTGAGAGGTCGGTAATAGAAAAAGAAACCAATGGAGCATTTTCAAAAACCCGAAGCACGTACCCGCTACCGACTGTACTTGAGGTATCATAGATAGAGTGTCATCCATTTTCACTCCCAGATTTTTTACGATCTTAACTGCTGACTGGGGGGGAGACATATCCGTGGGCCACCATTGCTTCCAGGCGTCCAGAGGGGGTGTGCCAAAGAAAATAATTTCCGACTTTTCCGGATTACATTTGAGATGGTTATGTCTGAACCAAGCAAAGATTTCTTTCAGACATTTATTAATCTTTTCACCGTTAAACTCCTCCCCTTCTTGCAAGTGAACAGCAGTTGCGTGTCGTCGGCATAGGATATAATCATAGCCTCCCTGCTTCCGCCAGGGTAGCCAGGGAGCCATGTACAGATTGAAAAGTACAGGGCTCAAGATAGATCCCTGTGGCACGCCGATCTTCAAGGGCGGCACCCTGGCAGATAACGGGGGCGACCAGACCTCTTGATTTCTATCCTCCAAGAAGGAGGAGAACCACTTCAACACCGTGCCTTCAAGTCCACACTCCCGCAGCCTCTGCAGGAGGAGGCAATGGGGCACGGTGTCGAAAGCCGCAGAAAGGTCTAGAAGTACCAGGACAGCTTTGCCGCCCTTATCCAGGGTCTCCTTGATGGAATCAGAGACCTCCAGCAAGGCCGTCTCTGTGCTAAGGTTCTGCCTAAAACCGGACTGACTTGGGTGAAAAAGATTATTGGCTTCAGCAAAGTCGCTGATCACCATGTCAACATATTTCTCAATTGTCTTTGCGAAGAAGGACAGTAAGGAAATTGGTCTATAGTTAGCTAAGACCATGGGATCAGCCGTAGATTTTTTCAATAAAGGGATAATTTTTGCACTTTTTCAACTTACTGGGACTTGACTGGTGAGAAGAGACACGTTCAAAACGTTATTCACCATGGTGTTCAGAACCTCGGCCATTGAAGCCAGGAATTTGGCAGGGCACGGATCCACAGGAGAGCCGGATTTAAGGGCCTTCATTATTGATAAAGACGTCTCAAGGGACACGGGAGGGAAGATGGAGAGGGTGGCCCTCCCGTCCTCATTCGGGGGGGCAGTTATAGAGGAAGCCATCACATCTTTCCCAACTAAACCATCAAAGGAGGATTGAATTGTTGTAATCTTCGTATAGAAAAAGTTGGCTAACTTTCCAATCCAGACAGCAGAGGGAGGGGAGAGCCTTGTTGCAGCCCTAGGTGAAGAGAAGCTTTTAACGATACTGAAAATTTCTTTGCTTTTATTTCCTGCGGACTCGATTTTAGATGCAAAGAAACTTTTCTTTGCTTCCTGTATCTTTTTATGATATTCTCTTAGGGCCTCTTTATAATTCCTTTTATTTTCTTCATTAAAATCTTTCCTCCATACTCTTTCCTGACGTTTGCAGTCCTTTCTACACTGTCGCAAGGTCTCGTTGAACCAGGGGGCTGAGCATCTAGTAATTCTAGTAGAGCCCGGGGTTACAGGGGCAAGGGACAGAGTTCCATGCGCTATCCAGTTAACGAGGGACTCAGCATCCTGCTCTATATTGCCACTTATCCTGAAAGGGTGTTGGTCGAGTTCATATTTGAGGGCAGCAGGGGTGATCTTATGAAAAGGCATATAGGTAGAAGATGGCCGTTTGCTCTGAATCAATGAGAGCTTCATTAGCTTAGGAAACTTAAAACCCACCAAATAATGGTCAGACCATACTAGAGGTACAGGAGCCTCTGACTGGATAAAACAGTTGGCAAATACTTGGTCAAGGGTGTGGCCTTTAACATGCGTGGGGGTAAAGACATATGGGGCAAGATTCAGCGCATCCAGTGATTCTACTAGGGAGACAGTCTCTGGGGTGTCCTGATTATCCATGTGTATATTAAAATCACCCAAGACAAAAAAAGTTTTAAATCTGGAGGCCACTGGCGCAATAGCGTCACTGATAGACTTCAAGAAAGCCCCTGCATGGCCCGGGGGTCTATATATAAGAGCTCCGGCTATGCACTGATGGGGGGATAACGTGGCCTGAAAACAAAGGCACTCCGCCCCAGCGATTTCATTCATGGGGATGCAAGTGATGGCTATATCCAGATTGCTAATAATAGCAACTCCCCCTCCCTTGCTTCCAACGCGGTCCTTTCTAAAAATGGTGTAGCCCGGTGGAATGGCTGTGGCTATAGTAGGATTCGACGTATCAGATAGCCAAGTTTCAGTCAAGAACAGGAAGTCCGGCTTGATCTCACATAACATATCATATATGTGGAGATCATGTTTGTTTAAAGAGCGGCAATTAAGCAACAAAGCATTAATGTATTCCTGTTTCTTTGACATTAAACTCTGACTTGGGGCAAACTTTATCTGTGCATTGGGCGCTAATGATCTATTCAGGGTGTATTTTGTGGTTTCCCAGCTACAATACTGACAGCGTGGTAAGAGATCGTTTTCCCAGATGTCAATAACATTTTTACACTTGGGAGTAGAACCCAACTTTATAAGGGTCTCTCTATCGTATGTTACTACCTGACTTGGTTGTAGTACGAGACCGTCAGAATGTCCAGCCCCGGCCGCCTCCGGGACGCTGACGGGCGCAGACGGGCTTGCCTTTAGCGCGCCTTCGGCGCGCCGCCGGCGCGCCCGCTGCGCGCGTCCGCTGCGCGGCCGAACCCCCATCAAGTTTTAAATACCGACCCCGAGCCGGAAATGACGGATCAGGAGGAGGAGCCACGTCCCTCCACAACAATCGGTCACTATGATTGGTCATCCATGATTGGCATATTATATTTACTGATAAGACCCTAGTAAAGTGCACTGAGTGTGCCAGGACCTGTAAATCAAATGCTACTAGTGGGCCTGCAGCACTATTTGTGCCACCCATATGAGTAGCCCTGAAAAGATGTCTCAGGCCTGCAACTGCAGTGCTTGTGCGCAGTTTGTTAACTGTCATGTCGACCTGGCAAGTGCACCCACTTGCCAGGCCGTAACCTTCCCTTTTCTTACATGTTAGTCACCCCTAAGGTAGGCCCAAGGCACCCCTGTGGGCAGGGTGCAGTGTATGTGAAAGGTAGGACATGATCGTCAGAGGACCCGAATGGGGGAAAGGACGAACGCCGGTCTTTGATGAAAGTGTGACTATAAGACAGCGTTCCCACGACGGTCCCGGGTTCAGAGAAATACTTGTAAACTCGGAAAATGTTCACCTCTCTGGAAGAGTAGAAAGGTGCATCAAAGACTATATACTTTTTTTAAACGAAACCCTGAATACCAAAAGACCACAGTGAGGGTCAAGACCATAATAATTAAGGTATCCACACCCTGAAGAAGGCCTCATTGATCCAAGGGGGCTAACATGGGAGACCGAAACATGTTGGTTTTTGCAGTGGGGATTTAGGGGCAGTTACCCCTCCTGCGTATCCCCAATCTTATTTTAACCCTGCCAAGGAGAACCAAGAATAAAGGTAATTATAAGGTATCTCCTTAGACAGTTTTACTCTATTTTTTCTGCACTCAAGATCCCTTCTTTAGGGAACAGTCTTCCCCAGCAATTTATCTCTTTTCTTTGTTTTAACTTTCTCCCTCACCGCTTTATACGTTTAAAAAAACAGCGCTC
This sequence comes from Calotriton arnoldi, assembly GCA_963921515.1. Taxonomy (NCBI): domain Eukaryota; kingdom Metazoa; phylum Chordata; class Amphibia; order Caudata; family Salamandridae; genus Calotriton; species Calotriton arnoldi. The sequence continues at coordinate 369,243 of CAWUFW010002309.1, forward strand.
TGTCCAGTGTGTTGGTCTGCACCTGGACGTCTGCAGCGGCCCTATGATGAAGCATGCCACTGCATAGTGGATGAGGGCAGTATTAAGAAAAGTTTATTTTTTCCCTCTCTCTCTGTCTCTCGTTCTACTAGTAGTATAGACTTTTTAGATATAACAGGGAGTAGGAACCGCAGGATTCCAAACCAGGTTTACACCCTTGTCCCTGTTTTTATAGTCCTTCTCTCTTTAGTGAGTTTAAGAAAAGGTAGGACATGCCCTGATGTGTGTGGCATGTCCTGATAGTAAAAAAAATACTGGCAATTTCATTTTTCTCTATTGTAAGGCTATCTGCACCCATAGTATAGAATGGGGAGTTTGCTTGTAACATCTTATAAGCATAACTGCCCCTGGGAACCAGATCGGAAAATAAAGTTTAGTATGCCTGAACTCAGAATGTTAAAATACATCTTTTAGTGAGGGTGATTTTTACATTCTGTGTTTGAAAATACCACTTTTAGAAAGTAGGTATTTTCTTGCTTAGCCATCCAGTGTGCCTCTGCTAGGATGTGTATTGACTGTCTGGCTTTGGAGTGACAGGGGCTGGGGATGTGCAGTGGCTCTGGAGAGTCTGGATGAGTAAGCGCTAGGCTGAATAGGCCTGGTCTGCAATTGGAGTGGTGGGAGGAGTAGCACCTGCACCTGAATAGGGTTGTGCCTGCCTTCCACAATGATGGCTCTGCCCCCCTGTGGTGTGTCTGGAGCCAGGGCCCACACTGACAATGGAGGTTGTTGTGCACTTGCAAAGTGCCCCCCAGAACTGGGTTGTACTGGGCTCAGAGCCCTGGGCCAGGAGAGAACAAAGAGATTTACTGTATAAAAAGAGGGGCCCAGACTTTTAGAGCATCCCTGGAATTCAAGAGGACCCTTTGCCAAGGAGAAGAGCTGGAGAGACTAAGGAGAAGTACTGCCCCTTTGCTGTGTGCTGTGTGGGGTTGACCTGCAGTTGCTGTTTCTGCCAAGGAAAGGAGAAGGACTTTGGTGTGTGCTGTGTCCCCTGCTTGAAGGAGATCTCCAAGGGCCTGTGTGTGCTGGCCTCCTGTTCTGAAGTCTCAGGGGCACAAAGACTTCACCCCCAGCTCCCCTGAACTCTGCTGCTGTGAGTTCTGACCTGCCAGGAGGTGCCTGTGCCAGTATTGGACCTCTGGGGGTTGTTGCTGCTGTTTGGGAGCTGAAAGAGAGAAGGAACTTGAAGAATTACAAAAACAACGCATTGCTCTTCTTGCGACTGATTTTCTGATGCATCTCCACTGTGCGAGAAGAATTTCCACGCATCGATGTGCCACTACAAAAAACGACGCAGCGCCTGTCGCTGCTGAAAGAATCGGCGCATAGAGGGATCGCGGCTGAAGAAAACCGACGCAGTGCCGCTCGCCGCCACATTGATTACCGACGCATCCTGGATTTCCACGCATCGCACCTGTGCGACTAGTTTTCCCGACGCATCACCTGCGTACCAGAACCGTCACGAAGAATCGACACATCACTTCCCCCTACACACCGGATTCGACGCATCACTTCTCCTGTGTGCACCAGAACTGTCGCATCGCCTCCCCATCTCTTTGTTTTAAATGCTTCTTCACTCTGTGACTGTTTGGCCTTGTGAATTTTGACGCAACTACAGGTACTTTGTGTAAAAGTCATGCATCCATAGTTTTCTATGGTACAAGTTCTTGAAACCTTTTGAAAGTCATATTTTTAACTGTATATGTTGGATTTTTGTCGTTTTGGTCTTGTTAAGTTTAGATAAAGATAGTTTATTTTTCTAAACTGGTGTGGTGTCCATTTGTGGTGTTTTCACTATGTTACTGTGAGTGTTGGTAGAAATACTTTATACATTGCTTTTGGGATAAGCCTTTCTGCTCCTGCCAAGCTACCAAGGGGTTGAGCGGGGCTTATCTAAAGTGTGTATCCCCCTTAACTCTGACTATAAGCAAGGGTCCCTATTTGGACAAAGGTACCTACCTCTGCCAACTAGAGACCCCCATTTCTAACAGTAAGGCACCCCTATCATCACTGATTCATGGGAGTCATTGCTAGAGGTAAGGCATTAAGAGATTGATTTATGTTTCTTTATAGGCATGCCGCCAAGCCACTGGGGCTGACTGATCCTCTGCTCACCCGAAATTGCTCCCATCAATGCACCAGGAGCACTTTCAGCAAGAATGCAGTGACTGTTGGCTGCAATGTCTTGGGGGCCTTCTCTGCTTTGATTTTGTTTCACAAAACAAAATGCCAACTGTTGGGGATTACACTGATTTGTACTGCCTGTGACCACCATACCAGGTCCCGGACTGGAAAGTGTGTTAGAAAACCTATGCTAAATAGGGTAGGCCTTTCTACATTCCCAGGCCAGCGTCCCCCGTGGCAGATGGCCACTATGTTTCCTATAATAGAACAAATTGAGGCTTTGCTGTCCAAAAGAAAGAGGTTCCTCTGGCCTTAAATGTGGGGGATCATGAGTGTAGCTGATAAGGCACATTTGGAGGACGACTTTCATCAACAACACTCAAAATGATGCCCTAAGCCACCAATTCAGACTTGTCAAACATTTAGTTATTTATGTAATAACTTTTACAAAAGTCATTTTATCAATGTGGACAATAAACGCGCAATGTGATAAATATTTTTATTTCTTTACAAATATGGAGCAAAAGTTATCTTTCCATGCATTACCTACGAGATGTTAATTAGAACAGGTTTTAAGTCTAAATTTCACTTTAAAGGACTACTGATTGCTAAGATTAGTTCGAGATAATGCCTGCTATGCCAAAATTAGTTTTTAGAACCAAGCAGAACAATCAATTTAAGATTTTCACTGCCAGCAATTGTGCATATCTTTTATATGCACTTGCAAGGAGGCATTTTAAATTACAAAAAACGTTTTCCTCTTCAAGTACATACCTAGCCTTTGCTGCTGCATATGCATTTAAGCACACTTTATGTTGCAGGTTTTGCTTCAAGTATAAATAGGCAAAGCTTCTTTGTGGGCTTACATTTGGAATCTGAATGTTGTGCTCTTTTTGTCTTGCTGACTTACAGAAGGGTCAGATATGGTAATGTGCTTTTTTATAAATTGCAAATGAAGTTGGGAGCTGTTTATTAGTCTCCAACAGCTCAGAGATAATTGTCCTTCACCAAAGCTCTTTCTGCTGATGCTCTCTTACCCCTACTTACCATTGTCAATGTCTCCCTGTCTACCATTCAGAAACTTAGATCATTGAAAAATCAGTCTATGTTCAACTCCAAGATCAGATCAGTGCTTACCATCTCTAGCACAACTACCAGTCTGGCTTCAGATCACGCTGCAATATGAAGACCTCTACCTTACACATCGTAGATAATGATCTCTTGACCACAGATGGAGATGAACCATGCCTCCTGATATTGTTGGATCTCTCAGCTGCCTTCTACACAATCAACCTTCATACCATCATATGAACCCTCGAGTCTCAAATGGGGTTCACCAGCAATGTCCTTCACTGATTCTCCTCTTACCATTCCAACTTACCCCAGTATGTTCACATGGACAACTCCAGGTCACAAATAATCTCTATCACCTGTGGAGTCTCCTCCCATCTTCGACCTTTATATGGAGTCGCTTAGTTCTCTACTAACAAGAGACAGCCTCAAGATTCACCAATGTTCTGATGATACACAACTCTACTTGAATGTCTTCTCTGCTTCCTGTTATTTGCCAAGTACAACAAACATGATACTATAAAAACGTGGCTTTATGACATGAACCTTGATGGCTTCAAACCCCAACTTTCCCCGAATACCAAATCACTAGAATTTGATCCGGACACCAAGCTCACCCTCCAGAAACACATTGCCAAAAAAAACAAAGAAGGCCTCGTTCCTACCCTGTCACAAGTAGATGTAGCTCAAACCTAAGTCTGTCCCCTTCATTTTCCATATAGACACCAGACACTAATCCCAGCATGAGAAGGGTTGCCCACAGAACCGTTCTGAGTGACCACAAGGGAAGGTTTGCCTGTTATAAAAGTCAGACCTCTGGGTGGACACCTGGAACTCTGCCCAAGGGTATTTCTTCCATGTTGGTTTTAAGTAGAGAAAGGCACTGTCTGATAGTTTACAGTAAAACACACAAGACGTGTCTGCAAAAGTGGGTAGGCACACCCCTGGAAACATTTACCCCATTGTTTAGGGCATGGCCAGGAGTTTCCCCACCCACATGCTGGCACTGGGAATAAATGTGGCACCCTCAATACCCCCTTCAGAACACATCTGGACCTTTGGAAGACAGAAGAAGGACTGCATCTGCTATTTAATCCCAGGGGCTTGGCCTCCTCTTACTTGTACCCAGGACAGAAAAGGAGAACCCCCAAGGGCTAGCTGGCTAGCCTCCTCTTAAGTTCCAGGAGCACAAAAGCTACAAGAAGCTCAAATCTTTGCTGAGCTCAGCTGACCAGTTGCAACTGGATTTGCCCTGCACCATTTTCGTGGCTTCTGGAAGACTCAGTCTTAACCCCCAAGTGCTACCCAAAATGTCCTGAAACCTTGGCTGGAGTTAGTGTACTCTTTCCCCTCACAACTGCAAGACTTGGCACTTTAAATACATTTTCTGAAATTTTTACCAAAAGATCCAGAAGCTACTAAGGGATTGCCATCAAGCCACAGGCGCAGACATTAACCCGCTAGTCAGATTCAGCTTGCCAGTTTGCCCCATTAAAAGGCACGTCGACTTCCAGAGAAATTTCTATGTCGAAATGTAAAGGACATCACCAGGACCAGCACTGCGTAGCACCCCATCATCAAAGACAGCTTCCTGGGTCCAGAATTCACCGGCTCAGAGCTTTCCTACCATCAACCTCAAGAGACTTCTTGCTGAAGCTGAGGCTGCCACTGAGGGCTTGCGCCTCAGTCGGTCATTGTCAACAAGCCCCTCTTTGTTTCCAGACCACAGCCCGACCCGCTGATGGCATCTGACTTTTCACCTAAAAAATGACTAAGTGAAAAGGTAGACTTTCCACAGGTGTGAACTTGGTCTCCGTATCTGACCCGCACTTCATCATGATCAGCCGTAAGAGTTGATTTTGACCTTCTGTAGCGTAACCAGATACCCGTGGTTTATGTTTTGGCCTTTTTTGCACTTGAATTGCTTGAAACTTTGAAAAAACATATCTCCAGTTCCCCTTATTGGATTTTTCTTCTTTTGGTGTCTATTTGCTCATTGCAACTTGTTCTATTTTCATAGATTAGAGTGAGATTTTTATTGTGCTGTTCATTCTACGTTTTAACTGTTTTAGTACTGATAAATGCTTTACACATTTCTCCTAAATTAAGCCTGACTGCCCTGTCCCACAGCTACTAAGGGGTAAGCTCAGTTTAGAGTTATTGACATCTAACTGGATTTGGTACTGAATTGTGACATTATTACTTGGTGAGCTCTCTCATTCCCCCAACTAATAATCCACATTCTCACAATGAAATTGTAAAATGATGTGTTATATTTTTGACCTTCAAGGGAAAAGAATGTCCTTCACACCTGAACGCCATATATACACTCTGGGAAACTATGCAGGACACCTATGCACAAACCGCCAATTGACAGTAATGGCAATTTTGAATGATAAGCTTTTGGCAAAGCCAATAGGTCTGGTTTATACCTTAAACTGCCTCTTCATTGATTAGTCATTTTGTGTGTCCATGTGTGGTACTGTGAGTGGGCAGGTAAGTGAGGTCAAAAATGAGTCATTAGCTGGATGAATGGATGCCTAATAAAATGGTGATGAGTTATTGAGTGTCTAACCATTGACTTGTGTTCCCTCCCTCAGCAATCAACAGTACCACACAGATAAATGCATCAATCTATAAAGAGGCATTTGCAGTCATAAGCTAGACCTACTGGCCAGACCTCCCTATATTTATGCAGGCATAGCGAAAAGAAGGAACCTCTTCCCTGTTCATCTTACAACAAAGGTAGTGTGACCAAGGTTGAGGATGGAGTCTGACATAACACACGACCTTTCTCCTATTACAGCTGTCTTCATAGTCAATGTAAATGCAAGCACTAGCATGTAATAAATGTTGGTCAAAAGCCTTAGACGTTTCATCCCTTTTTTAAAATATGTAACCTAGGAGAGTCAAAAATGGTAGGTTTCACAAATCCTTGGTGCCACTGGTTCACCTCCAATTATTGCATCTGAGTACACAGAATTGAAATATTAGGCCAAATAAAGAGTGGCCTGCACTGCCTGGTCCTGGAAGCTCTTTCAACAACACAAGCAGAAAACATAAATAACATTCAACTTGTACAGACTAATTCACTGTGGGAGGAGACTACTATTACCAATCTGAATATTTTAGTATTATACAAAACTCTCCACAATAGCACATTGGCAGCTAGTGTAGCTGAAAGTAGATTGCACAATGCATGGATGTACACCAGAGCTGCATTGGAGCTCACAAACAGTCATTTCTAGAGTGGGAGTAGGGAATGTTAAGAAAGAGGTATAAAACAAACAAGATGTTTACCTCTGGCTTGGCCCGATCACAATTGACTCAGAATTTGTGGAGGTAATTCAAGATTTACCAGCTCTGGGAATATGAGTTAGTCTGGAGGTGCACAATTACCAGCGATTACAGATGGAGGGAAATGAAGAATTACCATGAGAAACAGCAATTCTTAGTCTGATTCCCCCAGTAATATATTTTTTTTTCTCCGAATTTTAAGACATTGGGCCCACAGAGGAAACTTACCAAGTCTGCAATTTGCTGTGGAACCTTTCATTCCAATAGTGCAGGGACAAGTGTTACCTGGATAATTTTGATGTCCATAAAATGTATAATGGGACCTAAACTAATGCACTTCTCGGCAGAATATAGGCTACATATAATGAACTGAGCTCGAGGTCTGCTTATTCTTTCAACTTAATCCATCAGCATGAACGTTTTTGGAGGTTTATTAGACATTGTTAATTCTGGAAGAGATGAGAGGGAGAGATTCAAACCTGATAGACTGGCAAAAAACAAACAGGATTTCATGAAGAGAGAAACCTGTACTTTTTGAAAACTATACCTCAGGGCCAATGTGATCAGCCACAGCACTTTCACTATAAACAATGGGCAAACTCATTGGAAATTTCTCCAGTTAAGAATTAACTCCTGTGCCACATGCTGCAAGAGTCTCTTCCAGTGACGGTGTGAGGCTAATGAGTGCTTGTATTCTACTCTCAGCCAGTGAGTGCTAATTGCAAACTAATTTGTAGGAAATATATAAATAAAATGCGGAATTTCTTTTTTGGGATTTACACCAAGATTTAGAAAAATTATGCTAAATTATTCGAAATGCAATTGTGTAATTTAGCATTATATTTTAGAGCCAAGTTCATCCTCGCATTCATTCTGGAAGTGAGGACACGTTTTGAGGTAAAAAATAGCACTAAACATGGCACAAAAAATACAAATGCTATGAACAATAGCCACTCACGTTCTGTTCATTGGCAGGGACGGCTACTTCGCTAAGACAGAAGAGTGTTGCCCCAATGCACTACAAAAAGAAAAAAGAAAATGATAATAACGCGATGCTATTATCATTTTATTTTTCCGTGCTGAGGCAGTTTTGGGGAGGAGTGGTGGCACCCTCCTAAGTAAGCATGAATGTTTGGCCAGCCCTCTGGGGCCGGCCAAACATTCATGCGCACTTTGCATGTTCTCCTCCCAGGCTGCATTACAGCCTGGGTGGAGAACATACCCAGTCTCCCAGTCCCTGCCTGAGCACCGAACCATGGCGCTCAGACCAATCACAATGCTGCATTGCAGCATTGTGATTGGCTTAGGGGAGCCTGGATGCTTCCTGCTTCCTTTTCTAACAGAAGCCGAGAAGAGGACCAGAGGACAGAAGAGAGACAGCGGCAAGCCGGCTGGCAGGCAGGTAAGTGATTTTTGTTATTTTTTTTAAGCCCCTCCATTCCTTTCTTTCCTCGCTCCCCACGCCACTACTGGTTCGCGGGAGCAGCTGCGACTGCTTATTGGTGTTTTTTCTGCGCTCCTACCATAGGATGTTTACCTGAACGGACTTGAAATTATACAGCGTCACATATCTTCTTGAACTTCACATATCAAGCATAATTTGAAATGCTGGAAATTATGTGAGATTATTCTGGTGTAACAAGAATTTCACCTGAGCCACCCAGCACTAGCATGCAAAAGAAAAGGATATGCTACACTGCAGAAAATCATTGAGTTTATAAAATGCTAGTTTTTTTGAAGCATGATACATAAATACAATCCCAAATCCCTGACTGACCGCACAGTTTGGACCTAGGCAGATTGAATTACCCTGCAGTACCTCAATCACCCTGACGATTAAAATCAGAATTGCTTAGAAAGATGTTTAATCCTGTAGTAAAAGTACTTCCAACGAGGCATTTCGGATCATGGCCTCATTTGAGGCATCCAACCGAGATACAGGGAACAGGTGGGTGCGTGGATAGATGAGCATCTATCTGGCGCTGTGAGAGCTACGGTTTAATTAATTGCTTGTTGTTAGGAAGATCAGAGTTCGGTCTGCTGTGTTTGTTTTTACTGTAGAGGTTTTCCTGGATTTGTAACAGATGGGTGACAGCACTGAGCTGTGCTGAGTTTGTTTCATCGCAGGTATTTCCAAAATGACGAAGGGCCTTTTGCAGGGCCTCTGCTATTTCTTTAATAAAGAGGAAATTTAGAGGGAAAAGTTGATGCATACAAATCTAACGGAAAGAAAAAGATCACATTCTAGGAGAAAAAATGGAAAGCGTTAAAGAAAATCATGATGGGGAAATCCAAAGGTATTTTATTTTAAATAGTGAAAATTGGTACCCAACACTTAGAATCAAACAGTGAAGCAAAACTACCAGGTGAAGGATAAGTGGGCCTTTTATTTTGCAATCCATGTCACCCAGCGATGAAACAGGTGGCGAGTGGGTTTACAGAGTGCTTAAAGAATATCATAGTCGAACCTATCCTGGCAACAAATACATTCTTCAAAGAGTATTCTTCTTGCTAGGTGTCAATTTTTTTGAGATAATTTCAGCTTTGTGACCCCCACCCCCATTCCATTTGTCCAAACTCCTGGAGAAACTTCATTATCGTCCTTCTATTTAATAGGTGATGATCAGTGATCCCTGATTTTGCATGGCAATACCCCTGATAGATGTTAATACCAATGTTTTAACCAGAATTCTGCAGGGAGAAACCAGTACATGCTAGAGAGTGAACCTATCACTGCATCACTTAAAAGGATCTAAGGAATGCGCTTTTCCATCATTGAACAATCAATCTGTACTTTCTCATAAACGGATCTGTAGTAAAGAACAAACCTTCTCTACTTTATTTGCATTTCAGGATTTCTTTCAGGCTATCTGGTCTGAAAGGCATAATTATAGGCAAAATTGAAGATGACTGGTCTAAATTCAAATCTGATTTATGTAAAGTCTAAGCTGATCACTCTTCAACTCCCCAGGTCCAGTGTGGTACAATAAGACACTGACTACAACATTTCAGATGGACGTAGGTGTAAAAAGGATGCTTTATTGCACGAGCCTTGTGTAACCTATATATCAAAGACTAGTATGAATGTTGTCATAGACGTGTCACAAGACGTTTAAAAAATGAATTATTTGCAAATTGATCTGCTGTTAATTGCTGAGGATGCATTAATGTCGGCAAGGAGTGGCAATGCACTTAAGAAACATCTGTGTCAGTAAGCTGAATACTTCAATAATCTAGAAATAAAAATCAATAAGTGTGAGCCCAAAATCATATTCGAGGTCACCCAATAAAAACAAGCTGCAACTAAAGGCTTCTTCAAGGGGGGGGGAGGGGGGTCAAAAAAGATTAAATAAACACCAGTAGCTCCTATCCTCCCCATGAGAGCTGAAACAATATATTTTTACAGACAAACCTGGTTCTGCACAACTCAACCTAAAGAGATCAGTAATCCGACTCATCCATAAATTAGAACTTCAACATCTGTTTCCTTAGGGAGTATCTTTTAAGGAGTACAAGTAGAAGTACACATATCCCAATTTTGAAAAAAAAGTGTGTTTCTCTTATTATTCTTTTTAGTGGTACTATAATCACAATTTTAAAATTTCATATTGTGAGAAAATGCCTCTTTTTGCATGATCACCTCCATTTTTTGGACTGATGCTGCTACTTTATGACTCTGTGCACCGATCCTCTATTAACAAGGCCCCTACAATTTTTTGAATTTGGCTACATTCCTAATTGGCACATTTACTTTACATATAAGTCCCTAGTATATGGAACAAAATGTGCCAGTGTCTGTAAAATATATGCCAGTAGTGGACTGCAGAAAATATTGTGCCACCACCAAAGTTACAATGCAAAACATGACTACAGGCCAGCTACCAGTAACCTAGCTGTGCACATTCAAAAAGCAAATTCAATCTGTCAAAATCACCCTTTTTGAGAGGCCTAAGCCCTCCTTTTAAATTTTAATGTCTCCCCTAAGCAAGGTTTAATGCCCAATATGGCAAGGTGCCTGGTATTTGAAAATTAGGACATGCAGACGTTTAATGTAAAATAGCTCCTTACAGTGACAAGGCCCCAAATGCAATTTTCACTTTTGAAGTGTTAGCTGTCCATTGGAAAGCAATGGAAGTCAATATTAAATGTAAGTGCTGTTATCACTGCGTAGTAACTAAATAAAAAGATAATTCATGGACATTTTGAAATATTTATTACAAATCCAATTCATTGATCAAGTCGGATTTGTACTATATTTTTTACAAAAGGTACTTTTGTAAGCCTTTAACCTGCCTAAAGAGTCTAGAAGTTCATTTGCCTGGGATTCTGTCACCCAGAAGCTGAATGGCTAGTTGATGAGGTGTAAATTGGCTCCCAGAACTGAGACCAAGACCTTGGGTGTGGTGAGAGGTTGACCTTCCAATGACAGGATGGCATGGGGGTTGTACCCAGCCCCTTGCATATCTTTAAAGGATTTCTACCCTGCCACTGGCAGATGTAGCTCACCAGCCTGCCAAGCCAATCCATCAAGGGTTAATCCCCAGTGGGCCTGACATCTATGTATCTCCCACTACATTCTTATCCTCAGCACCAAATCTGCTTTGCATGCACGATGCCAGCTGGCATCTGAACCCTCTTTGGCTACTGCCTGAGGCCTTACCCCACAGAGAAAATCTGACTTCCAGAAAAGAGTCTAAGTCTGAAGGTAGAAATCTTCACAGCGCCCGATGCCGAGCAGCATCCAACCAAAGTTGACGGCTTCTTGGGTGCCAACTCTGGACTTTTCCCACTTGGACCTTTTCCCACCTTCATCAATGGCTTCACCAAGATTCGTCCTTCATCAGCCATCTTTGGATCCAGTCTGCAGCCTTGCACTGCTGAGGACTCTACTTCCTCTGAAATGTTCTAACTCTGTATATAACTCTTTGATCTATCATAGTCAGCCTCATACCTTACTATTTGACCTGGCATCTTTTGGCATTGTTTCCCCTGTCTTTTTGCTTCTGACCTCCTGTTTTTGACTGTGTGCTTGTTGGACTTGGCCCTTTTTGCAGGGTCATCCCAGAACTTTTTGCCTTCCTCCTGGTATTTTTTCTGACCTGGTGTTGGTGGTTTTAGGACTCTGAGCACTTTATCACTGCTGTCCAGTGTTAAAGTGCATGTGCTCTCTATGGTAAACGTGGTAAGATTGGTCTACACCTGTTTGGCGTATTTAATTTACCTATCAGTCCCTTGTACAGTGGTATCTCATATACACAGGGTGAGTAAATTAAATGCTACTGGTTGGCTTGCAGCAGTGCTTGCGCTACCCACCGAAGTAGCCTTTCAAACCTGTCTCAGGCCTCTGCCATTGAAGGGCCTGCGCGCGCAGTTTACTGCCTCTATGACGTGGCACATAAAGTGGGTGCCACGTCTGTGACTCCCCTTTTACTACATATCAGTCACCCCTAAGGTAGGCCCTAGCTAGCCCTATGGGCAGGGTGCGCTGTAGGTAAAAGGTAGGACATGTGCTTTAACTGTGTGGCATGTCCTGGTAGTGACAAACAGCCACTTTGGTTTCTCACTACTGTGAGGCTGCCCACTCATAGGAATGCAATGGGGATTCCCTGAAATATGTTTCAGTGGCAATTCCTGACAGGAGAGGAGTAGCGTGATCAAGTTTGGTATGTTTAGAATAGTGGTAACAAATGCTGCATAAGGATGTTTGCAGATTTATTATCACTATTTTAGAAATACCACTTTTAGAAGTGGCCATTTCTGTGTGCCATGTGTCTTTGTGCCTGCCTGTTGTGTATTGCATGTCTGGCTCTGGAGTGACAGGGGCTGGGGAGGTGCAGTGGCTCCAGAGGGGCTGGGTGAGTCAGCGCTAGGCTGAATAGGCCAATCTGCATTTGGAGTAGTGGGAGGAGTAGCACCTGGACCTGAATAGGACTGTGCCTGCCTTACACAATGCTGGCTCCGTCCCCCTGCAGTGTGTCTGGGGACAAAGCCTACACAAACAAAGGAGTTTGTTGTGCACTGTAAAGAGAATGTTTGAGTGCCCCCAAGAACTGGTTTAGACCGGGCACAGAGCCCTGTGTAAGGGGAAGAACAAAGACATTGGCAATATAAATATTGGGGCTGTGACCCCATATTGGTTGTACCTGCTTGCAGCTGCAGGACTGCTGGCAGGAGGATGAACCGCCGTGGGACCCAGCTGCTGTCTCCTGGGGGTCCCTACGTGCTGGCCTGCCTGTGCCCAGTTCTGCTTCTCTGGACTTTGGGGCCCAGCGTGAGGTGAGCGCTTGAACTGTTCCCTGCAGGGCTTTTGGGATCCTGCACTGCAGCCCTCAGAAGCCGTAGTGCCTGGTGAGGAGAGGAGCGCTTTGTGCCCTGCAGCGTGGGCAGCACCTCCCTCTCTTTTATGGCCTAAGCAACGGAGGGGAGAGCCAAGTCATGGAAAGCGCTCTCCCGCTCCTGGCCGTGCCCCCTATCGCGTTTCCACTTATAGGCAGCCGGGGCTCTGCTACGTGGCCCCGGGCTGCGAGGAAACGCCAAAGTCTTCAGGAATCCCTGGCCGGGATTGCCTGGGAATATCAGGAGCCCGGCGGGAGCCTACCCCACATTTGTGCACACTAAGGAGCTGCCGTTCGGGAGCGGCCATTCGTTGTTGAACCGCTACCTGGCATCCAGTCCTGCAGTAGAGAGGCCGGAAGCCAGGCAGAGGCGGCCTGGTTGTAGGCGTTGCCGGCAGCCAGAAAACAGAGAGTGGAGGTCGGAGTGGAAGTCAGGCATCCCTGTGCCTGGTTCCAGGCGGGGCTCACGTTGTGACGAGGAGAGCCCCGCATGTGGCAGACGGAGACCTCGCTCCGTGTCTTGACACCCGCCACAGGAAAGGGGATCAGAGAACCGCCATTTACCGCTGGTCGCTGATTGCAGCGGCTGGCTGCACCCTACCTGGCTCCACCCCCCCAAGGAGTGGTGAGTGGGACCGAGCCTCTGGTCACTTAGACCCAGGCCGTGATGGTGAAGGGCCCTGCCATTTCTTTGTCAGTGAATCGCTGCGCTGCATGGTCGCGGGCAGCTGCACCCTCACCGGGTGTTGGGGAGCATTCTTCCTTTCTCGGCATTCCTGGGCAAGCCCAGTAGGGGCCCCGGATTGGGAAGGGTCGCTGAGGAGGAATTACACGGACCTAAGTGTGAGGTCAGAATGAGACCTCGGTCGGAGGCCTCGATGCTCCATGCTGTGTGGGGGTCATCATTGCATCACGGGAGGGACTGTGCTGTGCCCTGATGCGCACAACGACTGATCAAGCTTTGCATAAATATGCTATACTATGTGCTTATGCTGTGATGGTAATGGTAATGGTAATGGGTGCACCTAATAAGTGATGTTAGGACGTGCACTGCTGCTGATTGTGTTTATGCCATACTGTACAGGGTTATTGTCTCGCTGATGTGGTTATAATGTGTGGCATAAGGTGCAGTTATGTTTATACCTAAGAGGGGCATGATGGGTGATGATCTTGTGCACTGTTACTGAACTTAGACCCGGGCCGCGGTGGTGAAGGGCCCTGCCATTTCTTTATTAGTGAATCGCTTCGCCGTATAGTCGCGGGCAGCTGCACCCTCACCAGGTGTTGGAGAGCCTTCTTCCTTTCTCTGCATTACCGGGCAAGCCCAGTAGGGGCCCAGGATTGGGAAGGGTCACTGAGGAGGAGTTAGACGGACCTAAGTGTGAGGTCACAACGAGACCTCGGTCGTAGGCCTCGATGCTCCACGCTGTGTGGGGGTCATCATTGCATCACAGGAGGGACTGTGTTGTGCCCTGAGGTGCACGACGGCTGACCAAGCGTTGCATAAATATGCTGTTCTATGTGCTTATGCTGTGATGATAATGGGTGCACCTAATAAGTGATGTTAGGACGTGCACTGCTGCTGATTGTGTTTATGCCATACTGTACAGGGTTATTGTCTCGCTGATGTGGTTATAATGTGTGGCATAAGGTGCAGTTATGTTTATACCTAAGAGGGGCATGATGGGTGATGCACTGGTGCACTGTTACTGAATCTGGGTTGGCATAAGGGGCTATGCTGAGTACCACTATATGATGTATGCATAATATTTGGTACACGTGCCAAACTGTGAGGTTTTCATGCCTAAGGTGTTGTGCTAAGTATGCCCTTACCAGTAGTTACTGGTTGTTTTCACTACTTGTGAGCTGTGATATGATGACAGTGGCCCAATTGGCCCTGTAAGTGTATATAATCCCTGTAAAGTAATACCTAGTGCCAGATGGCACAGTGTATATATGTGATTGCGTTCTAATGTGTTTTATGAGTAATACAAAGGCAATTTTTGATATAACCTTGTGTGGAGTTTCTTTTGTAGTGTGCCTGGTGTGTCGCTGCTGTGTGTGTGTGTTGCACAAACACTTTACACATTGCCTCTGGGATAAGCCTGACTGCTCGTGCCAAACTACCAAGGGGGTGAGCACGGGTTATCTTCAGTTTGTAACTCCCTTGCCCTGACTAGAGTGGTGGTTTCTGCCTGGCTTAGGCGCATGCCCTAGCCAACCAGAAATCCCATTTCTAACAGTGCTGCCTTTTATTATTGCTGGTTTTAGGACTCTAGGCACTATACCACTGCTTACCAGTGCTAAAGTGAAAGTGCTCCCTGTGTAAAATGTAATCGGTTTCTCCATTATTGGCATATTTGATTTACTATTAAGTATCTAGTACAGAGCACTATGTGTGCCCAGGACCTATAAATCAAATGCTGCTCGTGGGCCTGCAGCACTGATTGTACCACCCACAAGAGTAGCCTTGCAAACATGACTCAGACCTGCCACTGCAGTGCTTGTGCCTTCCCTTTTAATACATGTAAGGCACCCCTAAGTTAGGCCCAAGGTAGCCTTATGGGCAGGGTGCAGTGTATTTAAAAGGTAGGACATGTACTGCTGTGTTTTACATGTCCTGGTAGTGAAATACTTCTAATTTAGTCTTTCACTACCGCAAGGCCTATCTCTGCCATAGGTTAGCATTGAAACTGCCTTGTAACATCTTACAAGTGTATCTTCCAATTGGGAGTTCATAGAAAATTGGAGTTTGGGTTCTCTGGACTCACAATTTAAAAATACATCTTTTAGTGAAGTTGGTTTTTAAATTGCAGGTCTGAAAATACCACTTTTAGACAGTTATAATATGTCAAAGAAATGGCCGAATGCACTCCTTTCAGTTTATTACTCTCATTGATGGCTGAGGAATACTCAAAGGCAACGATTTGGCGTGCAAGCTTGATAGGTGCTAAACCCCAATAGCACATGTATGATACTGTAGACAACTATTGCGCCGTCGCGCCCCAGACTCAAGATGCACTGCAAGATTCACACAGAGGCGAAGTTTGGAATCACTTCGTCTCTGTGTGAATTTTGTAAAAATTGGTTAACAGTGGATTACCTTGGATCACTGGATGTTTACTGGATCTATAGTGTGATATTACCAGCTTCTGCCAATACCGGCAGTGCATCTTGAGTCTGGGGCGCGACGGCGCAACAGTTGTCTACACTTTTAGAAAGTTGGCATTTTCTTACTTTAACCATTCTGTGCCTCTGTCTGTCTGCAGAATAGACGTCTGGGTTAGGATGATAGTTGGCTGTTTGAGCATTCACTCTAGACACTCTAGACACAAAGGGAGCTGAGGTGTGCCCTGCATATTCTGATTCCATCACCAGGCTGATGGGTCTTCCTGAGCTAGGGTGGTTGGAGGAGTTGACACTGACACCTGAAAAGGGCTGTGCCTGTCCTCAAACAAAGCTGTCTCAACCCTCCTGTAGTGTGTCTGGAGTCAGGGCAGGGTAAAACAGGGTCTTGTGCACTACAAAGACTGCCCTTTGAAGTGTGCATACTAAAAGACTGAAATGGGTATAAGTACTGACCTGTGACCCCATATACTCAGAACACTTCTGGGGTGAGGACAGTCTGCCAGGAAGAAGAGCTGGATTGCTGTCAGGAGATACTGCCACTTTGCTGGATGCTTTGTTTGCTGGCCTGCTCCTGCTGCTTCTGTTCTGGAAGTGAAAGGACTGGACATTGCTTTCTACATCCTGCTTCCAAGGTTGTTCAAGGGCTTCTGTGTGTTTGCCTCCTGTTAAGAAGTCTCAGTGCCATCAAAGACTTCACCTGAGCCTTGCTAACAGCACCTGAACGTTACTGCTAGGAGTCCGGTTTGCCAAGTGGAGCCAAATCCAGTTCCTGGGCCCTTTGAATCGTGTGGTTGGTGCTAAAACCTAAGAAAAGCAACCCCAATGCCATCAGTGACTCCATTCCCTGCACTGAAGCTGAGGGCACTGCTCGTGAAGAGCACGATGCACCGCCCGACTTACACCACAGCCCTGGTGTTGCCAACGACAGCAACTTATCGAGGTTGCAGCCTGGACCAGAGCCGAGGGTGCGACTCGTGAACAGCACGACACACTGCCCCAACTCACACTGCAGCCCTGACTTTCCCGACGACAGCACTCCCCACCGATGCCACAACGCTGCCTGCACCGGAGCTGAGGGCACCGCTCGTGAAGAGCACGACGCACCACAGCCCTGAAGCCTGACGGCGCCAGCGCTTCAACCGCGACACTGCGGAGTCGATAATCGACGTGTGTGACCTCCCAAACTCATTGACACTGCACCGTCGTAGGTAACCGCCACATTGCTGCCAACACCATATCACCTTCTCTGCAACAGTAAGGAACCAACGCATCCACCTTCCCTGTGGCAGTAAGGAACCGATGCCGCATCAGCCCAGCGACGCCTCACATCCCTTATGCCATGCAACGTCTTTGTTTTCCTCGATTTCCAAGCTTCTGCAACCGGGGTCCATTCGACTCCGCAACCGGCCCACATTTCCTTGTGGTCAACGCCGAACTGTTAGATTAGTACCTGTCATGACGTTGAGATACCCCCAGTTGGAGCTATTGTTTCTCAGAGCCACACTTTTAAGTGATCGTTGCAAAAGTGAAATCTCGATTGGTGTGTGCTGGATTTTTGGTGTTTTGTTCTTGTTTTATTCAGACAAATATTGTCTATGTTTCTAAACTGGTGTGGAGTCCTTCTGTAATGTTTTCACTGTGTTACTGTGTGTGTGTGTGTGCAAATACTTACCCTAGCCAACCAGAACTGCCATTTCTTACCCTGAACGAGCGTGACAAGTTGCCAGCAGTTGCTGCTTTGCACTTCTTGGCACAATTTTTATTTTTGCTGTTTTTATGTCATTTTGTTTATTAAAATATTGTATATTTTTATAAATTGGAATGCAATTTTTATTTTGTTTTGTTTTTAACTTTTCAACTGTTTGGTACTTCTGAACGTTTTACACATTTTCTTAAGTTAAGCCTGTCCGCTTTGTGGCATAGCTGCAGGGGTTGAGCTTAGGTTTAAATTACTGAAACCTTTACTGGACCTAAGAATAATAGTAGCATTATGACTTGTAGTGGACTACCATCCACCCCAACTAATAATCCACTTTCTCACACTTATATTAGCACCCAATAGATAATAAGAATTTTTTTGTTCTAAACAAAGCATAAACACATCTATTTTTGTCTTTAATTTTCAAATATTCATAGTCACAGTTCCATAATTCTCACAATATAGATATCTGCCCCAACAGCCTACACCTTTTTCGTGAACTGACGCTTTATCAGGGGTCTTGTGGGGTCAATTTTGTGTTAGGGAGTTATATTGTCTCTAAAATCACATGTAGTAGTTTGAAGTACAGAAAGAAAAAGAAAGAAAGGAAAACGACAAAACAAGAAAGAAAACTATATTTGATTTTAAAAAGCACCCAATACTGATGAACATCATCATGAAGATCCCATTTATGCATTTTCTTGTTACATTGTTTTAAAGAAAATCTTTATTAAAAAGTCATGGCGGGACTTGTTGAGTGTTTGAACTACCATTTACTGAGAAAGGATGAAATTGAAATGTCAATTCAAGGTATCTGAATACAGTGTGAATGGTCATAGGCATTATGCATCTTCAACAAGACAAGATATAGGTCTATAACTTTTATACACTGAAACAGAGTTGAGAATGAAAGTGGGGTTAAATGAAAAACAACATTAGAAACATAATGACTTGAGTCACTAAGAAATCCATGATGTTAATGCTTTTTTTTTTTTTTTTTTTTTTAAGATAACTTGTAGAGCGCACAGCTGCCCCAGCTACGGGGCGTCCCGGCGCTTTAGCAAAAGAGAGGCTCAAACTGCGAGTATCCCAACCTAAGAGGAGAGAGGAAGGGCCATGAAAGACAAGTAGGACAAAAGAGGGGGAAACCTAGTGAGGGAACAGATGGGTCTTTAGTGCTTTACGAAAGGATAAGTAGTTGTCCATACTCCGGATGTGAGACGGAAGATCGTTCCAGAGCTTGGCAGCCAGAACGCGGAACGAGCGACCACCAGCACGGGCCCTCTTAACCCGTGGTATAGAAACAAAATGTTTGCCAGTAGAGCGCAAATGACGCGAGGGAGTGTAGATCGAGAGCAGGCCGGATATTATACCAGAGGTGGAAGATTTCAAGATCTTAAAAGCAAAGCAGAGAGACTTGAACACCAGCCGCCTCTCCATTGGCAGCCAATGTAGCCGTCGAATGGTGCTAGAGGTGGGACAGCGGCTGGGCATGGCAAGGAGAGTTCTGGCGGCGACATTCTGGACCCTCTGAAGTCTTGAGATCTCGGTCTTATTGACCCCAAGATAGAGCACGCTGGCATAGTCCAGTCTAGATAGGACAGATGCTTGCACAATAGTCTGCCGAATGGAGGGGTCAAAGAAACCCAACATGGGTCTAAGACTACGCAGAATGCCAAGACATGTCGCCGCCACCTTCTTAGTTTGAGCTTGGAAGCTCAGCGCCGAGTCAACCCATACACCCAGATTTTTCACCACCTTTTTTGGAATGGGGGGAGGTCCCAGGGAGGAGGGCCACCAATGCTCGCTCCACAGCTCATGATCCTTCCCGACCAGCAGGACCTCAGTCTTGCTGGCGTTGAGCTGTAGGCAATTGGCAGTCCTTTCCTGCTAACTTTGTCTTTTTTCTGTTTTTTTGCTTTTTCTTGCTGTATGTTGATGCTTTACTCTTTATTTCAAAACACAGGTGGGCGAATGCAAACTGAAAACCTGCAAGTGAGGCTCCCTCTTATATGTAAACTGGCAAAATGATATCACTGGCACTCCAGTGGCCAAATGTACGTCCTGTGGGCTGAACCAAAATGTGAATAGTTGTTGCAACAAGCCAGTGGTGAAGAGGAGTGACCAATTACATGCTATGCTCTGGACTGACAATTCTATCAAACAATGTCTAAATGAGCGTAACAGAAAGCTGTTATTCTTGTGTTATATTTCATGTATTATCATGTTTATACACGAATTCAACCAGACAACTAAAGCTGTCTTTACAACATACCTAAAAATGGATGTGTAATTAAGTAGAGCAAACGTGGCTGACACCTGATTAGCAGGTCTTTGGCCTCTCCAGAGGTCAAACGCAGCAGAAGTCCGAAGGAAAATAACGGAAAGGGGAGGACAACATGATGGATTTTTCTGTAAGTGGTTAAACTATTGAGGGATAACCTTTTAAATGTTAAATGTACAACTTAACCTTGAATTCCTTCATCTTGTGTCCAGTTAACAAAAGTTAATTCTACATTTTGAAATGAATGCTGACCGCCCTCCAACAGTAGATTTGCTGAGCTTGACAGTCTTTAAGGGAGATTTATTGCTGGCAACCTATGTCACCCAGGTTAATCAATAATAGAATGGGTTAAATGATGGCAGGTCAAGGGTTTGCAGAGTCACTGCAGTAAATTCTATATATGTATGCTGCAATGGGTACGAATGTGAACTTAACACACCAAAAACCTAAATATTAGTGCAGTCTTTTATAAAATCTGACTGCTGGTGCATATTCTAAATATTGTGGAAATATGCAACCTCTTTAAATACATATGCTTTTATTGCAACATTTCAAGGATATTCCATACCTCCCAGTACTTCACAAATCTAATCAGGGCGTCATCAGCTTTCATTGACTAAGACCCTGATTCAGAAAACACGTCCAGTCACAATATCTCTTCTATTGGACACCACAAGCGGGAACCCCGCCCGCTTCACCTGAACTCTGATTAATTACTCATGGCTGACCAGAACTGACTTCAGCGAAGAGCGGATTTATCATTATAATTAAGAGATAACGACGTTCAACATGTCTATAATTTGCACTGTCAGATACTTGCAGCCCCACAAAGGATAAGATGAGCATCCGCAGGCCAGGCACAAGCCTACATGCCTAACTATGCTTTAGCTTATTTATGAGCCCTTACCAGATGGATGGTCCTGCCTAGATGCCTCCAATTTGTCAATGCACCTCACCGGAGCTAATTAGGGAAGGATTAAACCCATTCAAAAACAATGTAGGGCGGGCGGGATTCCGAAATATTTTTTTCTGCTGAATGAAAAATATTATCAATTAAATTTTGAATAGAAAGAAAACATGAAAGCAGTGTGTTAATGTTATCTAACCTCCCTACTTTCTGATAAAAGCACAGAAGTGACAAACATATCAATCAGGCACTTCAGAGTAATGTTTCAGATGGTATCATGGCGGAAGTCCAGACTAGGAATGTTCTACGCCCTCCGCTCAGGTCTATGTGATTCCCAGGCATCTCTACTCACGGTAGGCGCAGCCGTAGGCTTCAATCCTCATCCCGATTCTGCCTTTAGGGTTCCAGGACAGGGGGACGAAGCGCAGGAACCGCGCCTTGAAGGAACGCTGCAGCTTGTAATTCACAACATTGTCCGCATTTGCGTTTCCTGAGAAAGCCTGTTGAACGAAATCAATACATTAACAGAGGCAATACGCGATGGCTATTTAATTTGCTATCTCTTCTATTATTTTACCAGCATTTGTATTGTCCTGTGCTGTTAGGGTGAACGATCACATGTATTATACAATCTCTAGTGTACTCATTTATCACACCATCAGAGACCCTGTTTGAAAATAAACACTAAAGCTAACATTCTGAGAAGCCCAACACAAGGATGACTGAGAGATGGATGATCTAAAGGCAACTAGACTTTTTTTTACATGCAATTTTAATAATGAAGTCAAGAAAAGGACATATAAAAACTACTGCAAGTTGTTCAGAGATAAAATATGTTTTTATCCAATAAAATATGTATGAATTGTAAATATTAACAAAAGTAAGTAAATTAGAATACATTTCCTTTTGCAACATACCTTTATGCATTTAGGTAAGTGCCAAATATCTTAATATTTGGGTCCCCTGAACTCAGTGGGTAGTATATTAACGTGTGTACCACAAGCAAAAGTTTTAAAGGCAAAATGCAAAAGTCAGTGTGATTTTGTTTGCCAACTCAGACCTTTTAAAAACATATCAGGTATGTTCAGTGGCACGTGGGGATGAGGCTATCCATTTTGTAACACCACGCTACTCCCTGTCATCCAGGGGCATCTTTTCCATAATGGCGGAGGAGCTTCGCCCCACTGGTCAGTCAGGCAGCGGTCTAGTGAAAAATAAAATGACCGCTGACTGACTGAGCCAATGCCAGCAGTTTAGAGGGACGGGGCCAGTCATAGCAGGGAGGAGTGGTAGGCGTGCTGTAAGTGCGCATTTCTGTTTGGGCAGCCATCTTAGGCCGGCCAAACAGACATGTGCACTTAGGTTTCTCCAACCCAGCTGTGTTGCACATCTGGGTTGGAGAAGCATCACAGGCACCTAGGCACTGTCTGAACGGCAAACCATGTTGCTCAGACCAATCCTGGCGCTGCTCTCATAGCATGAGAGCAGCGGCAGGATTTGGTGGGCAGCCGGTGCCCCAGTGCATGTTGGGATTCGAGGAGAGCCAGAGAAGAGGACCGAAGCGGCCTCGTACTCAGGTAAGTTTTTTTTAAAATTATTATTCCCCATTACCACCCCCCCCCCACCCCACTTCAGTATTGCGGCAGTCACCACTGTTGGCATCTGGATCAACTTGCTCAACTAATAAAGGCTCTGTGAAAGCTAAATGCCTCATTTAGAGGCGAGTAGGTAGCCCACCAGCCTAAAGGGTCAACAAAGTCCATTGTCTACTCCCCCACAGTAGAGGACTGTCCAGCATGTTTACAGATTTTTCTTTACTAAAAGTGTACTTTTGACAAAGCTGAATCCGTCAAACTTTAAATGACCCACTGTCACTACAAAAGTATTGATGTAGCATTTTAATAATATCAAGAAATTAATACAGTTCATAATAATGTGCAAAACTAACGTGTAAGCTTTAATGAAAAATAAAGTGTGTTTAAATGCAAAAATTATAATGGGCAACCGCATTTACTCGTATTAGGCCTCAAATGGCTGAAGCAACATTGGAGGAAGGGGTGGGAGCACACTGCTTCACCTCTCAGCACAATTCGCCCCTTAGCATTATGGTAAATGCAGTTCGTAATACATGCTTACTTGATATTTTACTGGAGTGTTCCACCAAAGTTGGTGCAGGTTAGTGCTGTACATCTCTAGACAAGTGTTTCTGGATTTCATCCGTCATCAGTAGAGATAAAAACGAATTTTATATGGGGTTGCTGAGCAGGCTGCCACAATCCTTACAGGTCTCAGTACCTCTCACAGGCGCACAGGTGCATCTCCACAAGCTCGTCAGCTCAATGGCTCAAGGGAGCCTTTTCAAAACAGGAAGGGGTGGGAGCACACTGCTTCACCTCTCAGCACAATTCGCCCCTTAGCATTATGGTAAATGCAGTTCGTAATACATGCTTACTTGATATTTTACTGGAGTGTTCCACCAAAGTTGGTGCAGGTTAGTGCTGTACATCTCTAGACAAGTGTTTCTGGATTTCATCCGTCATCAGTAGAGATAAAAACGAATTTTATATGGGGTTGCTGAGCAGGCTGCCACAATCCTTACAGGTCTCAGTACCTCTCACAGGCGCACAGGTGCATCTCCACAAGCTCGTCAGCTCAATGGCTCAAGGGAGCCTTTTCAAAACAGGAAGGGGTGGGAGCACACTGCTTCACCTCTCAGCACAATTCGCCCCTTAGCATTATGGTAAATGCAGTTCGTAATACATGCTTACTTGATATTTTACTGGAGTGTTCCACCAAAGTTGGTGCAGGTTAGTGCTGTACATCTCTAGACAAGTGTTTCTGGATTTCATCCGTCATCAGTAGAGATAAAAACGAATTTTATATGGGGTTGCTGAGCAGGCTGCCACAATCCTTACAGGTCTCAGTACCTCTCACAGGCGCACAGGTGCATCTCCACAAGCTCGTCAGCTCAATGGCTCAAGGGAGCCTTTTCAAAACAGGAAGGGGTGGGAGCACACTGCTTCACCTCTCAGCACAATTCGCCCCTTAGCATTATGGTAAATGCAGTTCGTAATACATGCTTACTTGATATTTTACTGGAGTGTTCCACCAAAGTTGGTGCAGGTTAGTGCTGTACATCTCTAGACAAGTGTTTCTGGATTTCATCCGTCATCAGTAGAGATAAAAACGAATTTTATATGGGGTTGCTGAGCAGGCTGCCACAATCCTTACAGGTCTCAGTACCTCTCACAGGCGCACAGGTGCATCTCCACAAGCTCGTCAGCTCAATGGCTCAAGGGAGCCTTTTCAAAACAGGAAGGGGTGGGAGCACACTGCTTCACCTCTCAGCACAATTCGCCCCTTAGCATTATGGTAAATGCAGTTCGTAATACATGCTTACTTGATATTTTACTGGAGTGTTCCACCAAAGTTGGTGCAGGTTAGTGCTGTACATCTCTAGACAAGTGTTTCTGGATTTCATCCGTCATCAGTAGAGATAAAAACGAATTTTATATGGGGTTGCTGAGCAGGCTGCCACAATCCTTACAGGTCTCAGTACCTCTCACAGGCGCACAGGTGCATCTCCACAAGCTCGTCAGCTCAATGGCTCAAGGGAGCCTTTTCAAAACAGGAAGGGGTGGGAGCACACTGCTTCACCTCTCAGCACAATTCGCCCCTTAGCATTATGGTAAATGCAGTTCGTAATACATGCTTACTTGATATTTTACTGGAGTGTTCCACCAAAGTTGGTGCAGGTTAGTGCTGTACATCTCTAGACAAGTGTTTCTGGATTTCATCCGTCATCAGTAGAGATAAAAACGAATTTTATATGGGGTTGCTGAGCAGGCTGCCACAATCCTTACAGGTCTCAGTACCTCTCACAGGCGCACAGGTGCATCTCCACAAGCTCGTCAGCTCAATGGCTCAAGGGAGCCTTTTCAAAACAGGAAGGGGTGGGAGCACACTGCTTCACCTCTCAGCACAATTCGCCCCTTAGCATTATGGTAAATG
Source organism: Calotriton arnoldi (assembly GCA_963921515.1). Lineage (NCBI taxonomy): Eukaryota > Metazoa > Chordata > Amphibia > Caudata > Salamandridae > Calotriton > Calotriton arnoldi. Next base: position 394,142 of record CAWUFW010002309.1, read on the forward strand.
CAGTTCGTAATACATGCTTACTTGATATTTTACTGGAGTGTTCCACCAAAGTTGGTGCAGGTTAGTGCTGTACATCTCTAGACAAGTGTTTCTGGATTTCATCCGTCATCAGTAGAGATAAAAACGAATTTTATATGGGGTTGCTGAGCAGGCTGCCACAATCCTTACAGGTCTCAGTACCTCTCACAGGCGCACAGGTGCATCTCCACAAGCTCGTCAGCTCAATGGCTCAAGGGAGCCTTTTCAAAACAGGAAGGGGTGGGAGCACACTGCTTCACCTCTCAGCACAATTCGCCCCTTAGCATTATGGTAAATGCAGTTCGTAATACATGCTTACTTGATATTTTACTGGAGTGTTCCACCAAAGTTGGTGCAGGTTAGTGCTGTACATCTCTAGACAAGTGTTTCTGGATTTCATCCGTCATCAGTAGAGATAAAAACGAATTTTATATGGGGTTGCTGAGCAGGCTGCCACAATCCTTACAGGTCTCAGTACCTCTCACAGGCGCACAGGTGCATCTCCACAAGCTCGTCAGCTCAATGGCTCAAGGGAGCCTTTTCAAAACAGGAAGGGGTGGGAGCACACTGCTTCACCTCTCAGCACAATTCGCCCCTTAGCATTATGGTAAATGCAGTTCGTAATACATGCTTACTTGATATTTTACTGGAGTGTTCCACCAAAGTTGGTGCAGGTTAGTGCTGTACATCTCTAGACAAGTGTTTCTGGATTTCATCCGTCATCAGTAGAGATAAAAACGAATTTTATATGGGGTTGCTGAGCAGGCTGCCACAATCCTTACAGGTCTCAGTACCTCTCACAGGCGCACAGGTGCATCTCCACAAGCTCGTCAGCTCAATGGCTCAAGGGAGCCTTTTCAAAACAGGAAGGGGTGGGAGCACACTGCTTCACCTCTCAGCACAATTCGCCCCTTAGCATTATGGTAAATGCAGTTCGTAATACATGCTTACTTGATATTTTACTGGAGTGTTCCACCAAAGTTGGTGCAGGTTAGTGCTGTACATCTCTAGACAAGTGTTTCTGGATTTCATCCGTCATCAGTAGAGATAAAAACGAATTTTATATGGGGTTGCTGAGCAGGCTGCCACAATCCTTACAGGTCTCAGTACCTCTCACAGGCGCACAGGTGCATCTCCACAAGCTCGTCAGCTCAATGGCTCAAGGGAGCCTTTTCAAAACAGGAAGGGGTGGGAGCACACTGCTTCACCTCTCAGCACAATTCGCCCCTTAGCATTATGGTAAATGCAGTTCGTAATACATGCTTACTTGATATTTTACTGGAGTGTTCCACCAAAGTTGGTGCAGGTTAGTGCTGTACATCTCTAGACAAGTGTTTCTGGATTTCATCCGTCATCAGTAGAGATAAAAACGAATTTTATATGGGGTTGCTGAGCAGGCTGCCACAATCCTTACAGGTCTCAGTACCTCTCACAGGCGCACAGGTGCATCTCCACAAGCTCGTCAGCTCAATGGCTCAAGGGAGCCTTTTCAAAACAGGAAGGGGTGGGAGCACACTGCTTCACCTCTCAGCACAATTCGCCCCTTAGCATTATGGTAAATGCAGTTCGTAATACATGCTTACTTGATATTTTACTGGAGTGTTCCACCAAAGTTGGTGCAGGTTAGTGCTGTACATCTCTAGACAAGTGTTTCTGGATTTCATCCGTCATCAGTAGAGATAAAAACGAATTTTATATGGGGTTGCTGAGCAGGCTGCCACAATCCTTACAGGTCTCAGTACCTCTCACAGGCGCACAGGTGCATCTCCACAAGCTCGTCAGCTCAATGGCTCAAGGGAGCCTTTTCAAAACAGGAAGGGGTGGGAGCACACTGCTTCACCTCTCAGCACAATTCGCCCCTTAGCATTATGGTAAATGCAGTTCGTAATACATGCTTACTTGATATTTTACTGGAGTGTTCCACCAAAGTTGGTGCAGGTTAGTGCTGTACATCTCTAGACAAGTGTTTCTGGATTTCATCCGTCATCAGTAGAGATAAAAACGAATTTTATATGGGGTTGCTGAGCAGGCTGCCACAATCCTTACAGGTCTCAGTACCTCTCACAGGCGCACAGGTGCATCTCCACAAGCTCGTCAGCTCAATGGCTCAAGGGAGCCTTTTCAAAACAGGAAGGGGTGGGAGCACACTGCTTCACCTCTCAGCACAATTCGCCCCTTAGCATTATGGTAAATGCAGTTCGTAATACATGCTTACTTGATATTTTACTGGAGTGTTCCACCAAAGTTGGTGCAGGTTAGTGCTGTACATCTCTAGACAAGTGTTTCTGGATTTCATCCGTCATCAGTAGAGATAAAAACGAATTTTATATGGGGTTGCTGAGCAGGCTGCCACAATCCTTACAGGTCTCAGTACCTCTCACAGGCGCACAGGTGCATCTCCACAAGCTCGTCAGCTCAATGGCTCAAGGGAGCCTTTTCAAAACAGGAAGGGGTGGGAGCACACTGCTTCACCTCTCAGCACAATTCGCCCCTTAGCATTATGGTAAATGCAGTTCGTAATACATGCTTACTTGATATTTTACTGGAGTGTTCCACCAAAGTTGGTGCAGGTTAGTGCTGTACATCTCTAGACAAGTGTTTCTGGATTTCATCCGTCATCAGTAGAGATAAAAACGAATTTTATATGGGGTTGCTGAGCAGGCTGCCACAATCCTTACAGGTCTCAGTACCTCTCACAGGCGCACAGGTGCATCTCCACAAGCTCGTCAGCTCAATGGCTCAAGGGAGCCTTTTCAAAACAGGAAGGGGTGGGAGCACACTGCTTCACCTCTCAGCACAATTCGCCCCTTAGCATTATGGTAAATGCAGTTCGTAATACATGCTTACTTGATATTTTACTGGAGTGTTCCACCAAAGTTGGTGCAGGTTAGTGCTGTACATCTCTAGACAAGTGTTTCTGGATTTCATCCGTCATCAGTAGAGATAAAAACGAATTTTATATGGGGTTGCTGAGCAGGCTGCCACAATCCTTACAGGTCTCAGTACCTCTCACAGGCGCACAGGTGCATCTCCACAAGCTCGTCAGCTCAATGGCTCAAGGGAGCCTTTTCAAAACAGGAAGGGGTGGGAGCACACTGCTTCACCTCTCAGCACAATTCGCCCCTTAGCATTATGGTAAATGCAGTTCGTAATACATGCTTACTTGATATTTTACTGGAGTGTTCCACCAAAGTTGGTGCAGGTTAGTGCTGTACATCTCTAGACAAGTGTTTCTGGATTTCATCCGTCATCAGTAGAGATAAAAACGAATTTTATATGGGGTTGCTGAGCAGGCTGCCACAATCCTTACAGGTCTCAGTACCTCTCACAGGCGCACAGGTGCATCTCCACAAGCTCGTCAGCTCAATGGCTCAAGGGAGCCTTTTCAAAACAGGAAGGGGTGGGAGCACACTGCTTCACCTCTCAGCACAATTCGCCCCTTAGCATTATGGTAAATGCAGTTCGTAATACATGCTTACTTGATATTTTACTGGAGTGTTCCACCAAAGTTGGTGCAGGTTAGTGCTGTACATCTCTAGACAAGTGTTTCTGGATTTCATCCGTCATCAGTAGAGATAAAAACGAATTTTATATGGGGTTGCTGAGCAGGCTGCCACAATCCTTACAGGTCTCAGTACCTCTCACAGGCGCACAGGTGCATCTCCACAAGCTCGTCAGCTCAATGGCTCAAGGGAGCCTTTTCAAAACAGGAAGGGGTGGGAGCACACTGCTTCACCTCTCAGCACAATTCGCCCCTTAGCATTATGGTAAATGCAGTTCGTAATACATGCTTACTTGATATTTTACTGGAGTGTTCCACCAAAGTTGGTGCAGGTTAGTGCTGTACATCTCTAGACAAGTGTTTCTGGATTTCATCCGTCATCAGTAGAGATAAAAACGAATTTTATATGGGGTTGCTGAGCAGGCTGCCACAATCCTTACAGGTCTCAGTACCTCTCACAGGCGCACAGGTGCATCTCCACAAGCTCGTCAGCTCAATGGCTCAAGGGAGCCTTTTCAAAACAGGAAGGGGTGGGAGCACACTGCTTCACCTCTCAGCACAATTCGCCCCTTAGCATTATGGTAAATGCAGTTCGTAATACATGCTTACTTGATATTTTACTGGAGTGTTCCACCAAAGTTGGTGCAGGTTAGTGCTGTACATCTCTAGACAAGTGTTTCTGGATTTCATCCGTCATCAGTAGAGATAAAAACGAATTTTATATGGGGTTGCTGAGCAGGCTGCCACAATCCTTACAGGTCTCAGTACCTCTCACAGGCGCACAGGTGCATCTCCACAAGCTCGTCAGCTCAATGGCTCAAGGGAGCCTTTTCAAAACAGGAAGGGGTGGGAGCACACTGCTTCACCTCTCAGCACAATTCGCCCCTTAGCATTATGGTAAATGCAGTTCGTAATACATGCTTACTTGATATTTTACTGGAGTGTTCCACCAAAGTTGGTGCAGGTTAGTGCTGTACATCTCTAGACAAGTGTTTCTGGATTTCATCCGTCATCAGTAGAGATAAAAACGAATTTTATATGGGGTTGCTGAGCAGGCTGCCACAATCCTTACAGGTCTCAGTACCTCTCACAGGCGCACAGGTGCATCTCCACAAGCTCGTCAGCTCAATGGCTCAAGGGAGCCTTTTCAAAACAGGAAGGGGTGGGAGCACACTGCTTCACCTCTCAGCACAATTCGCCCCTTAGCATTATGGTAAATGCAGTTCGTAATACATGCTTACTTGATATTTTACTGGAGTGTTCCACCAAAGTTGGTGCAGGTTAGTGCTGTACATCTCTAGACAAGTGTTTCTGGATTTCATCCGTCATCAGTAGAGATAAAAACGAATTTTATATGGGGTTGCTGAGCAGGCTGCCACAATCCTTACAGGTCTCAGTACCTCTCACAGGCGCACAGGTGCATCTCCACAAGCTCGTCAGCTCAATGGCTCAAGGGAGCCTTTTCAAAACAGGAAGGGGTGGGAGCACACTGCTTCACCTCTCAGCACAATTCGCCCCTTAGCATTATGGTAAATGCAGTTCGTAATACATGCTTACTTGATATTTTACTGGAGTGTTCCACCAAAGTTGGTGCAGGTTAGTGCTGTACATCTCTAGACAAGTGTTTCTGGATTTCATCCGTCATCAGTAGAGATAAAAACGAATTTTATATGGGGTTGCTGAGCAGGCTGCCACAATCCTTACAGGTCTCAGTACCTCTCACAGGCGCACAGGTGCATCTCCACAAGCTCGTCAGCTCAATGGCTCAAGGGAGCCTTTTCAAAACAGGAAGGGGTGGGAGCACACTGCTTCACCTCTCAGCACAATTCGCCCCTTAGCATTATGGTAAATGCAGTTCGTAATACATGCTTACTTGATATTTTACTGGAGTGTTCCACCAAAGTTGGTGCAGGTTAGTGCTGTACATCTCTAGACAAGTGTTTCTGGATTTCATCCGTCATCAGTAGAGATAAAAACGAATTTTATATGGGGTTGCTGAGCAGGCTGCCACAATCCTTACAGGTCTCAGTACCTCTCACAGGCGCACAGGTGCATCTCCACAAGCTCGTCAGCTCAATGGCTCAAGGGAGCCTTTTCAAAACAGGAAGGGGTGGGAGCACACTGCTTCACCTCTCAGCACAATTCGCCCCTTAGCATTATGGTAAATGCAGTTCGTAATACATGCTTACTTGATATTTTACTGGAGTGTTCCACCAAAGTTGGTGCAGGTTAGTGCTGTACATCTCTAGACAAGTGTTTCTGGATTTCATCCGTCATCAGTAGAGATAAAAACGAATTTTATATGGGGTTGCTGAGCAGGCTGCCACAATCCTTACAGGTCTCAGTACCTCTCACAGGCGCACAGGTGCATCTCCACAAGCTCGTCAGCTCAATGGCTCAAGGGAGCCTTTTCAAAACAGGAAGGGGTGGGAGCACACTGCTTCACCTCTCAGCACAATTCGCCCCTTAGCATTATGGTAAATGCAGTTCGTAATACATGCTTACTTGATATTTTACTGGAGTGTTCCACCAAAGTTGGTGCAGGTTAGTGCTGTACATCTCTAGACAAGTGTTTCTGGATTTCATCCGTCATCAGTAGAGATAAAAACGAATTTTATATGGGGTTGCTGAGCAGGCTGCCACAATCCTTACAGGTCTCAGTACCTCTCACAGGCGCACAGGTGCATCTCCACAAGCTCGTCAGCTCAATGGCTCAAGGGAGCCTTTTCAAAACAGGAAGGGGTGGGAGCACACTGCTTCACCTCTCAGCACAATTACGCCCCTTAGCATTATGGTAAATGCAGTTCGTAATACATGCTTACTTGATATTTTACTGGAGTGTTCCACCAAAGTTGGTGCAGGTTAGTGCTGTACATCTCTAGACAAGTGTTTCTGGATTTCATCCGTCATCAGTAGAGATAAAAACGAATTTTATATGGGGTTGCTGAGCAGGCTGCCACAATCCTTACAGGTCTCAGTACCTCTCACAGGCGCACAGGTGCATCTCCACAAGCTCGTCAGCTCAATGGCTCAAGGGAGCCTTTTCAAAACAGGAAGGGGTGGGAGCACACTGCTTCACCTCTCAGCACAATTCGCCCCTTAGCATTATGGTAAATGCAGTTCGTAATACATGCTTACTTGATATTTTACTGGAGTGTTCCACCAAAGTTGGTGCAGGTTAGTGCTGTACATCTCTAGACAAGTGTTTCTGGATTTCATCCGTCATCAGTAGAGATAAAAACGAATTTTATATGGGGTTGCTGAGCAGGCTGCCACAATCCTTACAGGTCTCAGTACCTCTCACAGGCGCACAGGTGCATCTCCACAAGCTCGTCAGCTCAATGGCTCAAGGGAGCCTTTTCAAAACAGGAAGGGGTGGGAGCACACTGCTTCACCTCTCAGCACAATTCGCCCCTTAGCATTATGGTAAATGCAGTTCGTAATACATGCTTACTTGATATTTTACTGGAGTGTTCCACCAAAGTTGGTGCAGGTTAGTGCTGTACATCTCTAGACAAGTGTTTCTGGATTTCATCCGTCATCAGTAGAGATAAAAACGAATTTTATATGGGGTTGCTGAGCAGGCTGCCACAATCCTTACAGGTCTCAGTACCTCTCACAGGCGCACAGGTGCATCTCCACAAGCTCGTCAGCTCAATGGCTCAAGGGAGCCTTTTCAAAACAGGAAGGGGTGGGAGCACACTGCTTCACCTCTCAGCACAATTCGCCCCTTAGCATTATGGTAAATGCAGTTCGTAATACATGCTTACTTGATATTTTACTGGAGTGTTCCACCAAAGTTGGTGCAGGTTAGTGCTGTACATCTCTAGACAAGTGTTTCTGGATTTCATCCGTCATCAGTAGAGATAAAAACGAATTTTATATGGGGTTGCTGAGCAGGCTGCCACAATCCTTACAGGTCTCAGTACCTCTCACAGGCGCACAGGTGCATCTCCACAAGCTCGTCAGCTCAATGGCTCAAGGGAGCCTTTTCAAAACAGGAAGGGGTGGGAGCACACTGCTTCACCTCTCAGCACAATTCGCCCCTTAGCATTATGGTAAATGCAGTTCGTAATACATGCTTACTTGATATTTTACTGGAGTGTTCCACCAAAGTTGGTGCAGGTTAGTGCTGTACATCTCTAGACAAGTGTTTCTGGATTTCATCCGTCATCAGTAGAGATAAAAACGAATTTTATATGGGGTTGCTGAGCAGGCTGCCACAATCCTTACAGGTCTCAGTACCTCTCACAGGCGCACAGGTGCATCTCCACAAGCTCGTCAGCTCAATGGCTCAAGGGAGCCTTTTCAAAACAGGAAGGGGTGGGAGCACACTGCTTCACCTCTCAGCACAATTCGCCCCTTAGCATTATGGTAAATGCAGTTCGTAATACATGCTTACTTGATATTTTACTGGAGTGTTCCACCAAAGTTGGTGCAGGTTAGTGCTGTACATCTCTAGACAAGTGTTTCTGGATTTCATCCGTCATCAGTAGAGATAAAAACGAATTTTATATGGGGTTGCTGAGCAGGCTGCCACAATCCTTACAGGTCTCAGTACCTCTCACAGGCGCACAGGTGCATCTCCACAAGCTCGTCAGCTCAATGGCTCAAGGGAGCCTTTTCAAAACAGGAAGGGGTGGGAGCACACTGCTTCACCTCTCAGCACAATTCGCCCCTTAGCATTATGGTAAATGCAGTTCGTAATACATGCTTACTTGATATTTTACTGGAGTGTTCCACCAAAGTTGGTGCAGGTTAGTGCTGTACATCTCTAGACAAGTGTTTCTGGATTTCATCCGTCATCAGTAGAGATAAAAACGAATTTTATATGGGGTTGCTGAGCAGGCTGCCACAATCCTTACAGGTCTCAGTACCTCTCACAGGCGCACAGGTGCATCTCCACAAGCTCGTCAGCTCAATGGCTCAAGGGAGCCTTTTCAAAACAGGAAGGGGTGGGAGCACACTGCTTCACCTCTCAGCACAATTCGCCCCTTAGCATTATGGTAAATGCAGTTCGTAATACATGCTTACTTGATATTTTACTGGAGTGTTCCACCAAAGTTGGTGCAGGTTAGTGCTGTACATCTCTAGACAAGTGTTTCTGGATTTCATCCGTCATCAGTAGAGATAAAAACGAATTTTATATGGGGTTGCTGAGCAGGCTGCCACAATCCTTACAGGTCTCAGTACCTCTCACAGGCGCACAGGTGCATCTCCACAAGCTCGTCAGCTCAATGGCTCAAGGGAGCCTTTTCAAAACAGGAAGGGGTGGGAGCACACTGCTTCACCTCTCAGCACAATTCGCCCCTTAGCATTATGGTAAATGCAGTTCGTAATACATGCTTACTTGATATTTTACTGGAGTGTTCCACCAAAGTTGGTGCAGGTTAGTGCTGTACATCTCTAGACAAGTGTTTCTGGATTTCATCCGTCATCAGTAGAGATAAAAACGAATTTTATATGGGGTTGCTGAGCAGGCTGCCACAATCCTTACAGGTCTCAGTACCTCTCACAGGCGCACAGGTGCATCTCCACAAGCTCGTCAGCTCAATGGCTCAAGGGAGCCTTTTCAAAACAGGAAGGGGTGGGAGCACACTGCTTCACCTCTCAGCACAATTCGCCCCTTAGCATTATGGTAAATGCAGTTCGTAATACATGCTTACTTGATATTTTACTGGAGTGTTCCACCAAAGTTGGTGCAGGTTAGTGCTGTACATCTCTAGACAAGTGTTTCTGGATTTCATCCGTCATCAGTAGAGATAAAAACGAATTTTATATGGGGTTGCTGAGCAGGCTGCCACAATCCTTACAGGTCTCAGTACCTCTCACAGGCGCACAGGTGCATCTCCACAAGCTCGTCAGCTCAATGGCTCAAGGGAGCCTTTTCAAAACAGGAAGGGGTGGGAGCACACTGCTTCACCTCTCAGCACAATTACGCCCCTTAGCATTATGGTAAATGCAGTTCGTAATACATGCTTACTTGATATTTTACTGGAGTGTTCCACCAAAGTTGGTGCAGGTTAGTGCTGTACATCTCTAGACAAGTGTTTCTGGATTTCATCCGTCATCAGTAGAGATAAAAACGAATTTTATATGGGGTTGCTGAGCAGGCTGCCACAATCCTTACAGGTCTCAGTACCTCTCACAGGCGCACAGGTGCATCTCCACAAGCTCGTCAGCTCAATGGCTCAAGGGAGCCTTTTCAAAACAGGAAGGGGTGGGAGCACACTGCTTCACCTCTCAGCACAATTCGCCCCTTAGCATTATGGTAAATGCAGTTCGTAATACATGCTTACTTGATATTTTACTGGAGTGTTCCACCAAAGTTGGTGCAGGTTAGTGCTGTACATCTCTAGACAAGTGTTTCTGGATTTCATCCGTCATCAGTAGAGATAAAAACGAATTTTATATGGGGTTGCTGAGCAGGCTGCCACAATCCTTACAGGTCTCAGTACCTCTCACAGGCGCACAGGTGCATCTCCACAAGCTCGTCAGCTCAATGGCTCAAGGGAGCCTTTTCAAAACAGGAAGGGGTGGGAGCACACTGCTTCACCTCTCAGCACAATTCGCCCCTTAGCATTATGGTAAATGCAGTTCGTAATACATGCTTACTTGATATTTTACTGGAGTGTTCCACCAAAGTTGGTGCAGGTTAGTGCTGTACATCTCTAGACAAGTGTTTCTGGATTTCATCCGTCATCAGTAGAGATAAAAACGAATTTTATATGGGGTTGCTGAGCAGGCTGCCACAATCCTTACAGGTCTCAGTACCTCTCACAGGCGCACAGGTGCATCTCCACAAGCTCGTCAGCTCAATGGCTCAAGGGAGCCTTTTCAAAACAGGAAGGGGTGGGAGCACACTGCTTCACCTCTCAGCACAATTCGCCCCTTAGCATTATGGTAAATGCAGTTCGTAATACATGCTTACTTGATATTTTACTGGAGTGTTCCACCAAAGTTGGTGCAGGTTAGTGCTGTACATCTCTAGACAAGTGTTTCTGGATTTCATCCGTCATCAGTAGAGATAAAAACGAATTTTATATGGGGTTGCTGAGCAGGCTGCCACAATCCTTACAGGTCTCAGTACCTCTCACAGGCGCACAGGTGCATCTCCACAAGCTCGTCAGCTCAATGGCTCAAGGGAGCCTTTTCAAAACAGGAAGGGGTGGGAGCACACTGCTTCACCTCTCAGCACAATTCGCCCCTTAGCATTATGGTAAATGCAGTTCGTAATACATGCTTACTTGATATTTTACTGGAGTGTTCCACCAAAGTTGGTGCAGGTTAGTGCTGTACATCTCTAGACAAGTGTTTCTGGATTTCATCCGTCATCAGTAGAGATAAAAACGAATTTTATATGGGGTTGCTGAGCAGGCTGCCACAATCCTTACAGGTCTCAGTACCTCTCACAGGCGCACAGGTGCATCTCCACAAGCTCGTCAGCTCAATGGCTCAAGGGAGCCTTTTCAAAACAGGAAGGGGTGGGAGCACACTGCTTCACCTCTCAGCACAATTACGCCCCTTAGCATTATGGTAAATGCAGTTCGTAATACATGCTTACTTGATATTTTACTGGAGTGTTCCACCAAAGTTGGTGCAGGTTAGTGCTGTACATCTCTAGACAAGTGTTTCTGGATTTCATCCGTCATCAGTAGAGATAAAAACGAATTTTATATGGGGTTGCTGAGCAGGCTGCCACAATCCTTACAGGTCTCAGTACCTCTCACAGGCGCACAGGTGCATCTCCACAAGCTCGTCAGCTCAATGGCTCAAGGGAGCCTTTTCAAAACAGGAAGGGGTGGGAGCACACTGCTTCACCTCTCAGCACAATTCGCCCCTTAGCATTATGGTAAATGCAGTTCGTAATACATGCTTACTTGATATTTTACTGGAGTGTTCCACCAAAGTTGGTGCAGGTTAGTGCTGTACATCTCTAGACAAGTGTTTCTGGATTTCATCCGTCATCAGTAGAGATAAAAACGAATTTTATATGGGGTTGCTGAGCAGGCTGCCACAATCCTTACAGGTCTCAGTACCTCTCACAGGCGCACAGGTGCATCTCCACAAGCTCGTCAGCTCAATGGCTCAAGGGAGCCTTTTCAAAACAGGAAGGGGTGGGAGCACACTGCTTCACCTCTCAGCACAATTCGCCCCTTAGCATTATGGTAAATGCAGTTCGTAATACATGCTTACTTGATATTTTACTGGAGTGTTCCACCAAAGTTGGTGCAGGTTAGTGCTGTACATCTCTAGACAAGTGTTTCTGGATTTCATCCGTCATCAGTAGAGATAAAAACGAATTTTATATGGGGTTGCTGAGCAGGCTGCCACAATCCTTACAGGTCTCAGTACCTCTCACAGGCGCACAGGTGCATCTCCACAAGCTCGTCAGCTCAATGGCTCAAGGGAGCCTTTTCAAAACAGGAAGGGGTGGGAGCACACTGCTTCACCTCTCAGCACAATTCGCCCCTTAGCATTATGGTAAATGCAGTTCAGTAATACATGCTTACTTGATATTTTACTGGAGTGTTCCACCAAAGTTGGTGCAGGTTAGTGCTGTACATCTCTAGACAAGTGTTTCTGGATTTCATCCGTCATCAGTAGAGATAAAAACGAATTTTATATGGGGTTGCTGAGCAGGCTGCCACAATCCTTACAGGTCTCAGTACCTCTCACAGGCGCACAGGTGCATCTCCACAAGCTCGTCAGCTCAATGGCTCAAGGGAGCCTTTTCAAAACAGGAAGGGGTGGGAGCACACTGCTTCACCTCTCAGCACAATTACGCCCCTTAGCATTATGGTAAATGCAGTTCGTAATACATGCTTACTTGATATTTTACTGGAGTGTTCCACCAAAGTTGGTGCAGGTTAGTGCAGGCACTATCTGCGCCAACTCTGGCGAAACACTCTGAATACTAGAGCAAAGCAAGCAACAAGAGACTGCATTAACCAGAATGCCAGGGGCGAACCTTGCTGGGAGGTGAAGCGGTGTGCTCCCACCCCTGTTCCTGTTTAAAAGTACTCCCGTGAGTCATTGAGCTGACGAGCTCGTGGAAGAAGCACCCGCGCGCCAGTGAGAGGTACTTGACCTGATGCAATGTTTGGCAGCCTACTCAGCAAACCCCAAATCTGAAGTCTTAATCTCTACTGATGACGGTTAAAGAACCAGAAACACGTGTCTAGAGATCAGCACTATCTGCGCCAACTCTGGCGAAACACTCTGAATACTAGAGCAAAGCAAGCAACAAGAGACTGCATTAGCCAGAATGCCAGGGGCGAACCTTGCTGGGAGGTGAAGCGGTGTGCTCCCACCCTGTTCCTGTTTAAAAGTACTCCCGTGAGTCATTGAGCTGACGAGCTCGTGGAAGAAGCACCCGCGCGCCAGTGAGAGGTACTTGACCTGATGCAATGTTTGGCAGCCTACTCAGCAAACCCCAAATCTGAAGTCTTAATCTCTACTGATGACGGTTAAAGAACCAGAAACACGTGTCTAGAGATCAGCACTATCTGCGCCAACTCTGGCGAAACACTCTGAATACTAGAGCAAAGCAAGCAACAAGAGACTGCATTAACCAGAATGCCAGGGGCGAACCTTGCTGGGAGGTGAAGCGGTGTGCTCCCACCCTGTTCCTGTTTAAAAGTACTCCCGTGAGTCATTGAGCTGACGAGCTCGTGGAAGAAGCACCCGCGCGCCAGTGAGAGGTACTTGACCTGATGCAATGTTTGGCAGCCTACTCAGCAAACCCCAAATCTGAAGTCTTAATCTCTACTGATGACGGTTAAAGAACCAGAAACACGTGTCTAGAGATCAGCACTATCTGCGCCAACTCTGGCGAAACACTCTGAATACTAGAGCAAAGCAAGCAACAAGAGACTGCATTAACCAGAATGCCAGGGGCGAACCTTGCTGGGAGGTGAAGCGGTGTGCTCCCACCCCTGTTCCTGTTTAAAAGTACTCCCGTGAGTCATTGAGCTGACGAGCTCGTGGAAGAAGCACCCGCGCGCCAGTGAGAGGTACTTGACCTGATGCAATGTTTGGCAGCCTACTCAGCAAACCCCAAATCTGAAGTCTTAATCTCTACTGATGACGGTTAAAGAACCAGAAACACGTGTCTAGAGATCAGCACTATCTGCGCCAACTCTGGCGAAACACTCTGAATACTAGAGCAAAGCAAGCAACAAGAGACTGCATTAACCAGAATGCCAGGGGCGAACCTTGCTGGGAGGTGAAGCGGTGTGCTCCCACCCCTGTTCCTGTTTAAAAGTACTCCCGTGAGTCATTGAGCTGACGAGCTCGTGGAAGAAGCACCCGCGCGCCAGTGAGAGGTACTTGACCTGATGCAATGTTTGGCAGCCTACTCAGCAAACCCCAAATCTGAAGTCTTAATCTCTACTGATGACGGTTAAAGAACCAGAAACACGTGTCTAGAGATCAGCACTATCTGCGCCAACTCTGGCGAAACACTCTGAATACTAGAGCAAAGCAAGCAACAAGAGACTGCATTAACCAGAATGCCAGGGGCGAACCTTGCTGGGAGGTGAAGCGGTGTGCTCCCACCCCTGTTCCTGTTTAAAAGTACTCCCGTGAGTCATTGAGCTGACGAGCTCGTGGAAGAAGCACCCGCGCGCCAGTGAGAGGTACTTGACCTGATGCAATGTTTGGCAGCCTACTCAGCAAACCCCAAATCTGAAGTCTTAATCTCTACTGATGACGGTTAAAGAACCAGAAACACGTGTCTAGAGATCAGCACTATCTGCGCCAACTCTGGCGAAACACTCTGAATACTAGAGCAAAGCAAGCAACAAGAGACTGCATTAACCAGAATGCCAGGGGCGAACCTTGCTGGGAGGTGAAGCGGTGTGCTCCCACCCCTGTTCCTGTTTAAAAGTACTCCCGTGAGTCATTGAGCTGACGAGCTCGTGGAAGAAGCACCCGCGCGCCAGTGAGAGGTACTTGACCTGATGCAATGTTTGGCAGCCTACTCAGCAAACCCCAAATCTGAAGTCTTAATCTCTACTGATGACGGTTAAAGAACCAGAAACACGTGTCTAGAGATCAGCACTATCTGCGCCAACTCTGGCGAAACACTCTGAATACTAGAGCAAAGCAAGCAACAAGAGACTGCATTAACCAGAATGCCAGGGGCGAACCTTGCTGGGAGGTGAAGCGGTGTGCTCCCACCCCTGTTCCGGCTGAAGCAACATTGCCTGACAATCTCACATGACTAAAAAATATTTAGCGGGCATAAAATGTTTATTTCTTGACCTTTCCATTGACATGTTTTTCATAATGAATAATAGATGCTGAAATGTTTTCATCTAATTCTGCAAATGTTTCTTCTTACGCAATAATCACTGCTAATAAATAAATACGTTTTGTTATTTAGAAGATAGAAATGAAATTTTCTCATGGGAAAGTAGTTTTGAACAAGAAAATGTATTACGAGTAGAGTAGATGTAACCGCTGGATGATAAGAAATAAGCGACATTGAAAGCTGCTATGTAGAGCCATTGGATTTTTGGTGAGAAGACGAGGAGTGATCCTGCTCCCATGAGAGAATAAAAAATGATACGCTGGCTGAAGAAAGAAGAAAACCACATGCTGCAACAATGATAAAATGTGATGTCTATAATAGTGCATGTTTCAAGAGCAAACTCAAATTTGATGTATCTTGTGCAGAGACTTTTGCGGACTTTCTTTCCATGCATTTCACTCTCCTCGGTCCATGCTGCTTTGAGACTTTACTGAGTTTCTTGAGCCTCTCTTTATGGGACGTTCTGCTTGATTGATTCTGATTTTTTATGCTGAAGCTTTATGCTTTCTCTTTCACTCTCTTGAACTAGAATCTCTTGAACTAGAACTCTTTATGGGTTCTGATTGTCACCTTTTCCCCGATTCTTAGAATAGGGATTCTTTCCTTTATGGAGTACACTTAATGTATTTACTTTGATTTTTATTGACTAATATTGATTATTCATTTCTGTTCATAATAGATGGTCAAGATTAATGAAAATTATCTTGTGACCTTAATAAAGATGAATTACTAAATATTTGAATAATAAGCCCCTTTTATGCATACCAAACTCTCATTATTGACTGAAAATAGATTAGATTGTGAATATAATTTATGTGATGTACTGCTCCTGGTGTTCTCTAAAACAATGACAAAGATCCATTGCATCAGTGAAAGTGGGAATTAGCCTGGATGATGGTAAAAAGAGATTTTAATGCACACTGATTCCTGCGCTCCAGCACTATTTAGACCAGAAAAACTAGCATCTCAAGCTGACCCTACCTTTGTCTTTACATTGCTAGAAGTGTTTTTATACCAGATGACTGTGCAGGTCTAGGGCTTCCTGCAAGATGTATCCAACGCCTCACACAGTGCCCCATCAAAAAGCATCTCCATGTTCATCCCAAAGGAAGCATTTTGTTTCAATAACTTTTTCTGAGTTAAAAGGCACTATCTTACTCTGTGGAGATCTCTCTCACCATGTATCTGACCACAAATACTTAAAAGTCAGCTACTTCAGAGTCTGGGTCTCTGTAATCATTTTGGAGCATAACCTATTTTTTTAGCAATTCTAAATTCCCTTAAACTATAACATATTTTCTCAGAGATATGTATAGATTTATTATTTTTGGATTCATATTTGAACAATTCTAACAATTGCCTTTATTTTTGTTTTATGTGTTTCATTAAAGCCCTCTCTTTTTATGTTGTTTCATAGTGTGAACCTCAATGGTCTTCATTTCTTGACTGCATTGTATTGTGGATGTATTATTGTAAATAATGTCTCATGCATTTGTATCTAAATATGTCCTAGCTAGTCTGACTGAGCAGCCACGAGTAATCCAATGAACTCATAGGGATTCAACAGACCTGCTGGGTCGGTACCTCACTGTTAGACCTGCCATCCTTAGAGTGATCTTTCCCCAACTTGTTGCCTGCTTACCTCCACTTTTTGCTGTATCTTTGTGTTGGCCTTAGGACTCTAAGCACTTTACCGCTGCTGGCCAGTATTTATTTGAGCAGAATTTGTATAAAAAACACATGATTTCAACAGAAAAAGAAAAAAACTTTTCAATCATCAGCCATGATTAATATGGATTACAGATCACAAAAGGGGTACAATTATTCATACATAGTATGGACCAGAGGTAGCTATTATCACTAATCAAAATAAATAGCTTTGAAAAAGGAAATAAAGTGCATGAGATCTAAGGAGCAAAAAATAATTACTAAGGTTCCTTAAGAATATAGTAAAGTGCATATACAGACTAGAGTAGAGTAATTCATTAATATGGTTCCTTACAAATATAATAATGGGCAGAGACAGAGAAAAATAGTGACCAGATACCAATACCCCTCATGATCATATTGCATAATGAAATGCAGATCACCTCAACAATAAAGTGCAGTAAGACAGCAATCATGTTCAATCACAATTGATTGGGTCAACCACTCGACCCTGTGGCATAGTAGAGAACTACTGTAACCCAGCCCTTGAAGACATAAAGCAATATTAAACCTTAAGGAGATCTCAAACTATCCTGAACCACAAATCCCTGATGTATTATTACATTGAAATACTACCAATAGGCTTTGAATCTCTTTAAACCCCTGACCCTCTTTGTGTAGGCTTCCTCAAACTGCTTTGTTCTAATCATTTTGTTCAGCCATTCTTGATATGCTGGGACCCAGCAGGTTCACCACATTTGCAGATTTAGAGTGGGCTATAGTAAAAGCAATTGACAAGAACCTCTGTCCTGATTTTGCTAAATTTGAGAACTGACCATTCTGTAAAAGACCAAAAAGTACCAAGGCAAAATTCAAATCAATTGTTACCCCCATAGCCAAACTTAAAACGGAAGACAACTGCTGCCAGCAGGGTATTAACATATGGTAGCAGTAAAAAGTGTGAAGTCACCCCCTTCAACCTGGTGCTTACAAAGAAAGCAACAATTATCAAGTACTGGAAGAATTCTATTCAGGGCTGTCGAAGAGTGGTAGTCCATCCAATGAGAAAGGAACAGCATCCTTTTGAAGTTAGCCACTCTCATCAACTTATGGCCTGCCAATCCTCCCCTGAAAAATGGCAATGTGTTGTTAACCAAATTTTATCTAAAATAATCTTAATGCCATTGTGTTGCACCTCTAAATTCCGTATTAGCCGATACCAGTTCCCTACCCCAACCATATTGGACCTAAAAAAAGCATGAAGTGCAGGATGAATATAAAGACTAGTATCCAAGTATTGAGCCACGATAAAGGATGTAATCTGATGATAGGCCAGGAAAAGCCACGGCCCATGTTCACCACATCGAGCAGAAATCTCCTGCTATGTCATCCATCTGCCCTAAAGAAGAAAATGCCCCAACTGCCTAATCCCGGAATAATTCCAAAGACTAATTAAGGCCAGAGCAATTGTTAAGCCAAGATAGTCTAATTCCTGAAGTGTAAGAAACATCCAGCCTGAGGAGACATGATTAGAATGATATGTGCTCAAAAGTCTGACACTTAAATCTAGCAAAATCGTATATCTGTTTTTTTATTGGAAAATTCAGAACCTTCATAAAAACTGGTAATTGAGTACCGGCATCCTGCATCATTTTATCCAGAAAGCAAGAGTTAATCATTCCGCTGCCATCCAGGACCCTTGCACAAAAATCAAAAATGGCCGCCTGGTAAAAGTTTTGAAAATGGGGAAAAGCCAGTCCAGCTTGTAAGGTATACAGCTGGAGAGCGGAGTATTTAACCCTAGGTGCTTTACTGTTCCAGATGAACTTCCTAAAAAGTACATCCAAATCAGAAAAATAACTACTGCTCACTTTAATTGGGACGTTAGAAAACAGAAACAACAACAACGGGAGAACAGACATCTTTATGAGAGCCATCCTACCCACCAGGGTCAGGGGGAGCAAGGTCCATCTATCGAGCAGTACCTTAATTTTGTAAAACATTGGGAGGTAATTTAGTTGAAAAAGCGTGGAGTAATCTTCAGTGACGAATACCCCCAGATATCCAATTGGAGTCTGGGCTCTGGCCTGAGGATGCAAAAGGACCAGGAGAGCATCGACAGGAGAATTGAAAAGCAGAACCTCAGTTTTTATTGGATTGATATTGTATCCCCTGATATCTTTAAAGCGATAAAATTCACTTAAAACCTGCTGAATAGTACCCTTTTCTGACTTCAAATAGAGAATAACATCATCTGCAAACTTTTTTAGCTTAGTCATACCCGGGAGAGGGGCGTCAATGGCCTGGAAAGCCAAAATCCTAATCGCAAGAGGCTTTATAAAAAAGGTAAATAAAATGGGCAAAAGGTGGCACAACTGATGGGTCCCCCTATTTACCACCACGGTGCTTGCTAGATGGGAGTTAACAAAAATAGGAGCCTTGGCCCCATGGGATACATTTGCGAGCATTCTGACAAAGTGAAGACGAAACCCAAATCTATTTAGACCAAAAAAGAACGCTTCCCAGTTAACCAGACCAAATGCTTTTCCAGCATCAACCATAATAACTACAGATATTGTCTGGTTAACTATGAAGAAATCAATTGCCTGAAGTAAAAATCCTGTATTCACAGCCATCAACCATGCAGCCACAAAGCCTGTCTGGTCCCTATGAATTAAAACCTGGACAAGTGTATTGATACGAGTTGCCGATAATTTTATAGAGAGCTTATAATCAGCACTGAGCAATCTAATGAGCCTGTGAGAATAAACATCTTCAGGTTTCTTGGCTTTTTAAAAAAAACTGACAATAGTTGATCCTTTAAGTAAGGCAATACTTCACCCCCTTCTTTAACTTAATTAAATAATTCAGTCAAGAAAGGGAACAATTTGATGGCGAAGGTTTTATAAAATTTGGCTGGGAAGCCATCTATACCACAAGCCTTCCCATTAGGCATTGTGGCTAAAGCATCTTTACCCCAGAAGTGAGATAGTGGCCATAAATTGGTTAGCCTGGGTGTCTACCAGGAACGGTGTTCTAATAGCATGAAAATATTGAGCTATACTTCTCTGAGAAGTAGAATAGCTTGTTTTGAATATGTCCTTATAGCGTTGGACAAAGACCTGTGTAACTTGATCCTTATCTGAGACTAGGTCACCCGAAGTAGGATTCTTCAATTCCCTAACAAAAGCAGACACCCATCTTACCCGGGCTGACCAAGTCAGATACCTACCAATCTGTTGGCTTTCTTCATATAGATACTGATGAAAAGCCTTGGAATTATTAATTCCTTGTAAAACACAAAGAAATCCCTCAGGTTCTGCTTGACCTTTTCATAGGCCGATGAGTATCTACTAGATCATGATGCGTGTTCTACTGCTTATTGCAGCTGAGTAATTTTTTGTCGACGCTGCCTGTGTTGATTTGCCTGGTAGGCAATAATTAGCCATCTGGCTGTGGCCTTAAAAGCTTCCCAGATGGAGAACCAGGTAGGTGTGCACCGATTTACTTGAAAAAATTCCCGAATATATTGCCTCATATCAATGAGCCATTCTTTTTTTTTTTTTAAAGGACATGTTGCGCATCAGGATCAGGGACACGTGCCAGAGCCACTTCCCGTTCCAGAATCTCATCTTCTAGCTCCACCACCCGCTTTGCAACCTCCCTTTTGTGCCCCAACATCAGTGACAGGTCCCGGCCCTTGATGACGGCCCCAAACGCCCCCCACAGTACCACTGCGGAAGATACGGACCCCACGTTCTCGGTGAAGTAGTTCTCGGTCTCCTTGATCAGTGTTTCACGAATGCGAGGCACTTTGAGTGCCCAAGGGGGGATGGATATGTGGGTAGAGCGCTGAGCCTCCCCCACCGTAAGGGACGTGAGTATGGGGGAATGATCAGATATCCCCCTGGCGAGGCACCGGGACGCAGAGAAGACATGGATGTCCTGGGCGTGAGTCAACATATAGTCGATATGAGACTGGCTCTTGTGTGCCCTGGAGTAAAACGTATACTGGGTAGTGGTTGGATTAAGCCATTGCCATATGTCCACTAGACCCATAGCAGACACAAATTCATGTAACTGGGATCCCCCGGGGGGGTCTCCACGGGGTGGGCAGCGATCCCTGGAGCCATCCATCGTCATATTGAGGTCCCCTCCCAGCATCAATAGGCCCACCGGTAGGTCTAGTATAAGGGTCCCCAAGTCACGCAGAGCGAGGCACTGCAAGCCGGGAGGAACATAGAAAGACACTACATTGAGGGTCCGTCCCTCCCATGTACCAGAGAGTGCGGCATAACTTCCCTGCTCATCTAACCATGTTTTGCTAATGATAAATGGAAGCCCTCTGCGGAGGAGGATCCCAGTCCCTCGAGAGCCCGAAGTAAACCCAGCGTGAGCAGCCAGTCGGTAGCCCCACCTGTTCAATGCCCCACAAGCGTTCCCGACCAGGTGCGACTCTTGGAGAAAGACGATATCGGGCGCCTGCCTCTTCAGATATTGGAGGACTATTCCCTGTTTAATCTTATCTCCCAGGCCATTGACATTCCAAGTGAGGAGTCTAAGGGTTGAGTGTGAGCTCATTTTCGTGATGTGTGGAAATGGCACAAGGCCGAAACACGAAAACTGAACGCCTGTCGTCCCTCCGGGGGGAGCAAGCGAGAGTAATCATGGCGTACACTGGCAATGCCAACCAAGTGGGAGGGGCGCCAGCAAAAGAACTACTGTGTGTACCTACATAACTGCGCACCCCCACCCACCCGCTCCGCATCCCCACCAGATTCTGGCGGTCAACATTAATTGCCACAGAAACAAACTGCAAACGCACACGGTATTTATGACCAGCAAAGAGACAGATATCCTATGAGAGCATTGCACAAGTACCATAAACAATTCCCCAAGCCCCAGCCCAACCCACCCCCCAAAATGTGAGACCCACCCCCCACCCTGCCGCCCTGCTCAACGGGTACAAAACCACCCGCCACCCACAACTTGAAGAGTGCCTGTCGCCCACCCTCAACAGTGAGAAGAACGTGGCCAACCCCACTCCCTATCCCAACTATTCCTGAAGTGAAGCCGAGCCCCCGACCATTAGTCCCGAAGTCCAGTGTCCGATTCTCATGGGTAGGCTACTAACAATCTCTAGACCCAGTGAGATCCATTACATTGCAAATTAACTAGAGGTTGGCCACGGGCCGGCGTGAGCACCAGCCCACCACTGTGCAACATACATTTAACCATGCTGTCTCAATGGCCGTTCCCCATACTTGCCACTCAACGTGCGTTCATCCCTTCGGGCTATGGGTCTCCGAGCCACTGTCAGGTGGGATCACTTGCCGCTGGCGCCTGTGATTCGCCCCCCCAGTGTCCGCTGGTGCTTTAATGGGACGTTTGCCGACCGTGCGCCATCCTTCAAGCCAGTCCCAGACCTCCTCTGGCCTGGTGAAAAACCACAGTTTGCCCTCTGATTCAATGCGTAGTTTTGCAGGAAATAGCATGGCGTATTTTATTTCGTGTTCTCTTAGCGCACGCTTGATGTCCAGGAAGCTACGCCGCTGCTTTTGGACCCTCAGAGTGAAGTCTGAGAAAAAGGTGATCTTGCTGTTCTCTACAGCTACTGGTGGCACCGCCCGTGCCGTCTGGAGTATGGTGTCTCGCTCGCGGAAATTAAACACTCTTGCGAGGAGAGGGCGGGGAGGCGCCCTGGGCTTCGGTCTGCCCCCAGGTACTCGGTGGGCACGTTCAATAGAAAAACATTTGGAGAGGCCCCTTGGCTGTAGTTGCTTGAGGATCAAGTCCTCAACGAAGAGGTCGGCTGCCTGGCCCTCCGCCCGCTCCGGCACGCCCAAAATTTGGATATTATTCCATCTCATGCGCCCTTCGTAGTCGTCCAGCTGTAAGGTCATTGCCTCCTGAGAGGTTTGAAGTTCGGCGACCTGCCGTTTTAATAGGGCCGTGTCGTTCACTAGCTCTTTGGTGGTGCCCTCAACTGCACCCAGGCGCTCCGAGAATTTCCTCATGTCCGCTTGGATAAGCGAAACCTCTGCCGCCACGGTGTCTATGCGGGTTTCGAGTGAGGTACGCACCGTGGTAACGGCTGTTAAAATGTCCTGCAACATGGGGTCTTGTCTCTCCTCCTGCGATTTGGGTGGGCCATGTTCCCCCTCCGGATCCCTCTGCCACGCAAATTTGTCCAGCTTCACCTGCGTCGAATTTCGACCGCTGCGCCCACTTGCCATGATGGCACAAAGGCTCCGTGCCACTACTAGTGAGCTGAGTCGTGCCAGCTACTCGCCGCCGCCTGCAGTGAGAAAACTCAACTCAGCCTGTCGGTTTTCACCAACACCCTACGGTCTCCCTACTGAGGAATATGCGGCAGTTGCTGACTCGACAAAAGCCCAGGAAAACTTGATACTTGGCGTGCAGAGGGCGCCGCTCTGAGGCACCAAAGCTGTAGGTAGGGCACTAGGCACTCCTTTCGCCATGCAGGGCCCACGCAGGCCGTAGCAACAACAGAGGTGGCACAACCCCCAGCAGGGCACCAACGCCGTCTCCTCAAGTGCTAAACAGGCGCCACTGAAATCCCTGGCGGTGCACTCACTGGGGTTGATAGCTTCACTGCAAGGTAGATCCCTCACTGGGAGTCTCTCTTGAAACGCGGGCATAGGCTCCCACAGCACCCCGTCAGGGTAAACTCCTAGCCGGCCCCAGATGTCCACATGCGCGGCTCAGCAGCGGATCACTCGGGCCCAGGATAGAATACGAAGGGGGCCGGTCACTCACCGCCTATTCTGGAGCCAACTGTTCTTGGGCGGTGACTCTGTGTCCGGTGTTCAGCTCCCCACAGCCGGTCAGAGGATGCAGTCAGGCAGGGAGGACAGAGTGCCAGAGCGTTCCCCTTCACAGGCACAATGGGGGGGCAGCTACCCCAGCCGGACTCTGTCATTGGCTCCCGCGTCAGTTCCAGGACCACGGGCCGGTCCGATGTTTACCGCCGCGGCCCCTCAAAATGCCGCAACAGCGCCCGCTGTTCAGCAGCACCGACGGGCACCGATGAAGAGGCGATGTCCTCTGCATCGCACTCATCGATGGCACCGCCAGCGCGGGCACCCCACAGCACTCCCGTCTGCTGGCTCTCAAAGCGTTGCTAAGCCGCAGCCACGGCCCGTCGTGGTGACGTCGCCCGGGGGAGCCACCGGACACCTCCGAGGCCGCAAGTTGCGAGCGGGCCCTGGGCTCTGTGTGTCCCTCAGTCTCCGCCGAGCGTGGTTTCTCCGCTTCGGCACCGCACCCGGGGCGAGTAGGGAAGGAACAGCTCACCCACAAGTATTTCTGGCCGGGGCTCACTTGGAGATGACGGATTTATCGGGAGTGGCGCAGCGGAGCTCGGCTACCGCGCGTCCATTCCCTTTGGCAGTTGGCCACGCCCCCCAATGAGCCATTCTTGCTCTGATAATAACGAGCGGTCCAGCTGCCCACTGGGTCTATCTCTCCGAGTTGTTTCAACCTCTATAATAACTGAGATAAGCAAATGATCAGAAAAAGTATTGGCCCAAATATCAGAACCTACCCCTTTGACTGAATGAGAGAGTAAAAACAAATTGATACGAGAAGCGGTGTGATGCCTGCATGAAAAACAGGTGAATTTATGAATACCAGGGTGATCAGACCTCCAAGAGTCTACTAGTTGAAAATTGCCCTTGAGGGTATCAATAAACTTTTTAGTATGAGGTTTTAATAGTTTTTTTGTTTGAATAGAGGTATCAGAGGCAAGCTCCTGAATGTAATTAAAATCCCCACCCGAAGACAATCAACACAGCAGCCCCCATAGCAATCTTATAGATCTGCAACAAAGGTCAGGCTCATCTTCCACTGGGGCATAGTCATTTACTAAATTCAGGGGAGCCCATTAACCATGGCCTTTACCCAAAGCCTAACATGCAATACCCCCCTATGTACCCTCAGATGCATCCTCACTTTGGGTATGGCTGGAATCCGCCTTTTGGACCACCACCGCCTTACATGAACCGAAACCAACGGCAACCTTTTTAGACAGAGGCCAACGAGGACGCGGAAGGAGAGGCAGAGGCAACCAGGTCCACTGGGAAGACGACCCACAACTAGGAGCCCAGACGAGGAGCAAAACCCAAGGCCAGCAGCCAGGCCCGAGCACACGATGAGCCTAGTTACCAATCTATCCACCCATGTCCTTACACCAGCTGAGCAGGCAGTCCTAGAGAAAGGACTAGGTTATGCACCTACAGCCAGACTCGATAAATTCAAGTTGCACTGCGAATTAGCTGAGTTTTTTCGCAAACTTAAGCTAAAAGCTTTCTTTGAAAATTCTCCCCATCCGGGACAACACCACAGGGAGACACCTCCCTCAGAACCAAGTCGAGCTTCATTCCTCCACCTAGTACTATACCACCAGAGATACTTGTCTTTGAGCAAACTGTTTTCAAAGAGATCGAATCACTAAAGGACACAAATGTTTTCCAGAACACAAGCACAACTGAACGCCAAGCCCTTCAATCATTGAAGACAAACACTGACATTGTAATTAAACCAGCTGACAAGGGTGGTGGGACCGTCATTCTAAATAAAGATGATTACCAACGGGAATGTCACAGACTTCTGAATGACACCAAGAACTATGAAAGACTCACACATGATCCTAGTGACAACCTGAAAATGCGTATCCTCAACCTTGTAGAAGATGCCGAAACCAGAGGCCACATCACTAAGAGCGAGGCTAAATTTCTAACAACGACATCGAGCAAAATACCATACTTTTACATTGTGCCTAAAACGCACAAGAACACAATACCTCCACCCGGACGCCCTATTGTATCAGGCATAGGATCCCTGCTGGAACCATTATCACGCTATTGTGACCACTTTTTACAACCATTGGTACAATGCACCAGCACGTACCTCAAAGACACAAAAGACCTACTTGGTCTTATCAGTGCTCTGTCTTATGACCCAGATACCTCGTTTTTGGTCAGTCTTGATGTGGAGAGTTTATATACCAGTCTCCCGCAAGATGATACCCTGCTGGTATTGCAATCTGCAATCAACAACACTAATTGGCAATATCGAACTTCCAAAAGTTTGTTCTTGAGTGTGCTAAACTCGCACTCAAAGAAAATTTCTTCGAGTTTGAAGGCCGGCTCTTCCTACAGAAGTACGGCACTTCTATGGGGAGCGTTTTCGCCCCCAGTGTGGCGGGCCTCTATGTCTATGACTTCGAGACCAAAAATCTACTTAACAATAACCAGTCACGTTTTCCCCAGATCAAATTTTACAAACGTTATATCGATGACATCTTATTGATCTGGGAAGGTGACAGTATCTCACTCACAACGTTTTGCGAGTGGCTTAACTCATGTGATCCCAATCTTCGTTTTACTTACAGTTTTGATAGACACAAGACTACTTTCCTTGATCTAGACCTAGAAGCAGTGGGAGGAGGACTAAAGAGCAAAACTCACTTTAAAACCACTGCTCGCAATTCCCTCCTTCACTTCACAAGTTTTCACCCCAGATCACTGCGAGAGAATCTCCCCTACGGCCAGTATCTCCGGCTCCGTAGAAACTGCAGTGAAATAAGAGACTACAAAGCCCAAGCCAGAGATTTAAATGACAAACTACGACAGCGGGGCTATCCAAAATGGATCACAGACAAAGCCAACAAAAGGGCTAGGAATCAGAACCGTGAGGGACTAATTGAAACCCCAGCACGAGAATTGACACAGTCGCCACTTACATGTGTGACCACATACAATGCTGCTTCCCAAAAAGTCACAGAAATCATTCGAAAGAATTGGAAAATATTGAAGACAGGCAATTTTGATTGGGAACCTCCACTCTTTTCCAATAAAAGAGCCCGATCAATCAAAGATGCCATAGTTTCCACCCGACCACAGCCACAACAAAGGCCAGCGCATACTGTCCTCAACGCTTGGGGGCTCCCGGGCGTGGTGGGCCATTTTCCCTGTGGTAACTGCAGTGTATGCCACATCACTGAAACCACCAAAAGCCTCAGTTTGGAACCAGGGAAAATATGGCAATTGAGACAACACACGAACTGTAACACAGAACACGTGATCTACCGCATTACCTGCCCCTGTAACCTCATCTATATTGGCATGACTAATCGCAAGATCAAGACCAGGATCTGCGAACATCGCAGCACCATACGCTGTAAAAGAAATACAACCCGCATGACAAACCACTTCATTGAAGTGGGCCATACGACCAATGACATGCGCTGGGTCATAATAGAAGCACTGGACCCTAGCCTACCCAATATCGAGAGCCGCCTTCTGGAGAAAGAGCAAAGATGGGTTTATCGCCTGTCCAGTGACAAAACTGGCCTCAACGACAACATTCCTTGGAACAGTCTCAGGAGAACATAATTCCCGTCTCACTATATTCTTGCCCACTTTCTATTGAGCATTCTTTCTGTAGCCAAGTCCTTGCGGTGATGGTATCGTCACATGACATTTTCCATCTACCCATGACTTCATAACTCTTTTTGAGGCCCCAACTTTGGGCCCCTGGCACACCTTTGCCATGCACCCTTTTGTCTTTTTCTTCGCATTTCTATTAGTGCATGTTTCTTTTTCTCCTTCAGAGTCTTAGTCATTCTGCTTTTAGTGAAATGAGCACTTTTCCATTTCTGAACCATTCCAATATGGCCGCCCTCTTTTCTACCACACACCAGCACCATTGCGCATGTGCACTCGTCTCATCCAGGGCTCCCAGTAATAGCCGAGTGACTGCGCTCGGTAAAACTTTCCTCTACGAGCATTTCGGCACGCTCCCCATGGAGCCCAAGGGCTTAAATAGCTTCCTTCCTCCCGGGTCACTCACCAGCCGGGATGCAGGGATACCGCACTAGGTTCTCCGTCAGGCTCCTTCTCGATACCAAGTAAGGTTGCGTAACTTTCTCCTTTTTCCACAGCAGCATTCTAGCACACTCGTGCTTCCGTGCTCATTCTATATTTCTTTTCACCAGATTCGGTCATCGGATGTGACCCTTTCCCGAGTCCTGATCGGCTGCCCATTTTCACACATAGTGTAATTATGCCTTAAATGTATAGCGTTGCCCACAGAAGCTCTCCTTTTTAACTGTTTTTAATATAGTCCCAGCGCGCTGCGTGATCACTAGTGTTAACTAGCACTGCTGCACGCACCGCATGACTACATGTGTCCACACTTGATAGGCACTACCGCCACTGTAGATTTCACAGTGCCCCACATGTCCACCATTTACGGTGGTTTTTGGATCATCCACAGTTCTAGAGTGCCGACTTCTGACTATTTATGTCTAGTTCACCACTCTGCATAAATATAGCGACTCGATCTCACTGGGAGCTTTACAGCTTCTTAGCATCTATAATACTGGTGCGATCAACATAGGCTGCTTGTCACTCTTCGCATGCAGCATGTTTCTCACGACTTTATAAACCATACGTACAATCACAGGGTCGGTCCATGTACCAGCCCATAGTACCGATGTAAGATTGCATTTTATGTTGCTTAATAATAATGCTTATATATGTCTTGTGCCGTCTCTTTCTTCCCACAGGTTTTTTTGTGTCCGTAAGTACGGAGACATTTAGTCCACACACCTTAGCGCGTGTGTAGGTACCATTTTACTCCTTTCACGTGGCACTACTCACTTTGCCACTCACTTTTTTCACCACACGGTCCTGAAGAAAGCCCCTCGTACTTCCCATTGTGGGCTGAAACATGTTGACCACACACTTAGTCAACTAGGGATAACTATTCTAGTTGCACCACACTTATTTTTAACCATATCCTGAGCCGCCACTAATAAAAGTTTACAGGCAAGGATTCTCAGAGATATTTTTAATTTACATCACATCTCACATATACACCAACCAGCTCCGCTGTAATCAGGCGTCGTAGCACAACCGGGCGGCATTCGGCCACCCGGTTGGGACCCCAATGATGAAGCATGACACCAACCAGGTTGGTGTGTGAGGGGTCTTTTAAACAAACCTAGTGGGTCCTTGTACTAACGTAACCAGTGATTGTACCACATCCACATTGAGGGTTCGTCCTTTTGTTTCAGATATCATTATACCGGGGATACGGACGCACCCCTTTTTTTCCCTTGCTCTCTCATTGTTTATACATACCTTTACCCAAAGCCAACAACCATGCGGTTCTCTGATTGTGTCTCTAAGAACCCAGTCCAAGCCTAGGCCAAATAGACTGCAACACCTCTTACTGCGAGACCAGCTAAGGCAAACAAAGCATGGGAATACTGCCTTGGTTTATGGACCTTCGAGGAGTTGACCTTAAGATGAGGCTCTTGTAAAAACAATACTTCAGGGGAGAAGGGACCCAGCCATCTCATCAAAGCACCATATTTGCGTGTATTGACCATACCATTTGCATTGTATGAAAACATTCTAACTTTGTGACTCATTTTCAGACATAATTCATATAAAAAAATATTGTTTCTGAACCCCTCATCCTTATCCAATGGTAACTTAAAAAAAATATGCTCATTTTTTTTATATATGTGCTTACCCCCACCTCTACACCCCATTCTGTGACCCGCCAGTGTCCCCTCAAAAAACATACAAAAAAAGAAACACACAGGGGAAAACCCACCCTCAGTGAGAGGGGAAGTGCCCACAACTCCCCTTCCAGAGTGCGCCTTATTAAGCTGGGTGCCATGACACTGCACCCTTTTGCACCCACACCACACCACCAATGCACACACCAACCCTCCTTTATGGCAATAACAATTAGAGCTTGTTAGAAATCTTTTGAAGAAACTCCTGTGCCTCCAACACATTTCAGAACAGGTGAAATTGATCCTTAACCATGACCTTCAATTTAGATTGCTGCACAATTTCTGCTTGAGCACCCTTTGCTTTAAATAGATAAAGCATTTTGACAAAGTCCTTTCGTCATCTGGCTGCAGAGGCGGACAGATCCGAAAAGATGCGGCAAACTGCCTCTGCTTAATTGCTTTTAACAATACTTGTTCTTTGACTCAGTAGTCCACAAAATTAACCAAAATGGTTTGTGGGTATTTTGAGCTGGGGGTATACTGCATTGGGCCACGATGGGCTCTTATTAATGTCAAATCGCTTCAAAATTCCAGAAAAACATGAGTTTTAATAAATGTATTGACCCACTGAAGCCTTTCTTGACCCTCATAGCCCTCCGGAATACCTACAATGCGCAGATTGGACCGGCAAGATTGATTTGCAAGTTCCTCTATCCTATTTTCCTGCGCGGACTGTTGTTTATGGAACTGGCCAATCTCCTTCTGCATCGTAACAAGCTGATCCTCCAGCTCAGAAATCTGGAATTCAGCCTCCTTTAGCATCTCTGGAAGTTGGGCGATGGAATCTCAATCTTAGACAGCCTGGCATGTTAAGCAGCAGTTTCTGGCCCTTGGGAGGCCCTCAATTCCCTGATCTCATCCAGGATGGGATTGAGCATACTTTTGACATCCAATTGCACAGTCAGATTTTTAACGCCCTGCTGATAAACCTCCTACTGCAACTCAGCCACTAATTCACCTAACTCCCCATCTCTAGCTCAGCTCCCAATCTACTCAACTGCAAAGATCCAGATACAGCCTCCTGAAGATCCAGTAAAGACAGTTGGTGAGAATTTGGATTACCCATTAAAAATGAGGCAGGTACTAGTGAGGGAGAGGAAGAATCATTTGACTGTGAGTCATCCAATGCAACAGCCCCGGTGCCTGATTTATTTTTTTGAAAGAGAGGATATTCCTTAACTGTGCCTAGGCCGAGGCTGAGGCCTTGGCTCGACTCAGACTCTAAAGATGTCATAGCTGTATCTCCCCTGACCACCTACTTGGGAGAGAGAGTCCCAGTATCCACGAGATTCTTGCCACCCTGCAAAGAAAGTAAACCAGATACTTTGAGATCCGAATCTTTAGTGGCATCTGGAGATGTCACATTGTCATCAAGGTTTACTGAACCAGCAGCAATCATTAACTCCTTTCGTAGCAAGGAAGTATGGTTGGCCCACGCCGCTGCCTGACCTTACCCTTTGTGCCGGAGCTGAGGCCTCTGAATTGGCGGAAGTGCCCAAAGCCTTAGAATGCTTGTGCATAGTCAACAGACTCCACCTTAAGATGTATTGCAGGAAAAACCAATGGAGCCAGAGAATCTTTAGGAGACCTCAAGATGCCAGAATCTATCCAGCGATCCCCCGAACCTGGTGGTAAATCTAGTGCCTCTTAATGACAACACTGAGCAGAGATCACTTACCCTCCCAGCGAGAAACCTGGCGGTTCAGCCCTCACTCCTGTCTCCTCCAGTGGGCGCCAGCCTGGCACGCAATTTGGTCCTCGGCATATTGTAGACCAGCAGAAGTGCATGAGAGAGAGCCTCCTTCATGAACAACGAGGCATCAAGGATCGGTGTGATTAATTCAGACTTCTCCTTTTCATGCATGAGCCTGTTTTGTCAAGGCTCAATCTTTCACTTTTTGCAGGACCTGGAGAATCCAGGGTGCCATTATTGTCTGAAGTAACTGCTCAGCGCTGTCCTCAAACTCTCTGAAGCACAAGACACTGTTCCAGGCACATTCAAATCTGACCCGCAGACTTATGTCTGAGCCGCTGGTCCGAAATGCCACTGACGCTGTGTTAATTACAGTCACTGCAGTGCGGTGAAGGATAGGCAGCCAACCAAGCTCCTGGCATGTTAATTCCGACCTGTGGACTTATGGCCAAGGCACGGGTATGAAATCGTTGATGCTGTATTTAATTTGCAAAGGGAAATAGAGGGGGTGCTTAGGACGTGCACTGTTCTTATGATACTTTCAGAAATCACCACCTTTAATTATTAAGTGGTTGTGGTGCTTTTATTTCACCTTTTCTTATTTCATTCAAAATACGAACTATTACGACATTTGATTCATGTCATAGAGGAAGACACTGTACAATATTCAAAATTACAGTTAAACATTGACATAAAGCACATTACAAACAGAAATACTTTAAAGAACCACATCAATGAACAAACAAGTGTGTACAAAAACAATATGACAAACATCAGACCAGTCCTTATTTGTATGGCAGTGCAAATGATTGATACTTGTTAAACAAGCAACATGCCAGATGTAGCTAGATCAACCGAGGTTACAACAGACAGAAAGTCCTGTTTGTATATGGTACATTCCATAAGCTGGTAGTGGCTGTTACTAGCTGTGAGGGGGGTCGACGCTTTTCTGAACCCAATACATTCTAAGGGTTCTCCTCAGGACCTGGACAGGGTCGGACACTATTGAAGTGGAGGAGTCAGGAATTGCCTGTGGTTTAGTAGCACCTGTTGAAAACTGGGTTGGACTGTGTGCTCTGTTAATGATTTAGTCTCAGCAAAGGTTTTCAGTTCCGGGTAACGTGCTGAATATTCAATTGGATGCGATGCGAGGGTCAAAAAGGTCGCAGACACTAGGCAAATCTGTGATGGCTTGAATCGGAAATTCGATCTATACCTCTATTTTCTAACTGCCATTGTTGCGTGAAATTGGAGCTGTTAAATGTGTTCCAAACTCTCCAAACCGCTTCTTTGTATGCTCGTGAATGTGTAGCGTCTGTTTTTTGCCAGTTACCTCAGTCATCACCGGAGTCAGGGAGAATTTTTTAGACACCTAGCTGTGTCCCCTGGGCTGATTGGTTGGCCCAAAAGTTATCTCCCGTTTCAGGGATGTAATATTGTTCTGTGGTAGGTTTTCTTATTATGTCTGTATCCACTCTGTCCTTATTTTTTCAGAGTTAAAACCGCCAGAAAGGTCGGAAAAAGCAAAGGTTCCTCGGATCAACGGAGTCTCAGATAACTTTTGGGCCAACCAATCAGCCCAGGGGACACAGCTAGGTGTCTAAAAGTAATGGAAGCTGAATAAAAGGGGAAGAAGTGTTATGATTGGAAAAAAACTTCTTATTTAGAACATACTCTTATCTTTACCAACCAGGAGCCCCTAGAACAATCCGATGGGATTTGTAAGCCAATCATCTGTATGGCCACATGAACAATTAGAGACTATTGAGATGCTCTACTTTTAAAAAACCGATATTAACTACACCAGCAAGGATATAACAGTGTTCAAAAGAGGAGTAAATCCCTGATCTAGAGTCCTGAAGAAGGTGGTACTTCAGTTCGTCTTCACACCACCGAAACGCGTCGACGCCTGCTTTTCTTGAAATCCAACTGTATAAACGCCTGGGAAAGGAATAGTTATTCAACCAGGGTTTTTATTTATTTATACGTTTACAGTGTTGGATCTTGGTGTTCAACAGTCTGTATAAAACTGTACCAATAGGGTCTCTTCTTATTTGGTTAAAACATTTTTTGTTATTGTTATTGCACCATATTTTGTTATATTTAGCATTCAATGTATTAGGATGTACAGTTTATGCTATGCATACATTTTTAATAATGTGTTGGTTTCTTTTAAAAAATGTATTGGTTGTTCTTTTAAACACTCTGATTTACAGAGTTTTCCAGATTTAAAAATAAACAAATATTTGTAAGTATTACATCTCTATTTGGGGTATGTTTTGGTTTAACATGTTGACACAGTAAGAGTTGTATGTTAAGTGTGTGTGATTGGTTTAAGAGCAATAGCTCGGGTGTTACTTTATTTAACCAAGGGAAAATTATTTCTCTTTACTGGGATGAAAGAGGACCTGTGCGGTTCAAGGGCCTGCTTTGAAGCCACCCCCACTTCAAAGGCACAAATGGGTATAAGCCCTGAGGCTCTGACCCAACCAAGACAGTAGACTACTGGACCTGTGAAGAACTCTGCCAGGAGTAAAGACTGCTGTAATTATAATAATAAATAAACCGGTATTTGTAAAGTGCAAACTAATCACCCCTAAGGGTCTCAAGGCGCTGGGGGCAGTCGGGAAGACTAAGCAAGCTATTGCCCAGAGTCACATGGTGCTGGGCTAACCTGCCACCGGTGATCGAACCGTGTGCCCCGTGTTCCGGAGTCAGCCGCCCTGGCCGCTGCATCGCACCTCTGTGCTACAAGTGCTACACTGCTGTGCTACAAGGATTGGCACTCAGCTGACTGACTGTTCTGAAGAAACTGCTTGTCTGCTTTGCTGTGCTGCCCTGCTGCCTATCTGGAGGACTTGTACTGCAGCCTGCCAATTTGGGGGGTAACATACTCCCAGGACTGGAAGTCATCAGCAGATCAGGCAGCAGTATGACTTCATGAAACCTGTCCCTATCCCCAAAGGAGCTGGCAGACAGGAGGGAGGAGAGAAAACTAAAATTGGATCTTGCCAAATTAGACAAAGAGCAGGTCCTTGCTGAATTGGAGAAGGAGGAGGCAGTGAGGAAAGAAAGCTGGCCATGGAAGAAAGATAAATGACCCATGAGCGCTACATAAGAGATGGACATCAGAGCCCTGAGAGAGGGGTCCAGCAACAGCAATGGTGGCAGCATATCTGCAGTGTCCACTGGTGAGTCCAGAGTCAGGATACCCAAAGATTTGGTGCCCAGCTATGTGTTCTGGGTGACATAGATAAATGGTTTTCAGCCTATGAAGTGGCTCTGAGAGTGCACAAGGTCCCAGGGGAGTTCTGGGATGGCAGTCTAAGAAGGTATATGCCCACTGTGGGGAGGGACACACTCATCATACTAGAGGTAGAGGACCAGACATGCTACACTACAACAAAGGTCATCCTAGTCAGCAAGTTTGAACTGACCCCTCAGAGATATAGGCTCAGATTCAGGGGCAGCCACAAGATCTCCTCACAAACATGATGAATTTCTTGCATTATGCCAGCAAGGACCTGAAGGGCTGGATGAGGGGCAGCAAGTTTGATGATTATTCATGGCTGTAAACCTTGATTTTGAAGGAGCACGTGCTTTATATTTGTTTTCCAGAGATGCGCCGACACCTAGTTGATAGCATGTTAACCCTAGAAAATTTGCTGAGGAGGCAGGCATCTGGGTCAGCATCAGAGTGTCCAAGATGGCCTCTGGGGCGGACTCCCAAAAGGGTGGTCAGAGTTCCCACCAGAAGAAGGATGGGGAGATAAAAAGACATACAGGCACATGCATCAAAGTAGGCTTTTGCGAGTCCTTAATTGCGATAATTAAGGACTCGCAATTAAGGACTCGCAAAAGCCTATGCATGTAGGAATCGCTAATAAATTAGCGATTCCTTCACATTCCTTATTTGCGACTCGCAAATTGCAAGTCGCAAATAAGGAATGGCGTCCCATTCATTCCTATGGGCCTGCAGGCCCATAGGAATGAAAGGGAAAGTGCAGGCGCAATTTGCGAGTACCAATAGGTACTCGCAAATTGCGCATGCAATTTCAAGGGTGCAGGGGTGTCAAAAGGACAACCTGTTGCACCCCTGAAATTGTTCCATGCACATATGTTGCGCACACCCATGTCCCAAGGACATGTGTGTGTGCAACCTACAACTTGAAAAATGCACTTTAGTGCATTTCTCAGTTTTTGCAAATTACCATGATGTTCAACTTCATGGTAAATTGCGCCCCCTAGTAGCGAAATCGCTAATTTTTTTACTTTGTTGCATTGCATTTAAGGAATCTCAATTGGCGATTCCTTAAATGCAATCGCAATTTAAGCAATCGCAATTTAGAGATTACTTAAATTGCGATTTTTGCATTTGGGATGATGCATCCCAAATGCAAAAATACCGGTCGCAAAGGGGCAGATTCTGAGAATCTGCCCGTTTGCGACCGGTTTTTCTTTTGATGCATGTGGCAGATAGTTCTCTAAAGGCCCCCAAAACAACTCATATGGGAGAGTCTGGTTCTCATTCCCAATCTGGTCACTAGAGGAGAAACTACCCTGACAGAAATCAGCAGCCCAAGCCCATCAAAGGCTATGAGTGCTACGAATATGGGCACTACAGGGGGGATCCCAAGTGCACAAAAAGAGCACCACCTTCCACTGGAGGAAATAATCCAGGGGTGGCTAGGGTAGTGCTGGGGAAGGAGCTTGTCCTAGTTAATGGGGGGTGGAGGGGTAGTGGGGTTATTCATGTTCCCTCAAGTACAACAAAGTAAAGGCAATGGGTCACCATCAATGGTGTTGAGGTTATGAGGGATACAGGTGCCAGCATGGCTACAGTAAAGAGTCAGCTGGTATCCCCAGAGCAGGTAATTCCAAGTGCATTCCACCAAGTCGTGGTGGCTGACAACAGAGAGGGTCTCTACCCAGTGGCCCTTGTTGCATTTGATCAGGGGGGTTCAGGTCTTCTGAAGGATGCTGTGAGCCCTGCCGTGCCTGTGGAGTGTTTGTTGGGTAATGTCCTTGAGACCACTATCTGGAAGGAAGTGGAGCTTAAGGCTCAAGTGGAGATGCTAGGGTTATCTCAGGCGATCGGTGCAATGACAAGATCCATTGCTATCCAGCATGGGAGTCAAAAGGACTGGAGCCTGGAACAATGGCCCAGCCAGCTGCTAAAATGGGAAGGGCGTGGGAAACCAGCCCCTGAATTTCTTCCCAGTGAGGTGGATGGGGCATCTACGGTTGCCGCTCCGTAGCCCTATGAGGAGGGCACTGCTTCCTTTGGTGACCTACCTACACCATGCTGGATGGCATGTAAAAGGAAAACCCACCAAGAAGTAGTTCTGTAGAGCAAAAGGGGAGTGTCCAACAATTGAGGCCATGAAGAAACAGGCTGAAGACCAAAAGGCAGGTGATGTCTCTGGGCGTTATCACATTTACTGGGAGGACAACCTCCTTTTCAATTAGCTAAAAGCTCCTGTGCATGAGACAACAAGGGCCCTGGTGGTCCCCCAATGCTACAGGGCCTTCCCAATGGAGCTGGATCACGAGATTCCCCTGGCAGGACACTTGGCCCAAGACAAGAACTTTGCAAGGATTGTCCCACACTTTTATTGGCCCAGGATAATGTCTTCCTCAGACGCTTTCTAAAGGACTTGTGTAACCTGCCAGGCCAGTAGAAAGACAGATGCTGAAAGACCCCCTTTAAACCCTTGCCTGTCATTGGCACACCCTTTGAGCGGATGGGCATTGGCATTGTTGGGCCTATGGATCCCTAGACTGCATGAGGCAACAGGTGTATCCTGGTTCTGGTGGGTCATACAACTAGGTAAATAGAGGTAATTCCTCTGAGGACCATAAACCTGTAGTGGCAAAAGCCTTGATGGGGAATTTTACCCAAGTGATTTTTCCCAGGGAAGTTGTGTCTGACAGGGGCACAAACTTCATGTCTGCATACTTGTAGTCAATGTGGAAGGAGTGTGGGGAAACCTACAGGTTCTCAACTCCTTACCACCCCGAAACAGATGGGTGTGTTAAGAGATTCAACAAGGCCCTAAAGGGCATGATTAGGGTCCTACCTGAGGCCTAGAGAAATAAGTGGGACATCATCTTCCCATGCCCGTTGTTTGCCTACGGAGAGGCATTACAGAAGGAAGTGGGCTTTAGCCCATTTGAGCACCCTAATAGAGGACCTCTGGGTTTGGTTAAGGAAGGGTGGGAGCAAGCTTACAGGAAGATTCCACAGAATGTAGTGAGCTACATGCTGGCCTTCAAGAGCCCAATGGCTAAGTTGTGGAAGCAAGATTTAGATAGTCAGGCTGTGATGAAAGAGCGGTATGACCAAAATTCTACTGCTGTGGATTTGCAGCCTGGGCATAAAGTTTGGGTTATGGAACCTGTGGAACCCAAGGCACTCCAGGACCGCTGGACTGCACCTTATGAAGTGATTGAGAAGAAGAATAAGGCCACCTACCTGGTGGACCTTAAGACCCCCAAGCTTCAGACCTTAGCCTCAAACCCCACTTTGAGAGATCTGAGATCACCATGCTGTTGGTGCCAGATGGAGAAGAGGAAGAGGAGAGTGAACCTCTTCCTGACTTTGTGGAGTTCAAGAAGACGGATGGGTCTTTGGAAAGAGTAATCCTTTCCCTCGAGCTAACTCCTGAGCATCAGAGGGACTGTCACCAAGTGTTGGGACAGTACTCCGCTCTGTTCTCCCTTATTCCTGGGACTACCCACCTGTGTACCATGATGTGGACACAGGAACAACCTCCCTGTTAAGAATAAGTCTTACAGGTTGACGCATAAAGTGAGGGCCGGCATTAAGAGTGAAGTCTCTAAAATGCTGGAGTTGAGGGTGATAGAACCCTTAAATAGCCCCTGGGCCAGTCCTGTGGTTCTGGTACCAGAAGCTGCCCCACTGGCCACCAAGCCTGAACTGAGGTTCTGTGTGGATTATAGAGGGCTAATTTCTGTGACAAAGAACATTTCTCATCCCATCCCCCTTGCTGGTGAGCTTTTTGAAAGGTTATGAGCTGCCCAGAACTTAAGTACTTTTGATCTTACATCAAGGTACTGGCGGATCGCCCTAACAGAATGTGCTAAGGAGAGGTCAGCCTTCTCTATTCCAGAGTGCAACTACCATTTTTGTGTGATGCCCTTTGGACTAAAAAATGCCCATGCCACCTTCCAGCGGTTGGTACACCGGGTACTTGCTGCTATGGAGGCCTTCTCAGCTGCTTATCTGGATGGCATAACTCTCTTCCGTAGCAGTTGGAAGGACAGCCTTTTTCACCTCCAGGAAGTGCTTTAGGCTCTGCAACAGGCAGGCCTAACTATCAAAGCAAATAAGTGCCAGATAGGGCATGGGTCTGTAGTGTACTTGGAACACCTGGTGGGCAGGTGTAAGGTGCAGCCCCTCCAGACCAAGATAGAGATTGTCATGGCCTGGGAGTCCCCAAAACCAATACTGAGGTCAGAGCATTCTTGGGCGTCATTGGGTACTACAGGCGGTTTGTCAAGGGATATGGCACCATTGTTGCCCCCTTGACCGAGCTGACTTTGTAGAAGCAGCCCAGAAATGTAATTTGGGCAGAGACATGCTGAGCTACAATTGACTCCCTGAAGCAGGCCATGTGCACAGCCCGTGCTCAGGACCCATGACTTCTCCAAGATGTTTGTTGCTCAGACAGATGCCTCAGAACATGGCATAGGGGCAGTTTTATCACAGCTCAATGAAGAGGGTCTGGAACACCTGTAGCCTTCATCTCCAGAGGGTTACTCCCCAGGAAACAGAGGTGGAGTGCTATAGAGAGAGAAGATTTTGCTGAGGTCTGGGCATTGAAGACAATGAGGCCATACCCGTTTGGCATGCACTTCCTGATTCAGACTGACCGCAGGTGATCTCAGGTGGCTCATGCAAAAGATGGGTAAGAATCCAAAATTGTTGAGGGTGGAACACTGACTAGGAGTATGCCCCGCCAATGCTGATGGCCTATCCAGGTTTCCCTCCTTAGTGATGAGAATTACCTAAAGGTTGGGGAGATCTCCCCACTTTCAGCTGCGGGGGACACATGTTAAAACTGTAATCCTTAGGGTGGTCTTCCCTCAAGGTTTTGCCTGCTTACCTCCAGTTTTTGCTGTATCGTTTTGTTGGCTCTGAGCACTTGACCATTGCTAAGGTTCATGTGCTTTTTCAGCTAAACAAGGTGACATTGGTGTACATCTGATTAACATATTTAGTTTACTTATAAGTCCCTTGTAAAGTGGTATACCATATGCCCAGGGTGCCACCCACAAAAGTAGCCTGTGTGTGCAGTTTACTGCCAGTTCAATTTGGCATTTAAAACCACTTGTCAAGCCTTAAAATCCCCTTTTATTACACATAAGATACCCCTTAGGTAGGCCCTAGGTAGCCCTATGGGTAGGGTGCTGTATAACTATAGGGTAGGACATGTACTGCTACGTTTTACATGTCCTGGTAGTGACAAACAGCTACATTTGTTTTTCACTACTGAGAGGCATACTCCTCTCATAACCTAGCATTGGGAATTCCTTAAAACTCTTTTAAGCTGCAATATCTAATTAGAAAGGAGTAGCTGCATCATGTTTCATATCTTTGGAATGGTAATGATATATCCTCTTTACTGGTAACGTTGGATCTAACATTACTGTTTTGGAAATGACACTTTTAGAAAGTGGACATTTCTCTGCTCTTACTGCTCCATTTGCCTTGCAGCCTGTCTCCAATACACATCTGGGATGGGTGACAGAAACACTTTGTGAATTCCCTCTAGACAGCTACAAACACAGGAAGGGTGGGTGTGACAGAGAACTCATCGGCATTCATCTACATGCTGATAGCTCTTTCTGGTCAGGAAGAAGTGGGGGGAGCTGACACTTACACCTGAATAGGCAGTGTCATGTTCCCACACAAAGGGCTGGTTACCCCCCACAGATAGCCAGGCAGACCGGGCTAGGATGAAAGGGGACATGTGCAGTGCAAGGGGCTGCTTTGAAGTCACCCCCTCTTCAAAGACACAACTGGGTATAAGTACTAGGGCTCTGACCATACCAAGACAGTACACTGTTAGACCTGTGAAGAGCTCTGCCAGAAGTAAAGACTGCTTTGCTACAAGGGTTGCCACTCTGCTTGACTGACTGTTCTTAAGGAACTGCTTCTCTGCTTTGCTGAGCTGCCCTGCTGCCTGCTGATCTCTGCCCTGCTGAGGACAAGGACTTGACCCATCTCACTTGAACCCAGAGTGCCTCCAAGGGCTGTATGGCTTGCTCCTTGTTTTCTGAAGTCTCAGGGCCATCAAAGACTGCCTACAAACTCTGCTTCTGCTTCTGGACTCTGCCATCTGTGCGTTCTCCCTTGCCTGGGGAGCCATTCCAGTCCTAGGCCTTGGAAGTGGGTTCTGCAGCTGTTTTTGCCTCAAAATGGATGCATGAATGACTTTGTGTTGATTGGAACCAATGCATTGTCCTTCAATGCAGAGGCACGAGCTGATCGACGACCTCACCTTCGACAGACTACACGGCTCGACACCGATGGACAGTGAAGCTAGACATCGACACAGTGTCTGCTTCATACAGGGGTTCGACACTGAAGCTTTCCTTGACTGCGTGGATCTGTGCTGATGCTTCTCCTCCATCCAAGGGATCGACGACAAAGTGGAGCGTCCTCGACTCCTCACATCGAGTCGACGCTTGTTCCATCCAAGGTACTTTGTCAGCGGGACCTGTCTGAGTTCTGCTGGAGCTGGGCTACACTTCATTGCGGTCGGCCTGAACTTTGGATCTACCCCAGTCTAGCATGATCTCAAGTAACCCCTTAGCGCTATTGACTTCTAAGTACTACTTTTGGTTTATTCTTTAAAAATTCATAACTCCAGTTCTACTTATGGGATTTTTGTATTTTTTTGTCTTGTTTTACTCATAAAATTATTTTCGATTTTTCTAAACCTGTGTGGAGTATTTTTGTGGTGTTTTCATTGTGTTACTGTGTGTGTGTGTGTGTTTCACAAATATTTTACACTTTGCCTCTTTAGATAAGCCAGATGGCTCTGTGCCAAGCTACCGGAGGATGAGTACAGGTTAGCTTATAGTGCGCATCTAGCTTACCTTGACTAGGATTTCGGTCCCTACTTGGACAGGGTGCGTACCTCTGCCAACTAGAGACCCAATTTGTAACACTTACTCTCCAATACTGTATATGCTAGATGATTATTTCACTTTTATATGCCACCACAGTGCTGAATCTCAACCAACAGGATAAGCTTCAAGCTTCAGCAACAAGCACATTCCTTTAACAGTAAACAGTGAGGGCTGGGCAAATGTTGTATTTCTCAGTTCTTGGTAGGACAAAGCTAATCCCAGGACAAATCTGCTGGTTTTTCCTAAAATGGGATAAATGTTGATGCAAACTGAAGATGGTATAACATAGTGGCACACGGACTGCTGCAAAATTTCTGGCCAGCATGTTATTGCTAGCCGTTGCAGCAGGTCTAGGTTGACTTGCTGTCAGCATCCCATCATCCAATCACTATCAATCAAAAACATGGTCTCCCAACTGATTGGTTGAGAGGTGAGCAATCAGAATGATAAAAGAACAGTATCTTGCAGCAATACAAGGAGGACATGCAGTAAAACACTTGCAGTATTCTTTGTGCACAGCATCTTCTAATTTCATTAATTCACCTTCAGAGATGTATTTTCGTCTTTTTTTCCTTGTTGCCAAGAACAAAAATTAATTTCTCCCACCTTTAGTAATAACCCATCTAATGATGCAGTTGTTATCAATGCAGGCACATTGAGTTAGGCTGAAAATGCTTCTTTCATCAGTCATCGTGCTAGCAGGTCTAAGGGCCTTATTTTGTCGGTCCATGAACAGCCATACCTGTGGTAGCGGTCCGACCGCCGTATTACAAGATTGTCGGATTGCCTTTGCAAAATCCGTGGTCAAACCACCGACACCACAAGCACACCGCCCACCACCGGGGTCGCGGTTGGGGAAAAGCAGCTGCCATAGGGCAATATTGAGGAGTCTCACCACCGTCCATATAACGAGTTGGCTTTCCGACAACTCGACCGTGGCGGTTGGATCACTGTCTTCAGGTCAGCGGAAACAAAGGATTTGGAATGCATACTACCTCCTTTCCTGTTCTTCGAGGCAGAGTTCAACAGGGATCCCTTTCTCCAGGTACCCCCTTCACAGCAGCATCTTTAGCCTGAGGAATACGACCGTGTTTGCGGCGATATGCAGGCAAGTCCTTTTTGTACCGTAAACACATTGCCTGAACCACCCATGTATGGGCCGGAGTCCAGCAATGGGTAGGTGGTACTTTTCCACATGTATCATGCATGTGTGTGCATTCGACACATATACAGTCGAAATGCTCACACAGGCATCGATATATATGGAAAACCATTCCCCAAAGCCGCAAGACTGCTGCTGCGACACCGCGGGCACCACGGTCAACTTGTAATATGGCGGTCAGAAGACGCCCAGCACTGCGGTCTTCTAGAGGCCATGGCATTTAAGCGGTCAGACCGCCAAACTCATAATCGGGCCCTTATTCTGCTGGAAATTAAGTTTGTCCTCCAGATAATGCCTTGTTCTCTCTTCTCGTGGGCAGGGTAGCAGCATAGCTGTACAGTGTATTTGACTTAG
The DNA here is from genome assembly GCA_963921515.1 of Calotriton arnoldi. Taxonomy (NCBI): domain Eukaryota; kingdom Metazoa; phylum Chordata; class Amphibia; order Caudata; family Salamandridae; genus Calotriton; species Calotriton arnoldi. Next base: position 436,612 of record CAWUFW010002309.1, read on the forward strand.
TCTTAGCCTCAAGGGGAGCAGCAGGGCGTTACAGGTTTTTTTTCCAGTCAAAAGAGAAAACACTCTATTGACTACAGAGAGTCACTAATATCGAAACGTAATCAGCAACTGATGAAAACTCTGAGCCAATCACATGGTGTGCCATATGCAAAACCCATATGTACAGTCTATCAGTGCAGAATATAACTTTCATAATATCCTTTTACTGCAAGTGAGAGGAAAGCGCCAAATGTTTTTTGTGAGTTATAGTGCAAACACAACCCACAGTTCCCAGCTCAGCACACCATAAAAAAGGATGTCACACTTGGTTTCAGGGATGGGCATTATAGTAGGGAAAGGACAGAGATCCTGAGAAGAGGTAGTCCCCTTTAACCCCAGAAGTCACTGAAACTAGCTAGTACTGCAAGATAACGTAATTTACAAATAATAGGGGCAATTTACAAGCCCATTGCGCCTCCGGTGCATCACATTTCTTTAAGCACTGGTGGCACAATGGGCCTGTCCATATTTACAAGGCCACGTAAAGTCACGCTGCATGACTTTTCATGGCATTGTAAATATGGACCCCTTTCACGCATTACTCTGCATGAAAGGGGCGTTCCATTGGTGTTGCTCTGGGTGTTTCCACTCAGCATCCATAGAACTTGATGTATTCCCAGATTTACAACATTTTGTAAAACTGGGAATGTGTCAGAATCCTACACCTCACCAGGGGAGGCATAGGAATGGCGCAACGAGGAGTAATACTTTTATTTCTCCTCATTCTGCAGCATGCATAGAAAGAGGAAAATGCCATTAATTATTGTTTTTGTGCAGGAAGGTGTTCCTTCCTGCACAAAAACATTCATCCCCACAGCGCAGGCACCCTTGCAAAATGACACAAGGGTGCCTGCACTGGTGCATGGCAGCCAATTGTGCGCCAGGACAGGGGAAAGCACAAGAATGAGTTGTATTGTTGTTAATACGACGCATCCCTGTGCTTCGAAAATGATGCAACATGGTGCAGCTAAATGACTTGTGGCGCCGCGCTGCGTCATTTCCTTGTAGATGAGCCCAAGTATTTTGGGGACTTTGACTTTCTGAGAGTAGCGAGGTTGAAAAGACGAAAATGATGCGATATGAAGCACAATGTTGGATAACTGCTGCACAATGCTAAGGCACAAAATACATTACCTAGTCAGCACTGTAACTATTTTTTATGAGAAATAAGACTACGGGCCTGATTTAGAGTTTGGCGGACAAGTTACTCTGTCACAAACATCCAACGGTACTTGTAATACAACAGAGGGGATTTCCCTCACATTTGTGACGGAGTTACTTGTCCACCAAACTCTAAATCAGCTCCAATGTTTTGTTAGGTACTTCTGTTTAGTACTAATGTAATAATGGTTCTGTAGAGAAATGTAGACTACAATGGTTTTAAGACACTTAGTGTCAGGAGAACAATCTGGATAATTTAAGGGTTCAGGACTTAATCAACACACAGTAGCAAGATCAAGATAAGGGTGAAGAATGCAATAAATCCTAAGTACATTGTCTGGTTTCTACATGCAAGTAATATTGCTCTGTAAAATATTCTTATATTTTCTGTCAGTTTGTGCATATAAGCTGACACATTAATGATTCTGGAGTGTCCATTGGTCCCTCCATCATAGGAGGGATAGTTTTGTGAAAGAAATGATCTTCCATACTTTAAGTTCCTCCAAATACTAGATGATGTTATGCTATCATCGCACTCTAAATAAGGTCCTTAGTCTGAGAATGGGAGGGGGGGGGAGCACACTGCTGACCTCCCAGCACAGTTCGCCCCTTAGCATTCTGGTAAATGCAGTTTGTAGTGCATGCTTACTTGGTATTTTGCTGGAGTGTTCCACCAAAGTTGGTGCAGATTAGTGCTGTCATCTCTAGACACATGTGTTTCTGGATTTTATCCGTCATCAGTAGAGATCAAAAACAATTTTCTTCTGGGGTTGCTGAGCAGGCTGCCACAATTCTTACAGGTCTCAGTACCTCTCACATGCGCACATGTGCATCTCCACTAGCTCGTCAGCTCAATGGCTCAAGGGAGCCTTTTAAACAGGAAGGGGTGGGAGCACACTGCTGACCTCCCAGCACAGTTCGCCCCTTAGCATTCTGGTAAATGCAGTTTGTAGTGCATGCTTACTTGGTATTTTGCTGGAGTGTTCCACCAAAGTTGGTGCAGATTAGTGCTGTCATCTCTAGACACATGTGTTTCTGGATTTTATCCGTCATCAGTAGAGATCAAAAACGATTTTCTTCTGGGGTTGCTGAGCAGGCTGACACAATTCTTACAGGAATCAGTACCTCTCACAGGCGCACAGGTGCATCTCCACTAGCTCGTCAGCTCAATGGCTCAAGGGAGCCTTTTTAAACAGGAAGGGGTGGGAGCACACTGCTGACCTCCCAGCACAGTTCGCCCCTTAGCATTCTGGTAAATGCATTTTGTAGTGCATGCTTACTTGGTATTTTGCTGGAGTGTTCCACCAAAGTTGGTGCAGATTAGTGCTGTCATCTCTAGACACGTGTTTCTGGATTTTATCCGTCATCAGTAGAGATCAAAAACGATTTTCTTCTGGGGTTGCTGAGCAGGCTGCCACAATTCTTACAGGTCTCAGTACCTCTCACAGGCGCACAGGTGCATCTCACTAGCTCGTCAGCTCAATGGCTCAAGGGAGCATTTTTAAACAGGAAGGGTGGGAGCACACTGCTGACCTCCCAGCACAGTTCAGCCCTTAGCATTCTGGTAAATGCAGTTTGTAGTGCATGCTTACTTGGTATTTTGCTGGAGTGTTCCACCAAAGTTGGTGCAGATTAGTGCTGTCATCTCTAGACACATGTGTTTCTGGATTTTATCCGTCATCAGTAGAGATCAAAAACGATTTTCTTCTGGGGTTGCTGAGCAGGCTGCCACAATTCTTACAGGTCTAAGTACCTCTCACAGGCGCACAGGTGCATCTCCACTAGCTCGTCAGCTCAATGGCTCAAGGGAGCCTTTTAAACAGGAAGGGGTGGGAGCACACTGCTGACCTCCCAGCACAGTTCGCCCCTTAGCATTCTGGTAAATGCAGTTTGTAGTGCATGCTTACTTGGTATTTTGCTGGAGTGTTCCACCAAAGTTGGTGCAGATTAGTGCTGTCATCTCTAGACACATGTGTTTCTGGATTTTATCCGTCATCAGTAGAGATCAAAAACGATTTTCTTCTGGGGTTGCTGAGCAGGCTGCCACAATTCTTACAGGTCTCAGTACCTCTCACAGGCGCACAGGTGCATCTCCACTAGCTCGTCAGCTCAATGGCTCAAGGGAGCCTTTTTAAACAGGAAGGGGTGGGAGCACACTGCTGACCTCCCAGCACAGTTCGCCCCTTAGCATTCTGGTAAATGCAGAATGCTAGGGGCGAACCTTGCCTGAGAGGTCAGCGGTGTGCTCCCACATCCTGTTGTCTATTTAAAGTACTCCCGTGAGTCATTGAGCTGACGAGCTCGTGGATGAAGCACCTGCGCGCCAGTGAGAGGTACCGGACCTGATATAATGTTTGGCAGACTACTCAGCAAACCCCAAAATATAAGACTGTATTCTCTACTGATGACGGTTAATAAACCAGAAACACGTGTCTAGAGATCAGCACTATCTGCGCCAACCTTGGTGAAACACTCGAAAATATCGGAGCGAGCTACAAGAGACAGCATTTACCAGAATGCTAGAGGCGAACCTTGCCTGAGAGGTCAGCGGTGTGTTCCCACATCCTGTTGTCTATTTAAAGTACTCCCGTGAGTCATTGAGCTGACGAGCTCGTGGATGAAGCACCTGCGCGCCAGTGAGAGGTACCGGACCTGATATAATGTTTGGCAGCCTACTCAGCAAACCCCAAAATATAAGACTGTATTCTCTACTGATGACGGTTAATAAACCAGAAACACGTGTCTAGAGATCAGCACTATCTGCGCCAACCTTGGTGAAACACTCGAAAATTACGGAGCGAGCTACAAGAGACTGCATTTACCAGAATGCTAGGGGCGAACCTTGCCTGAGAGGTCAGCGGTGTGCTCCCACATCCTGTTGTCTATTTAAAGTACTCCCGTGAGTCATTGAGCTGACGAGCTCGTGGATGAAGCACCTGCGCGCCAGTGAGAGGTACCGGACCTGATATAATGTTTGGCAGCCTACTCAGCAAACCCCAAAATATAAGACTGTATTCTCTACTGATGACGGTTAATAAACCAGAAACACGTGTCTAGAGATCAGCACTATCTGCGCCAACCTTGGTGAAACACTCGAAAATATCGGCGCGAGCTACAAGAAACTGCATTTACCAGAATGCTAGAGGCGAACCTTGCCTAAGAGGTCAGCGGTGTGCTCCCACATCCTGTTGTCTATTTAAAGTACTCCCGTGAGTCATTGAGCTGACGAGCTCGTGGATGAAGCACCTGCGCGCCAGTGAGAGGTACCGGACCTGATATAATGTTTGGCAGCCTACTCAGCAAACCCCAAAATATAAGACTGTATTCTCTACTGCTGACGGTTAATAAACAAGAAACACGTGTCTAGAGATCAGCACTATCTGCGCCAACCTTGGTGAAACACTCGAAAATATCGGAGCGAGCTACAAGAGACTGCATTTACCAGAATGCTAGGGGCGAGCCTTGCCTGACAGGTCAGCGGTGTGCTCCCACATCCTGTTGTCTATTTAAAGTACTCCCGTGAGTCATTGAGCTGACGAGCTCGTGCATGAAGCACCTGCACGCCAGTGAGAGGTACCGGACCTGATATAATGTTTGGCAGCCTACTCAGCAAACCCCAAAATATAAGACTGTATTCTCTACTGATGACGGTTAATAAACCAGAAACACGTGTCTAGAGATCAGCACTATCTGCACCAACCTTGGTGAAACACTCAAAAATATCGGAGCGAGCTACAAGAGACTGCATTTACCAGAATGCTAGGGGCGAACCTTGCCTGAGAGGTCAGCGGTGTGCTCCCACATCCTGTTGTCTATTTAAAGTACTCCCGTGAGTCATTGAGCTGACGAGCTCGTGGATGAAGCACCTGCGCGCCAGTGAGAGGTACCGGACCTGATATAATGTTTGGCAGCCTGCTCAGCAAACCCCAAAATATAAGACTGTATTCTCTACTGATGACGGTTAATAAACCAGAAACACGTGTCTAGAGATCAGCACTATCTGCGCCAACCTTGGTGAAACACTCGAAAATATCGGAGCGAGCTACAAGAGACTGCATTTACCAGAATGCTAGGGGCGAACCTTGCCTGAGAGGTCAGCGGTGTGCTCCCACATCCTGTTGTCTATTTAAAGTACTCCCGTGAGTCATTGAGCTGACGAGCTCGTGGATGAAGCACCTGCGCGCCAGTGAGGGGTACCGGACCTGATATAATGTTTGGCAGCCTACTCAGCAAACCCCAAAATATAAGACTGTATTCTCTACTGATGACGGTTAATAAACCAGAAACACGTGTCTAGAGATCAGCACTATCTGCGCCAACCTTGGTGAAACACTCGAAAATATCGGAGCGAGCTACAAGAGACTGCATTTACCAGAATGCTAGGGGCGAACCTTGCCTGAGAGGTCAGCGGTGTGCTCCCACATCCTGTTGTCTATTTAAAGTACTCCTGTGAGTCATTGAGCTGACGAGCTCGTGGATGAAGCACCTGCGCGCCAGTGAGAGGTACCGGACCTGATATAATGTTTGGCAGACTACTCAGCAAACCCCAAAATATAAGACTGTATTCTCTACTGATGACGGTTAATAAACCAGAAACACGTGTCTAGAGATCAGCACTATCTGCGCCAACCTTGGTGAAACACTCGAAAATATCGGAGCGAGCTACAAGAGACAGCATTTACCAGAATGCTAGGGGCGAACCTTGCCTGAGAGGTCAGCGGTGTGCTCCCACATCCTGTTGTCTATTTAAAGTACTCCCGTGAGTCATTGAGCTGACGAGCTCGTGGATGAAGCACCTGCGCGCCAGTGAGAGGTACCGGACCTGATATAATGTTTGGCAGCCTACTCAGCAAACCCCAAAATATAAGACTGTATTCTCTACTGATGACGGTTAATAAACCAGAAACACGTGTCTAGAGATCAGCACTATCTGCGCCAACCTTGGGGAAACACTCGAAAATATCGGAGCGAGCTACAAGAGACTGCATTTACCAGAATGCTAGGGGCGAACCTTGCCTGAGAGGTCAGCGGTGTGCTCCCACATCCTGTTGTCTATTTAAAGTACTCCCGTGAGTCATTGAGCTGACGAGCTCATGGATGAAGCACCTGCGCGCCAGTGAGAGGTACCGGACCTGATATAATGTTTGGCAGCCTACTCAGCAAACCCCAAAATATAAGACTGTATTCTCTACTGATGACGGTTAATAAACCAGAAACACGTGTCTAGAGATCAGCACTATCTGCGCCAACCTTGGTGAAACACTCGAAAATATCGGCGCGAGCTACAAGAAACTGCATTTACCAGAATGCTAGGGGCGAACCTTGCCTGAGAGGTCAGCGGTGTGCTCCCACATCCTGTTGTCTATTTAAAGTACTCCCGTGAGTCATTGAGCTGACGAGCTCGTGGATGAAGCACCTGCGCGCCAGTGAGAGGTACCGGACCTGATATAATGTTTGGCAGCCTACTCAGCAAACCCCAAAATATAAGACTGTATTCTCTACTGCTGACGGTTAATAAACAAGAAACACGTGTCTAGAGATCAGCACTATCTGCGCCAACCTTGGTGAAACACTCGAAAATATCGGAGCGAGCTACAAGAGACTGCATTTACCAGAATGCTAGGGGCGAGCCTTGCCTGAGAGGTCAGCGGTGTGCTCCCACATCCTGTTGTCTATTTAAAGTACTCCCGTGAGTCATTGAGCTGACGAGCTCGTGGATGAAGCACCTGCACGCCAGTGAGAGGTACCGGACCTGATATAATGTTTGGCAGCCTACTCAGCAAACCCCAAAATATAAGACTGTATTCTCTACTGATGACGGTTAATAAACCAGAAACACGTGTCTAGAGATCAGCACTATCTGCGCCAACCTTGGTGAAACACTCGAAAATATCGGAGCGAGCTACAAGAGACTGCATTTACCAGAATGCTAGGGGCGAACCTTGCCTGAGAGGTCAGCGGTGTGCTCCCACATCCTGTTGTCTATTTAAAGTACTCCCGTGAGTCATTGAGCTGACGAGCTCGTGGATGAAGCACCTGCGCGCCAGTGAGAGGTACCGGACCTGATATAATGTTTGGCAGCCTACTCAGCAAACCCCAAAATATAAGACTGTATTCTCTACTGATGACGGTTAATAAACCAGAAACACGTGTCTAGAGATCAGCACTATCTGCGCCAACCTTGGTGAAACACTCGAAAATATCGGAGCGAGCTACAAGAGACTGCATTTACCAGAATGCTAGGGGCGAACCTTGCCTGAGAGGTCAGCGGTGTGCTCCCACATCCTGTTGTCTATTTAAAGTACTCCCGTGAGTCATTGAGCTGACGAGCTCGTGGATGAAGCACCTGCGCGCCAGTGAGAGGTACCGGACCTGATATAATGTTTGGCAGCCTACTCAGCAAACCCCAAAATATAAGACTGTATTCTCTACTGATGATGGTTAATAAACCAGAAACACGTGTCTAGAGATCAGCACTATCTGCCCCTACCTTGGTGAAACACTCGAAAATATCGGAGCGAGCTACAAGAGACTGCAGTTACCAGAATGCTAGGGGCGAACCTTGCCTGAGAGGTCAGCGGTGTGCTCCCACATCCTGTTGTCAATTTAAAGTACTCCCGTGAGTCATTGAGCTGACGAGCTCGTGGATGAAGCACCTGCGCGCCAGTGAGAGGTACCGGACCTGATATAATGTTTGGCAGCCTACTCAGCAAACCCCAAAATATAAGACTGTATTCTCTACTGATGACGGTTAATAAACCAGAAACACGTGTCTAGAGATCAGCACTATCTGCGCCAACCTTGGTGAAACACTCGAAAATATCGGAGCGAGCTACAAGAGACTGCATTTACCAGAATGCTAGGGGCGAACCTTGCCTGAGAGGTCAGCGGTGTGCTCCCACATCCTGTTGTCTATTTAAAGTACTCCCGTGAGTCATTGAGCTGACGAGCTCGTGGATGAAGCACCTGCGCGCCAGTGAGAGGTACCGGACCTGATATAATGTTTGGCAGCCTACTCAGCAAACCCCAAAATATAAGACTGTATTCTCTACTGGTGATGGTTAATAAACCAGAAACACGTGTCTAGAGATCAGCACTATCTGCGCCTACCTTGGTGAAACACTCGAAAATATCAGAGCGAGCTACAAGAGACTGCATTTACTAGAATGCTAGGGGCGAACCTTGCCTGAGAGGTCAGCGGTGTGCTCCCACATCCTGTTGTCTATTTAACGTACTCCCGTGAGTCATTGAGCTGACGAGCTCGTGGATGAAGCACCTGCGCGCCAGTGAGAGGTACTGGACCTGATATAATGTTTGGCAGCCTACTCAGCAAACCCAAAAATATAAGACTGAATTCTCTACGGATGACGGTTAATAAACCAGAAACACGTGTCTAGAGATCAGCACTATCTGCGCCAACCTTGGTGAAACACTCGAAAATATCGGAGCGAGCTACAAGAGACTGCATTTACCAGAATGCTAGGGGCGAACCTTGCCTGAGAGGTCAGCGGTGTGCTCCCACATCCTGTTGTCTATTTAAAGTACTCCCGTGAGTCATTGAGCTGACGAGCTCGTGGATGAAGCACCTGCGCGCCAGTGAGAGGTACCGGACCTGATATAATGTTTGGCAGCCTACTCAGCAAACCCCAAAATATAAGACTGTATTCTCTACTGATGATGGTTAATAAACCAGAAACACGTGTCTAGTGATCAGCACTATCTGCGACAACCTTGGTGAAACACTCGAAAATATCGGAGCGAGCTACAAGAGACTGCATTTACCAGAATGCTAGGGGCGAACCTTGCCTGAGAGGTCAGCGGTGTGCTCCCACATACTGTTGTCTATTTAAAGTACTCCTGTGAGTCATTGAGCTGACGACCTCGTGGATGAAGCACCTGCGCGCCAGTGAGAGGTACCGGACCTGATATAATGTTTGGCAGCCTACTCAGCAAACCCCAAAATATAAGACTGTATTCTCTACTGATGACGGTTAGTAAACCAGAAATACGTGTCTAGAGATCAGCACTATCTGCGCCAACCTTGGTGAAACACTCGAAAATATCGGAGCGAGCTACAAGAGACTGCATTTACCAGAATGCTAGGGGCGAACCTTGCCTGAGAGGTCAGCGGTGTGCTCCCACATCCTGTTGTCTATTTAAAGTACTCCCATGAGTCATTGAGGTGACGAGCTCGTGGATGAAGCACCTGCGCGCCAGTGAGAGGTACCAGACCTGATATAATGTTTGGCAGCCTACTCAGCAAACCCCAAAATATAAGACTGTATTCTCTACTGAAGTCGGTTAATAAACCAGAAACACGTGTCTAGAGATCAGCACTATCTGCGCCAACCTTGGTGAAACACTCGAAAATATCGGAGCGAGCTACAAGAGACTGCATTTACCAGAATGCTAGGGGCGAACCTTGCCTGAGAGGTCAGCGGTGTGCTCCCACATACTGTTGTCTATTTAAAGTACTCCCGTGACTCATTGAGCTGACGAGCTCGTGGATGAAGCACCTGCGCGCCAGTGAGAGGTACCGGACCTGATATAATGTTTGGCAGCCTACTCAGCAAACACCAAAATATAAGACTGTATTCTCTACTGATGACGGTTAATAAACCAGAAACACGTGTCTAGAGATCAGCACTATCTGCGCCAACCTTGGTGAAACACTGGAAAATATTGGAGCGAGCTACAAGAGACTGCATTTACCAGAATGCTAGGGGCGAACCTTGCCTGAGAGGTCAGCGGTGTGCTCCCACATCCTGTTGTCTATTTAAAGTACTCCAGTGAGTAATTGAGCTGATGAGCTCGTGGATGAAGCACCTGCGCGCCAGTGAGAGGTACCGGACCTGATATAATGTTTGGCAGCCTACTCAGCAAACCCCAAAATATAAGACTGTATTCTCTACTGATGATGGTTAATAAACCAGAAACACGTGTCTAGAGATCAGCACTATCTGCGCCTACCTTGGTGAAACACTCGAAAATATCGGAGCGAGCTACAAGAGACTGCAGTTACCAGAATGCTAGGGGCGAACCTTGCCTGAGAGGTCAGCGGTGTGCTCCCACATCCTGTTGTTCTATTTAAAGTACTCCCGTGAGTCATTGAGCTGACGAGCTCGTGGATGAAGCACCTGCGCGCCAGTGAGAGGTACCGGACCTGATATAATGTTTGGCAGCCTACTCAGCAAACCCCAAAATATAAGACTGTATTCTCTACTGATGACGGTTAATAAACCAGAAACACGTGTCTAGCGATCAGCACTATCTGCGCCAACCTTGGTGAAACACTCGAAAATATCGGAGCGAGCTACAAGAGACTGCATTTACCAGAATGCTAGGGGCGAACCTTGCCTGAGAGGTCAGCGGTGTGCTCCCACATCCTGTTGTCTATTTAAAGTACTCCCGTGAGTCATTGAGCTGACGAACTCGTGGATGAAGCAGCTGCGTGCCAGTGAGAGGTACCGGACCTGATATAATGTTTGGCAGCCTACTCAGCAAACCCCAAAACATAAGACTGTATTCTCTACTGATGACGGTTAATAAACCAGAAACACGTGTCTAGAGATCAGCACTATCTGCGCCAGCCTTGGTGAAACACTCGAAAATATCGGAGCGAGCTACAAGAGACTGCATTTACCAGAATGCTAGGGGCGAACTTGCCTGAGAGGTCAGCGGTGTGCTCCCACATCCTGTTGTCTATTTAAAGTACTCCCGTGAGTCATTGAGCTGACGAGCTCGTGGATGAAGCACCTGCGCGCCAGTGAGAGGTACTGGACCTGATATAATGTTTGGCAGCCTACTCAGCAAACCCAAAAATATAAGACTGAATTCTCTACGGATGACGGTTAATAAACCAGAAACACGTGTCTAGAGATCAGCACTATCTGCGCCAACCTTGGTGAAACACTCGAAAATATCGGAGCGAGCTACAAGAGACTGCATTTACCAGAATGCTAGGGGCGAACCTTGCCTGAGAAGTCAGCGGTGTGCTCCCACATCCTGTTGTCTATTTAAAGTACTCCCGTGAGTCATTGAGCTGACGAGCTCGTGGATGAAGCACCTGCGCACCAGTGAGAGGTACCGGACCTGATATAATGTTTGGCAGCCTACTCAGCAAACCCCAAAATATAAGACTGTATTCTCTACTGATGACGGTTAATAAACCAGAAACACGTGTCTAGAGATCAGCACTATCTGCGCCAACCTTGGTGAATCACTCGAAAATATCGGAGCGAGCTACAAGAGACTGCATTTACCAGAATGCTAGGGGCGAACCTTGCCTGAGAGGTCAGCGGTGTGCTCCCACATCCTGTTGTCTATTTAAAGTACTCCCGTGAGTCATTGAGCTGACGAGCTCGTGGATGAAGCACCTGCGCGCCAGTGAGAGGTACCGGACCTGATATAATGTTTGGCAGCCTACTCAGCAAACCCCAAAATATAAGACTGTATTCTCTACTGATGACGGTTAATAAACCAGAAACACGTGTCTAGAGATCAGCACTATATGCGCCAACCTTGGTGAAACACTCGAAAATATCGGAGCGAGCTACAAGAGACTGCATTTACCAGAATGCTAGGGGCGAACCTTGCCTGAGAGGTCAGCGGTGTGCTCCCACATCCTGTTGACTCTTTAGTCTGAGTATGGTACTAATAATACAAGGATTCAAGAAATACACAATTTAAGGAAAAATGTAAGGCAAATTCCAAGCTCATAAACTGAAAACTAATTTGCCTAAATACCAAAAAAATGTTTGAAGGGAAGGGATAATGAGTAACTATAAAAAAGACATAGGCCGCATGTACAAAGATCCAGAATAAGAAATCATAAATTGTGACTAACAACGATACACAATTTGTGGTTTCCTCTTTGGAATGTAGTAAAAAGGATTTGGTTAAAGTGGCGGCACGTCTACTGAATACATTGGTATTTTGTGAAGCAATCTATGTTCTTTTCTTTTTCTTCCTCATACCAGTGGGGTCGACTGCAACTCTCGAACCGCTCAATCTGTCCGCCCTGTGGTCTGCTGCATTCACCCAAGGTCCCTAAAGGGAACCGGACCATCACCACTTACAACGCCTTGGTGTAATCATTGGAATGCTTGATCTATCCCTTGATTCCGACACCACTCTGAAAAATCGGCCCACAGATCTGAGGCGTGGCCCATCTTAAAACCTGAATCTGAGCGCCAGATCCAGATGGCTGCCCTGACCCAGTCATCCACTCTCGGGGGTAGCTGTTCAGTCCACTTCTTGCAAATCTCCCTCCATGCAATTAAAATCAGATAGAATAATAGTCCTTTCTGCTGACGCCGCGGAGAGTTTTGTGATGACCTATCAACTCCAAAGAGGGCTAGCATGGGGTTGATATCAACAGAGACACCAAAAATATCTCGCAAAGTCTGTTTGATCCCTCCCCAGTATTGTTTTAACCCAGAACACTGGAGAAATATATGCACATCATTGGCCTCCACACAGCCACATCGCTTACACTTGGGAGGGGGGGGGGGAAGCGAACTTAGCAGTCTTAGCTGGTGTCCAGGAGAGCTGATTAATAGTAAAGAAATGATTTCTTTTTATATTAGCATGTTTGACGACTGAATACGAGAGCCTCAGGGAGTTGTTCCAGACCAACGATAGATCCACTTCCTGGGAGGCTCCAGTCTGAAAAACTCCTTCCCAAACTGAATAAGGTGGCATTAAGTTCTTCTCATCCATGTCCAGGAGTTTCCAGTACCAAACTGCGATCTCCTTGCACTTAGGTCTAACATCATGAAGAAGTGACTCCAACTCCCATCCCCCCCCCGATCTCCTTCTTTGAGGCCGCAAACCAGGAAGATAGCTGTACAAATTTGAACCTAGACAGTCTATCCCCAAGTTTTGCTTTCTAGAATCAATCTATGTTCTAATAGGTCAGTTCCCAAACTACAGAACCATTATGGGTTGCAATCTGACCTACCTCATTCATTTGCACAAAGTAGGTTGCAAATTGTAACACAGTATGATTTGCCACAATCACAGGGATGCTGGCCGGCTTGGGTCAGCACCCCACTATGGCTGTAATATAGCCTTATAGCCCGCCGTAGCGGGCTATACCGGCTATTAAAGGCCCGCTCCAGCGTTAAAGGCACGAGCCGAAGGCGAGGGCCTTTAACAAGGGAGCAGGACTTTAATAGCCAGTATAGCCCAGCTACGAAGGGCTATAAGGTTATTAGAACATTCTGCCACTAGAGGGCAGAATGTTCTAACAAATAAAACAAAGGCTTCAGGGAGCGCGAGGGGATTAAAATCCCCTCAGGCTCCCTGAAACCTTTGTTCACAGCCACAGCTGTGAACAAAGAAACATTGGCATGTTGGAGCTCCGGGCTTATACAAGCCATTATAAGCCTGGAGCTACTCCATTGTTGTTTTCAATGGAGCTCCCAACATTCCAATGTTCTAATTGTTTTTAAATAAAGCAATCTGTTTTTTTTGTTTTTTTAATGCAATACATTTTCCTTCAAGGAAAAACAGGATGCGTTTAAAACATTTTTATGAAACTTTTACAAACTTTTTTGGGAGCAGGCAGTGATGCCATGGACCACTAACTGCTCCTAAAAATGTTTTTGTCCACCTTCACAAAGGGGAAAGGGTGCTTTAGGGACCATTAAGATAATGAGGTGGTTGTAAAATGTTAATGTTTTGTGACTGGATTTCTCTTGCAGAACATTAATTCATACCATATGAAATTGGTGTTTGGAAGGGACATCCCAAACATGCCCCTTCCAAATAGCTATTCCTTATGGTTTACTGAACCAATTTAATAATTTAGAAAACCTTTTCTAAATTGTTAAAGGGGATTAGTACATTTCAAAAAGCATCTTAGCGTTCACAAAACCTCTGATTTACATAATTGTCGGGTTAGAGAATGCAAAAAGCCTTTGTACATGAGGCCCGTAATTAATTCAGTGAATGTTTTTGAGAGTAATTCTTCACAGAGAAGACAAAGGAAAACAGATTTAAACTGTTCAAAACATTGGAAATGTCAATAAAATATTTGCATGTTCCTAAGAGTTTGCAAGCTTTCTGTCTTGCAAAACAGAAAGAACTAACAACCTGCCAGCTCTTTATTTCAAAGAATGAAATCTGCTTGTCTTATATCCTCTGTTATTTGTAGACTTCACAGCTATTAGATCATCATGTTTATTAACACTTGGGGCTGCTACAAGAAGCTGACATTTCACCAGCAGCAGCCACTCCCCCAGTGTTAAAGGGAGCAGATGTAGGATGCTGACTTCTGCTCTGCAAAGTAATCCAGGCCAGGAACGATTCTGATGGAAGGGAAAACAGCTCTTCTGTTTCTTGATTAAGGAAGTCAGGGATTTAATCTAGACCCAAGCAGCTTCCTCAAGGACTGGAGACACCGCTTGGAGTTTAAAAAAATTAAACATACTTTTATTGTATCACTTTTCTAGTGTGAAACATGTCTAAATGTCGAGAGATTTGATTTGGCATTTCCTAACTCACTATATATATAGTGCCCGGTTTGAAGAGGCTGCCCTGCAGGGTCGGGGGCTCCCGAGTCGGAGATGTTTTTTGTGGATATATATATATATATATACATATATATATATATACATACATACATACATACATACATACATATATATATATATATATATATACACACACACACACACACACACACAGTCGCGGTCCGTGTAGGAGTGCCGGCCGGGCGGTGACGTGGGGCGGGGGAGGGGCAGGGTGGGGGGTAGCAAAGTACGGATTACGGACCAATCGAGGTAAGTAAACATTTAAATCAATAAAACGAATTTCGTTGTGAGCGCTGCATCGCCAAATGCGATGCAGCGCGCTAACGAAATTCGCTTCATTGATTTAAATGTTTACTTACCTGTATTGGTCCGTAATCCGTACTCTGCTACCCCCCACTCTGCCCCTCCCCCGCCCCACGTCACCGCCCGGCCAGCACTCCTACACGTACCGCGACTGTATATATATATATATATCTCCAATATACGACCTCTTCACTGGGAAGCAATCGGAAGGACACAGCGGGGGCATCAAGAAGACTCTTTATTGCAGGAAATGTGGCATGACGCGTTTCGACAGTAATTGGCTTTATCAAATGCCTTCACATCGGTTTTGGCTCCAAACGCTGCTTTTAAATAATTATGCTGTTAACCCATTGGTTGTGGCTCAGCTGGGCCGACTTCTGATTAGAGCATTATTGAAGCCCACATCGGTGAACTTCAAATCCCAGCAAGCACCATAACGGCCTGCCAGGTAAGTGTCTCATTTCGGTCCCAATGTTCTCGTAATGAATGCTGAATATTTAGAAAATTAAAAGCATTGCCTGTGCGCATGTAGATGCAAATCCGATGTCACTGCAAAATTCATCCTCCTTTGCCCCCAGATATATATATATATATATTTACTTCCTAGATGATATCGGTCCTTTATTTCCACTCAATATTATGGTTTTGCATCTTCAAAGCCAGAGCCAGGGGAGACACCTACACTCTGGGCTTTGGAGACATTGGTCTGTGCAGGCCTGCTGTTAAGAATATCTCTAGCACTTGCAGTAATTATGATCCTAATGGTCCTTCTTCCTGTGTGTTTATAACATTTACGCCAAAGTGTTTACAGACAGGTTTATTAAAAATGTAATGCTCTATTCAGCACTGCTTCAGCCAAGACCATAAGTAATTAGACTAAGCGACTGAAACCCACTTTATAATTCCATCCTGTTTAGAAATATAAATTGCAAAACATAATCATCAGTCCGATTCCAGATTCAGCCATTTTAACCCGGAGACTATCGGGGAAATCCATAAACATAGATATGAATGAATCCTTTTACAGGGTTAGTGAACCACAAGCATCTGACTATCTGTCTATAAAGTGGTGGAAATCCCAACATAATGCAATGCGCATACTTGCAGGGCGATTACCCTTTCTCACAAGGCCTCAGTTAAAAATAACACAGTGACGTTGACATACATGCCAACATTTTGGAAGAGGAAAGTGGGAGATTAGAAAATAATAATCGGGGGAATGTATTTATCCCACTGACTTCTTATGAAGGAGAGGCAATTTCAGGCGGAAGAGACAGCTAAAATAAATCCATTTTTTGCTTCAAAAATCGAAGATTCTCCCGCCTGAATCGGCTCCCTATGGAACACTTCGCTATGTTCACTGTTAATGAATTCTGCATCCCCATGTACACATGAGAAGGCATGACCTCTGGGAGGCTTGGTTTATATTAACAGGATGTGTTTTTTCTGGAACATTCCAGAGGTCTCCGTCTTCAGGACAGGCCAAACAAGGGTTGCAAACAACCTCTGCCCTCTATGATGGACAGATATATAATTGGCAGATGGCAGCCTTAAGTTATGAAGTGCAAACAAGTGTACAGCACTTTCTGGGTCAGAAACCACGGTATATATCTAAATATGTTTCCGACACCATCATGTAATGTGTTTGTTGCACATTTCTAGTGGGTTGCACAGAAAAGCCACGGGGCATATTAACAAGGCGGCGATAAACACTTATCGCCGCTTTTGCGGCCGTTTTCGGCCGAAAAGCGGCGATAATTATATCGCCTTATCAGCAAAGACACGCTATCGCGTGTTTTGCTGATTTTGCTCCCGTTCCAGCACGCCTGACTTCGCATCGATAATGAGATGCAAAGTAGGCGTGTCTGTGGAAACAACATGGGTAAATATCGCGAAGGCAGCTTCGCGATATTTTAATGCGGGAAGCGATTATTTTAATCGCGTTAAGTATGCCTTACCGCAGGAATTTAACGTCTGTTAAATTCCTGACTAAGGCATACTTAACATGGGGGTGGATTCTGTGGCTAAGACCACAGGCCCTATCATCTAGGATATCGCCGTTTTCCACCATGGAAAACGGCGATATCCACGCTATCTCTGAAATTTTTATCGCCTCGGCGATGCGCGTTGTTAATAACGCGCTAACCGGGCGATAAATTACAGAGATAGCCGGCGATAAATATGCAAGCGCTAAGCGCGCTTGCGATATTTATCGCCGGCCCTTGATAATATGCCCCCACATGCTTTCTTGGATTTTGAAATTATAGTGCAGTGAGTTGTTTCTGGAACGTTGTCAGCGTTCATTACAGACTTGCTTAAACTGCCATTTTGATTTGAAGCCGACATCTTTTTACTGTGTTTTGAGCTCTCAGCGTTGTTTCACAGTGAGCGCCACTCTCACCCCATTAAATACCTCGGCCTCCAGCAATTGGCACATGGAAATTATGGCGCTGACAAGCATTTTCTCTCCTCGCAGAACTTCCTATTAAGGGTTATGCGCGAACACCGCGGCCAGGAGGAAGCGCCAGTAAAGCACCTCGTTCAACCAAACGATAAAACCTCTTAATAATCATGAAGGGTCAGTCGTCCGCGTGCCCATTTCACCCCCCCCCCCATATTTTTTTTATGGCCCCGCCCTTATGGGACCCGAGAAAGGAAGAGATATCCCAAAACAAGCATAGATAGCTCTTGCATGTTTTACAGGTCAGGCACTGCCTCTGCACTGCGGTTCTGCAGGTTGTTCGCCCTTATGTGGTGTACATTGAATGAGCCTGTTTGACGGCTGGCTGAACCGGAACTGAATCCTGGGAGAGTACATGTTATTTATGGTCAATAGAAGCGTTTCAGAAAACCATCACGCCAATGCACCTGGTCGCACAAACTATTATTTCCATGCAGGGTGAGTCCCAGTGCACATTTTTGTTAGCTTGGTATTCTTTTTAGGTAGCACTGTGTGCGCCTGATTACGATCTTATTTCTTACAGTTTTTGACACTCTTAAATTCCGCTTCGGTGTACAAAATACTATTTGGAAAGGCAAAATCATCTCTATGATTCACAGAATTAGGAATGGTAGTATTTACCATGGCAAATTAGTCTTCCTGGAACGAATATTCTGCCAGAATGATGACATTTCCGCGTTTTTAAATGTAGGAATATGGGCAGGATTGTGGCATTCCTAGAAGCATCGACTTGGTGTGTGTGTGCACCAATGCGTTACAGTTTAAATGCTGATTTCTCCTGTCAACTGTACGAGTATATTTTTTTCATGGTGAGACTGGATAGAGTGCATCCCCATAATTAATTGATTTGAAGGATAAGGGATTTTTCTTCCCGGGAAAAATATTTTGCCTTTTGAGAAAATAAAAGAAGGAAGCTTATAAGTTTTAAATGTTTTTTGAATTACAAAGAAGTCATACATTTCTCGAGAACATTTTTCAAACTTTATTTGTGAATTAGAAAAAGATAGAAATGACCCCACAGAGCTCTTTTCAAAGACGATTTTTTCTGTCAAAGTCTTTTTTTTTAGGTGTTAACCAGACTACACGTGTACATATTCATAAGGTGGAAATGTTCACTGCGTTGAATGACATTCAGTTCAGGCCCTAAAGGTGTTCTACCCATGCATAGGGCATACAGCACACCAGACTGAACTTCCAAAAGTGGATGCATTGAGGGACGTGTCATATAAGTGGCCGGGAAAAAAATGCATATGATATTCCCCAAACACTGCCTTTTTTTAGTCATTCACTAAAGGCTACTTTTGTGCAAATCAATCTAGAGTGCATTTGAAGTAGCCCACGGTCCGGAATACATATATATTAAAGCAGACCCATGATTGTTACTATAGCTACACTCTCCCACATGTCTTTGTGAGTAAGTAAAGAGCTTACAACAACATCATTTAAATCTCTTTATACTAATTGATCATTGCCACACAAGTGGCATAATCAGTGGAACTTAAATCACGTTTTTCCTTTAGTTTATCCTTGAGGAGAATACACATTTCTTGATCTGTGCCCTGTGTCGCAATAACACAGAACATGGAGTGTGTCTGCGTTTCAGAGGTAATAATTCAAGTGTGGCTTTAATCCTCTGATCCAACTCATAGCCATGCAAGAGTGAGGGGTGAGGACATTGCAGGTCAAACTCTCTCATGAACTTCAAGACTGTCATTAACCTTTTGACCTGTAGGGCATGCCTTTGCCACACGTGCTTCTCTAACATCAATTTAAAATACAACATAGTGCAAACAATACAGAGATTAAAAAATGGACTCCACATGTGAAATAGTTTCTTGACATTACCCGTGAAAGGCACCAGCCAATCGCACTGCAGAAATGATTCTCATTAGATATGAAGATGATTCACATGCACTTTATTGCAAAATTAATCTGAGTCAATTTGGCAGTCATGCAAGAAAGGGAATTTACTCTGGTGGCCGTCACTAGTGGGCTTAAGAAAATAGGAGAGAGGCTTGCGAACTGTTGCCATCTCCCTTGCCTGCATCATACTCAAGATGCAGTGGGATGGTTTGCAGCCAGGAGGTCTCTAAGTGGCCCTGGGTAGAGAGAATCCTGCCTGAGCACAGAGCAGGACATCCTCCTGGTGGCGTCAGGTCCATGACATTAATACTTGCATAGCTGTGAATAATTATTAAATACACCTAACAACAAAATTGGTGTCTTGATGAAAATTTCATACACCTACATTGTCACGGAAATGTACTTACATTTAAATCACATATGGACGTAGTTTTATATGAAGATGTTACTACATTAAAAAACATGCCTACTAAACCTGTTTACCAATGGACATGTCTGTTCCCTAAGAACGGAGTTGTGCTCTTCTAATGCATCCTCTTTTAAGATGTACCGAGGAAGAGTCTTGACTGTGTTAGAAAGGAACATTTCTTTAATTGAATTGTCTGATCGAACAGAGACATACACCTATGCAATCCTAAAGTGGGATTTAGACACACAAATGGTGTGTAATCGAATACTACAGAAGCACTTTTAATAACCCAGCCTCTCCTTGAGGAAACATGGCATGTGTGATTACAGAGTGTATCTGTTTTACAACACGTGCAAGTACAATAAATCAGGATTCATTACAAAGTGCCAACATTTTTCATTGTTATTGGCTTATTTAATGGAAAATACATACAACGATCAGTTAGAATTACTGAATTTTAAACATTCTTAAAAATTCACATCAAATCAAAGCGAATGAATAATTCTTCATTCCTTCCCCAATTGTTAACACTTTATGTGTTGACAGATGCTTTATTGGCTCTTGGGTGGTTGAATAAATGCATAGGACAAGTTTAATTGTTTGTCAACCTGCAGACAAAGGGAAAATGCCTTGCTCTTTTGTCAATGCCCGCCATGATCCCATTACCCATAACAACACTAAACTACGGTTGTGCGAAATTTGAGTAATATTCTTTCGTGCAATTACCTTAAATTATGGCAAAATGGCTCAAAATTTCAGGTAAATATGCGAAATGCATATCTGCCATTTTGCACTATATTTTGGCACAAAATATGTCCTTGAATCAATTTTTGATGTGAGAATGCATTAAATAAAAAGCGCCATAAACAACAGACACTCGCATTCTGTTTTTCTTGTGTGTTTACACTACATTTTTACTGCCTAATGTGCAATTCACACAAAAGTTTTGCTGTGAATGGTGCATAATTATGTGAAGTGGGCAATGTCGTAATTTCGGGAATTTCACATGAGAAGCGTAAGGGAAATTGACATAATTATGTGAATTGCTACAATGTAATTACAATTCTGCCCAGGCCTACTTTAAACCGCCAAATTTAAAATTCATGTAAAATACCAAACTTCCATAATAACTCTTCCAAACAGGTATCATCACATCCTGGACTAGACTGCAGGGATAAGAGCCCGTCTGTTCAGGACTTATTATGAAAGAAGGCTTTGACCTGCTCAAGGTCCAATGGTTTGTGTCTTTACTTGAGAAGACTTAATAGTACCTTTTTAGTTGGAACAGCTTCCATCTATCTCCAGCTACACTTCAGTGTAGCTGCAGCTATCTGCACCTTAGCCAGAAACTGTGAGATACCCATAGTAATAACTTGGATATCCTTGGCAACCAAAAACCACAGCTGATTATCCACGGAATGATTCTATATATTCCAACTGCAGAAAATGTAAATTGTATGTTCCACCATAAATCTCACCCCTAACAGCTAGGTCTAGTCCTCATGTTTCAACCAAGCATCCTGCTATCACTGACTCAAGGCTCATTCAGAGGTTTCCCTATTTCTCACCGAGATTACAATTCGTTACATACAAATACGTAGCTACATTGGAAAGAAATCATGTCAACATCAACCATCTATAGCTCACATACTGGCTGTTCCATCTGTGTCTTGCTTGTCTGGCTTGTAGGTACAGTGTTATATTGTACTCACAAGCCTTATAATACACAGAGGATGTACCCCTACCCATCACTCACACACCAAAGGCAAGGTAGCATTACACATCATGGAAATAATAAAGATAAAGGGCCCGATTCTGATGCGGGTTGGAAAAGCTTCCCGACCGAATCGGTTGGGAAATGGTTTTCGACCCACTCGGATCGGGAAAGTCCGACCGGCGGAGTAGGATGCATCCGGATGCTTCCAGATACGATTTGGTTGAACTCCCATTGACTTCAATGGGAACATTTGTTCCTAACCGCATCAGAATTGGGCCCTCAGTTGGGAAGACACGTTCCCGATCCGATTTGGAAGGAGCAAATGCCGTTAGGAGGCCTTCCTAACCGTATCAGAATCAGGCCCTCAGTCGGGAAGCTTTTCCAACCCGCATCGGAATCGGGCCCATAGTCTTTGTAAATTAAGAGACCAAGAGAAGCACAGAAATACAGCTTACAGAAATCTTCAACATCTTTATAGAAACCAAATGGCAACAGCATGTCAGAAGGACATTTCTACAGTGACCCTATTCCATAACGTAATGGGCGACGAATGTCTACAAATAATTTTGCTTTTTTGAAGATTTTTTTGAGACATGACACATCATTACATCTAAAGTAAAGAAAAATTAGCTAAACCCTGAAGCCTTTTTCCAAGTCTAACTCTTCTCTTAACATGCTCATACAAACATGCCACGGCTCCTTGCATGGAGTTACTACAGAAATATCTGAAATATCACAGCCATCAGTCAGCAAGCCACTCTTTAAAATGCACCCAAACCCCATGTGTCATACTTTGTCACATTTATATACATCCCACTTAAAATACAAACCATTGCGAAAGGGTCCTATGGCATTGAAAAGACCCCTCTCTGCATAAATGTCAAAGATAACACATACATTAGTTACAATTATAGGAATTTTGTACAGCACAACAAGTTGCCTCTCAGCCATTTTACAGTGTTTGCTTGCATATCAAAGTATATAATGGATTATTTTTGAGGGCTGGCATTATCTAACCAATATTCATCTATCACTGGACTCATAGTCATAACTTCCTTGTCCGGGGCCAGCCTGAAAAAGCTCTGTTTTCAGGAGCCACCAGAAGCGTAGGTAGTATGGCTCAATCCTATATATATATGGAAAAATGTGTTCCTGAATCTGGGTCCATGAACTCTCAGCAGCCTTCCGTTGTGCTTTTGTTGCTTAAGGGCCATTGTTAGATTAAGTGATAGGTGGCTGGAATGACGAGAGGTAATCTACATATCCAGGACTTTGGCTCAATTATTTTACATGTGCGATGCACCATGTGGGGCATATTCTCAAGCAGTTATCGCCGCATTAGCAGCACTTTTCTGCCGCTAATGCGTCAATATTTTCCTCACCCTATTCTCAAGCTGTCGCTAGCTTTCTGGCGATAGCGGCCGCAAATAACATCGCCAACGATGTTAGCGACAACTAACGCTAATCATATGCAGTGTAGGCGTTCCCGTGCTAAAACGCACGCTAGCCCCACTTCGCGATATTCTCAACGATCGCCTGGACTGGCGATGAGATCAAAAAACACCCGCTAAGGCCCGTTAGCTGCTGGAACTTAAGACCAGAAAAAGCTGGTCTTAAAAATGGGGATAACACTTGGGGCCACATCTCAGCAGGTTCTGGTGCTGGACAGCGCTGCAAGCAATGTTGCAGCGCTGCCCAGCGACAAAACTACAGTGCAGGAATGCACACCATCAATAAGATAGTGCGCATTCCTGGGCCCCAGTCATGAAAAGTGTTGCTGCGCTGCGACAAGACAGCGTTGCAACACTTCTCACTACGCCCTCCTTGCGACAGCATGGATGCGCTGTATTCACTGGACAGCGCTCCATGACGCAAGTAATGACAGATACGTCAGGAATCCTGACGTATCTGTCTGCGCTAAAGTCTTGCATTGCTGCAGTCGTGTCTCAACCATGACACAACTCCATCAATGCATGGGGCTAGCCTATCCCTGTGGCACTGCGTCACCCTCACGCCTGCCATCAGGCAGGCAGAAGGTACTGACGCAGTGCCGTACATGAGGGGTGCCCAAATGTGGGCGCTGTTGGAGATCCATCGGTGGTGGTTGCGTGCTGCGGTGTCATCATTTGGAAGCATTGGTGGAGTGTTGGCGCGGAGGGAGTTGAAAAGACATCCTTCGGTGGCCTTGATCCAGCTGCAAGGGAGTGCGATGATGGCGGTTTCGTCGGGTGGGCAAGGTGAAGACGCGACATTACCAATGATGGTCGGTCCAGGAGAGTCTGGTATTGTGGCTGCAGTAGAAGTCCCCGCTGGCGGCGGTGACGTGCTCGACCGTGTTTCCTGCTATGTGGCTTGTTGCGGTGTCTTGCTGCTTGCGTCTAATGTAGGGGACCTTCCCCAGGAGGGGTTGGTGTCCTGGTCACTGGGGTTGTCCAGGTGGAACTTGAGTTCACCGAGTAGGATGTCGTTGGTGGATGGAAGACACGGGGGTGCAATGAGGTCTACAATGGCATTGGAGAATGGGGGGCCATGGCCCGGGGGGCCTGCACATGAAGGTGCCGCAGACAATGTGCTTGGGCTTGGTCCGGATCTGGGAGTTGAGGTGGTCCATAGTCACCCTTGGGTCATTAGAGTGCGTGGTCAGTCGGAGTGTGCTTCTGTAGGTGATGGCAGTGCCTCCTCCTTGACGGTCGGGGTGCTCCTTGCAGGTGATACTGCATCCGGCAGTGATGGCGAGGTCCGGTCTGGAGCAGAGGTTGGTCCTGGCAGGTGAGGTGGCATCCAGGGTTGATTGCGAGGAGGGTGCTGGCGTCGTAGCGGTGGAGTGTCCAAGAGGAATGTTCCTTGGTGCTGAGCACGGTCAAGGGGCAGACGGACGCAAACGGCGTAGCCTATGGGTTGCCTCTGGCACGGGAGACGACCATGACAACGCAGGCAGTACATCATTAACAACACAACTCCGACAACGCAGGTGCATTTACATCGCATTTGATGACAACGCATTGTGAGGTCAGTAATGGGGTAATTTAAAGTTTACGGGTGGGTATGGGTTTCGGATGTAAAATATGAAAATTGGGGTGTGTTTTGGGGTAAAATATGAAAAATGGGGTGTGTTTTGGGGTAAAATATGAAAATTGGGGTGTGTTTTGGGGTAAAATATGAAAAAGGGGGTGTGTTTTGGGGTAAAATATGAAAAATGGGGTGTGTTTGGGTTAAAATATGAAAATTGGGGTGTGCATTTGGCTCAAAATCTGATTTTTGGGTGTGTTTTGGGGGCT
The DNA here is from genome assembly GCA_963921515.1 of Calotriton arnoldi. Classification (NCBI taxonomy): domain Eukaryota; kingdom Metazoa; phylum Chordata; class Amphibia; order Caudata; family Salamandridae; genus Calotriton; species Calotriton arnoldi. The sequence continues at coordinate 461,381 of CAWUFW010002309.1, forward strand.
TAAAAAGGAATTCCAGGGTTCACCTTTGGGTTTGGGGTGCAAAGGTTAGTTTTGGGTTGAACTCACTGAAGTGTGAATAGTGATCTTCATGTCTCCGCTATGCAAAACCTACTCTACTGTTGCAATGTGCCTAGTATTAGTATGCATTGGAATGGAATGCGATGTTATGCCATGCGTCGCAACTACGTATGTGCCTTTGGCACACTCCAGACATTACAGTACACCACCGCCAGACTCGTCCTCGGCATCCCCCGGCACGAACACATCAACCAACACCTACGAAGACTCCACTGGCTCCCCGTGGAGAAAAGAGTCACCTTCAAAATCCTCACTCACGCCTACAAATGCCTACACATCAACGGACCCGAATACCTCAACGACAAAATCAACTTCCACGTACCCAAAACATACCTCCGAGCTTCCAACCTCGCACTGGCTGAAACCCCGCGCATCCATAGAGCCAAAGCAGGCGGAAGATCCTTCTCCCACATTGCAGGTAACACCTTGAACGAGCTACCGGCAGACATTAGGCGCACCCCCTCCATGTACACCTTCAGGAAGACCCTCAAGACCTGGCTCTTCGGCTAACAGATCTGCGGACCCCCCCCCTCAGCGCCTTGAGACCCTCACGGGAGAGTAGCGCTTACAATTCCCCTGATTGATTGATTGAGCTATTATCATGTGATGATTGTTCCTCTTCTTCACTGCTTGAGGCAGTGGGGCATCGCCCTTCCGCCATAGTGGAAGAGCCGCCACTGGGGGTGCGTCATCTACGTATGATAGGCCTGAGCGACTCGCCACCCAGCACTCCTGCGCTACGCTCAGTCGCGGCTCCTGGAGGGAGTGCTGCGGGGCGGTGGGGCGGGGTGGGTCAGGGGAAGGGTGGGGGGTAGTAAACTCCGGCACACGGCCGAACGGAGTTAAGCACATAAATAAATAAATAAAACAAATTACATTGTGCGCGCCGCATCGCCATTTGGCGATGCGGCGCGCGTAATGTAATTCATTTATTTATTTATTTATGTACTTAACTCCGTTTGCTGTGTGCCCAGTTACTGCCCACCCTACCCCTCCCCGCCCTGCCCCACAGCACTCCCTCCAGGAGCCGCGACTGGCTACGCGTCCCACCTTCTCCTTACCTGGACATTGACAGCGTGTCGCAATCCACTGCAGTCTTTCCAAATCAGTGACTCAGCCAGCAGGAGCCTCAGCCAGGTGTGATTTCACTAGGCTGGGTACAGCAGTCGCTGCCTAGTCCGCTTGTGGACCTCCCGATGCTGTTGATGCAGCAGGGCCCCCTTAGGCGTGGAGTTGCATCGCTCACGCCACACAAGTTCAGCATAGCACAGGGGCCTCACCCTCCACAGCGTACGGCCAGCCCACCATCATCCGGCCTGTGATGCAGGGAGACGGCACACAGCGTTGGTAATCCCCTCCGTGCACCCCGGTGTAGTGGTGGATCACTGTATGCGATGCAGACCTCACTACGTTGGTGTGCAGGAGTGCCTCTACCATTGACAGCTCCAAGGGTCGCAAGGCGGTCTTCTCACACAGGTCAGCAACGTGTCTCCATGCGACCTGCCAGACTTCACCACCAGGTACGGGCGTTTTTTTTTATCGCTAATGGGCCTTTCGTTAGTTTTCGCCCGCTAACGCTGGAATTCTTATCGCCGTCACGCTAATGTTAGCGGCACTTTTCACCGCTGATCCCTGTAGCTATCGCCATGTAGCGTCGTGTTGTGAATACGTCGCTAACAAGGCGATAGTTTCCCGCGGTACACGGCGTTAAGAAAATTATCGCTAACCGAGGTTAGCGATAACTTTCGCCATTTCTTGAGAATATCCCCCTGTAAGTTTTAATTTAAAATTGAGCTAGTGAATGAGCCCTGTTTCTGCACAGAAAATCCTCCTGCTTTTTAGATTGGCTCCAACTTGGTGTGAAATGGAAGATTAGAAGAAGGAACAATAGTTCATAACTACAGAAGGGCAGTCACAGGCTTAAATGCCACAAAAATAATGAGATGTGGTTTAGGATTACATCCATGGTTTAAATGTAGAGGACAGTAAAAAAAATACATCTTCCAGAACACAGACATTTGAGGTATTTTGAATTCAGCAGGTAGGAAATCAATCAATCAATCACAAGATTTGTAAAGCGCACTACTTACCCGCGAGGGTCTCAAGGCGCTGAGGGAGAGGAGGGGGGGTGTTGCCGCTACTGGTCGAATAGCCAGGTCTTGAGTCGTCTCCTGAAGGTCAGCAGGTCTTGGGTCTGTCGTAGGTTGAGGGAAGGGTGTTCCAGATCTTGGCAGCGCGGTGAGAGAAGGATCTTCCTCCGGTGGTGGTTCTCCGGATGCGCGGGACGGTGGCCAGGGAGAGGTCAGCGGAGCGGAGTTGACGGTTGGGAACGTAGAAGGAGAGTCGACTGTTGAGGTAGGCTGGGCCGGTTTTGTGGAGTGCCTTGTGTGCGTGGATCAGGAGTTTGAAGGAGATTCTCTTGTCGACGGGGAGCCAGTGCAGGTTTTTCAGGTGGGGGGTGATGTGGCTGTGGCATGGAATGTCGAGGATCCAGGCGTGCAGAGGCGTTTTGGATTCTTTGCAGTCGTTTGATGAGCTTGGTCGGGGCTCCTGCGTAGAGGGCGTTTCCGTAGTCGAGTCTGCTGCTGACGAGGGCCTGGGTGACTGTTCTTCTCGTGTCTGTCGGGATCCACCTGTAGATCTTGCGGAGCATGCGGAGGGTGTTGAAGCAGGAGGAGGAGACTGCGTTGACTTGCTTGGTCATGGTGAGCGTTGAGTCGAGGAAGACTCCCAGGTTGCGTGCGTGGTCGGTTGGTGTCGGGGGTGCCCCTAGTGACGAAGACCACCAGGAGTCGTCCCAGGCTGATGGGTTGGAGCCGAGGATGAGGATCTCCGTCTTGTCTGTGTTCAGCTTAAGTCGGCTGCACTTCATCCAGTCGGCGACGGCTTTCATTCCTTCGTGGAGGTTGGATTTGGCGGTGAGGGGGTCCTTGGTGAGGGAGAGGATCAGTTGAGTGTCGTCGGCGTAGGAGATTATGTTGAGGTCGTGCTGTCGGGCGATGCGTGCGAGTGGAGCCATGTAGATGTTGAACAGTGTCGGGCTGAGGGAAGATCCCTGGGGTACGCCGCAGATGATCTCGGAGGCTTCGGATCGGAATGGGGGGAGGCGGACGCTCTGGGTTCTGCCGGAAAGGAAGGAGGTGGTCCAATCAAGGGCCTTGTCTCGGATCCCTGCGTCGTGGAGGTGTGTGCGTAGTATGCGGTGGCAAAACAGTGTCGAAGGCGGCGGAGAGGTCCAGGAGGATGAGGGCCGCTGTCTCGCCGTTGTCCAGCAGGATCCTGATGTCGTCTGTGGCGGCGATGAGGGCGGTCTCGGTGCTGTGGTTGCTGCGGAATCCTGACTGGGAGGGGTCCAGGATGCTGTTATCTTCGAGGTAGCGGGTGAGCTGTCTGTTGACGATATTCTCGATGACCTTAGCTGGGAATGGAAGCAGGGAGATGGGGTGGAAGTTCTTGAGGTCGCTCGGGTCCGCCTTGGGTTTTTGAGTAGGGCGTTGATCTCGGCGTGTTTCCAGCTCTCTGGGAAGGTCGCGGTCTCGAAGGAGAGGTTGATGACGTTGCGCAGGTGGGGTGCGATGGAGCTGCCGGCTTTGTTGAAGATGTGGTGTGGAAAAGGGTCTGATGGGGAGCCGGAGTGGATTGTGCCCATGGTCTTGATTGTGTCCTCGGTGTTCACGTTGACCCAGGCTGTCAGAGGGTCGTGGTCGATGGGGTGCGGCGGGTCTGATGTGCCGGGGCCTGTTGGGGTCGTCCGGGAGTCGAAGCTGTCGTGGATGTCGGCGATCTTGCGGTGGAAGAAGGTGGCGAGGGAATCACACAGGGCTTGCGACGGCGGGATGTCGTTGGCGTTGGAGCTGGGGTTGGAGAGTTCCTTCACGATGCTGAAGAGCTCCTTGCTGTTGTGTGCGTTGTTGTCGAGGCGGTCTTTGAAGGAGGTCCTCTTGGCGGACCTGATGAGGTGATGGTGGTTGCGGATGGCGTCTTTGTGGGCTGCGCGGCTGTCCGGCGTCTTCTCGCTGTGCCATTTGTTCTCCAGTTTCCGGCAGGTGCACTTGGATGCTAGGAGTTCCGGGGTGAACCAGCTGGCTCTCTTGCTGGTGTCTTTGTAGGTTGTTTTTTTCAGCGGGCTAAGGTGTTGGCGCAGTCGTCCATCCATCGTCTGAGATTGCGGGCGGCGGCGTCGGGGTTGGAGGGGTCGGTGGGTGGGCTTAGTGCGAGATTTGTCTGGAGTTGGTCTCCGGTGACTTTGCTCCAGCATTGGCGGGGGATCTGTAGGGTGCGGTGGTGTGCGGCGGGTTTCCGGAAGGTGAAGTGGATGCAGTGGTGGTCGGTCCAGGTGAGTTCGGAGGTGTGGCTGAAGGAGACGTGGGAGCTTGAGGAGAAGATAGCGTCGAGCGTGTGTCCGGCGATGTGGGTCGGCGTCATGATGAGCTGTTTCAGTCCGAGGTTGGCGAGGTTGTCGATCAGGGTGGAGGAGTTGCTGTCGTTGTTGTTCTCCAGGTGAAAGTTCAGGTCTCCGAGGAGGATGTAGTCGGTGGAGGTCAGGGCGTGCGTGCTGATGAAGTCGGCGATGGAGACGCTGAACTGGGGTCGGGGTCCGGGGGGTCTGTAGATGAGGGTGCCTCTTACGGTGGTGTTGGGATCCGTGTGGATCTGGAAGTGCATGTGTTCGGCGGTGCTGAGAGTGTCGTCGGTGCTATTCGAGACCTTGATGGTGTCTTTGTGGACGATGGCGATTCCTCCTCCGATTCCGTTGGTGCGGTCTCTGCGGGTGATCTTGTAGCCGTCGGGGATGGCTATGGCGATGTCGGGTGCGGAGGATTCGTTCATCCAGGTCTCTGTCAGGAAGGCAACGTCCGGTGATGAGGTGTCGAGTAGGTCCCAGAGCTCGACGGCGTGTTTGCGTGCGGAGTGGGTGTTTAGTAGGATGCACCGGAGATGGTTGAGGTCCTTCTTGGCAGGAGTCTTGGGCTCTCCGAGGCAGGTGAAGCTGCAGTTCCGGCAGGTGAAGGGACCATGGGTGCGTTTCGGGGCGGCCTTGAAGCAGGTGGAGGTCCGTCCTGGGTTGAGAGCGATGAGGGTGCTGGCATCGTATCGGAGGTGGTCTTCGTGGCGGATGCGGGAGCCAGGGGTTCTGGCACTGGGCGCGGTCCAGGCGCGGACGGGCGCAGATGGGCTTGACTTAGGCGCGCCTTCGGCGCACCAGCGGCGCGGCCGTGCAGCGGCTGCCATATATGGGGAGGTGGGAGGGAGGAGCAGCTGGGAGGCGGGAGGCAGGGGCAGCGAGTGGTCAGCGAGGGGGGCGGGGCCACAGGGGACACAGCGGCGGGAAACAGGAGGGCGAGGGGGTACAGAAATCAAAAAGGGCACAGGGGGGCACAGAACGAAAAAACAGTGCATAGCAGTGGAGGCACAGAACGGAAGGGCAAAAACAGTGGAAAAACAGTGGGGGCACAGAACGAAAAAACAGTCACAGCAGTGGGGGCACAGAACGGAAGGGCAAAAACAGTGGATAAACAGTGGGGGCACAGAACGAAAAAACAGTCACAGCAGTGGGGGCACAGAACGGAAGGGCAAAAACAGTGGAAAAACAGTGGGGGCACAGAACGAAAAACAGTCACAGCAGTGGGGGCACAGAACGGAAGGGCAAAAACAGTGGAAAAACAGTGGGGGCACAAATATAGAGGGGAGAGACAGTAACAGTGACGCTCACAAGGCAAGAACCTACCTACGGCCTACCACTGGCCACCAGAGATGAGGCGCAGGTGGTAGCCTGCGGGTGGAGGAGGGAGCTGGACGCACAGGTGGTGCTGTGCGGATGGGGGGCGACCTACCCAGAGGTCAAATGTAACAGTTAACATAGTTTGTTGGATGGGGATCAACCCAACCTTTTTTTAGAAGTTCTGGGTTAATTGTTCAGCTTTTAAAAATTATTGTTTCAATCTCAGCCCCTTACAGGTTTCCCTTTCGAAGGGCTCCAATGCATCATGTATACTTTAATCTATCTTCAATCTGTAAGTCTATGTTTAAATTAGTACTGATTTTCCCTTTCTTCGGTGTTAATTGTGAGAAATGACCCCCAGTTTTAAGCATAAATTGTTTTTGATTTCTTAGATGTTCTGCAATACAAAATCATATGATACACAAAGTGTTTTCTGCCTGCTGAGTGTAAGAAAATTGAATTATTATTTGCGTTGGGTGTCTGCCCTCTTCAAGAAGTAATCACAATTCCTGCCATTAATTTAACCTCAGCTCAATTCTCTGATAGCTATGGCACAGAGCATACAGACTTAGCTTAGGGCAGTGATACTCAAAGTATGGCCCGGGGGCCGATTGCGGCCCTCCTGACCTCCACATGCAGCCCCCTGGTGAACAGCAGCCCAGCTGTTTACTTGATAGCGCACTAACTTTCAGAAAGATGGTAAATAAATGGGCAATCGATTTTTTACATGATAACCAAAGTAAAAGAACAGAAGCAAAAAAAGGTATCCTTCATTTAACTTTTAAAACACATTAATTTTTAAGACACATTGCAACAAACATGCATTAAAATTACAAGGACTCTTTAAAATTAAAAACTTTTTTTATTAACATGCAGAAAGAATTGTTTGACCTTTGCTTCCCCAACGCCCACCTTACCCTCAGCCCACAAAGCCCCACTCCCATCCCTCGGGCATCCCACAGACCATATATTGCGGCCCCTGGGAAAATGTTTGTAAGTACCCATGGCTTAGGTCAAGTATTAATGCAATAGCAAAACATTAATGAAGTCAAAAGTGCATCTCAAATAGTGTATTTTACTATCACTGTTTTGTTCTGTAATTAAACTGCACCTAATGTTTTGTCAGAGACATCTGCCACTAGAACAAAATGTGTTAGCTTTAAAAGGAGTTATATGGATGCCGAGCTGAACGCCTTATTTTTGGAGCTAAAAGCACCCCTATCTTGTTGGAAATCATTCGGAAGATGCAGGGTTGAAATCAGCTCCTGAAAGAAGTGCTTTAGAAATTTGCAATAAAGGTATTGTAACACAAACCTTTTCACCTTGTTCCTTGGCATTCCATTTCGTCTTTTAGCTGCAATTGTCCATATACTTGCTTGTCATATTCGTTAATAGCGTCAAGAAACTTCAAAGGCGCGCCAAGAAATAAAATATGCCATAGCATATTAGGAATACTTTGATATGTTTCACACCTGTGGAAAAGGGCCAATTATGTTCTGCTTGGACTGTTTTTGTTTGCCTTCTGCCTTGACTGTGGTCTGAACTTCGTTTCTGCTGGTTTTAGGACTCTAGGCACTTTTTCACTGCTGACCAGTGCTAAAGTGCATTTGATCTGTATCGAAAATGTACTGGTATTTGGTTTCTCCATGATTGGCATATTTGATTTACTAATAATTCCCTAGTACAGTGCACTACATGTACCCCGGGCCTGTAAATCAAATTGTTTTATTGGGCCTTCAGCATTGATTGTGCCACTCACATGAGTAGCCTTTCAAACATGTCTCAGGCCTGCCAATGCAGAGCCTGTGTGTGCAGTTTTAAATCGTGATTGTCGACCTGGCAAGTACACCTACTAGCCAGGTCGAAATCTTCAGTTTTATAAATGTAAGGCAACCCTAAGGTAGGCCCTAGGTAGCTCCATGGGCAGGATGCAATGTATTTAAAAGTACATGTGCGTTTGAGCTTCACATGTGAAAAACTGCTAAATTCATTTTTCACTACAGGAAGGCCTACCTCTCAAATAGGTTATCATTGGAGCTGCCTTGTAACACTTTACAAGTGTGACTTCCAATTGGGAGTAGATAGAAAATTAGAGTTTGATGTCTTTGGACGCACAATTTAAAACAATTCTTCAAAAAGATCTAGCTGGTTTTTGAATTGCAGGTCTGAAAATTCCACTTTTAGAAAGTTGCCATTTCCTTCCTTTAACTATTCTGTGCCGCTGCCTGTCCCTAGAATACACATCTGGGTTGGATGACTGCTGGGATTTGTTCATTTCCTCTAGACAGTCACACACAAAGAGAGTTGTGTTGGGCCCTGAATATCCTGATAGCCCATCACCAGGCTGATGGATCTTTCTGAGCTAGAGTGAGAGGGGGTAGCTGACACTTGCACCTGAGTAGGGCTGTGCCTATCCCCACACAAAGAGCTGCATAACCCCCCCATAGTGTGCCTGGAGCCAGAGCCAGGAAGGGCAGGGTCTTGGACACTACGGAGTCCTTTCTTTGAAGTCTCCCTACTTCAAAGGCAGAAATGGGTATAAGTACTGGACCTATGAAACTATATACTCAGAACACTTCTGGACTGAGGACATTCTGCCAGAAAGAAGAGCTTTTGTGCTGCCAGGAAGGAGTGCCACTTTGCTGTTTGCTTTGCTGTGTTGACCTGCTGCCTGCTGCTCCTTGCCTGGGAGTGAGAGGATTGAACTTAACTCTCTCCATCCTGCATCACTAAAGGTTCTCCAAGAGCTTGTTTGGGTTTCCATCCTGTTCCTGAAGTTTCAGGGATATCAAAGACTTCACCTGCATCTTCCTACCAGCACCTGGGCTCCTCTGCTGTGAGCCCTGCTCTACCAAGTGGTGCCAAATCCAGTCCTGGGCCCTTGGAAGTGACTGTTTGGTGCTGCAACCCAAGAAACCAACACATTGACTCCCTGCAAAATCGAAGCATTGCCACTGCCTGCACCGAAGCCGTGGACTGTGTTCGCCGAGTGAGTGATGCAATGCCCTCAAATTACAGTGCAGCCCCAACTTTGCTGATGCCATGCCTCTGAATCACCACTGCTGGGTGAGTCTCAGAAAACACATCATTGATGTCTGCGACACCCCGTCCCCGGCTCCAATGCATTCCTGTCCCGGTGTGGCTTCTAACTGACGCATCGCCTTCAGCCCAGCTGTTCAACATCGAAGCTTCAGAACTGATGCACAGCGCTTTTGACATAGATGCATCAACGACTTTGCCCGACTCTGAAGTCAACGCATCACCTGCTGTTGTGTAGTTCCTATAAATCTATATAGGATCTGAGCATTTAGACAACATAAACTGTGGGAGTGGTGTCCAGACTGATTCCAGACACCCCAACCGGATATGTTCGCCTGTATACCAGGTAGCTCACAGTGCCACTATGAACCCTTCTTACCAAGGAGCAAATAGTTTCTGGCAACTACCGAAAATGACAACACTGTCCCCTCAGAGATCGTGGAAACAGTACAGTACTTTTCGCTCAGTCACTCGTGCTCACTTTGTCTCAGAGGGATACACAGAATAAACAATGGGGACGTTTTGAATGAGCATTTAATTTAATGAACCAGCACCATTCTAGTGTAAAATACGTCTGCTGCAACAGCCATGAGACAGAAAGAGATATAAATGGTTATGAGCACCAACAGAGTAAATAGATGGTAGAATTCTACCATAGTGCTAAAACAATTAATATATGCAGGCATATAAATACATGACAGTAATAATGCGTACTCCTACGATGCTAACCCTAACTAGATGTACCTAAATGTACCTAGCATGTATGTAGGTGTATAGCCAAGAATCCCCCTAGGATAGAGCCAACCACATTACCTGATGTGAGAAAACGAAGGACCCCGTCTTGGTCTCGAGTTGGACACCCTGCGAGGGATATCAGACCACTGCGTGCTGGAGTATCTGCATGCAGGGACCTCAGTGTCTAGTGTCAGCATGTCAGCATGGAAGTCTTGTTCTCCTCTCCTGGCTCAGTGAAGATGCGGTGCAAATATACCCAAAAGGTACCCTCAGGGGTTCTACCTTGCTGTGTCACGTCAGCCGAGGATGACGATAGGGATGAACCTTATACACAGTTATTATGCAGAAGATGGTAATCCTGCTGTGATTCTAAGTATTCTCATGCATAATAAATGAGACTAGTTTTCCGAGAAAACCACATGTCATTTATGCAGCACCTAACTAGGTAAAAGGTCTGCACCAAAACCGTTATGTAGTACAATGGCAGGATAAATGTAGGTGAAAGGTTAAGAGACTACCCAGGCCAATTTTGGGGTACATTGGGAATCATAACACTGCAACAGTGATGCATCACATCTGGATTTTGATACATCGTTGTTGGACTAGGCCCTTTTTACAGGGTCATCCCTGAACTTTTTGCCTTCCTCCTGTTATTTTTATCTGACCTGGTGTTGGTCGTTTTAGGACTCTGGGCACTTTATCACTGCTGTTCAGTGTTAAAGTGCATGTGCTCTCTATGGTAAACAGGTCTACACCTGTTTGGCGTATTTAATTTACCTATCAGTCCCTTGTAAAGTGGTATCTCATATACCCGGGCCAGTAAATTAAATGCTACTGGTGGGCTTGCAGCGCTGCTTGCCCCACCCACCAAAGTAGCCTTTCAAACCTGTCTCAGGCCTCTGCCATTGCAGGGCCTGTGCGCACAGTTTACTGCTGCTGTGACGTGGAGCGTAAAGTGGTCGCCATGTCTGTAACTCCCCTTTTACTACATATCAGTCACCCCTAAGGTAGGCCCTAGCTAGCCCTAAAGGCAGGGTGCGCTGTAGGTAAAAGGTAGGACATGTGCCTTAACTGTGTGGCATGTCCTGGTAGTGACAAACAGCCATTTTGGTTTCTCACTGCTGTGACGCTGCCCTCTCATAGGAATGCACTGAGGATTCCCTGATATGTGTTTCAGTGGTAATTCCTGACATGAGAGGAGTAGCGTGATCAAGTTTGGTATGTTTGGAATAGTGGTAACAAATGTTGCGTAATGGTGTTCGCAGATTTATTATCACTATTTTAGAAATGCCACTTTTGAAGTGGGCATTTCTGTGTGCTATGTGTCTTTGTGCCTGCCTGTTGTGTATTGCATGTCTGGCTCTGGATGACAGGGGCTGGGGAGGTGCAGGGGCTCAAGAGGGGCTGGGTGAGTCAGCGCTAGGCTGAATAGGTCAAACTGCATTTGGAGTAGTGGGAGGAGTAGCGCCTGGGCCTGAATAGAACTGTGCCTGCCTTACACAATGCTGGCTCCGCCCCCCTGTGGTGTGTCTGGGGCCAGAGCCTACACTGACAAAGGAGGGTGTTTGTGCACATGAAAAGGTGAATGCAAGTACCTCCAGAACTGGTTTGGACCGGGCACAGAGCCCTGTGCCAGGGGGTAGAACAAAGACAAGTGAAGTATAAATATTGGGGCTGTGACCCCATGGAACAGTGGAACCTTGTGCTTATTTGGTGCCGAAAGACGGCTGGGCGCCAGGAGGAACCGCCACAAAGGACTCCCCCTCTGCCGGAGGGCCCTGTGAGCTGGCTTCCCTGGGCCCAGCTCTGCCCTATGGGACTTTGCAATTAGTGCCTCGCGAGCGCTTCATCTTCATTGCCCTTTGAGCCCTAGAAGGGGGCTCCTGCTTTCCAGCGCCCATGAGCATTTCTTATTTCATTACCTGAGCCCAAGGAGATGGGGCTGCTGGAGCAATGAAGACTTCGCTCCGGGAATCATCGAGGCAGGAAGCCAGGCAACAGATGCTTGACTGTGGACGGGGCTCCCATAAGGAGAGGGAGAGCCCCGTGTGGTTTCTGCGCCTGACTGTGGGCAGGGCCGGCTTGAGCCGGAGCCTCGCGGGCTCCATTCTGCAACTTCCCACCTCCCCCTGCTGGATAGGATGAGAGGCGGGTCACCAGCCGCAAGCAGGATCCAGCCGGAAGTCAGGCAGAGGCTAAGCCTGGCTGTGGGCGGGGCTCCCGTGAGGGAAGGGAGAGACCCGCTTGTGGCCCAAAATTGCCGTCTGGGAGGCCGCAGCGTGCACAGCCGACTCCCACACGGAGGCGAGAGGAGAGCCTCACGAGCCCCCCCAGGAGGGTTCCTGGCAATTTGGAACTACCATACCTGGCTAGTCCTGACTAAGAGGCACTGTGGATCACGTGCATACCTAATATGTTATGGCCTGATGTGATTATAAGAAGTGTAATATGTAGGGGTGGGCGGTAAATTCCGTTCCGCTTGCGGAATTTGCGGAATTTTGGTAATTCCGCGTTCCGCGGAGAACGCAGAATTACCGAAAATTCCGGGGCATAGCGGAATTTTTTCCTTGTTCGCGCTTTAAAAATGCGTGTTTGTGCGCGCGGTAGCGACTTACCGGGATCCCTGCGTTCGCCGATGAGTTTTCCTATCCGTTCGCGTGTGCCAAGAGAGTGTGCGATCGCGAACACGTCATTCGGATGCGCCACCGGACATCCGCGTTCGCGAACAGGAAACACGCATCGCGAGCGGGCGGGACAAATGAAACAAGATGGCCGTGCCATTTGGCGACCGGATGGGTATGTTCGTGAGATATTTCCCCCCGAGCACGCAAACAGCATTCCTGAACACGAAAAACCCATCGCAAACGGGCGGACCAAGCAATTCCGCATGCTCGTGGAACTTTGCGAAGCTCGCAGAGATTTTTTACCGTTTCGCGAAACTTTGCGGAACGCGACTCCGCAAATTCCGCCCACCTCTAGTAATATGCCGTCTATGAAATGTCGATGGTAGAAAATGATGTTATGCCTATAGGGCTTGTAGTATGTGTGCAGCTGCAAGTGGTTCAGATGGTGCATTACTGAGGATATTTTCTGCCTAATGTATTTATGCTAAGTACAACATTACCAGTAGTTACTGGTTGCCCTACCTAACTGTGCTTTAGGTGATGTTATGACAGTGGCCCGATTGGCCCTTTAGTGTACATAATCCCTGTAAGGTCATACCGAGTGCCAGGTGGCACAGTGTATATAAGTGATTACGTTCTAATGTGTTTTATGAGTAATACAAAGGCTATTTTTGATATAACCTTGTGTGGAGTTTCTTTTGTTGTGTGACTAGTGTGTCGCTGCTGTGTGTGTGTTGTGCAAACGCTTTACACATTGCCTCTGGGATAAGCCTGACTGCTCTGCCAAGCTACCAAGGGGGTGAGAAGGGGTTATCTTCGGTGTCTAACTCCCTTGCCCTGACTAGAGTGGTGGTTTTTGCCTGGCCTAGGCGCATGCCCTAGCCAACCTGAAATCCCATTTCTAACAATCGTCCTGAGCATCGACGTATCCAAGGTACTGTCAGCGGGACTGTGTGGCTCCTGTATCTGGCCCATGCTCCATCGTGGTCAGAATGAACTTTTGGATTTGCCCCGGTCAATAATCAGAATGCCCCAGTTGACGCTTCTGACTGCTAAACACTGCATTGTGATTTAATCTCGAAGAAGTTCATAACTTGACTGGTGTATGTTCGATATTTGTCATTTTGGTCGTGTTTTACTCAGAGAAATATTGGATATTTTTCTAAACTAGTGTGCAGTACTTTTGTGGTGTTTTCACTGGGTTACTCTGTGTGTGCACAAATACTTTAAAAATTGCCTCTATATTTTAGCCTGACTGCTCTGTGCCAAGCTACCAGAGGGTGAGCACAGGTAAACTTTTAGTGTGTACTACATTTGCCCTGACTAGGATTGTGGTTCCTGCTTGGATAGGGTGCAAACCTCGGCCAAACAGAAACCCAGTTTCAAAGAGGGTGTCTACCATGGAGATAGATGATTTACTTCTTGATTTTTATTGTGTACAGCTTTAATAAATGAGGCATAGCCAGCAACTCTCTAACTACATTATCCCTATGATCGTGTTCAAAGCTCTCTGATCAGAGGCTTGTGAATTTCAAAGCAGTATGATGCCTTTTTAACTGTAAAGAGACCACTGAAGGATCACTACCACTTTTCCTTTTTTTTCTTGGTAATGAAACCTTTGAAAATCACATTTGCATCCTACATTGCACATTTAGCTTCAGGCCACTCAGATTCCACTAACAGTTTTCATGTTCTTGCATTAACTGTATAAGTAAATCCCTATTACCCTGCTTGAGATAGTAGCTCATTGCGGATTGAGAGTGACTGCTCTCCAACCAAGTATCTACAAGAAGTGTGCATTACACAGGGGAAACCTCTATGTAATCAAACAGTATGAAATGAAATGAAAAAGAAATTTATAAAGCGCGAAACATTCACCCAGAGGTGTCAAGGCGCTAAGTAGCATTCAGCACGAGAAAGGAAGGAACATGCTCTGCTGCTCCAGTGAGTAGGAAAACAAGAATGCACACCTTTTTTGTGATTTTAGATTGTCACCTGCAATGGATTTTGTTATTTCACAGGTGATCAATACAAAATGAGATTTTCCTCCGAAATTACCTTTGCGAAGCATTGACTCAGAGGCCACGAAGAAATTCAGGGGACAAATCGAGCAGTGAGATAGAGGCACCAAAAGCCAAAACTGTCATGTCTGAAACGTGGAGGAGACACATCAGGCAGTTCTTAGGATCAATCAGGAGCTCTATCTCCCAAAAACACAAACACTGATCTAATAACAACTCCTGTACTGTCGTAATGGATCTAGGCAATATGAACGGTTTATTAGACTCCTGTGTTTGTGAGCGAGGAAATGCTCAGCTATGTTCCTTCGTTCCCTTTCGATATTAGCTCTAGAGCTCTGAGACAGACATTACATTAATCAGTTTAATATTGCAGTTGAAATAAAGCAGTTTTTATTCTCGGGGCGGTATGGGTATCAAGAAAGAATATTGCACATCTAAACACCCTCAAGTGGATGGATTGGTTTTAGCAATAATCTTTGTCTGTTTTTATCTACTATTAACGGATTTTTATTTTAGGTCTTGTTCGCCTGTTGCATGTTGCCCATTTCTCAATTTTGTATTAGCCCATGCGTTTTTAAAGTATCATGTACTGTATAACTTACATTTTTAGAGGACTTATTGATTACTTTTAATTAATTCTACAATAAACTTCTTGAATTAAATTGAATTATCATAGTTTTATGTCACCCTTGGTGATGTAGGGCAACGCAAACCTTAGACTCAAATTTACCAAGCCACGCAAGGCCACCCTGTCGCTGCCCTGCGTTATACTGCAAGGTGGAGGCATTACATGGCTGGAGCAGGATCCAGCATTTTCTGGGCCCACATTTCCTTACCATTGGTCCTCTGATAGAACTTTTTCCCTGCCTGAGAGGTGAAGGCAGTTAGCATTAACATCAATCAAAATGTAATTAACAGTGCAACCCATTTGGCTACACCGTGAAAAGCATCTGTGAAGCATCTGAGTAGCATCTGTGAAAAAGTCCAAAGGGAACGGTATATTACAGCATGCAAAATCCTCTAGGCAACACCCCCTTGATCCCACCATAAGGGGCCCATTGTACTCGAATCACTGACAGAATATCGAGGAGCTAAATATCGACCTACAAAAATATCGGTGACAAAATATAGAACTACCAGAATATCGAATTCCTATCTACAAACAGGTAAGTACAAAAATATCGAATCCTAAATATCGTTGTAAATAATATAGTTTGCTAAAATATCAAATTTTTAAATGTCTTAAAAGTAATGTAAAATTAATGAAATAATAAATATAATTAAGTAAAACTTACTTAAAAATACGTAAATAACCTTAAAATTAATAAATAATAAATGTAAGTTAATACAAAAAACTAAAATGGATTTTAATTTTTTATTACATATATATTAACTTAATATTTTTAAAAAAACAATATTTTTAATAATTAAATGTTAAAAACATAATTTTAAATATAATTACATATATATATATATATATATATATAAATAAACCTATAATATAAATATAAAAATAAATTATATATAAGTTAAAACATTAATTTTTTTTTTTTAAATTATATTCGACATTACATTAAATTTAACAATACTGAAAAGATTGCATAGCGTAAAAGATAAAATTACTATTCCCACTCCAGTGAGTGCAACAGTAGGGAAAGCGTTGGATAACAGGTGGGTAAAAATTACTATTCCCACTCCAGTGAGTGCAACAGTAGGGAAAGCGTTGGATAGCGGGAGGGTAAAAATTACTATTCCCACTCCAGTGAGTGCAACAGTAGGGAAAGCGTTGGATAGCGGGAGGGTAAAAATTACTATTCCCACTCCAGTGAGTGCAACAGTAGGGAAAGCGTTGGATAGCGGGAGGGTAAAAATTACTATTCTCACTTAAGTGAGTGCAACAGTAGGGAAAGCGTTGGATAGAGGGTTGGTAAAAATTACTATTCCCACTCCAGTGAGTGCAACAGTAGGGAAAACGTTGGATAGCGGGAGGGTAAAAATTACTATTCCTACTCCAGTGAGTGCAACAGTAGGGAAAGCGTTGGATAGCAGAAGGGTAAAAATTACTATTCCCACTCCAGTGAGTGCAACAGTAGGGAAAGCGTTGGATAGCGGGAGGGTAAAAATGTCTATTCCCACTCCAGTGAGTGCAACAGTAGGGAAAGTGTTGGATAGCGTAGGGGAATAATTTAATATACCCACTCCTGCAATATATTTAAAATTAATTAACAATTAATAATTTTTTTAAAATTAATTTACCTCCCACCATTTTCCCCTATAAACATTACCTACAATATTGTAACATATTAATAAATTAACATAATTAATTAACAATTAATTAATTAACTAATTACAATTAACAATATAATTAACAATCAAATCTAAATTAATTCACACAATTAACACTATAAAATAACTTAAAAAAATTATAATATAACAAATAATAAAAAATACATAAAAATAAAGTACTTCCTACCCTACTCCCCTATCAACCCTCAACCCACTGATAAAAAAGTACACAATTAACATATTTACAAATTAATTGTTAATAATGAATATCTAATTAATTACTAATTAATAAAAAAATACACAATTAACATAATTACCAATTAACTATTAATTGTTATTAATCAATTTATAATTAATCAGTAATACATTAATTAACTTAATTAACAATATAAATTATTAAATATTAAATTATTAAGTAATAAAATAATTAATTAATTAATTTCAATTAAATTACTTCCCACCCTATTCCCCTATAAACCCACAACCCGCTACAGACTTAAATTACGCAAATAATATTAAACGTATAATTAATTAATTCTAAATAATGCTAAAAATATATATTATAATTAAATTACTTCTCACACTATTCCCCTATAAACCCACAACCCACTACGGAATTAAATTACACAAAAATTAATTAACATAAAATTCATTACTTTTACAAAATTCAAACATACATGACAAAAATAATACATACTTTTAACACATATACTAACACTTAAAACACTAAAAAAAAATCGATATTACTAACTTCGATATTTTGGAAATCGATATTTCTTACCTGCATTTCGATATTCTGCACCACTATATTTTTGCAATTCGATATTCTGTCCATTCTATATAAAAAACTCAATATTCTGTCCAGTCGATATTTTTTTTTCGATATTGTGACTAGTTACCATTGTACTCTTCAAATCCCCAAGTTGCAGACTGCACCATTGCTGGTTCGTCCCACACCGGGCATTGGAATGAGATCTCTCACTCAGACACACGTAGATGGTAACAATTGTAAAATAGTACATTCGGTTAGCTCTCTGTTTCTCCATGTACCTTTGTCAAGATCTTCTCAGGTTCTTTCCCCCTATCTCCAGTACAGTAATGTATTTGTCATACAACTAACAATGCATGTAAATGCCTGCAAGAAATCTCGAGTTAGCAGAAAAATGAAATCAACTTTACGGAGCATGGTGAAATACAGGCCTATTTATGACAACTTCAACATTAATTTCAATGGTGCACATTTAATATGCATGTGCACATTTAAACACATATATGAATATGCATTAGGTTTCACACTACATGTAATATTCAATAAGTCATTAAAATAGGCAACTGTACGTATGGCTGAGAACTACATTTAAATCAGATATATGGAATATTAAGGCACACATAATGCATACATCTTTTGTTGGTTCTCGAAGGATTACATTCTACATATATGAGGATGGTTTTACTCATATTTTCAATGTATTAAATGTTATTCACATGAAGTAGCACACACATTTGAAAAGTCACATTTCATCTCTATGGTGAGTACATTAGCTAATAAATGAGGGTGATTCTTTATTTATGACGCTTAGTTATAGCAAACGTTTATGTGAGTAAGTTCCCTAATCCTATAGTGAAGGCACTCTTTAATAATGTCAAGTGCAACACTTACATTAGTTCGTTAAACCATGCATGAATCATGTGCTAAGTGCACTTTCATACTGTGTGTCTCTTATGTGACGTGGACAACCATTGCGCTGCACCAAGCATGGGTGTTGCTATGCAACCATCCATGCATTCTGATGCATTCCCAGGTTTACCAACACTGGTAGACATGGGAATGCATCAGAATTGTATACCGTCCCACCAATGAGGAGAAATATCTTTCTTTCTTCTGGTTGTTTCCTCTTTCTAAATGTGCTGCATTGTGCAACACACTTAGAAAGAGGAAACTGTCTCTATGGATTGTTTTTGTGCAGAAAAATGTCCCTTCCTGCACAAAAAACAATCCTGCCTGCAACTCAGGCACACTTGCACCATGAAACAAGGGTGCCTGTGTTGGTGCTACTTCACTGAGTGCGCCAGCGCAAAGAGAGGACAGGAATGTGCCATATAATTGTAAATATTCCTGCCCTCTCCCATTTTTGCAGCGCAGTGCAGTCAGTTGGCTTGCTGCGTTGCATGAAAAAATGATAAATATGGGCCTATATGTTGAACCTGGTGTAACGTTACAGACCAAAACAACTAGAAGCACATTCTGCACTGAAATGGTAAAACAGTCTTTTAATATACTTAAGGATCTTTCTAGTGCATAGAAAAAAACACATATTTCTCTAACTGTTTCTGAGTAAAGACAGCTATCAAGTACTTTCACGGTCTCCAGAATTACTTTAATTTTATGAGATCAAAACATAAATCATAGAGACTTCAGGTTTACTTCAGTGTAACTCATTTTTATTTTACTCTGTTTAAAAAACTCTTAATTAGTCAGACTTACACATTTTCACTTTTTGTCGTGCTGACACTGTTGAACGTCTTTTTTTTTAATACATTTCTGTGTAATTCCATTTTTAAACTTGAAGGAACATGCTTTTTCATTCCACGTTCCATTCCTCTGGACGCCCTGTCCTGTGACATGGAGAATAAAAGTGCACTTTCTGACTCCTATAGCACTTGCGCTTACATGTCTAGTTTAGAAACACCAAAAACATTTTAAAACCATCTTTTTTGGTTGCTCTTTTTCTTAATTTAAAATACTTTGCCAAGAAAATGGTTTTCATCCACGTAGGAAAAAGGAAGGTGTTGTTACAGTATTCCACACTTAGGCCCGTTCGGCAGATGAACTACTTCCACACAGGTCTAAACCTCAACACTGTCTCCTCATCCTCGTGCCACAGTCATCAGTAAATCTGCTTCAGAGTTGCTGGGATATCAGGCCAAAGTCGAGTATTTTGTGGAGTGTGGGCAACATAGGCATGACTGTGCATGCACCACCATGCTGCACATGTAAGCGTGCCCGGCCGTGATGCACCTAAGGGACCCACAGGGCAGAAAGCAGAGCTGGCAGATGCAAATCGATGCCCAGTCATACCACCCGGACCTTATGACTCCCCTCCTCACATTGCAGTGCTTGCATGGCCGTGTAGGCAGGGGCCGGGGGGAGGGTTGAAAACCTGTGAATTACCCAGGTCAAGGATGCATGATGATACTTAGGGTTACTTCACTGAAGTGCATAGCCCAATTTGGCAATCCTGAGAATTCCATCAGTAATGCTGAGGAAATCCTTTAGATTGTCTTTTAGCTGCGGATGTTTGTGCAGCTCAGATAGCCATAGGGATTACTACAGTGCCCCAGGGTTAACGGGGTGAATGGAACCTAACAACCCTCTCCTCCGAATAAAGGTAACAACAGGAACTTCCTGAGCCTATGGAGGGGGACCTGGGTAGCTATTTCCAACTATAAGCTGGTGGCCCCACCTGGACCCCACTGGCTTCCTAACACGCTGCTTATCCACATTGGAATGAGATGTCAACTACCATCAAAACATTCTAACATGTAGATGTTTAATGTGCCCCTGGAACGGAGGCAAGTGTTCTCACACCTGATTCGCAGAATTTCTTCCTTCAGCCCTATTTTCTAATTGGTGGCTCAAGGGGTGGAAGTTGATGCTTTGCTGAGGAAGGCTGATTACATGTCAACAAAGACCTAACTAGGGGTCTTAGTGCACTTACATTAAGTATGTTTGGTGTAGTAGAGATATTTTATATAATATATATATTTTGCTTTTCATTTAGATTTTCCTTTCTCTAACTCTGAAAATCCAGGCATTGGCTGATAGCAGGGAATTCGCGGTGATATGTTTCTTTAATGCTGATGGTCAACCTCCATGTTCTCATACACTGCAAATGGCAAGATAAACGTGTTTAGTTTAATCCCAAAGTACGTTTTTTTTAAAGAGCAACAGACATGGATTTTAAGAGAAGATTGAAAAGGGGGAGATGTCTGTTTTAATGATTATTTAGCCTGAATATACGCCAGTCATATATTTGCAAACGAAGTTCTCTTCCTCTTAACAATGTGGTTGTGTTAATTGAGATCTGGAAAATTTATTTTCAGTTTTTGCTCTCGCTTAAGCGCGTTTTCCTCTGTCATCCTGCTCTTCTTGTATGACTTTACATCCGATGTTTTTAAGCTTATAAATATGTGTAGTGTGGTTAGTTATATGTGTGTTCTACATGTTAGATATCAGTAAGGAATTTGGAAGTAAAAATACAAATTTGCCACTCAAACATTTTCTTGTCACCGTTCTGGCAAATTTATAATGTACTGTGCCATTTAATTATCATTTATTATCATGTGTGATTTGGATTTTTGTTAAAACTACTCTGCATGCACAATTTACCTACTTGTGTTACAGGCAATTTAGAGTAAAGTGATTCGGCAAACTAATGATCTCACCTATGACTCCAAGCAGGAAGGGCTCATTTATCAACATCAGAAATGACACAAGAGATGCTGTGTTCCCATAATCTAGTCACCTTCGCTTGTGACCCAGAGAGATTATTGCATTTGATAAGCCAGAATTCCAGAGGACATTTAAGGTGCATTTTGACATAGTACTGAATCCATATGCTGCCTTTGTATAGTAAAGCAACCATTAATGCCATATAAGCAAACTGTTAATTGCAGTCAATATATCATCAAAAATGAGCACAAAAGTGCTACATCAGTTTAACTGTACTCTTACATTTGACATTGGTTAATAGCAAACTGTGTATTTGTATTCAGTTGTTCAAACCTGTATCATTCACAATCCTAGTGGTTACATGGTTGTATGGCAAAATATTGCCTGCAAAACTGTCATGACAAAAGAATATTGTGTCAAAAACATTGTCAACAAGAATAATGAGTTTAGATTCTCTGTAGGAAAATCACATAAATACTGAAAAAATAGTGTGAGACAGAATATTTTCAAAAGACAGGAAAGTATATCAAAATATACATATTTGGGGCATTATCTATAATTAATATAAAATATTAAACTAGAAAATAATAATATGATTAAAAATATAGATTTTTAATTTACAACATACATAGAAAATCACATCCAGCCACAGACATGGGTAGACCACTTTGCTCAACAGCTGGGACAGGGACAGGTCAAACATTGAACATGGACATGTGCAGGAGCCTAAAAAGCTTGCCCCACTTGAGATTATGTTGCAAGAAACCGCTGATGCTATTTATGAGATTACTCGTGGTAAAGCCCCAGGCAGGACAGAATACCAGGTGACCTACACACTTCAGAACCTTATGTATGGGTGCCTTATGTCAATAGATGAACAACTTGCATTCTGGCATACAGTGATATACCAATTTCATGGCATGGTGCAGAGGGTACTCATGATTATTCGCAAACTACAGGCCTATAAGTTTATTTGATAGTCTGCAGGTGCTTTTTTCCTGCCAGATATTGGGAAAGTTAATATAGTGGGTTGACTAGAATAAAATCTTATCAGATTGAGAATTGGCTTTCGCAAAAAAAAAACCCTGTCACCTTGGGCAAAGGCTACCTCTATGTGGCATTTGTTAATCTTTGATAGGCTTTTGGTCTGATTCCTTGCCACAAACTCTGGAATGTTCTGGGAAGAATGGGCATAGCAGACAACATTCTATCCGTATTTGAAAAGGCTGCATATTAGCAAATACACCCAAGTGAGATGGGGAAGTAAAGGTGAAAGAACTAGTCATAAAATAGTTGAGAAGGGCTTCGGCAAGGACGCGTATTGTCCCAGATTCTCTTCAATTTATATATAAATGATGTGTTGAAGTCTAGACATCCCTAGCAGCAATACACCAAAAGTACTTTCTTCAAGGGAGACAGTGCTGTTCTTGCGGATGACAGACTCATAGTTTACAAGATTCCTTCTGGTCTACAGCTTCTGGTTTACTGGTCTATGACATTCTGCATTGAACGGGCGTTAGAGATTTTTGGACCTGTCAGCCTTAGAGTGGGCTTCCCCCAATCATTTTGCCTTTCTCCTCTTGTTTTGGTGAATTTGTTTTGTTGGCAATAGGACTATGCACACTTTAGCACTGCTAACCAGTGATAAAGTGCTTGTGCTCTCTCCTTTAAACATGGTAACTGTGTCTTACACCAAAAGGGCACATTTAATTTACTTGTAAGTCCATAGTAAAGTGGTACTACATGTATCCCGGGCCTGTAAATTCAATGCTATTAGTAGGCCTCCAGCACTTATTGTGCTACCCACTGAAGTAGCCCTTTCAACATGTCTCAGGCCTGCTACTGCAGCCTCTGTGTGCAGTTTTAACTGCTATTTTGACCTGACAAAGTAAACCTTTTGCCTGGCCTAAACCTTCGTTTTTAATACATGCAAGGTAGCTCTAGGGTATGCCCTACACAGCCCAGAGGACAGGGTGCAGTGTATTCAAAAAGTTGGACAAGTACTTTTAACTTTTTAAATCTCCTGGTAATGAAAAACTCCTGGATTTATTTTTCACTACTACAGGGCCTACCTTTCCCATAGGATAACATTGGGCTACCTTATTATACTTAATAAGCAGCAACCTGCAATTGAGAGCAGGTAGGAATATCGAGTTTAGTGTCTAAAGATTTGTATTTTAAAACCCTCTTTAATGGTAAAGTCGGGCTTTGTCACAATTCTGAAAATTACACTTTAGAAAGTTGTCATTTCTAATCCTAACCATTTGGTGCCTGCAGCCTGTATCCTGGGTCACATGATTAGGTGAAGCTGGCAGTTGGTCATTGTGTATTGCTCCCAGACAGTGAGACAAAGGAGGAATAGGTGTTGGCAGAATGGGCCATCTCTGTCTTAATGGGGGGAGGAGCTGTCACCTATCACACTTGCACATCGCAAGGCCTCTGCACACTCACAAAGGGTATGAAACTAGTCTTTTGTGCCCCCAGACAAGCTGGGGCCAGGGCAGGAAGGCAGGGAATTCCAAAAATCCCTGGAGGTGGAAACCTCCAGAACCTTCTTCTACTTCAAAATTGGCACCAACTATTAATATTAGATCCTAAGACCCAAATCTTTAGTATGCCTCCCTACCTATGGAAGACTTAAAAGAACTGTTGTGCTGCTGTGCAAGAAGGACTGCTACTCTGCTGCCCTGCTGCCTCAGTGGGAAGGGCTGGACCTGCATCTTGAACCCAGGTCCACCAGAGAGACTCAAAGGGCTAGTTGGTTAGACTCCTGATCAGAACCTCAGGGACAGAAAAGGCTCCAACCATTCTGAATCCAGCACCTGGACCCTGCCTGCTGTGAGTCTTGCCCCCCCCCAATGGTGCTACCTCAGTCCTGGACCCTTGGAAGTGTGCCTGAAGGTGCTCTGCCAGCCGAGTTGTGGTCCTAGCATATCTGACGCAGCACAATGCAGCACCTCAGAACCTCCGCTGTGTGATGCTTCACATCTCAGCCCCAAAGCTCCTCATAACCACTGCTGCGCAACGCATCTTGACACAGAACCTTGCATCACAGCTCCGCTGCTCATTGGAACTGCCGCAGCACAATGCATCTTGACGCAGGACCTCGCATCGCAGCCCCGCTGCTCATATGAACTGCCACTTTGTGACGCATCCTCTACGTGAGATCTCACAATGCTCCACAACTAGGAATAAAGGTACTTTGTCCAGTGGGCCTAACTTGGTCCCTGTACCCGGTCCATGCTCCAGCGCGGTCGACCTGAACTTGTGACTTTGCCCCCTGTCGGGCACGACCAGATAACAACAGTTGGCGCTTTGGGCTTCTAAGCGTTGTTTTCATTAACACCTTTAAAATTTAGTATCTCTGGTTGTACTGATTGGATTTTTTGTTGATTTGGTGTCAAATAATGTAATACATTTTACTCTATGTTTCTAAATTGGTGTGGGATTTTTCTTGTGTTGTGTTTTCACTTTATTGCTGTCTGAAGTGCTGCATAAAGAGTTTACACATTGCCCCTAAGTTAAGCCTGACTCCCAGATAAATAACTTGATGCCATTTAGAGTTTCTTTTAAATTCTCTTTAATTCTTTTTTGCTATTTCCAAATTCGTTCTCATTCTACTTGACTGTCTGTGACCATACCTACAGTAATGGAGTTCAAGCTCATCAACCTGGACAGCTACACAGTGTCTGAGCTCATGAAGTTCTGCAAAGAATAGGGACTTCCAACCAAAAAGGGCACCAAAACGTTGGAGTTTCAGAAAGCTCTGAGGGCCTGGGCCGAGGCTTACCAGTTGCTGGCAGCATCAGTTGACCAGAATTAGGAAGGCGATATCGAAGTCCTGAGATGCAGCACACAGGGAAGGAGGATGACTTGTCTCCTGAATCGGAACTCCCTGTCAGAGCAGAGAGCAGTGTGTCTTCATAAGGCCTATCCCCAGAGGGGCTAGTGGACAGGAAGGGAGAGAGGGAGTTTCAGCTGCATTTGGCCAAGCTCAAGATTGAGGAAAAGAAAATGGTCTTGGAAAAGAAACTAACTTTAGAGCGACTGGCTCATGAAGAGAGCCTCAGAGAACTGGACATCAGAACTAGACAAGATCTTGACAAGCAGAGTCAAGCAGCAATGGTGGCAGTGTATTCACAGGTTCCACTGGAGATAAGAAGGTCCATATTCCCAAGGATCTGGTGACTAACTATGTTGTAGGGGATAACATCGATAAGTGGCTTGAAGCCTATTAGGTTGCTCTGGAGTTGGATAGGGTCACTGAGGAGGATTCAGGGGTCAGTCTCTTGAAGCACATACCTAATGAGGGGAGAGATGCCCTATGAGCCCTAGGAAAAGGGGATAAGATGAGGTACCCCGCCCCCATGAAGGACACCCTAATCGGAAAATATAGCCTCACCTCCAGAGAAGGACAGGCAGAAAT
Organism: Calotriton arnoldi; assembly: GCA_963921515.1. NCBI lineage: Eukaryota > Metazoa > Chordata > Amphibia > Caudata > Salamandridae > Calotriton > Calotriton arnoldi. The sequence goes on from CAWUFW010002309.1 coordinate 486,765, forward strand.
GTAGGAACAGCCAGAAGTTACCTCAGCAGTCCTGGGTGGATTTCGAGGATTCCTTTTACAAGGCACTGGATGGCTGAGTGAAGGGCAGTGTGTGGATGATTACAAGGAGCTGTATAATCTGTTTGCAAGAGAGAATATGTTCAGTAATTGTATTTAAGAGCTGCGCCAAAACCTAGTCGATAGTAAGCTCACTGACCCTAGGGAGCTTGCCAAGAAGGTGGACTGCTGGCTCAGGACTAGGGTCCACAAGAAGCCATCTGGGAGGGATCACCAGAAGGCTAGTCAGGGATCCCACCAGATGAAAGGGGGGGGAGAAGAACTTAAAAATAAGGAGTTCCCTAAAGGCCCCCAAAATAATTGCCTAGGGAACCATAGTAACCAGTCCCAATCTGAACCAAGGAAGAAGGGGTTCTTTGACAAACAGACAGGGATGTTTGGTCCCCCATGTACTGAATGTTACAAATATGGGCACTCTAAGGGTGGTACCAAATATCCCAAGAAGCCACAGCTGCCCATTTGTGGGCAGAAACCAGGGTGGGCTAGTGTAGCCGTTGGGCAGGAGGTGGTCCCAGTTGGCTGGAAGAGAGAGCAGAGATTACATTAGTGACCCTAGGGGATAGAGAGATGGTGTCAAAAGCCCATATGCCTTCCAATACTTCAAAGTATAGGCAGTGGGCCTCCATCAATGAGAAAAGTTTGGAGGATCTGAGAGACACAAAAGCCAGTATGATTAGTGAGGTGAGGTGTCATCTGACGTCCTCAAAGCAGGTCATCCCTAATACATTCCACCAGGTCATAGTTGCATACAACATTGAGAGTCACTATTGGAGTAGAGGGGGGTCTCGTGTTCTCTAAAAGTAGCACTGAGCCTTCCCATGCATGTAGATTGTTTATTAGGCAATGACCTAGAGCACACTGTCTGGAAGTAAGTGGAGCTCAGGTCACATCTGGAGATGTTAGGCTTGCCTGAATGGGTCTGTATGACCACAAGGTCCATGGCTGCCCAAGAGGAGAGTTAAGAAAGCATAGAGCCTAGAAAAATGGCCCAGGGAGCTGCCAATAAGAGAAAGGGCAAGGGGCACAGGACACCAGCCCTTAAAGTTCCCACTGTCCAGGGTGACAGTGCACTTGAGGAACCACCCCAGAGCCTACCAGAGAGGACATTGCTGCCCTGGGAGACCTTTCTGAGCTTGCTGGATGGCAAATTGAGGTTGGACCCGCCAGGGAGGAATTCTACAAGGTGCAGAGAGATTGTGCCCAACCCTAGAGGACTTGAAACGGCAAGATTATACTCAGGCAACAGGTGATTCCTCTCGCAATCACCTTTTCTATTTGGAGTATGACCTCCTATACAGTGAGCCTAAGGTTTCTGGACCTGGGGTGGCCTGTGGGCTGGTGATCCCTCAGTATTACATGGCTTCCTACTGGGTTTGACTCATGACATAACCAGGGCAAGACAAGACCTTTGCCAGTCTTGCCCCCCACTTCTATTGTCCCTGGATGAAGATCGCCTCAGACACATTTTGTAGGTCCTGTCCCACCTGCCAGGCTAGTGGAAAAGCAGGGGAAAGGCTGAAGGCTTCCTTGGTTCCCTTGCCTGTCACTAGCAATCCCTTTGAAAGAATGGGCAATAACCTTGTTGGTTACTTGGACCCCAAGACAGCCTTAGGTAAAAGATTCATCTTGGTATTGGTGGACCGTGCCACACAGTACCCAGAGGCCATCCCTATGAGGTCGGGGACTGCACCTTCGTTGTCTAGGGCACTGTTGGAGATTTTTACCCGCATAGGATGCCCCAAGGTTGTAGTTTTCGACAGAGGTACTAACTTCATGTCGGTGTATATGAAGTCAATGTGAGAGGAGTGTGGGGTACCATACGAGTACTCCACACCCTACCACCCTCAAACAAACGGGTTTGTTGAGAGATTCAACAAGACCCTCAAAGGAATCACTCATTCATATGGGATTATAGGGGGACTAGGATTGCCTGGAAGAAGCTGAGACGTAGGAGGGAGAAGGGAGGACTCTCGTTGCCAGACCTGCAATACTATGCCTGGGCCTTTCAATTATCCCATTCTAGGATGCTTTTAAAAATTCCGGAAAGTGCGGGGGTTGGTGCAATGTTCTCTGCAATGTTAAAGGGCGCTAGTTTGTCTCAGGAGGGCTTCCTGTTTAAATATGGAGTACCTAAATTCTTCAAGAAGATTAAGTTAAAAGTCCTACAGGGAATGGCAAGAACATGGGCTGATATCAAGCGGCTGACGGGTCTCAACTATTTCTCGAGTCTGGCCCCCCTGTGGGACTCTCCCGGTGCACCGGAGTGCCTGAAGGACAGACTAGCACTACCACTCAGAGCGGCTGGGCTGAAGGTGTGGGGGGATCTGGCTCAAGAGGGCACCCTCTTATCTTGGCCATCACTTCAAAGTATGGCGGAAGGGGGTTTATCTAAATTCAAATACATCCAGTTGCAGAGTCGGGCCCAAAACTTGAAAATACCCATTGGCAAAGGTAACACCTTAGAGGAACAGCTGGTGGTTAGACCTACAGGAAAAAAGGAGGTTTCCACTTGGTACTGGAGCATTGAGGAGCTAACCGACGGGGATTTCAAATTGGCCGAAGAACTGTGGGGTGCCAGTCTACCAAATGAACCTTGGGAACACCTTTGGCAAACATCTTTTTGCACTCTGTTCGCCACTGTAAAACCAGCATGGCTGAGAAGGAATCAGTTGCTTACGGTTCATAGGGCCTATTTAACACCATTAAGGATGTCAAAGATGACGGATGGCCCCCCAGTCAGCTGTAAGAAATGTGGCTTGGAGAGAGCCTCCGACATACACATGTTTATGGATTGTCCGGCTATTTTGGAATTCTGGGAAAAAGTAGGTAAAACCACCTCAGATATCCCAGGCCTTCAAATTCAAATAAATCTGACATTGATAATGTTCGGAATATCTAGCGAAGTTACAGGCTCGGCAAGGTCTTTTCTTTTCTATGCTATACTGTTGGCCAGGAGGGAAATATGTAAAAGATGGGTAGAATGTGTACCTCCTATGCATGCCGAGTGGTTGTCCTTGGTGTTTGCGGTATCTAAGTTGGACCTGAGTCGTACCCAGATTAGGAGGAAGAAAGCAGTATGGGATTCTTTATTGCAAAGGTCAAACGCTGAGTCTGGTGAGACTGGATATCATTCTTTATTTAAAAATCATGGATCCTATGATTATGCCTCTTTGGATCTCTCCTGACTGCGTTGGGCACCCTCCCTCCCCCATTGCCAACATTAACAGTCGCCAGGGTAACCTGGACTATATGGGAGAGTGACCGTGCCCTTTCCTTTGGGACAGTGCTATTCTAGTCTACTGATGTACCGGTAGGCGGGGTATTTTTCTTTTCGTTCTCCTTTACACCAGCCTACGCTTCTCTAATAATGAGTAACGGTACGGGTGGCTAGTATGCTCACTGTGGTCTGAGGCGAATGAGGATAAAAAAAAAAGACCCTCAAAGGCATCATTATGGGCCTGCTTGAGCCTATGAGGTGGAAGTGGGACATCCTCTTACCATGCCTGCTATTTGCCTACAGGGAGGTACCATAGTAGGGGTTTTGGGTTAACCCATTTGAGCTCCTCTGTGGACATCCTGCCAGGGGACCTCTCAGCCTTGTGAGAAAAGGGTGGGAGCAAGCTCCCAGGAAACCCCACCAGGTTGTAAGCAGCTACATGCTGGCTCTCCGTAACCAGATGCAGCACTTCTGGAAGAATGCTAAAGACAATCTTGAGGCCAGTCAAGAGGTGATGAAACTCTGGAATGACCAGAAAGGTCACTTTGATAGAATTTCGGCCTGCTCAGAAGGTGTGGGTCTTGGAGCATGTAGAGCCCAGAGCACTCCAAGTTCTTTAGACAGGCCCATTTCAGGTGAAGGAGTGGAAGGGGAGGACACCTACCTGGTGGATCTCAAGAGCCCTAGAAACCCCTAACGGTGCTCCACATAAACCGTCTCAAACCACACTTTGAGAAATCTGAAGTCACCATGCTCCTGATGACAGATGACGGAGCAGAAGAGGAGTGTGCATGCAGGAGCAATCCAAAGCCTTGCCTACCACCAAGGATACCTGTGGTTGAAAAAACATTGATTTGTTCAATCTCCCCCGACAGTGCCTCACAACCATCGAAGGCAGAGGTAGTGTGGGTGCCATTTCAGGCCAACAACTCTGCCACCAATTAGACTGGACAAAAACCCAAACAAAAAAATCTCAGTTTTATCTGTATTACACATTAGGTGACAAGCACAGAGCCATTCAAAGACTGCCTGAAGACAGGTCTGAAGAGGTTTACATACAGTTTCAGCCCCCTTCTCAAAAGAGAGGAGTGGTGTAAGACACCACCTTGAATCCAAATAAATCAACCAGTGAAGCCAATAGGGCAGTTAAACAGCAGTTTTCTTAACTTCTGTATTCTGACTATAAGAAAATGGGTCATTGTTTGAGAGGGTGGAAGCCCCACTCAGGCAACAGCCTTATTCGCTGTCAGGTAGAACCACAAAAGTCACTTAATTAACTGTGCTTAACCCTTCAGTAACTTGGCACAAAAGCAGTCAGGCTTAACTTAGAAGTAAAGAGTAAGGTATTTATGCAGCACACAAACAGTAATAAAGTGAAAACATAACGCAAGAAAAATCTCAAACTAATTTAGAGAAATAGGGTAAATTGCAATATAAAAAATGATACCATAACAGCAAACGTCCAATCAGTAGAACTGGAAATATAAAATTTTAAAGTCTATAGTGAAAATAGCGCCTAAAACCATAAAGCACCACTCACGGTCATCTGGTTGTGCTAGATGGGGGAAAGCCACAAGTTTAGGCCAACTGCACTGGAGTGCGGGCCAGATACAGGGACCAGGTTAGTCCCACTAAAAGAATTACCTTCTCAAAGTTCAGTGGGAAGAGTCCCCCAAGTAGAAGGGAGATTGTCTCAGAGGGTCATTGCTTTAGCACAAAGAGCAGGCCAGGCAACATGATCTGTTGTCGCTGGAGCACGAAGAGCTGGTTGGGCATGCATCATGGACAGTTGCTGATGGAGCTTCATGTTGGTGGTCACGGAAGGCTGTTGTTACTGTAGAACGAAGTGCAGATCTCACATTGCCGGTCATCTCTGGTGGCAGCTGTAGCGCAAAGAGCAGGTCTTCCCTGCAGCTTCACATTGGTGGTCATTGCAGGTGGCAGAGTCTTGATGCAAAGGGGTCCATTTGCAGTTGTGAAGAGCCCTAACTTCCTGATTTCTCCTCTTCTTCCTAGTAGAAGCTCAAACTAATGCCAGTCAAGGTTCGAGGACCTAGAGGAACTTCTTGGTGACCAGGAACTCACTCCAGCAGCGGGAAGCAAGGCTCAGGCAGGTCCAGTTGCAGGTCCAGGTAGGTACAGTTGCAACAGAGTTCTGGGCAGTTGCAGGGACACATTTGGAGCTTATTATGTCCTGCAGCTCAAACAGGAAGTCAGCCAACTGAATCTCTGAGCCACTCAGGTTAACCTGGGATGAAGGTAAGCAGGTCTAGTCTTCCTTCTCAAACAGTAAGACAATCCTCAAGCAGCAGGGCAGTCCTTCTTCTATAATGCCCAGAGGTCAGGAGTGTTTTGATGAGTGGCTCTGGAGGTCCAATATTTATACCTGGTGCCAGCCTTTGTGTACTGGGAGGGAGACACCTTGTCCTACCCCACATCTCTTTCTGGAAAGTTCTTAACTTCCCCAGTCAAGGTTCCAAGAAGTCTAGGGTCACAAAAGACAGGGCAGGCCTAGTGTCAGATTCTTTATGTGGGTTAGAGTCAAGAACCTTTGAAATGTAAGTGGGCTGGGTACAGCTCTTCCAGGTCATCCTGTTAGGATAGCCCAGGCCCCGTTTGTGTTACTGTCTGGAAGCAATACAAAAACCCCAACAACAGAGCCATTCACAATCATATGGCCCAGGGCATAGGCAGAAGGTACAAAATGGCAGCTTTCTAAAGGTGGCCTTCTCATAATTGTGACTTTAAAACCGGCATCACCATAAAAGTGGATTTTAAATTTGAATTAATTTGAGAGTAAGCAGGATATCTCTATCTGCTCCTAACTCACAGTTATCACTTTTTAAATGTAATCAATGTAGTCAGTGGAAGAGATAGACCTTTCAGAGTGAAACATGACTTTAGGGGTTTTTCACTGCCAGGATATATAAAACATAAGCACACATTTCCTACTTTTTAAATACAGTGCACCTAGCCAAATGAGCCTTTATGGTCTACCTTAGGGATGACTTATAAGTATTAAAAAGGAAGGTTTAGGCATGGCAAAGGTTTATTTTGCCAGGTAGAAATAGCAGTTTAAACTGCACTACAGGCTGCAGTGGTAGGCCCAAGACATGTTTTATAAGCCTACTTTAGTGGGGGCCATAATGATTGCTGCAGGCCCACTAATAGCATTTAATTTTCAGACCCTGGGTACATTAGTACTATTTACTAGGGATGTACAAGTACATTAAATGTGCCAATCAGGTGTAAGCCAATGTTACACCATTTAAAGTAGAGAGGCGCTTTAGCACTGATTAGCAGTGGTAAAGTTGCACAGAGTCGCAATGCCAACAAAAGCAAATTTAGCAAAACACGAGGAGTGAAGACAAAATGTTTGGGGGAATGCCACCCCAAGGATGTCAGGACTAACACTGACCCTCAATATTTTTGTGTTGCCAATATTTTTAGATCAAATTTCTTTTATCATAATATTTTTTATTCAATATTTGGCAGAATAACGATCACACATTCATGAAGCTAGGTGAAACTGTTGTATACAGTGTCAGATGAGGAGGCAACAGCACAGTAACATTGTATAAAAATGTCTAGTAATTATGAAAATACCTGGGAAAATGTATTTATCTCTTCATTTAGGGTTGGTGATGATACGCCCCAACAAAATGGCAGGCTTGTGGTCTGCTGCTCTGCATGCCTAAATGACTGATTTCAATGACTGAGGAAGACATACTGCTGTCTGACCAACAAGGGCTACAGTATGTCCCCTTCTGACTGAAAGAAAGGAATGGGACCACTCTGCCCTGCCTCAATGAGGTTTGTGAATAGGAGTGGGCTTCTAGAGGCTATGTTTATACTTTGGGATGCAGGGCCTCCCACCTCGTAAACCAGTCAAGAAGGTGAGCAAAACTTCATCATGGTCTTCAAGCTAGCTTCCAGCTTTGAAGAAGCAGGCAGTACTCAGTTCTACATTCTGAAAGCACAACGGTAGGAATCACACTGCTCTGTTCAGTGTTGATGCTCTTCCTTATGCTCAAATAGTGCTGTAGCTTTTATGCTCTGTTCTTGGCAGCTTGGCAGCACCCCATAACAATTTAGAGCTACAGCACTTCTCCGTTTTGAAAAACTATCAACCATGTGTGTGCTGAAGTTTTCTCCTCAAATAGACTTGTGTGAAGGCCTTTAATTGGCATCAACACAGAATGCACTGTGTGGTCAACGACCTACAGTCTATCAACAACAAGAAGTGGCATGCTCTGGCAGGAAGCGTTGTATAATCCTCTCAGAATGATCAAGGGGAAAAGGGACACAGGAAAAGAAGAAGTGGGGAATGGCCTACCCTGGTTGCTCTGTTAGAGAAACATTAATCCTCCAGTTTGCAAAAACAATTTGTATAATTATAAAGGGTCAAGACTGATTTGCATATAGCTGTGTCTGAACTGGGGTGGCGAAGTGAGCTAAAGAACGATGATGGATTCAACCGAGATCTGTGTCTGGGGGTGAGTGTCTGAAAAGTTTCATCGCTCTGTCCATCATCTCCTTGTGTTTGCTTTGTTCGCCCTAAGTTGGCAGGGTATGCCCAGACGTGGGTCCCTTGCTCACTCTGCCACTGGATTCAAGCTAGCCTGGCTGATGAGGGGTATTACCCCGAAACCGGTCCCAGGATGCTTGTTTCCGATTCATAGAAGAACTGGCTTGGCAGTTCGGGCTGGACTGTTCCCATGAGGCACAGGGTCAAGACTGATTTGCATATAGCTGGGTCTGAACTGAGGTGGCGAAGTGAGCTAAAGAACGATGATGTATTCAACCCAGATCTGTGACTGGGGTGAGTGCCTGAAAAGTTTCAGCGCTCCATCCATCATCTCCTTGTGTTTGCTTTGTACGCCCTAAGTTGGCAGGGTATGCCCAGATGTGGGCCCCTTGCTCACTTTGCCACTGGATTCAAGCTAGCCTGGCTGATGAGGAGTGTTACCCCGAAACCGGTCCCAGGATGCTTGTTTCCAGTACAGGGAAGACCTGGGTTGGCAGTTCGGGCTGGACTGTTCCCAAGAGGCACAGGGTCAAGAATTATTTGCATATAGCTGGGTCTGAACTGAGGCGACGAAGTGAGCTAAAGAACGATGATGGATTCAACCCAAATCTGTGACTGGGGGTGAGTGCCTGAAAAGTTTCAACACTCCGTCCATCATATCCTTGTGTTTGCTTTGTTCGCCCTAAGTTGGCAGGGTATGCCCAAATGTCGGTCCCTTGCTGACTTTGCCACTGGATTCAAGCTAGCCTGGCTGATGAGGGGTGTTACCTCGAAACCGGTCCCAGGCTGCTTTTTTCCGGTTCAGGGAAGACCTGGCTTGGCAGTTTGGGCTGGACTATTCCCATGAGGCACAGGTTCAAGACTGATTTGCATATAGCTGGGTCTGAACTGAGGTGGCGAAGTGAGCTAAAGAATGATGATGGATTCAACCCAGATCTGTGACTGGGGGTGAGTGTCTGAAAATTTTCAGCGCTTCGTCCATCATCTCCTTGTGTTTATTTAGGGTACACCTCTCCATGCTTCAAGATAGTACCTAAAGACATTTTGATTAAACTAAAGCCCTGGAAGCACATACCAAGCCATGCAGATTCAACCACCTTACTAGGACATATTTGTTCACCTTTACTACCTCTCTTATGGTGTCATGAGGGACCATACCAGGCAATAAAGGTACAAGTATTGGTGTACTGGAAGTCATTAATAGCACTAAATTAGGGATAGAACGTGTTCCATTTAATTCATTGGCCTTTCACTGGCCGATGATATTAGTGGGCCCCTAACCCACAGCCAGGTGGGACTCTAAAATAAGGCATGTGAGGGCAGCGGGCACACATTAACACACCTGTTCTGATATGCGTTGAGGCCTGACCAGAATTTGAGAATATTAAGGCTGGACAATCCGCCCAACCACCGGTCCCTATTTTGAAAAAGGTGGTGCAGGGCTTGTAAGTTTACACTCACAGTTATGAGAGACCTTTTTCTGAACCATCCCGAAATTATTACCTTCTCTACCACTCATATCTATACAGCTTAAGTAGAAAACGGAAACAATGCTTGCTAAGGCAGCAGTTCTGATTGTCATTGAAAGCAGGATCCCAAGGTTACGTTCCATGGCCTTTTGGATAATGGCAGAAATCACTTTCATTGACAATGTCTCCTTTTCAAGTTTTGAACTGTTATTCAGTGAAAATGTTGAGCATTGTCAGACCATTGCAACATTTGTACCCTTTTCTGAAGTATATTTTATTCTGGCCAAAATTTAAAGTAACTTACTGTCAGTGCTTGTAAAGCGAAAGTTACGGTGTGCAATGCAAAGTTGCACAAAGCAGCACCACTCTGAGTTCTCATACATAAGATATATGGCGCGGAAGGTTAACACAGCCGCAATGTCAAAAAAGTGTTGCATTGCTGAGATTCACAACCTTTTCAGGAAGATTCGATTGAGAGCATATTTTCATGATACAGTAGAAACTAGTCAAACCAGTCTAAGTGACTCAGGACTACATAATCCCTCCACATTTACTCCGACTATGAATATGGTACCAACAGAAGTAGTGACTTTTGAAAAAGCGGTGTTAAAGGAACTTGAGAATGCCAACACCCCGGTCCCCTTCCATAATCTATCGAATCAAGAACGTTTAGCTATTAAATCACTAACGGAGGACCTAAGCATTACCATAAAACAAGCGGACAAAGGAGGAGCCACTGTCATACAATCAACTAAGGATTATGACATTGAATGTCTACGCCAACTTCAGAATAGGAAATTCTATACCCCTATAACAACCGATCCTACGATTCGTTTATTGAAAGAAATTACCTCAATGGTTTTTGAAGCAGTAAATAATGGTTGGATAAATAAAAAAGAGGCAGAGTTCTTAGTCACGCAACATCCTAAGACTCCATACTTTTATACCCTCCCAAAGATACACAAGGGAACTACCCCAGTCCCAGGCAGACCCATTGTGTCAGGAATAGGCTCTCTTTAGAACCCCTGTCTAAATTTTGTGATCACTACCTACAACCTCTAGTAAAACAGACCCTTCGTACGTGAAAGACACCTCCGATGTCTTGCGGCTGATTGAGGGTTTGGAGGAGTCCTCTGACATTGACTTATTAGTAACCTTGGATGTAGAACAGCTATACACTAATATCCCACAGAGAGAGACACTGGTAGTGATAGAATCAGCCCTGTTGGACACTGAATGGTCATCAATTACTCCAATCTCCTTCATTATGCAATGTGCCACTTTAGCACTGACAGAAAACTTTTTTGAATACAACAAACTACTCTTCCACCAGTCTCAGGGTACTTCGATGGGGAGTACCTTTGCACCTAGTGTGGCATGTCTGTACATGGCGGCATTTGAAAAGAAGTGATACAGCATATCAACAACCCCTTCGCAGCTAACCTGAGACTGTGGAAGAGATACATAGATGACATCCTTATTTTCTGGAAGGGTGGAGAACAGACTTGCATTGAGTTTTGTGAATGGATTAATACCAAGAACCAGTACCTGAAATTTACCCACACAATTTCCAGCAGTGAAATCCCATTCCTAGATCTTACCATCAGATTAAAAGAGGGAAAACTGGACACGACCCTATATAAAAAGCCCACTGATATGAACAGTCTGCTATTATATAGCAGTTATCATCCTAAAACCCTAAAGGATAATCTCCCCTTCAGCCAATTTCTACGTATAAGGAGAAATTGTAGTTCCACACAGGACTATAAGACTGAGGCTGAAACACTGTCCACTAATCTACTGAATAGAGAGTATCCTCAAAAACAAATCAATTTATGTATGAAACGTGCCAGAAACAATCATCGCGAGAGCCTCCTTGAGGTTAAAACTAAAGAATCAGACATTGCCCTTACTTGTGTCACTACTTACACACCCAGATCGAATATGATCAAAAAAGCTGTAAATAAACACTGGGGTATTTTGAACACTGGTGATTTAGAGATCCCAAAACCCAGATTTGCTTTCAAAAGAACGAACAATTTGAAAGATATGCTGGTACACACGAGACCCAGGAATAGATCCACTACTAATCAAAGACGTTTATGGGATCTTCCGCCCATTATAGGCCATTTCCCTTGTGGATCATGTGCTGTGTGTCCCCAGATGAAACCAACCAAAGAATTGAAGCTCACGGACAGGTTCACATGGAGGATTACAAAACATACAAATTGCAATACACCACGCTGCATCTACCTACTGACATGCCCCTGTGGGAAAAAGTATATAGGCATGACCATGAGAACCATCAAAACTAGAATAACAGAACACAAAAGTAATATCCGCTGTCTAAAGACCAACACGAAGCTCTACACTCACTTTACGGAACATCAACATTCTCCTGAAAGTATAAACTGGGTGATACTGGAAGCACATCAACAGATTACACAAGTAGATCTCTTCAGGATAGAACAAAGATGGGTCTATCGTCTGGACTCGACTCACTGTGGTCTCAATGACGAAATTCCCTGGTGCACTTTAAACCATCGTTAGCCAAGTTCATAATAAGATACTAAGTGTAATAATGGGCTTCTTACCCACCCTACACCAGGACCCCTTTCTAGGGGTTCGGACATCACCTATTAAATACTTTCATTATTCCACTTGACGATGTCCGTTAACAGCGTGTTTGGGGCCCGCATCCTGTTTTTATCTATCTTATGTACACACCTCTCTCTAAATCTTTTTGAAATGGTTAGGACTCAAGACTGGCTAACGCGCCATCTTTTCTACATACCTATCCCTATACTTTCTAGATTTGATTAGAAATGAAGACCGGTTAATGTGGTACGTTGACCGTGATGTATTAGAATACACACTTATTTTGTAGCATTAATTAACCCTTGAGTATTATTGACCCTACTGTATAACGACAAAATCTGAATGGTCATTTCGACCGCTATTCCCAATACCAACTCCAAGATGGCCGCCATATTCACGTGGTAGCGGTAGCATTGTAAACCTACTCCAAGATGGCCGCCATTTTCACCTTGTAGCGTTAGCACGTGATACGATCACATGACCCTTACGATACACCAGCTGGAATTGATCGGCTCTCCCGCGCTTTCGACTCCCTCTCCAGGGAAGGTATTTAAAAACGGCTGGTTTCAAGGAAAGGATACCTTCCTGGATGTAGCGAAGTGGGGTAGGTCGTCCGTTTGACTCCGAATGGGAGTAGGTAAGTCGGCACGCATGATTGTAAGCCCGTCTGTCACGATGATTGGAAGCCTCATTGTCATCAGCAGTATGTTGAGGTGAAGGAAACTAGTGTCAGAGTCCTTAGTATACCTTCCGGTGGGGACTCGTGGTGCTTTCTCACCAACTTTCTGGTAATGGCGTCATACACAACCAGGGCTCGGGGGGTATATGGATGCAAGCATAACCTTTGCCTTTGCTACACCGACGATGGTGCGCCCCCTGGATGTCCATGGATTGTGTGGATGGTTATTTGTTGTTGATGAGGTGAGGAAGGTTCACGATGGCTCCCACCCTGGTGACACCCGGTCCGACCGGGACCCTGTGCCTTGTTAACCGCTACTCATCAGCTGGCAATGACATGATGCAGAAAATCATTACACTTATACCTGGTTTTTATACGTCATGTTTTCATCATTCTAGAGACACCACTTATTGTGTCTTTCCTTCGCTACAACCGATGAGGCAATATCTGATACCTAATTAGGTGAGTTTATAAAACATACTCGCCATCACGTGTTTCTTCACATGTGCACATTATGTTTTTATGGGGTTTTCTATGAAGTCACTCAACGCCTTGAATTATAAGAGCATGTCAATCCGAATTCACTACAGTATCAATGACTTATGTGATCCTCACAAGATATAAAGTTTTTTTGTTGTTCTTGTTTATACTACAGGTTATTCCATTTCCCATAGGAAATGTCCTAGAGGGACTACTAGTGGTAGGTAGCGTTGCGCCTTGCCACCTATGTGTAGATAGTTTGTTTTAATTTACACGGTCCTGAAGAATCGCTAATGATCACTCCTTGACAACAAATAGCGAGAAACATGTCGACCATTTGGGAGTTGAGTATAATTTTTGTTGCATAAAAACAAAAAGAGTCACCCCTCCCTATTCTTTTTAATCAGGTCGGGTCCCTCGCGGAATAAATTCATCACAGAGGAGTCCCACACCTGTTTTATCATCACTTTTACATCTACACTCATTCTGGCCCCACACACCCACGGCACCCATACGGCGTGGAACAGAAGATCTCCGAAAAGAGCCCCTTTAAGGGTGCCCGTCGGGCATTGCAGCGCCGGCCCGACGAGGAGCAGGCTCAAATGATGAAGCATGACACCTAGCTTGCTGGGTGTGTGAGGGCCCTAGTTCCAACAGGAGGAATTCCCCCTATCCTCCTCTTTACCTGTAGTATTTTTTTAATATTCTTACTCTTTGAGTGATTAATATATCACACAGGAACTACGTACTCTCTTTTTTGTAAACTAGTTGTAGGGCATGTACGTTGGACCTCCCCAAGCCCTCTCTGTCCCTCTTATTTTGTTAGACTTGCATTGCTTAGAACCATCTCCAGGGATAATATTTGAAAAAGGGGTCATAACGTGGATGCACCAGTGAAACCAGACCTAGGACATGACGCAGAACCAATCAACTTAAACAGAGATATCTGGGTTTGCATGCAGTCCTAATTCCAACTCAAACCAGGCACAAGCTAAGCGCTGTGAAATATTGCGATCATTCCTCCCAGAATGTGTAATTTATGCACAATTACACAAAATTATTTTACAGTTTAACCTTTCCCTGCTGTCATTGCGTAGAAAATTGTATTAAAGTGTGTACTTCATGCACATGTTCCATGCAACAAATACACTGCTGTCTTGCCTTTGACACTGTTGTGCAATGTTTAGCACCATATTAAACACCAGCCTGTGACTTTCTTGAGTGCGCGGTGCAATTTTTTCCTCATTTGCGCTATGAAATGAAATGAAATGAAATTTGTACTTGTAAAGCGCACTTATACCCCCAAAGGGGTGTCCTGGCGCTGTACGCATACCGCTGTGGAACCCTTCCTGGCTTTTCCATGTGAAGTGTCCAATCCTGGGCACCCCCAGGGTGAAGCCAGGCATCCCAGCGCTGTTGGGGCCGTTGTGGAGATTAAGCAAGCTATTGCCCAGAGTTGCAGAGTGGGACCCATGAATAGAATAGGCACTGAGGCGAGAATTATCAGGTCCGAGGAAATTGAGCCCAAGACCCGCCGAGGCGGGAATTGAACCCTGGTCCCGGGCCAGATCTCTGCATCAGGGTCTGCCGCTCTAACCATTGAGCCACACTTCTCCACTATGCAGAGGTGCATTTTTTCACTCAGCGCCCAGTTGCATATACTATGCTGTATATGGGCCCTCCTTTGTGGCCTGTCTTACTGTAACAGGAGGTGAACAGAAGGCGCAAGTAAATTGTAATTGTAATTGTCATTTATAAAGCGCGTTATCACCGACTGGTCTCTAAGAGCTATGAGAGAGAGCCCTGCCCTAGCACGTGAAGGAGATGTAAATGATTAAATTGTGTCCCAAGCTTCCACAAAGAGGAGCGTTTTTAACTTCTTCCTAAAGGGGAGAAGGGCTTGTTCCTTCCGCAGATTCTCCGGTAACTGATTCCATAATACAGGAATTAGAGTCGAAAAGGCTCTGCCACCTTTAGAGGTCATACTAAAGCGAGGGCAGGCCAGCAGGCCGGCCTCCGAGGATCGTAGTGGCCTGCTAGGAGTGTAGGTAGCCAAACGATCCTTAATGTAGGCTGGGGCTTGGCCATAAATGGCTTTGTGCACAATGCAAAGCCCCTTAAATCTAATTCTCTGCCTGATCGGAAGCCAGTGTAGCTGGCGTAGGAGGGGGTAGCATGAGCCCTCCTAGGTCGTTTGAAAATCAATCTGGCCGCGTCATTCATAATGACCTGTAATCTAGCAAGCAATTTTCCTGGGAGGCCAATATACAGGGAATTCCCATAATCCAAACGCGACACTATCAAGGCTGATACTGCCGTTCTAAGAGTTGCAAATGTGAGAAGGGGGCCAGCTTCCGTAACTGTCTAAGCAGGCCAACACATGTACCTGCTACGGCAGATACCTGTTGAATCATAGACAGCTTGGCATCGATTTTAATGCCAAGGCTTTTTACGGCCAGGGCTGGCTCAGGATTTGCGCCCAACTCTTGTGGCCAAAAGAGGTCACTCCAAGGACTGGAGTCTGTGGTGATGGCCAGTACCTCAGTCTTATCAGGATTAATTTTGAGGGAATTGGCCGTCATCCAGTTAACTATATATTTTAGAATGTTTTGCATTCGAAAGTGGGCAGCCGGGGCATTGTCTATCTGGATGATGATTTGAGTGTCATCCGCATAGTTGTAGATCTGGCACTCCATGAGATTCAGTGCGGCTATCAAAGGTTGGAGGTAGGCGTTGAATAAGAGAGGAGACAACGCTGAACCCTGTGGCACCCCACACGAGAGTTTGCCGGAGTCAGACACATAATCAGCCAGTTGTACTCTCTGTGAGCGGTCAGAGAGGAAGGACGTAAGCCATTTAAGGGCCATGCCCTGGATGCCTAACTCCGAAATCCGCGACAGAAGTTGGTCATGATTGACTGTGTCAAATGCCGCGGATAGGTCAAGCAACACCAGGGCACATGGTTTTTACTTATCGGCCCTGAGCCTAATTTCATCCAGCACGGCCAGCATAACCATTTCCGTGCTGTGATGAGCCCTGAAGCCAGCCTGGTTGGTTTGCAGGAGATGGTTGACTTCAATATGGTGTGATATGGATTTCAGCACGTGCTGTTCCAGCACTTTCGCCAAAAATGGGAGTTGGGAAATTGGCCTAAAATTTTTAGGTTCTTCGCGTCTGCTCCCGGTTTTTCAAGAGAGGAATAACTCGAGCTTCCTTGAAATCAATAGGGACGTAGCCATATTCGAGAGATTGATTTAACAGCATTAGAACCTCACTTTCGATCCCTGGTAGTGCCAACTTAATGATCCTCGGTGGACAAGGGTCCGCAGGAGACCCTGACTTAATCCGACTCATTAGAGGAGACAAGACATCCAAGGTAAGCCTGGGGAAGGCAGTGAGTGGTACATTATATGCGAGGGGCAAAGATACTAAGGCTAAGGGGCAATGAACGATAGGGGTAGAGTGGATCTCTGTCAATAGGTCCTTCACTTTCCTTAAAAGAAGGACTGGAATTTATTACAGTCTTCAGGGCAGAAGGGGGTCTCTGTTCCTGGGTCTGTCTCAACTCTTTAAGATCCGAAAAATTTCTTTTTGTGAATTATCAGCATTCGAGATCCTAGCTTCATAAAATTCTGCTTTCCTTGTTAAAATCGCTTTCTTGTAGACTGCAAACATTGCTTTGTATTCAAACTGGGCACCTGGGTCATAAGCTCTACGCCAGGCTCTCTCGCATTGGCGTAAGGCTTGTTTCTTGTTTCTAAGGGCCTCGTTGAACCAGGGAGCCCCTTTGCCTTTGTCCCTTACTCTTTCCCTGCGCATGGGGGCTACTATATTAATGGCATTCTTCAGCCTCGTAGAAAGAGCAACGCTTTCTTGGTCAAGTTCCAAATTTCCTTGTGTTGAACATAGGGGACCTGAATTGTATAGAGTGTTAATCAGGTCATCAGCATTAATTTTCCCCCATCCCCTCATTACTTTCCACTCCGGGTGGGGACGAACTACTTGTCTGGTGGATGGAAACCGGCCACTAATTAAATAGTGATCAGACCAGGCACAAGGACTGATCTCTAGTGGGCTGGCTGGTGGATGGGAGGTCCAAACCAAATTAAGTATATGGCCCTTCTCGTGAGTGGGTGCATTCACCAATTGCCTCAGTTCCAGGGAGCCTAGTGCCTCTTCCAACTGTATGGCCTGGCTATCTTTAGGTGCCTGATCCCAATGGAGGTTAAAGTCCCCCATTACCAGGATACATTGATACAGCGACCGGATGTCAATAACTAATTCGATAAAAAGCTCCACAAATTTGGGTGACGTTCGCGGAGGGCGATAGACTATCAAGACAATTAGGCAGGTGGTCTGGGAGCAGAATTTAGCCCCCAACACATCTGCCCCCTCGATGCTTTCTGCACACAGGGTCTCTGCCTGTAGCTGTTGGTTATACAGAATAGCAACTCCACCTCCTCTAGAACCGCCAGATCTGTTATGGCAGAGGGCGGCAAAGTTCGGGGGTGTAGCTGCCACTAGGTCTGGTGCTGAGGACTCCTCAAGCCAGGTTTCTGTAACTCCAAGTATGTCCAGATGGTCATCTTGGAGAAGCGAGAAGACCTCAAGATTGTGTTTCTGCAAGGAGCGGGTATTAAGAGTAGCTACCCGTAATCCCTGTGGGTCATAGGGCCGGGGCCTCCTAGGAGGGTGAGGTGGGGAGCCTATACTACCTACTCCCACGTGTGTCCTTAATAGGCCCTCCGCCCTAAGTTTAGTAGCCACATTAGTCTTAAGTGGCACCATTCCCAGGGCCAGGGACCATAGTTCATCCATGGAATACGAGTAGTGGGGGCCAAGGGGGCTGGCCCCTGGTCCCGGTCGGTCGCGGATGGGCGCAGACGGGCTTGCCTTAGGCGCGCCTTCGGCGCGCCCGCTGCGCGCGCGCGCTGCGCGCTTGCTCCAGCTCCGAGGATATGCTGACAGCTCCTCCCACCCACCAATCAGCCCTGCTGTGCAGCAGCTGACCGTCCCCGAGCAACTAGAGCGTCAAATTAGGCGGAAGTGCCCAAGGGTGGCGGAAGTCCATCAAATGCTGTCGAACAGTGCTCTGCACATGTAGTTCATACTTGCAGCGAATTGTCAATTAATAGCCAATAGGTTTAGTAATTAGCATGCGAATTGGCTTACTTCGTATGGAAGCGACATCTTACAGAAACGTTTCTAGTCACCCACTCTGTCTTATCCTTTACTAAGTGGTATATATGCCCATTGTCTTAACAAATAGATCGGTTATTTCAACCCTGAGTTAAATCGTGAACTCATCACCAGAATGTATGCGGTGCTCCAATAGATATTCAAGTTAGTGCATGAGCTGAAATTCAGAGCTCTGGTTGCATCTTCGTATCCGAACGGTGCTATTTGCAACTCATGGACTACTAACTCAGAGTCAGAGTAAGAGAGTTTGCAAGTTAGCGTACATAGCTGCTTTTTGCACCTCCGCACAAATTTGTAATGTAGCCCTTGTTTGATCATATCGGGACCTAAAACACTCCAGTGTGAGCTACAATGCTTCAGCGTGCTGTCGGTATTTCAATACTTAATCACAAATCTGCCTTAAAATTGAGTAACGTTTTGCACTTGCTTCGCATGTGTTATGATCCCATTTCACAACTTTCGCCCAAGCTCACATTGAAAGCAAAATGGGAGCAAGTGCAATTTACACTCAGCTTAAAATACGTGCGAATGAAAAAGTGGACTCAATTTTCAAATGCATCCGTGTTAATACTCGTGTGTGATTCTAGAAGACCCGACTAGAAGTCCAAGAAATGTCATGCATTATTGGAGTTGTATGTCAAATGCCAAAAACTTATAAAATGCATTGCGTGTATGTCCAGATTTTTCAATAAATATATTTTATGACGTTGACAGTTCTATCTAGGTAAACACTTATAGCTAGGTATAATATTTTAGATGCAAAGTCAAACAAATAATCAAAATAGTAATGCAGGAAGCTACGTTTTTCTTGTATCTGTTCTGCACTTATGAAATAACTCTGCATTTTGCCTAAATATTGTCGGTCTTTTTTCTAGCTAACTTAGGGGCTTATTAGCAAGGGCGTTATCGCCGCTTTAGCGGCACTTTTTGCCGCTAAAGCGGCGATATTTCTATCGCCCTATTAGCAAGCTGTCGCTAACAGCTGTTAGCGACAGCTTCATGGCGAAAGCGACCGTTTTGGTGCCGCTTTGCATGTCAGCGATATTTATCGCTAATGACATGCAAAGTAGGCGTTCCCAACTAAAAGCGACTGCAAACGGTCTCAAACACAACTTCCCCCTATTACCAATGCCTGCGAAGCGATAAAAAAAGTCGCGCTAACCGCGATTATCGCTGGAATTTAACACCTGCTAAAAATCTGACTTAACCATTCTTGTCAATGGGAGGTGGATTGTAAGGTTAAGTCCTCACCTGCCTATTAGCAAGCTTTTCATTAGCGCGGTGAATTTTTCACTGGATTTCTCGCGCTATTGCTGGGTTTCGCCGCTATCGCTGGATTTTCTATTGCCTTGGAGATAAGCGTTGATAATAACGCGTTATCTCCGCGATGAAATCCAGCGATAGCCGGCGATAAAAAAAACAGTGCTAAGCGCGCTTTGCGATAATTATCGCAAATCCTTGGTAATATCCCCTTAATTTTACAGAACATAACATTAGCTTTTTGTGGAATTCACAGGTGCAGCTGATTCTAATATTATGCCAAAAGTAATTTTCAGGAAGTTTAATTTTGCTGTAGAAAAATAGCATTAAAAATGATGTCAATTGCCCAAGGTCGTACCCTTTCTTTAAAATAAAACGCGTACTCGCTAATACGAGAATAAAAACACATAAACCGAAAAGCAGTAACCAGAAATGGGCATAAAATGATATACCAAATATGCTCACTGCCCCTGAAGTGTAATCATAGCGGCAATAAAGCAAAAAAAAAAAAAAAAATGTGAACTGCATCCATCTTTCATAGCAATGCATAATTTGAGAGATCGTAAGTTCCCACAGATGGGGATAAGAAAACAATGAGCCAATTTGGGTGTAATGTTTTTGAGCTCGATGTGAAATCAAGCACATAAGTCACACACTTCAAACTTAAGACCAGTGAAGAGCTAAATGTGTGATTTCTTAGATACGATCTGCTGAGCCAGAACCAATTATGCAGAGTTTAGCACAAATGTGCCTGAAATACATGCACTCTGGCAAGTAGCTTGGATGTGGTCTTTAAAAATGTATTAATGTTAAATTCCCTAAAGCAGATATGCCCATCTGCCAAAGAAATAATTGGGCATGCAATTGCGATTCTGAAAAATGTAAAGTAAATTGAAGTCACTAATAAACATTTTGAATTGCAGTGGCGAAGATGATATCAACATACAAAGAATTCATATTTGGGCTGTGCTGTTCTGTATGTGGCCTCATGGCACATTTTCACGTAGACAGAAAATGCATTTAATCATGTTATAGTAATTTTAGATATAGGAATTACATCTTGAATGCAAACGCTGTTTTAAACACTTTGCACAATTCACTCGTGACCGTGCCATGTTTAAGTCCACCTAGTCACTCATTAGGTGTGGTCACATAAGCACTCAACAGTAGCGGCCCGTGGTGGGAGTGCTGCCGGGCGGTGATGTGGGGTGGGGGAGGGGCAGGGTGGGGGGTAGTAAAGTACGGAATACGGCCGAATAGAGGTAAGTAAACATATAAATAAATAAAACAAATTTCGTTGCGCGCGCTGCATCGATGCACAGATGTGTATCCACTGCCTGCACTTTCAGAACTGGTTTGGGGTGGTTCTGCTTTCAAATGTCTTTTCCAGGCTGGTCACCAAGCACCACCTTTGTGTAGAGTGATACTTGAACAGCAGAATTGTCTCAATCCTGGAGCACCCACAACAAATGTACAATGATCTGTGAGGTTTCTGCACCTGGCTGTCATTAGCCAACTGAAAAGTCTGATCAGGGAAAAACAAAAGGCTGGGCCTCACCTAAATGTCTGCATCTCCTTGCACAATAAAGTTTAAAGTCCTATCCTTCATCCTCAACAACTGACAAATGTCAGTGTTTCAGGTAGACTAACCAACAGGCCAAGACCCAGCAAAAGGCCTCTTCACTTCAGGGTCCAGACCTCCTTCCGCCAGCATCAGGAATGTAAGCAACACATTTTTACTGTCTGGGAAAACCTCACCTCCATCTTGTAAAACAGGCCAGGGAAGGGGTTTCCAAAAATAATCCCACAGGCCTCCATTATTGTGGCTCCCTCACATATACCATACATGTACTACGCAGGCTACGCACACAAACACATACAATATACACTTGGTATATTGGCGATAATAGCTGGGTGAGAGCATGGATGTAGAAATTTTCATGAGTCAGCCAGTAGGCTTCCACTCCAGTAACACAGATGAAATGACATGGCCACAACCATGGTGTCACAAAACATGGTATGCTGCCACCACCATTCTATGTTCTAAAACCTTGATAGGGGCAGTAGTTGCCCCAAGCAACCCGAAAGAGGCCAATCATAAAATGTGAGCCCTGGTGAGGAAAAATCGTGCATCCAAAAGCAGCGCCACACCACAAGGCGCACAGGATTTTTCCTAGCCAAGGCTCACATTTTATGACTGGCCACTTTCGGGTTGCTTCAAGCAGAACGCTTTGCTACTATCTCTTGAGTAATTTTGCTTACAGGGCCAATTCAGGACCTCAGTACCGATCCTGCAGATATAAATGTGGAAAGACGGGGCACCACTGAATGAGTTTCCTAAATCAGGGCGAATAAACATTATTTGCAAATAAACATTTAGGAAACGATTTAAAAAGTGGACCTATACTGTGTAATGACAATATGTGACCAGAAAGATGATTATTATTCCAAAATATAATCTTTTATTGTAGATATTCTGGTATATGTATTTTTTATATTATTTATATTTTATAACATCATTGTTCATAAATCAATAGACAAAACAATATGTACAGAATACAATATCAAGGTTACAAAAAATGTTTTAACAAATAACAAATTTGATACAAATGTTCTACCCACAACTTCATCATGGATAAAATGTTCAAAATCAAAAATAAACAGACCATTTCATGTTCTTTAACACATTATCTAAAAAAACAACAAGTGGTTAACGATTTGTTATTTGTTAAAACATTTTTGTAACCTTGATATTGTATTCTGTACATATTGTTTTGTCTATTGATTTATGAACAATGATGTTATAAAATATAAATAATATAAAAAATACATATACCAGAATATCTACAATAAAAGATTATATTTTGGAATAATAATCATCTTTCTAGTCACATATTTTCATTACACAGTATAGGTCCACTTTTTAAATCGTTTCCTAAATGCCGATCCTGCAGATATCCATTTTTTTGGGTACTCTCTTTATGTTTTTGTCCTGATGATGACATACTGATTTCTGAAAGGTCAAAACGCCATCGACATTATACCAACTGAAAAAGATATGGACTATTGTACACTTACATGAACAATGGAATCATTATGAATTATCTATTTTTCCATGAACATCAATTAATTGTTATTTCTTTTAGCTGCTGTTTCGTCCTTCTTGGTTTAGCAATCTGCATTGCCTACACAATTCCGAGAACTTTATGCATATTATAAGCTTTGGGCACTGTTAGAAATGGGATTCCTGGTTGGTTGAGGTATGTACCCAGGACAGACAGGAACCACCACTCTAGTCAGGGTAAGCTAGATATACACTGAAAGATAACCTGTGCTCACCCTCTGGTATCTTGGCACAGAGCAGTCAGGCTTATCTGAAGAGGCAATGTGTAAAGTATTTGTGCAAAACACTCACACAGTAACACAATGACTACACCACAAAAAGACTCCACACAGATTTAGAAAGATAGATTATTATATTCTGAATAAATCAAGACCAAAACGACAACAATCCAATGTATATAAGTTAAGATATTGAATTTTAAAGGAATAAATGAGGTAAAGCACTTAGAAGCAAGTAGAACTAAAAAGGTTACTTTAGGTCACGCTGGACCAGGGCAAAGTCAAAGATCGGGCCGACCGCAATGGAGTGTCGGCTGGCAACAGGGCCCAGGCAGGCCATGGTAAACTAAGTACCTTTCCTGGTCGCAAACAGTGAGATGTGTCAATCTTCTCCACGCGGTGAAGGTGATTAATAAGTTCCGAAAACGTGTGTTGGGGTTGAGAGGCATTGAGCGATGGACCAGATTCTGCCACCCAGTTGAGATCATGCATGTCTCACCAAGCTGCGTCGGAGATAGGCTGCCCGATGCATCGATCTCGGAGGCAAAGCACTGATTCTGTGGCAATGCACCGATTTTACTCCCGCACACTGGTTGATGCGCCGGTTCTGCTACGCGCAGACGGAAGATGCGTCGAAATCCATGTTGCAAGTATCTGGGCCACTTCCAGTGAGCCAGGCACAGAGGCAGTGGTGGAGACTTTGATATCCCTTAGTCTCAAGCAACAGGAGGCAAGACAATAAGCCCTTGGAGATCACTTGGAGTGATGGCAGAGTCCAGCTCTCCTTCAGCAGAGTCAGAGAGCAGCAGGCAGCAGGGCAACAAACAGAAAAATAGTAATGCCAAATCCAACTTTACTAATAAGGAGGAATTATCATTCCCATTCCAAACATGTGAAACACGAAAAAACTACTCTTCTCTGATCAGGAATTACAGCTTAAAAGTGTATTAAGGAATTCCCAATGCTAACCGATAAGAGGAGTAGGCTTCACAATAGTGAAAATCGAAATAGGCTGTTTGTCATTACCAGGACATGCAAAACATACCAGTGCATGTTCCACCTTTCCTTTCCTAGGGCCTACCTTAGGGGTCACTTATATGTAATAAAAGGGGAGTTTCAAGCTTGACAAGAAGTTTTAAACGCCAAGTCGAAGTGGCATTGAACGGCACACACAGGCCCTGCAGTGGCAGAACTGAGACAGGTTTTAAAGGCTACACATGTGGGCAGCCCAATCAGTGCTGCAGGTCCACTAGTAACATTTAATTTATAGGCCCTAGTTATATGGTATACCTCTTTATGAGGGACTTCCAAGTACATCAGATATGCCAAACAGATGTAAACAAATTATACCATGTTTAGAGGAGAGAGCAGATGCACTTTAGCACTGGTCAGCAGTTGTAAAGTGCCCAGAGTCCTAAGCCAACAAAAAGAAGGTCAGAAAAAGAGGTGGAGGAAGTCAAAAGGTTTGGGGTGACCCTTTAGAGAGGGCAATTTTCTAACAGGCACCTTTTCACTTTCTATGAACCTATGATACTGCTGAATCTAATTGTTGTTAAATATATTTGATTATCCTTTTGATGATTCTTGGCCAAATCATAATGTTTGACCCATTTGTGGCAAATACAATACATTCTTTATAGTATTGTACTGAATATATTATTGGATTTCTGAACAATACCTATAGGACATTGGTATTGATATCAGTGTGAGAAGCTGGCCTGGTATATGATGTCCACTAATTAAAGTGGGCACCTTTCACCAGTCCAGACAACCCTTATGGGTTTTAAGAGGTCTCAGACAACCTTTTAGAAAGCTATCCAAGTGGTAGCTGTGGAGAGCAGCCTTCAGGCTTAGTATTGAAGGAGTGTAAAGCAGCTTGTTTTACCAGAATGCAATCTTATAGTATAGATTAAATGAAAAGAGAACCACACAGTAGTTATAAAAATATGTATTTATTATATAACACTATCTAGTACGTTACAGTATCTCCTACATGGAAATAGACACAAAGCACACAATACTTTAGCAAAGAAATGTTAGTAAATAGCACTAATACACAGTGGGCACCGGGGGGACCAAACCATATACTAAGAAAGTGGTATAAGAACCACGAGTCAGGACGATGTCGAGAGGACGTAGAATTGCTGGATCCCAAGGAACCACTCAAGGTGAGTAGATAGGGACCCCACGGAGTGCGTGTGCAGTGTGTGAACACAACAGCGTGCTCCGTACAAGTCTATGTGTAAGTCGCTGTTAGAAATTTAAAGATTAGGGACCCTTCCCAGTGGACTTCGAGGAAACCCAGTGGAAGACAGAAGGTTGGAGAGCCACCCCATCCGTGGATACCAGCGTACCCAAGTTACCTAACCCAGGGAAGCTGGGTGCATAGGTGTGAAGTGGTGTTGGCACCACTGTCGAACCCAATGGAGGACTTCGAGAAAGTGCCGCTGCTGGAAGAGGAGAAAGTATCAGTTGGAATCCAAACGTGGATTCTTGTCGAGGAGTACCTGAAAGCAGAGGGGACAGAGTCTGGGTCACTTGAGAGTGACCAGGGGCTCAGTACACAAATGCCCACCGATGTCGGGTGCTTCAGGATAGTTGACAAAGACCTTGACTCTGCAGCTGCGGGGACCAGGTGACGTTGAGGACAACCAGGAGCCAGATGCAAGCTGTCCCACGAAGGATGTCGAGTGCTGAGGGGTCGGTGTCCGGCGGGAGCACCAACAAGTCTTGGCAAAAGCAACCCAGGCAGGAGGTCAAGGAAGTGTACGGTTCGGACCAGCAAGGTCCAGGAGACTCACCACAACCAGGGAAGTCAGGGCAAGCCTGGGGCAACCAGGGGAGCCCAAGAAAAGCAAAGTTGACCCTCAATTGGATCCACAGGGCAGAGGCACAGGAGTCGCAAGAGGATCTTGAGCAGCTTCACAAAACAACAAGCCACGGAGCACTCAGTGAGAGGTGGTTGAAGATCTTTGTAGGAAAAGTTGCCAGAGGTTGAGGCTACTCGGAGCCCAATGCACTTGTCAAGGAATTGCCAACAAGCACATGCACTTGCAAATATACGTGGTGCACAGGGGTTCAGGGATACTGGCCTCAAACTCGGTGAGACGGCAGCTCGGGCCTCGAGGGACATAGAAACCCAACTCCAGTGTTGCTGGACCCTTCATTTTCCGTAGGAGCTTGGGATCAGCAGACCAGTCAGAAGTGTTGCGGTGCCAGCAAATCAGGGGAGTGACTCCTTCACTCCAAGGAAGATTATCTTCAGGTGTCTTGGATACTCCACAGGTCCCGCACGAATCCTGTACGGTGCACAGGCACAGACGATGCAGCAGACTGAGAGGGAGATGAAGTCAGGCACAAACGAAGTCCAGCAAAGTCCAGAGTGCCCAGACAGCCAAAGTGCAGTGGTTTCAGTTCTGAATCTTGTCCACGACGAATCTAGGGACCAACACCCAGGTAAGTCCTTAAGTACCCTAAGGAGAGGGTTGGGAAGATTCAGGGAACCCTCCCAGGGGACGGTCTGGACAGGGGGGAGGTTACTCCCATGTCCTTTGTCCAGTTTCGCGCCAGAGCGGGAGCCAATGGCTCCCAGGACTGGTTTGAACTGGACTATGCACAGGGACACCAAATGTGCCCCTCATGCAGACTTTCAGGCACTTTGCACGTGCACTCACCCAGCCCTAATGCACTAAATCCTGTATGGGAGGTGGTCACACCTCCCTGTGACAGGATGCCTATTGTTCTGCCTTCCCCTGCTCGAGCTTGGCTCAGCAGCTGGAGGGCAGAAATGTGCCTCTGGTCGGCAGCAACCATTTTGTGCTGTCCGGGTGAAGAAGGTTGGTACCGGGAACAGTGAGAGCTTGACGGAGGGCTCTCCCGATGGGTGGAATCATACCTCCATATGATTCCAACATGTTTGACACCAAACACGATAGGGTTTGTTGCAGCCGTTTTCGAGATGGTCATCACACGGTCGCGTAATGCCCCTTTATATTAGTCTATAGTTGCTTCACTGACAACCCAGGAGAATGGACTCTGTAGGCTGCAGAGGTGTCCTGCTCATGCAGGGGCACCCTCTCACTTAGAACCAAGCACCCTGCCTTCAGGATTGTAAAGGTCTGCTATAGGGGTGACTTACAGGTTCTAAGTGCAGTGGCCCTTAAATATAGTAAACCTTTATCTTTAATAAGTGGTGCATGCACCAACTTACACAGGCTGCAATGGCAGGCCTGTAGTTCCATTTTGCATGGTCTCTCATTTGTGGCATAATGCATGCTTCATCCCATGGGAGAGCTCTGGGGTATCTATGCCCTGAGTACATGTGTACCATATACTAGGGTACCCCAGTATCCAATCTGGAGTGTACCGAAGTACATAACATAACAGTTTAGGGAGAACGCAGTAGACGGCGGTCCTGATTAGCAGGATCCCAGTCAGACTAGTCAAAAACAGCATCACATAAAGCAAAAAGTGGGGGTAACCATAAGAAGCAGATCCTACTTTCCTACAATCAGGTACTGAGATGCATCACCAGCCGATTGCACCAGTTACCACCCTGCCACAGGCCGAAGAATTTGTTTTTGTTATTAGAGCAATAAATATGAGAACTATATGTAGGAAAGATAGAGTTTTTTAGAACAATTTAAAAAATGTACTCTCTGTAAATGGGGGGGTGTAAGAGGCTATCTATGAGTGGCATGTTTGTGATGTATTCCTGTCTGTGAAGGGTGGTGGAAGATAGAGTGGGATGAGTGGTAACACAAAAACTAGTTGTGAGTTGTTGAGTTCTTACTTGTTCTTACACTGAGGCCCTGTGGAAACAGCAGGTCATATAGTATGTCACAGGGCGTGATGGCAGAGACACACTCCTTGACGAGTGTGAGGCAGAGATGAGATCTAGGCCCACCACCAGGAAAAAGCCTTTGACACCTGTATCATGGAGTGCTTCTCCTTCATCCGGCTCCCCTCATCTTGCTACTTTTTCGTGAGGCCCTCCTATGGTGCATGCCTCCACTCCTAATTCATTGGCAGAGTCTTTTGCCACATGGTTGCTTCTGAGTGTGTACTGGGTCATAGGGTTACACTGAGGGGGTATTGAGGCTGACCATGGAGTTGCTTGCAATGATCACCTGAAAAGGTCTTTCTCCTCCTTGGTAAAGCTTCTTTTCCTCTTGAGTTGGCCTGACTGCATCTTGGAGTATGGAGCTGTTGTTTGGTGTTCTATTAGTGATGTAGTCCAAGGGGGAAAAAAACAGAGCCTCGGGTATGGGCTATATGTGTGTGATTGCAGAGTAAATATGTGTCATGTATGTGACATTTGGTTCTGCTGTATTGTGTTTCATCATTACCTTCCATTTGGAATTCTTTACCTTAGTCGTAGAGTTATTCTCCCCCTCCCCCAGCAGCAGAGATTTCCCTTGCTGGAGCAAAGAACTCCCCCAACAGGCATATGGTAGAAATCCTACCTTAAAGTTACTGGTATTTAATTTATGGTCATCATTTAAATCATTGGAAGATGGACATCCTTGTGTAAAAGGGTAGACACTCCTATCACTTGGTGGAGATTTTAGCATGGAAATACTGATTATGGTTTGCCGGATATCTCTCCTGAGACATGGGAGAAATTTAAGGTGCTCCACAATTGTGAATTAGACCCATGGTCTTTAACTAATTATTTCATTGTGGTTAACTAAAATATGCACTAACGTAATGGCTTTAACTTTGCACAAGAAATTACATTAATCTTCAAACTATATAAGCATATCAGCCTATTCACAAATACATTTTGGAGTAAATAACATAGTACTAATCTTTTGTACAGTACATGCCTTTTTGAATTATCCACAAAATATCTAAAAAGGAAATAACAGAGGAATATTCAAGGTCTGGAAACTGAGGTTGGTGGGGGTTAACTAATGATCTGTAGAGAATATTTGGTAAGAGAAATGTTTTCTGAAAAACCGAGAACACATTGTTTGTGTTTCCTTTAAAATCACCTCAAAAATATTTTGTTAAATACTGTGCTATATTTTCTTGATCAACCTTAAAACACCAAAAAGCAGTGAAAACTTACAAAATATATATTTTTGTTGCAGATTCTCTTTGCTGTTACCCTAGTCTGCTGAGGGAGGAATTATACCAGAAAAGATTTACAGTTAGTCAATTAAATGAAACTTCAAAATAACTAATATATTTTATGATAAGAGAGTACAACTTAGGTAGATTAATAAAATTATCTAGATGGGCTACTGATGTTTTGATTGTTCAACATGTTTTGGAATATCACAAAAATCACAAAGTATGACACATAATGTAAACCCAATTAGTTGTTTTGGGTTTTCTTTGACCATCCTTGTACCACGTCTTGACAAGGACGATATTGAATCTGGCCTGTCAAACACATCATATCAATTTTTAAAGATGTACAGTATCATTGTTCCTCATAAAAAATGAACATAGCACATAGTAATCCAGATATGGCGCTGCCAAGGAAATGAGCATCACATTATTTCAACAGCATGCTTCTTTTCTCCTCACATTGTACAATATTTAATACTGGGAGATGTCAAACACTGCCATTGTAAATTATCAATCCTAAATGCATTCTCTCAATTATAATTTGACAAGGCACGGTGATTTAAGACCTACATTTCCCCTTAATTCAATTTAATATATTTGTCCACAAAACATACCAGTCCGATTATATAGCTTACAGTGTTCATTTCCCAATGTCATTCTGTAACAAATCTTTTCCTTTTTGCTGTGTCCACAGTTGCAGCCAATTTTGCATGATCAGCAAATATGAACACATTTCCAGTTATGTATGTTTCTAGATAATGCATATAGCTGTTGCAACGAACAGACACTTGCTCAGATCACTTGGGATTGCCATTTACTATTTCTCTCCAATCAGCATTCTGCCCCTTTCTTCCTTTTCTTGAACCATCTTTTAAGCCTGTTCTGTAGAAACAGTAAGATTCCTTCCTGGGTATATCACTGATAAAGCATCCCATTCCGCATGTTTTGGAAGCGATTTCAATCATAGTTAATAAACATTTGTATATTTTACCCCATCTGTTCATTAGCGATTGTGTGCCTACATACTTGCTTTGGAAAAATTTGAAAGTGTCCAGGTGTAAACAGCCAGATTTCCGTGCACAATATTTTTAGAAAGGCCCAAATATTTACAAGGGCATTATGCTTTCATGCAAGTTAATTTTCATCTTTATATGACGAGTCATTTACAAAGAATAACTGGGCATTTTGCACGATAAGTCGAGTGTTACATTTGATTGTTCTTTTAATTAATATAATATTTGTGCTAAAAAGTATGCTTACGGATAGTTTTCAGAATGCTGTTGCTCAATAGGCCAAATGCATGCCAATTAAATAGGCTAATTGCTTCATAGATATGCATGTACATTTTTTATCAAATTGAACGCCCCAATTCACATCAAGAGGTATTTTTACCCCATGGATGTTAGCACCTCTGTACCTCCATACAAAAAAAAATCATTCCCTCCACTCCAGGTGTCAATAGAGGGTGATTTGTACCCAGAATTCTCCAGAGTTGACTGCCAAAGAAGCCCAACATTACACAATCATACACAGTAGGAGTTTCGGACGATTTGCAGAATCTGTAATGATGAAGAATAGTCAGAGTCCTGAGCTTATCAATAAGTAATCAAAGCATTATCTCCTCTTCACTTGCTGAACTCATTACTTACATCATGGGGTTCTACCAATGCAGGCCTGACCAGAATCAATTACCCAGTACCACATCCAACCAAAAAGAAAAACTCCAGTCACAAAAAAGGTAAAACCCAAAAGCCAACAGAGCATCAAGTGCAGTGCTAAAACAAACTCACAGGTATTAGGAGTCCAAAAACAGAAAGTGCAAACAGTACACCAAGAAGACCAGGTGCACAAAAGAGCACATTCCAGCAAAAGCTGCACCCCCCTCCACTAAACAACGTGATGGCAAAGTAAGCCAAAGCCAGCCCCTGGACATGATACTCTTTCAGGCACAGCCAGTGACAGGGGGATAAAAAGACAGTACGGAATACAATGCAACCAGATGCACACTAGGTAAAGAAAAGGCCACTAATGGCATGTAGCAGAAGCAACAGTAAAACAGGAACATCCATCCGGAGACATGAAGCACAAGGTGACTGCCCCCGGAAGAGACAGAGAAATAAGTAGGATTCTGGGAAGAGGTGGTTCTTTACGAGCGCACCTGGTGGGGAGGTGTTTACCTTTCTAATTTAGTTAGGCAGGAAAGTGCTGGTCTCCCGGGTGTGTAAACGCCTCATGATATAAAGATTGGAGGAGGAAGTGGTGAGGAGGTATTGATGGGTGACAAAGTCTTAACTGTGCTCTGTGAAAGAATATTAAAAAAGGATTGCAATTACAGTATTTTTAAGCAAACCATAACATTAATTTTGCATTGCATAAAATCTAATCTTTCCCATCACAGACATTATTTGATTAAATAGCTTCAATCAGTAGAACCCAGCCACATAGAATACAACCAACAAAACAATATGATAAACACTCTTCTACCTCCAATGATTAAATGATACATAAAAGATCCTAAGAGATCATTAACAAAAATATAACTAAATATGATAAGAATCTTAGTGTGGAGTCCCACACAAAAAATTGACAAGGTGCAGCATAGTGATGCATATAAAAAAGACACACAATATAAAAAATATTTGTATTTGGTCTCTGTTAGACCTGGCTTGTCCAGCGGGTTTATCACCAGACTTTTTGCTTTTTGGCCTTCTGTTTTTGATCTGTTTTTGTTGGTTTTAGGACTCTGGGCACTTTACCTCTGTTGATCAGTGCTAAAGTGCATATGCTCTCCCTGTAAATTGTTATTATGAATTGGTGATTCCATGATTGGCATATCTGATTTACTGGTATGTCCCTAGTACAGTGCACTGTGGGTGCCCAGTGAAGGAAGTGACCCGATTAGGGCCACCCGGGTCACTCTCGACCTCCTCTGGCCTTCCATTCGAAGAAGAGTTGATGACGCAGTAGAGAACACAAGCAGACTAGTTTATTCACAAAGTACACTGCAGTGGAGTCCAGTCTGACCAGCCTCCTATGATGGCTGACGAGGGACTGACTCTAACAATCATACAGTTACATTATGTAGGTTGCGGAGCCCACAAAGACCCGCCTACTATGGAAAAATACTGGTAGCTGTCATAATACAATGGGGGTACAGAGCACAAGTTTCGATTCCGCAGCCTGGCACATGCTATCTACTGTCCAAGGTCGTCTGACTTATCCTCCCTACTAGACAGGTGGGAGAAGGCCTCCATGTAATAGAAAAGGCATGCATTAATGAGCAAGATTCAACATTGAAGAAACAAAACTTAGCACGGGCCATTTCTCATAAATGATCAAGTAACAGTTTTGATTATAATACAAAATGGCGTCTTTGAAAACTAAAATGGCGGCACCGATGTCAACATAACTAACATACTGTCTGCACTTTCTGATTACGTATGCACACAGAGAGAATATAATGAATTAGCTAAATAAATGCTAACATAGTATCGAATAAAATGCGAGTAATATGATACTAATGCATTTCAAATCTACTACCAGGGCCTGTAAATCAAATGCTGCTGGTGGGCCTGCAGCACTGATTGTGTCACCCACATGAGCAGCCTGTAAATGTAACTCAGACCTGCCATCACAGTGTCTGAGCGCAGTTTGGTACTGCCACGTCGACCTGGCAAGTGCACCCACTTGCCAGGCCCTAACCTTCCCTTTTCTTACATGTGAGTCACCCCTAAGGTAGGCCCAAGGAACCCCTGTGAGCAGGGTGCAGTGTATGTGAAAGGTAGGACATGTCCTGATGTGGGTGGCATGCCCTAATAGTGAAATACTACCTGAGTTTATTTATAACATTTTATAAATATAATTTCCCATTGGGACAAGATAGAAAGATGGAGTTTAGTATGCCTGAACTCAGAATATAAAAATGCATCTTTTAGTAAAGATGATTTTTATATTGTGTGTTTAAAAATACCACTTTTAGAAAGTGGGTATTTTCTTGCTTAAAAAATTTAAACACAAAGAGAGCAAGGGTATAACGGAACCACTCCTGGTCCCCTTAATGTATATACTTAATCAACAGAAGAGTAATTCCGAATTCTAATATCGAACAAGGCACAGGGAGTAACACTTGTTTCTAAAAAGAACCCTCACTCACCAACCTAGTTGGTGACATGCTTCAACATGGGGTTCCCACCCGAGCGGCCGAATGCCTCTCGGGTGTGCTGCGATGCCTGATTACAGCGGAGCGTGTTTTATTCGTGCAAGGTGAGTGAACCAGTGAATGTTTAAAATTGCCTTTACTAATCCTTAGAAAACTTTAATATTGGAATAGTAAGGCAAGATTAAAAATGAGAATTGGATGTCTTTTTTTGGTTAGATTGACCAATGGCATCCACAGGTGATAGAAGTGATAGTGGTCGGTCTACATGTTTCATCCTCAATATGCCAAATAGCGAGGCTTTCTTCAGGACCAAAGCTGCCACAGTGGTATGCACACGCTAAGGTGCACCCTTCCCTGTGGCAATGGAACTGCAAACGTACGGTTAACCTTTCAGCGTTGTCTGAAAGAGAACGTGTATAAGTTATGGGATGTAGTGGGTTCCTACCCCATGGATTTCCTACCCCATGGATTTCCTGAATGAGTCAGGGCTGAGCTGAATAGACCTGGGCTGCATTCAGAGTAGGAGGAGGAGTTCTCACTAGCACCTGAATAGGCCCGGTCTGCACTTAGAGTGGTGGGAGGAGATTTCCCTTGCATCTGAATAGGCCTTGTCTGCCTTACACAATGCTGTCTCCACCTCCAGCCGGGAAGCTGCACCAGAGAGAACAGACCTGGTTTTGACTGGGCAAAGAGCTTCTCTGCCAACAGAGAACAAAGGAATTTGTGCTATAAAAAGTAGGGCCCAGACCCCTGAACTTTAGATTACTGCTGAACTAAGAAACCTGCCAGGAAGAAGAACCGGGAAAGCTGGAGGAGGAGTACTGCCCCTGTGCTGTGTGCTGTTGGGGTTTGCCTGCAGTGGCTGCTAATGTCTTGGGCAGGGAAAGGAATTGGCTGTGCTTTCATCATCCTGCTTTTAGAGTTTTCTCCAAGGGCTTGAAGTAGAGCTTGCCTCCTGTTGGAAGTACCAGGGATAGGAAAAACTTCACAGATGATTCTGGGAATAAAGAGGAACCTTTGCCAAGGAGAACTGCTGGAGATACTCAGGAGAAATACTGCCCCTTTGCTGTGTGCTGTCTAGGGTTTGCCTGCAGTGGCTGTTTCTGCCAAAGAAAGGAGAAAGGACTTTGCTGTGTGCTGCGTACCCTGCTTGAAGAAGATCTCCAAGGGCTTGAAAGAAGAGCTTGCCTCCTGTTCTGAAGTCTCAGGGACACAAAGACTTCACCCCCAGCTCCCCTGAACTTCCTTGCTGGGGTTTCTGACCTGCTAAGAGGTGCCTGCTGCTGTTTTGGACCTCTGGAGGCTGTCTGCCGCTGGGAGCTGGAAAAGTAACTCAACTTCGAGAAGCGCTACGCACCCGCACCTGTTTCCGATGCAACACCGAAGAAATCGTTGCAGCGCCTGCCGCAGCTCGAGAAATCGCTGCATGCTGAATCCCGTGCACCGATCCCCGAAGTCTGAGATCACCGCACCGATTCTGACGCAGGACCTGCTGTGCGGCTGCAAGAACCAACATATCGTAGGACCGCGGCTGGAGAGAGCCACGCAGTGTCATTGCCGCCGCATCGAGAACTGATGCATCGCCGATCCTCACACATCACATCTGGGCGCCACGCCGGCAAGAACACTGGGGTCACAGTAAGAAACTATTGCATCACCTCCCCGCACAGTAAGAAACCGACGCAACACCTCCCCTTCAGTAAGGAACCGACGCATCACCGCTCCTGCGTAGCACTAAGGCACTGACGCATCACCTTCCCTGGGCGTAAGGAACAGACGCATCACCTTCTCTGCAACAGTTTTTGTTTGTGTGCGCGACGCATCCAAGGTACTTTGTGTGAAAAGTGTTGCATCTGCAATTTGCTTTGAACAGAACTATTTTTACCATTTGAAAGTCATATCTTTATTACTGTATTGTGGATTTTTGTCATTTTGGTCTTGTTTGGTTTAGATAAAGATTACTTATTTTTCTAAACTGTTGTGGTGTCCATTTGTAGTGTTTTCACTGTATTACTGTATGTGTTCACAAATGCTTTAAACACTGCCTCTGAGATAAGCCTATCTGCTGGTGCCAAGCTACCAAGGGGATGAGCAGAGGTTATTTTAGAAGTGTATCCCCCTTACCCTGACTAGGAAGAAGGGCCCCTACTTGGGCAAAGCTGCAAACCCTTGCCAACTAGAGACCCCCATTTCTAACCGTCTCTCTTAGTGTACAACTCAAAGCATTGTTTTCAAGGCTGAATATATTTAAATATTGTTTATCTCTTTCAAAACATGAACTACTCCATGGATTCAAGGTTACTTAAACTGAACAATTCGTCTTTGTCATGATTTCCAAACCCATGCCTGACGATTATTTTCCTTTTTATCAGTTTTTTTCCTTCATTTTTATTCTCATATTAAAGGAATGAGAAGCATTCACGGAACACCCTTGGCCGAAACAGGGGACCAAATGAAGTTACTCCCGCATTAAACAAATAGCTGTGCTACCCTGACTTACCCCTGGGACAATGGTTGAGGCCACAACAACCGCCATCAGTCAAGTTTTATCATCTTAACGGTTTTGTTAAATGCATTATAATAGACCTTGGGCTAAATTACGTGCCATTTTCCAACTTGAACTAAGGTCATAAACATGCTTGTTTCTGCCTACTTTACCATGCCTTTGCAAACTTTACATACCCCATCCGCTGCAGCTTTTAAACATGCAATTAGTTAAGACGCAGTACTTTGATATATAGATTAATATTGTGTACCAAGGTGAAACTCGCTTTAACAGTGTAATCGCTAAGAAGCCGTCCTCTATAGAGCTAAATTTGGAAAGCAAGTTCTAAATAAAATTGGAAAGCTTGTCTAAAAAGGTCTCTTTTGAAAAATATGAAATGTTCAAAGTAAAATACCTCTAATTAGCAGCTGAAAAATGTGCTGGCTTGAGGATATGGTGGAAAAAGGCACACTTTTTCATCCAAAAATCTCATGTGATGTGGGAAATAATTTGGTGACTTGGGGCACAGTGTTCTAAGAGACAGGTCACAAAAAGTGTTTGCAAATTGCACACCAGCTGTTTGCGACCTGCAGTCCATCTACTAGTGGGTCACGTCACTAACCTCCAGCTGCAAGGTGTCAACGAACGACCTGTTTAATGAACATTAATTAGGCAGGTCACGATTTGCATCCCCTGTGACAAGCAATAAAAACAGGAATGGTGGTCTGCAGGAAGCAGCAGACCACCATCCCTATGTTTGTATTCCCAAATGGGATTTTTTTTTAAAACAGCCGTTGTTCCTTAAAACGACTGGTACTGTTTAAAAAAAAAGTTTTGTAAAGTGGAGGAGCACACAGTGATCCCCTGGACCACCGCCTGCTTTCCCCAGGACCACATGACAGGATTTGCAAAGGGCAGGGTGTCCCAAGGGGACACATTCCCCTTTGTGTATTAGCTTCCAACTCCTTTCCAGAGTCGGAAGCTGATCAATGATTTGACTGCACTTGTGTTTACAAGTCTTTATTACATATCATTGTGACTCACAGATAGAAGGGGAGGCTACTTTCACTTCCCCATAGATTTGAAATTCGGAATGGATCACAAAATGGATTTAGTATGGAGATGAAAGCCATTTTGAGGTCACAACCCAGTGATTTTAAGAATCTCAGAGCTAGTGATCGCAAAACGACTTTGCAGTCTGGCCCTTGCACATTTGTACCAAAGTAAGCATAGGAAGTGTGACAGTTGAACAAAATATTCAATCTCCAAATAGAGAGTATTATGAGAATCAGAATAGAGCAACCTGTATTAATCAGCAAAGGAAAAAATAACAAATGTCTAGTCACTTTATATCCTCCCACCGGAATCTTTTGCCTAAGTATTCCTTAACAGATTTTTCAAATTTATCAAACTTAGGCACCTGTTGCTAGCTTGCCAAATTTTCAATAAGACTCTTTTGTTTCAGACATGGGAAAATCAGCTTTACGATTCCCAGAAAATCTGTTATCTAACTTGATAGTCATCCATGAATGCTCTATTTTTCAGATACATGATCAGAAATAAAAATTCGCCCTATGGATTCATTGTTAACCTTAGGTACCAGAAACTAATAAATACTGTATCTAGGAATGATTAATTAATTGAACTTAACAAAATAAATGAATGTCCTTTTCCTACATGTGAGTAGGGTTCCAAATAACATCCAAATTATCAGGGGCGGCTGGTATTTAAAGGCAGTGGGAGGGCGAGTCGCATGGGCCTGGGGGAGTAGGGAATTAAATAAAAAAATAAAAAATACACACTTACCTGTTTGCCTTCCGTCGTTGCCGCCTCCTCTCGGTCCTCTTCTCCGCTTCTAGAGCAGGAAGCAGGATGCACCAAGTTCCCAGCCTCCCGATAGCCAAACACAACACTGCAATGCAGCGTTGTGATTGGTCTGAGCGCCGTGGATCGGCGCTCAGCCAGAGAACGGGAGCCTGGGCATGTTCTCCATGCAGTCTGTAATGCAGCCTGAATGGAGCACATGCAAAGTGCGCATTAATGTCTGGTGCCGGCCAAACATTCATGCGTACTTTAGGCAGCGCAAACCACTCCTCCCCTCTCCTGCTCTGTCAGCAGAGCAGGCCCGCCCTGTACCATCCACAAAGCTGGCGCAACAAGGAAAAAATAAAATGATAATAACTTGGAGTTATTATCATTTTTTTTTTTCCTATAGTGACATGGTTTAAAAGCAGTGGGATGGCGCTCCTCTGCCTCAGCGGAGAAGCAACAACTGCAAATTATACAGTCTTTTCAAG
Source organism: Calotriton arnoldi (assembly GCA_963921515.1). Lineage (NCBI taxonomy): Eukaryota > Metazoa > Chordata > Amphibia > Caudata > Salamandridae > Calotriton > Calotriton arnoldi. Next base: position 524,613 of record CAWUFW010002309.1, read on the forward strand.
ATCATCAGATTTTTGTTATAACTGTTAATATTGAGATGTAGTCACAAGCCGTCCTGAAGATGAGGTTCTAAAGTAAGAATTATAATTGACTGACAGGATAATATTGGAACAAAATGCTTTAGCGTCATGAACAACTGCAAATGCATCATGAACTGCACATTATACAGACACACACAAACACACAGACGTGCACATGCTTAAGAGTGTACAGAAGTATTTATGAATATATATATTTTGTATTGCACACATGTAATCATGTCGCATATAGCGAAGTGAAACTTTGTATAATCAAAATAGAAACACATCAACATTTACACTCAAAGGAGCAAGACAGATCAAAGTCTAATTGGTTCTTTAACAAAGAAGAAAGTGCCTTATCAAGCATCTTTTAAAGACAACCACCTCACAGCCTACTTTTTTCACTATGGAAAAAATATCTTTTCTGTAATGGGAGCACACTGGCTTTTAACAAGCCTAGAGCAAAGCTATGTATTATAGATTTTTATAGAAAGTGCTTTTTTTTCTTGAAAAAAGTTAAGTAAGATTTCAAGAAAAATGCTAAAAACTGGAATGAGACTAATAGAAATTGGATTTCTAGTTGACAGAGGTATGCACCCTGTCCAAGTAGGGACCAAAATCCTAGTCTGGGTAAGTCATAAACAACCTAAAATATCCTGTCCTCACCCTCTGGTAGGTTGGCACAGAGCATGCAGGCTTTACTAGGCAATATGTAAAGTGTTTGTGCAATAACTGATACAGTAACACAGTAAAAACACCACAAAAAGACTCTACAACAGTCTAGAAAAATAAAGTGTGACTTTATAAATAAAACAGGACCAAAATGACAAAAGTTCAATGTGTAGAAGTTGAGCTATCGAATTTTAAAGAAATAAACACATTAAAACACTGAGAAGCAAGTAGCACTAAAAAGTTTACTTTAGGTTGAGCTGGACTGGGGCAAAGTCAAAGTTCGGGCTAACCACGATGGAGCACTTACCAGCTACAGGACACACACAGGTCCTAGTGAATGAAGAACCTTTCCTGGTCGCAAGCAGTGAGATGTGTCGATCTTCTCCACGCAGTGAGGGCTATGCATCAGTTCCGAAGAAGGGTGCTGGAGCCGAGAGGCATCGAGCGATGTGCCCGTTTCTGCCACACAGTCGAGGGAATGCATCAATCTCACCAAGATGCAGCGGCGGTGATAAGCTGTCCAATGTGTCGATCTCTGAAGGAAAAGCGCTGGTTTTGAAGCGGTATGCCAATTTTACTTCCTCAATCGGGTCGATGCGTCGGTTCTGCTACATCCAGCCAGGAGATGCATTGAAATACATGTTGCAAGTATGTGGGATACTTCCAGTGAGCCAGGCACAGGAGCAGGGGTAGAGATTTTGATATCCCTGAGTCTCAAGCAACAGGAGGGAAGCCAAAAAGGATTTGGAGATCACCTAGTTCAGCTCTCCTTCAGCAGAGTCAGAGACAGCAGTGCAACAAACAAAAAAAGCAGGCCTTCCAGATCAACAGTCCAATTGAGCAGCACAGCAGTTCTTCTGACAGAGGTTCAGGTGTAGGTCTGGAAGTGTCTAATTTGCTGGGATCGGAGATCCAGTACTTATACCCAAATATGCCTTTGAAGTGGGGGAGAAGTCAAAGAATGGCTTTGATGTGCACCAGTATTCCTTTCAACCGAGTCCTGTCTGACAGGCTATCTGTGAGGGGCAATCAGTCCTTTGTGTGGGGTCAGGCTACTACCCTTTGAAGTGTAAGTGTGAGGCCCTTCCTACCCAAGAAGGGCCATCAGACTGCAGATGTGTGTAGATGGGTACTCAGCCATACCTAGTCTTCCTGGGTTTGTGGCTGTCTGAAGGGAATGCACAAAATGTAACTGTCACCAACCCTAGATGTGTATTGGAGAAATCCTGCAAGGCACACAGAGAAGTAAGAGCAGAGAAATGTCCACACTCTAAAAATGGAATTTCTAAAATAATAATGTTAAATACGACTTTAGCAGTAAAGAGAAATTTTTATTACCATTCCAAAGATATGAAACTTGATGCAACTACTCCTTTCTAATCATGAATTACAGCTTAAAGGTATTTTAAGGAATTCCCAATGTTAGCCTATGAGACGAGTAAGCCTCATAGCAGTGAAAAGCCAATTTAGCTGTTTGTCACTACCAGTACATGTAAAATATAAAAGTACCTGTTAGTTACACAGCACCCTGCCCTTAGGGCCTCCTAGGGCCTACCTTAGGGGTGACATATGTGTAATAAAAGATGAGTTTAAGGCTTGACAGGTAGTTTTAAATGCCAAGGCGAAGCGGCAGTAAACTGCACACACAGGATCTGCAGTTACAGGCCTGAGACATGGTTAGGGGCCTACTTAGGTGGCTGGCACATGCAGTGCTGCAGGCCCATTAGTAGCATTTAATTTACGGGTCCCGGGCACATGTAGTGCACTTTACTAGGGATGTATAATTAAATTAAATATGCCAATTTGGTATGAATCAATGTTACCATGTTGTAGGCAGAGAGCACATGCACTTTAGCACTAGTTAGCACTGGTAGAGTGCTCTGAGTCCTAAAGCCAGCAAAAACAAGTACAGAAAAATGGAGGGAGTTAAGGAAAAAGTTGGGGGAAGACCACCCTAAGGCTGCCAGGTCTAACAGAGACCTCTAAGATGACTGTCAAACCTTAGTGTTGCAGTAACATTACCAGCACAGATTACTTGGACTAAAACATTTAGCCTGATATAAATGATGAATATCCTGCCTATCTATTGGCAGACACTGAGGAGGAGCTTCAGACTGGGAAGAAAGAGGCACCAGTGATAAGCTTCTGAATCTCTTGACAATGATAGACAGCCACATTGCATCCAAAATAGAGGTGAAGTTATTTTAAACATAGGGGCACATTTGTAAAGACATCATGCTGCGCTACATGTGTGATAGGGAAAGGGCAGTAATGTGTGTTTAACATTATACGGCACATTCCTGTTGTTTCCTTGCATTGGCACACAATGTGCTGCCTAGCACCAACGCAGGCAATCTTGTGCAAGGGTGCATGCGTTGTAAGCAGGATTGTTTTTGTGTAGGAAGCTTCCCTCTGAAGAATTTTCCTCTTTCTATCTGTGCTGTGGAATGCATCACACATAGACAGAGGAAAAAACGTGGAGAAACAAAGATATTTCTCCTCCTTACGCCTCACCTGGGAAGGCATAGCATTTTGACACATCCCCAGGTCTACCAGCAATGGTAAATCTGGCAATGCATCAAAATACATAGGTGGATACGTTGGAACACCCACGCTCCACCCATGGAACGCCTCCCTAGGGCAGAGTACGCAGCGATTTGCATTGTGTTGCGTTACTCTAGATTTAACAAGCCACGCAGGGCCATACAAGGTGGCTGTGCATGGCTTGATAAATCTAACTTAGTAGTTGCATTGCCCTTGAGCCATGCCTAGTTGCATTGCCCTTGCGCCCCTATGCGTGGCTCAAGGATGACACAACTCTTTGATAAATATGCCCCATAATGTATTTCCAATCTGTTTGTGGTACACACAACATAATGAGAGAGTCAAGAGACACAGCCCATGAATCATTGTTTTAAAGATGAACGACATAACTATACAGATTAACTATCTGGTATTACTCTAGGGAAGGCCTCTGCAATAACAAGAAAATCAATTGCAGTGCAAACTTATTGGGGAGTAAATGCCCGCTCTCCTTCACTCGTGGGAAACACAGGAAAGTGAGGCCTGCCACACAGGAATCCATACAAGGGCACTTTTTATACCTCTGATGCTGCAGCAAATGAATGGAAGGCAGATTCTACCTCACACCAGTCAGCTCATGAGTGAGTGGTTGCAGTCCTGATGCTTATGCAGGCATTAGCCTTCATTAATATTGCCATCGAAGTCATGCACACAAATTGAGGAGATACAGATGGTAGTGGACATATTCAGTTATCTTATGGAGCATAGGGAAGATGAAGACAGCGCGGCAATATTGGTAGCCCATATGCTTACAAGAAATGAAGAGGAGCATAAACCGCCGCCTGTTAGCACATGCATCTTCGGGTTAACAGATAAATTAGGGATGAAATATCTAGTACAATTTAGAGAATTAATGGGGCTGATCCCTTTGGAAAAGAACTTGATCTCACCACTCGTGATCTAGAGAGGGTATATGCTACATTAGAGATTTGTGGAAAAAGTGAAAATACCATGCACTTTGGCATTTGGGAGCCAAAAAAAGATGCTTAATACCAAGGACCAAAAACAAAGAAACATCTGAAGTTTCCAGAGGTGTGCAAGTTTATCAGACAGCAGGAAATGCTGGGAAGGGTATCAAACCAAAAAGAGATTGATAAATGGAGCAACGTAGAGACAATGAAAATGCGGAGGGAACAGATTCACCCTTAGGGTTTGTGTGGCAGAGACCATTCACTCACTAATCAGGGAGGGATAACAATGTAACTTATGGGATGGGAATATTAATGGTAGCCTTCACACAAAATAAACATGAAAGGAGCTGCTAATTGCTGATATGAGCCAGGGTAACATCATGAATGCACCTGAGAACTATGCCCAACATGTAGTTCTGGTGGCTGAGAATCACTATACGACTTGACTTGAGCATTGAGGAAACTACTACTGCTGAAGATTATAGTGTACCAGAACATCGCAAATGGGTTGTGATGGACCATCGGGAGGGAGCCAGGAATACAAATGTGGTGAATGATGAGTATATATAACAAAGGCAGTCGCGGTCCGTGTAGGAGTGCCGGCCGGGCGGTGACGTGGGGCGGGGGAGGGGGAGGGGCAGGGTGGGGGGTAGCAAAGTACGGATTACGGACCAATACAGGTAATTAAACATTGAAATCAATAAAACGAATTTCGTTGTGAGCGCTGCATCGCCAAATGCGATGCAGTGCGCGCAACGAAATTCGTTTCATTGAATTAAATGTTTACTTACCTGTATTGGTCCGTAATCCGTACTTTGCTACCCCCCACTCTGCCCCTCCCCCGCCCCACGTCACCGCCCGGCCGGCACTCCTACACGGACCGCGACTGAACAAAGGTTCTATGATGGTTCAGGAAATGACACACCAAAGAACATGCCATTTAGTCATGAGAGCTTACCACAAAAAAGATACATTAATGACCATGCTTGATGTATGTATGCATACTGTACATTTTCTCAAATTTGTCTTGTTTTTATACGTGCAATTACGCTGCATTTCTTTCCATTTTCTGACTCAAGTCATTCTATTTTATTGGAACATATTACAATAATTGTTCACTTTGTCTAAAAGACATTTGATTAATTATGTGAAAGAGCGTCCTCGACAGATATTACTTGTAGGAAACTTCTGGGGAAACAACCTGCATTGTGCTTCACCAGATCAACATATGGTCTTCCAATGCATGACCTGCAGTGCTAGTCCAGTTCCCTCCAGATGCCTCTCAGGGGATCTATGATGGACTCCCAATATGTGCAGTGGTCACAAAAGGATATTTAGCTCTTTGGTCCCTTCATTGTATTGTTCCGATATTACAAGGAATAAGTTTGCTCTAGCTTCTCACCGGGCACTAACTGCTCATTCCCGAGTAAACATGTTTATCACAATGCTCGATTTCAAGAGCAGCTAAAACGTGACTGTTTCCTTAAACATGTATTTGCAAATTCACTCAAATCTCCAAATCTCTCTTTCTTCTTTCTCTTTGCGCCACACCGAGGCTCTGCCCGCACAAAGGTGAGGTTAAAAGCAAGGTTGAACCAAGTCTGTCCAGGGAGGCAATGTGTTAATAATGGATAATAACATTTGTCTGTGAATAGGGCAGCTGATCAGGTGTTTACTAAGAATCTTCTGAGATGGACATTTTACAGAATTCATTCTCCATGTCTGGGTTTAAGGAGGTTTGAGAGCCTCATTTTTAGTAAATCTTTGTTCAGACATTATCCATCTTTGTTCCAATTGCAGGTCTTTCTGAACCAATCTTTCTAGTACTCCTCAGAAGTCTCCAGAGTGTTTTCTATACAAGTATCGGAGCCATTTTTATTACCAAAGTAATCTTGCTTTCCTTCCATCAAACCTGATCGTCAGGATCTTTACAGTCTCCTCTGACTCTCTTTGTGGGCACATATATTTATGGAGTAGTTTACTTACCTCATATTATATCCCGACAAATTGTCCAGTACTTTTTCCACATTCTATGTGGTATTAGTAGCTCTGCCTCATTCTGCCAGGACAGTCTCCTGTCAGTTCCACTTTTGCAACCTTTAGCTTTGCAGTACAAATTGATTAAGCATTACAGAAGTTCATTGTTTGGTCTTAATATTTAGATTCTAAAATGTGCTTCAAAATAAGAGCAGAAAAATACCAAATGTTATAAGTTTATTCCCTTAAGGAATATGGTCTGTGTCATTTTCTGGCTATCAATCATACTGTCATCTTTGATAAAATGTTCCCTCACCTTTGTTGTCACATTGTCTATTATCATAGCCTTTTTTGGCATAGGTCACAATAGGCAGAGCAGATGATCATTAAACATTATTGACTGCTGCCGAGGGCCATAACGGTTGTTAAAGACCCCTTACCCAAGGTATAGGACTGAACCGCAAGCGCGGAAGAAGGCCACGTCTTACTTAAATCTTTTTATCTTTGAGAGTTAAATATGCTAATTGTCATTAATCCTTGGATTCATCATAAGATTGAAGCGAAAAATGATGATCGCCCACCTTGAAGTATATGCTTTGCACAGAGTGAGCTAGTAGGACATTGCCAGAATACTGCCCCCTCCTATAATCACACAAATGTATAGTGCCCATTTGCCTGCAGAAGCCCGAGGACACTGACCTGCATTGTCCATGCTTCGAATGGTAGTCTGCTGCATTTACCTTTTAAAGCCCCCCCTGTTAATAATTATGTTGCAATGCATGTTGTATACAACCGAAATGTCGACCTTCGTATCTGAGCCTATATATTTTTCCTAATGATGTTTTCTCTTATGTTGTATCAGTAGATTGGTATTCCTTGAGGTACGGGAATGATCTGTAATATACAATGTCATTCTTACTAGCACTGTGTTTCTGTTGAAATATCAATAAAAAATATATGAAAAAAAAAATTCTTGGATCCATCATTTGCCATGAAGAGTTCATTATTGGCCAGGTTCAATAAATTAGCTGGAAGTCAGTTAACTTACATTTATAACATTTTAGGCCCGTTAGATGTGTGGTGTTGGTCAGATGAGCCTTTGAGACATAGATGTTGTGTCAGCTGAGGGTGTTTCATCTATTTTGTTCATGATGCATTGCTGTTTATCTGCTTCAACACAGGGCAATAGCATATTCCAAATATGTTTCTTTAAGTGGGCAATATTGCTTTTGTAAGGCAGGGTCCTGTCCACTTGTAATGAAACAAATCAAACTAGCTGGGCAAATGTGCCTGGAATTGAGTGCACTGTGAACAACCCTTTCAATTCACCTATTAAATGAGAGTCAATGATGGCGGTTTGGGTCCAGAGCCCTGTAGCTGGGTGTTTGAGCCCAATCTGTCTCTCGCTCATTCAACAAAGAAACTAACATAAGCACACAGGAAAATGAGTAGAGAGTGACGCATAACACAAGGGACAGAGAACCAGGAACTCAAAATACAAGGGATGAAAGCAAGGGGCCTGTGAGAAAAAAGAGCATAAGCGCACAACATACCTGGAACAAAAAGTATATAGGTTGACCATAACTTCCAAGTCGCTGAATGCATAGGTTCCTTTTTGAATTGTAAACATGAACTCAAGAATCTGAGCATTCAAAGTTGCTAAAAAACACAACTGGCTCAAAATGGCTTTTGACATGCGGGGGCCACTCAGACAGGAAAGCAGCATGATAGTAATGAGAGATAGGAAAAGGCTGGGGAAAGTCTACTGGGCATAGGAAGGAAACTTGTCAAATCATGGGGACTTCTGCAGACCTCAAGGCTTTGGCTACTGTCAGAAATCAGGTAATTAATTTGGGAGAGTGTGACTGGTATCAACTTAAACAATACAATCAGGCTAGGCCATGATACAGTTGTTAGAAAATCTCTGCTCAACCCCTGGTAGCTGTGGCACAAGCAGCAGAAAATTGCCTACAAAAATGAGTGGTACCAAAACATTTTAAAGTAAAGAGCACAACACAATGAAATCCCCCCCAACAAATTAGAAAAACAGAGCAATGGTTAATAGAATAAAAGACACCAGCATCATTACAAATGCATAATGGTAAGCAGAAATATGGAGTTTTAGGCAAAATATGTTTTGAAAAAGTAAAGCTTTTTGGCAAACACCACCAGATAAAATGCAACTAGATAAATAAGGCACCCTTGAAAAATTCAGGCCTCAATGGAATGGAGGTTGGGTGCACCAAGCTGGTTATCGATCAAAGTTTTTATCTTTGGATTTAGTCTCTGAAATAGAATTTAAAATCTTTCAGCGGGGAAGGGCGAAAATTGAGTTGTCAAGGTATCGTCAAAAGCAGATACATCATTGTTGACCTCTCACTGAGGCTGTTAGTTTAGGTGCCAAGATCTCTAAGCAGAACAATACTGCTCTTCACAGACAGTAAGCTTGCTTTGTTGGTGGGATAGATTTGCCACCCCATCATACTTAGTCACTTTTTTGTTGCTCAATTTTCTCCAGCAGGGCAAGGCTGGAAGCTGTAGGCAGGCAGAACTCCACAAGGCCAAATTCCTTCACCTCGAGGTCCCATTGAACTGGCATCAGTGGGACCAAAAGTTCAGGGTAGCACAACCATGATTTTTGTGCCTGTCTTGGGTGCAACGTCCTTGAGCAGGCCCTTTTCTGGTCCTCTGAAGTTCAAAATATTTCTAAGGCCCATTCATCTTCCACTCGTGGGAAAGATCCCTTTGGTCACTCCTGCAGTCTTGCATCCTTTGAGATGGCTTCTAAGCACCAGGTCTTTCTCCACCTAGGGATCCTGCAGGGTTCAGTATTCTGTGGTCAGTAGGTCTTGCTGAAGTCTGGAGTCATTCTGATTTTGTGCTCTTGGAGCAGGGAAACAGGAAGCCAACCATCTGACCCTTAGAGAACAGTTCCAGTTTCTGGGTTCCATGCATCAGTCAGAAGTCTACTTTCTTCCGCCAAGTCCTTTTTTCTTTAGGTGTAGTTCATAGGTAGAGGAATAGTCTGAGGAGTTGGGGATGAGATGCTAGTCTTGTATTGTGCTCTTACCAGTAATTGGAGACTTTTCCTTACCCAGTCCTGACTACTTTTACACGTTATGCCCATCTTCTTTTTGAACACTTATTCTGGGCTTTACTGTAAAAATTTCTAGAAGCTCTAAATTCAAAATGGCTGAACCCTTCTTTGCTTTGGAAAAGCTCCATACAGGCTCCCATACAGATGAGCTCTCTTGCCCTCTACCACGTTCAGAACTAGTTCTCCCTTTTGCTAAAGTGGGAGTCAAAAGGATTAGAAGGAGCAGAACCTGTAGGCATTGTTTGGGATCAGCAATTCAAAAGAAGAAATGTTAAGGCTCTCTTTTGTTCTGCCCACTGTCCTATATCCCTCTCGGATAGATAATTCCTACTAAGTGTCCAAATGTGTAAAACACCACTGCATCCAGGACCCAAAGGTCAAGCAATTGTCCTCTAGAGTGCAAGGTTATTACTATAGCCAATCTATGCTGAACCCTGGAGGTATCAGGGGTGGCATATTTGATTTTAAGCCAGTTATGACTCTTGCAGTCCAAAGTCAATTTGTTATTTCTTCACTAAAGTTAGCAATATCTGATTTCACACAGGAGGGGCTTCTCTTTAACTTTCCATGCCATGGTGTATTTCTACACCATATACTAAGTCCATTCAGAAACATCAAATATACCAATTAGGAGTTAGCCAATGTAATCATATTTTAGGAGTCAGAGCACATACGCTGGGCCTGAGCAACTGTGTCACTGTGCACAATAAAAAAAAACAGCATCAATCTACAAAAAGGACACTTTCTCAAATCATATTTTAGTTTTATATTTGTTAATTATGCTCAGAAATAAGATGCTAGATACATCCTTACCATTACATTTTTGAAACTATGCTTTACTTTTTGACAGTTGTGTAAAACAAAATCATTGCACAGTGCTCTCAAAACATGTTGCAAAGACAAAATAGTACAATTAAGTATGAATAAGGATAATGCGTGTTGACAGATATAATACTGGGTCATTTATAAATTGTTTTGCTCTACATAAATTACCTAAATATTTGGACATGGAATGATTTTTTTATAGGAAGAGTTCCAGCTTTCAAAACAAATGATGTGAAACAATTTTCTGAAATTAGAGTGTGTATTCTTTTTTTGGAATAACCACAATTCATTTTGTTGTAACATATATGGCAGTATGAAATGTATTTTATTGAACTATAACTCAACAACAGGAGGCACATGTTTTAGTCAACTTCTTGATTGTAAGAATCTTACAGGATCTTTATGAGTTATGAAAAACAACCTCCAAAACACCTCGGTGGTGAAGGCAGTGCCTCTTTCATGTTTGTAGAGCCCTAGTTACTTAATTAGGAGTCCTGCTTGCTCGATGAAATTTTCCCCTCCAAAATGGCACCCACATATGTGACAGAAGCTGGTTTGGTCCAAAAATCTGATTTTATATGATTTCAGTAAATTTTTCGAAAGATGAAGGTCTATCTTCAGGAATCACGTAAAAATATTCCCTTCATTCTTGGAAAGTTCTCAGAGTACATGGGAAAATGGCGGGACTTTTTCTGTCTTGCAAAATATTTATTTCTAGATAAAATAATGAACTAGTGGAAATGGTGTTAGAGTAGTCACTCTAAATTTGGCTATCCATACAACCCTATTTGCACTAGTGAAGACTGTTTCAGCTGCTGAAAATAATGCACTCCACCGTACTCTGAATGTGGTGAAAGAAGTAGGATCATTGCTTATTTCTGGAGGATGTTTGGGGGTGTCTGATTTACTGCTGTCCTCTAACTCAGGTGCTTAGGTATTTTACAGATGTATACCATGGGCCTTATCACATAAACAAACTGTGTCTGTGTTATCTATGAATGCTTGCAGTATAGTAAAGAGAGCTGGTTTTGAACTTTTACTGTGAGTTATTCTCAGCAACTGAGTCTCACACACTGTACATTCTGTGAAAATGGACTGAGAGTGCTATCCTCCAGTGTCTGCCGTTTATGATAACTCCTGTTGCAAAACTAGTTCAAGAGGGTTTGATCTTGTTATATGTGAATATGTGAGCACACACGTGGGCGGTCTGAGCATGCAAGACTACCATCTAGCTCAGCAGAGTACCTGAACACAGGTAACCTGTCACAGAAGGAACCCTTCAAACAATGGTGCTGACCTGGTGTAGACCTTATAACGTGAGGGCACATTCATAGTGTACATCTGTAGTACTTACTAAAAGGCTGTTTGCTCACTGCATTATACTGTCTGAGTATAGTCTGGCCACACTGCACAGTTTCACCATACTTTGGCCTTTGGGTAAACATGTACCCCAAGTGCAGAGCCACTTTTGTGATAACTTTACTCCTTATGACACTTTGAGAATAATACTATTTCACTGACTCAGCCATAATCAGATTCCAAGGCTTTACAAAATTAATTACTCTGCTGGCCAGCAGGATGATCAAAAACTTCACCACACAATAAAGCTCTTAACAATGCCTGCCCCCAAGTATAGAAAGGAAATCTGCATGTGCTAATTAACTTTTCACACTGCTTCTGGCATACACAAGTCCAAGCTCACAATAACAAAGAAGGAAGGCCGTACTTCTGAAGCCAAACACAGGAGGAGCTCCCCTTTGATGTTTTAGTGGGAAGAAATCAGACAGCTGTGTCAGGTGAGGGCAAGTCTGAGGCTAAAAGGGAAGGTCTTTTCACCACTTGAAGTTGCCATCTTTAAATGTCCCAGAATGCGGTGCAGGAAGGTTGGGATAGGGATTGAGTGATGATGGGGCACCCTAGGACAGGGAAGAGGTGTCCACCCTTCAGAACTTTCCACATCCACTTACAAAACCCCTAGACAAGGGAGAGACTCTTGAGAAGACACTGAACCTGGGAGCAATCATGATGAAAGAATGACCAGCTGGAAAAGAAGCTACCGGCACCACTGAGAAGATGGACTGAAGGACTTTGACTTTAACTGGCAACCAGGATAATGAGGAGTCTTTCCAGGGCCAGTGGCACTCACCCCCTTATGCCCCTGAGGAACAGTATGGAATGGGCGTGCTGGGCGACCCTAGAATGGTTCCCCGGGACATCTGTCTACTGGCCCTGACTCTGCTAACACACAGGTGCCATGCAAGATAAACAAAGCTATGTTGCCTGAGGAGTGTGGCAGGGTGGGTGTTTTGCTTGTTGGCTTTCAGGGGCTGTGAACAGCACCCCCAAGAAGTAGAGAGCACCAGAAGCTCAGGCAGAGTACAGGTCTGGTGAAGGAATCCCTAAAATTCAAGCTTTCCAATGAAAAGGACATTTAGAGGCCATGAGTCCTCAAGAACCTACTCCTGGTGGCTAGAGCTTACTGGCAGTAGCAACCCAACACACAAAAGAAGGCAATAGACCCGACGGGGCTGGAGCAGGAGAGAGAGAATGACATCTGAATCCTGGTCCCACTGGGGAACCAGGCAGGAAACCAAGGTGCATTGCATTCCTCTGTGTTGGTACCAATACTCCTGGGGAGGGCCAAGGTGGTTGGTACCTGTCTATTTAAATATTTTTTCATGGGGAGGGGGCATGCATGGGACCCCCTCTCTGAGATCCCATTTAGCCCTGCTGACAACATCCCCAGGGGCCCAATATCATTTTTTGCATTTTGGAGGACCCATCACTCCATGATAGAGATAAGCGGCACTACACTTCTTTGCTGATGGTGTTCTGCCTCTGTTCCCTGTGCTCATGTATGGGGGAGTGGGCTGAACAACACACCATCTCTGCCTGCGCAGATGTGGGTAGGCGAAATGAGTAGTCGGCTCCGACACCAACACAGAGTAGTATCAACCAGGCAGGCAGCTGGCCAGGCAGCGCAGGGGTGCACTCCCCATGCTGCCCAGATGAAGCCCTCATCGGATGCCCCATTTTAGGGACAGAGGCACCCAAATCAGGTCTCCTGCTGAAAAAAAGGTAAGCAATTAAGATGCTAATTAAATATGTACAAAAAGAACAATTGATGGACAGAATGCAGAACAATGTCATACATTCACCCCAGTACAGAGATCTGGGCCCAAATCCATCGTTTTTTTGCGCCTCATGCCATTCCAGTTTAAACCCAGCCTTATGCAAATCAGTCTTGACCCTGGGCCTATGGGAACAGTCCAGCCCGAACTGCCAGGCCAGGTCCTCCCTGGACCGTAAACAAGCATCCTAGGTCCGGTTTCGGGGTTTCACCCCTCATCAGCCAGGATAGCTTGACTCCAGTGTCATGGAGAGTGGGGCTGCCAGGACCATGGCGGTCTCCACAGGAGTTGCCACAGATTTTTGCCAATGTCACCCTACATCTCCCAAGAGGTTCTGTTGATGACCCTGGTAGAACTTTCTCAATAATGCAAGCTCTGTTGGAGTCATAGCTCGTTCTTAAAACCTCCTGGAGTGTGTGTACCCGTTTTAGCTGGTCCTAAAGCTGCAGTGGCAGTAGTGTAAAAATAGAAAAATGACTTATGTCCTCATGTCATTGAATATACAATGATTTTCTAAATATGTTTCTGTGAACAGTAGGCAGAATACATATTAACCCCTTCGTTGCTCGGCCTCCCCCCCCCCCCGTGCTAAGCCTTTTTTTGGCTATTTGGGGTAGTTCGCGCTTAGGCCCCTGTAACGTTTTGACCACATAAGGTATCCACGCCAAATTTGCGTCCTTTTCTTCTAACATCATGGGGATTCTAAAGGTACCCAGGGTTTGTGGATTGCCCCGGAGGGGACCCAGAAATTAGCCAAAATACAGCTACATTTTGTTTTTTTGGGGAAAAATGGGGAAAAAGTGCTGCAAATGAAAGGGTTTGTGGGGCTGAAATCACCATTTTCCCAGCTTTCAGGGACTGACAGACTTTTGTCAGAAAACCAACATTTTTACACAGTTTTGACATTTTACTGGGACACAGCCTATTTTTGCTATTTTTGGTGCTTTCAACCTTCTTCAAGTTAATGGAAGAAATGTGTATGAAAGCAATAATGGATCCTGGAAAGCTATACATTTTAGAAAAGTAGACAAAATTCTGAATTCAGCAAGGGGTCATTTTGTGTAGATCCTTCAAGGTTTCTTTATAGAAACTAACAGTTGAAAATAGGAAAAATTGAAAATGAATTGAAAAAAACAGCCATTTGTGCCAACGTTTTCACCTGTAACTTCTTCTAATTATGACAGATGTTTGAAAGCAATATACCGTTACATCCGATGTACCTTTCTGGTTGTGGGGATATATAGGACTTGTAGGTTCAGCAAGAACCCGACGAACCCAGAGCCAATAACTGAGCAGTGTCTTGCAATGGTTTTTCTATTATGTACCGGGTATATACCAATTAATTTGGGAAAATATATACAGTGAAAAATCGGGATGAAAGACACCTATGTATTTCTGAAATTGGAACAAAATATAGAGTTTAGAAACAGTAGCTATTTGTACATTTGCGAAATTGTGAGTACCCATACTGGCATGAGAATTATAGGACATTTTTCAAAGTGACTTCTTTTTTACACATTGTCTTTCATTTGGAAGGCAGAAATGCATCGAAAGTCAATAGGTAATAACAGTTGCTCTACAATTCAGTATTATCCTAAGTCTTCCGATAAAAATGGTACCTCACTTGTGTGGTTAAGCCTAGTGCCCGCGACAGAAAACGGCTCAAAACGCAACATGGACACACTTCATTTTTACAGTGAAAACTGACCCTTTTTTTGCAAAGTGCCTAGCTGTAGATTTTGAACCCAGCTCTGCCGGCACCTAGGGAAACCTAGCAAACCTATACATTTTTGAAAACTAGACACCCAGGGGAAACCAGCATGGGGTGACTTGTCTGGCTCTGACCAGGTTCTGTTACCCAGAATCCCTTGCAAACCTCAAACTTTGACAAAAAAACACATTTTCCTCACATTTCTGTGGTGGAAAGTTCTGGAATCTGCGTGAATCCACAAAATTCCACCCAAGCCGCATTCCCAAAAGTCTTCCGAGAAAAATGATACCTCACTTGTGTGGGTAGGCCTAGTGGCCGCGACAGGAAACGGCCCAAAACGCAACATGGACACACCACATTTTCACAGCGAAAACGGACCCTTTTTTTGCAAAGTGCCTAGCTGTAGATTTTGAACCCTAGCTCTGCCAGCACCTAGGGAAACCTAGCAAACCTATACATTTTCGAAAACTAGACACCCAGGGGAATACAGGATGGGGTGACTTGTCTGGCTCTCACCAGGTTCTGTTACCCAGAATCTCTTGCAAACATCAAACTTTGTAAAAAAAACACATTTTCCTAATATTTCTGTGGTGGAAAGTTCTGGAATCTGCGTGGATCCACAAAATTCCACCCACCCTCATTCCCCAAATTCTCCTGAGAAAAATGGCACCTCACTTGTGTGGGTAGGCCTAGTGCCCGCGACAGGAAACGGCCCAAAACGCAACGTGGACACACCACATTTTCACAGTGAAAACTGACCCTTTTTTTGCAAAGTGCCTAGCTGTATATTTTGAACCCTAGCTCTGCCGGCACCTAAGGAATCCTACAAACTACACAATTTTGAAAGCTAGACACCCAGGGGAATCCAGGATGGGGTGACTTGTCTGGCTCTCATCAGGTTCTGTTACCCAGAATCCCTTGCATACCTCAAACTTTGTCAAAAAACCCACATTTTCCTCACATTTCATTTCTGTGGTGGAAAGTTCTGGTATCTGCGTGGATCAACAAAGTTCCACCCACCACGCATTCCCCAAAGTCTTCCGAGTAAAATGGTACCTCACTTGTGTGGGTAGGCCTAGTGCCCGCGACAGGAAACGTCCCAAAACGCAACGTGGACACACCACATTTTCACAGTGAAAACTGATGCTTTTTTTGCACAGTGCCTAGCTGTAGGTTATGAACCCTAGCTCTGCCGGCACCTAGGAAAACCTAGCAAACCTATACATTTTTTAAAACTAGACACCCTGGGGAATCCAGTATGGGGTGACTTGTCTGGCTCTCACCAGGTTCTGTTACCCAGAATCCCTTGCAAACCTCAAACTTTGTAAAAAAAAACACCTTTTCCTCACATTTCTGTGGTGGAAAGTTCTGTAATCTGTGTGGATCCACAAAATTCCACCCACCCTGCATTCCACAAGGTCTTCCAAGAAAATTGGTACCTCACTTGTGTGGGTAGGCCTAGTGCCCGCAACAAGAAACGGCCCAAAACGCAAGGTGGACACACCACATTTTCACATTGAAAACTGAACCTTTTTTTGCAAAGTGCCTAGCTGTGGATTTTGATCCGTAGCTCTGCCGGCACCTAGGGAAACCTAGCAAACCTATACATTTTTGAAAACTAGACAGCCAGGGGAATCTAGGATGGGGTGACTTGTCTGGTTCTCACCAGGTTCTGTTACCCAGAATCCCTTGCAAGCCGCAAACTTTGTAAAGAAAAACACCTTTTCCTCACATTTCTGTGGTGGAAAGTTCTGGAACCTGCGTGGATCCAACAAATTCTACCCACCCCGCATTCCCCAAAGTCTTCAGAGAAAAATGGTACCTCACTTGTGTGGGTAGGCCTAGTGCCCGTGAAAGGAAACGGCCCAAAACGCAACGTGGATACACCACATTTTCACAGTGAAAACGAACCCTTTTTTTGCAAAGTGCTTAGCTGTAGATTTTGAACCCTAGCTCTGCCGGCACCTAGGGAAACCTAGCAAACCTATACATTTTTGAAAACTAGACAGCCAGGGGAATCTAGGATGGGGTGACTTGTCTGGTTCTCACCAGGTTCTGTTACCCAGAATCCCTTGCAAGCCGCAAACTTTGTAAAAAAAACCACATTTTCCTCACATTTCTGTGGTGGAAAGTTCTGGAATCTGCGTGGATCCACAAAGTTCCACCCACCCCGCATTCCCCAAAGTCTTCAGAGAAAAATGGTACTTCACTTGTGGGGGTAGGCCTAGTGCCCGCAACAGAAAACGGCCCAAAACACAACGTTGACACACCACATTTTCACAGTGAACACAGACCCTTTTTTTGCAAAGTGCCCAGCTGTAGATTTTGAACCCTAGCTCTGCCGGCACCTAGGGAAACCTAGCAAACCTATACATTTTTGAAAACTAGACACCCAGGGAAATCCAGGATGTGGTGACTTGTCTGGCTCTCACCAGGTTCTGTTACCCAGAATCCCTTGCAAACCTCAAACTTTGTAAAAAAATACACATTTTCCTCACATTTCTGTGGTGGAACGTTCTGGTATCTGCGTGGATTCACAAAGTTCCACCCACCCTGCATTCCCCAAAGTCTTCCAAGAAAAATGGCACCTCACTTGTGTGGGTAAGCCTAGTGCCCACGACAGGAAACGGCCCGAAACACAACGTTGACACACCACATTTTCACAGTGAAAACGGACCCTTTTTTTGCAAAGTGCCCGGCTGTAGATTTTGAACCCTAGATCTGCCGGCACTTAGGGAAACCTAGCAAACCTATGCATTTTTGAAAACTAGACACCCAGGGGAATCCAGGATGGGATGACTTGTCTGGCTCTCACCAGGTTCTGTTACCCAGAATCCCTTGCAAACCTCAAACTTTGTCAAAATAATCACATTTTCCTCACATTTCTGTGGTGGAAAGTTCTGGAATGTGCGTGGATCCACAAAGTTCCACCCACACCGCATTCCACAAAATCTTCCAAGAAAAATGGTGCCTCACTCGCGTGGGTGTGTCAAGTACCCACGACAGGCAAGGGCCCAAAACATATTGAGGAGACATCAAAATTACCTTTCACAAAACAACCTGTCGCGGGTACTTGACCCACCCATGCGAGTGAGGTACTGTTTTTATCGGGAGACCTGGGGGAATGCTGGGTGGTAGGAAATTTGTGGATCCATGGAGATTCCAGGACTTTCCCACACAGAAATTTGAGAAAAATTTGATTTTTTAAGCTTAATTTGAGGTTTTCAGGGGTTTCTGGGTAGGAAAACGTTGGGGGGTCCACGCAAGCCATACCTCGCTGGACTCCCCCGGGTGTCTAGTTTTCAGAAATGTGTGGGTTTGGTAGGTTTCCCAGGATGGCCGCTGAGCCCGGGGCCAAAAACCCAGGTGACCCCCCTTGCAAAACCAGGTTGTTTTGTAATAGGTAATTTTGATGTCTCCTCAATACAATTTGGGCCCTTGCCTGTCGCGGGAACTTGACCCACCCACGCAAGTGAGGTACCATTTTTATCGGGAGACCTGAGGAAACACTGGGTGGAAGGAAATTTGTGCATCCACGCAGATTCCAGAACTTTTCATCACAGAAATGTGAGGAAAATGTGTTTTTTTCAGCTAAATTTGAGGTTTGCAGGGGATTCTGGGCAGGAAAACTTAGGGGGGCCCACGCAAGCCATACCTCGCTGGACTCCCACAGGTGTCTAGTATTCAGAAATATGTGGGTTGGGTAGGTTTCCCAAGATGGTTGCCAAGGCCGGGGCCAAAAACCCTGGTGACCCCCCCTTTCAAAACCAGGTTATTTTGTGATAGGTAATTTTGATGTCTCAATACGTTTTAGTCCCTTGCTTGTCGCGGGTACTTGCCCCACCCACAAAAGTGAGGTACCATTTTTATTGGGATACCTGAGGGAATGCTGGGTGGTAGGAAATTTGTGGATCCACGCAGGTTACAGAACTTTCCATCACAGAAATGTGAGGAAAATGTGTTTTTTTTTTACAAAGTTTGAGGTTTGCAAGGGATTCTGGGTAACAGAACCTGGTGAGAGCCAGACAAGTGACCCCATCCTGGATTCCCCTGGGTGTCTAGTTTTAAAAAATGTATAGGTTTGCTAGGTTTTGCTAGGTGCCGGCAGAGCAAGGGTTCAAAATCTACAGCTAAGAACTTTGCAAAAATAGGGTCAGTTTTCACTGTGAAAATGTGGTGTGTCCACGTTGCATTTTGGGCCATTTCCTGTTGCGGACACTAGGCCTACCCACACAAGTGGGGTACCATTTTTCTCAGAAGACACTGGGGAATGCGGGGTGGGTGGAATTATGTTGATCCACACAGATTCCAGAACTTTCCACCACAAAATGTGAGGAAAATAGTTTTTTTTGACAAAGTTTGAGGTTTGCAAGGGATTCTGGGTACCAGAACCTAGTGAGAGCGAGACAAGTCACCCCATCCTGGGTTCCTCTGGGTGTCTAGTTCTAAAAAAAGTATAGGCTTGCTAGGTTTCCCTAGGTGCCGGCAAAGCTAGGGTTCAGAATCTACAGCTAGGCACTTTGCAAAAAAAGGGTCAGTTTTCACTGTGAAAATGTAGTGTGTCCACGTTGCTTTTCGGGCCGTTTCCTGTCGTGGGCACTAGGCCTACCCACACAAGTGAGGTACCATTTTTCTCGTAAGACTTTGGGGAATGTGGGGTGGGTAGAACTTTGTGGATCCATGCAGATTCCAGAACTTTTCGCCACAGAAATGTGAGGAAAATGTGTTTTTTTGGACAAAGTTTGAGGTTTGCAAGGGATTCTGGGTAACAGAACCTGGTGAGAGCCACACAAGTCACCCCATCCTGGATTCCCTTGGGTTTCTAGTTTTCAAAAATGTATAGGTTTGCTAGGTTTCCCTGGGTGCTGGCAGAGCTAGGATTCAAAATCTACAGCTAGGCACTTTGCAAAAAAAGGGTCAGTTTCACTATAAAAATGTGGTGTGTCCATGTTGCGTTTTGGGCCATTTCCTGTCACGGGTAGTAAGGCTGCCCAAATAAGTGAGGTGCTATTTTTATCGGGAGACTTTGTGGAATGCTGGGTGGGTGGAAGTTTGTGGATCTGCGCAGATTCCAGAACTTTCCATCACTGAAATATGAGGAAAATGTGTTTTTTTTTACAAGGTTTGAGGTTTGCAAGGGATTCTGGGTAACAGAACCTGGTGAGAGCCAGACAAGTCACCCCATACTGGGTTCCTCTGGGTGTCTAGTTTTCAAAATTGTATAGGTTTGCTAGGTTTCCCTAGGTGCTGGCAGAGCTAGGATTCAAAATCTACAGCTAGGCATTTTGCAAAAAAAGGGTCAGTTTCATTGTAAAAATGTGGTGTGTCCACGTTGCTTTTTGCACCGTTTCCTGTCGTGGGCACTAGGTCTTCCCACACAAGTGAGGTACTATTTTTATCGGAAGGCTTTGCAGAATGCGGGGTGGGTGGAATTTTATGGATCCATGCAGATTCAAGAACTTTCCATCACAGAAATGTGAGGAAATTTTCTTTTTTTTTTTACAAAGTTTGAGGTTTGCAAGGGATTCTGGGTAACAGAACCTGGTAGGAGCCAGACAAGTCACCCTATCCTGGGTTCCTCTGGGTGTCTAGTTTTCAAAAATGTATAGGCTTGCTGGGTTTCCCTAGGTGCCGGCAGAGCTAGGGTTCAAAATCTACAGCTAGGCACTTTGCAAAAAAAGGGTCAGTTTTCAGTGTAAAAATGTGGTGTGTCCACATTGCGTTTTGGGTAAGCCTGGGCGTAGTTCGCGAAGTAGCGCTACGCGAAGCTACGCAAAGTGCAGTTCGCACTACGTGAGCTACGCGTAGCACTACGCAAACTGCGTAGTGCACTGTTCGCAATGATTGCACAGTGCCGGATGCTTGTCCGCACTGTGCAATCATTGAAAACGGCATCTTGCACAGTGCGAGCTGTCTTTTACTGCCGCTCGAGTAGATTTTTACTCGAGCGGCAGCTTTCAACGCGGACTGGTAGTTTCTCATCGCGAGCGGTCGCGAGCATACGCGACCACTCGCAATGAGAAACCTGACCTCCCCGCGTTGAAAATCTCGCCGGGAGGTTTATTTTCCACGCTCGCGATCGGCAGCTTGATGTTGCTGATCGCGAACGAGGAAAAAGTCTCGCCGGGATGTCATTTTGCTTGCTCGCGGTCGCCAACTTGACGTTGAGGACCGCGAGCAAGCAAAAATGACCGCTGCACTACGCTACGCTACACTACGCGTGTTTGCACTGTGCTACGTGCACTTAGCAGTCGTGCGTAGCGCAAACTTCGCAAACTACGCGAGCGTAGCGTAGTGCTTTGCCCAGGGTTAGTTTTGGGCCATTTCCTGTCGCGGATAGTAAGCCTGCCCAAACAAGTGAGGTACCATTTTTATTGGGAGACTTTGTGGAATGCTGGGTGGGTGGAAGTTTGTGGATCTGCGCAGATTCCAGAACTTTCCATCACTGAAATATGAGGAAAATGTGTTTTTTTACAAGGTTTGAGGTTTGCAAGGGATTCTGGGTAACAGAACCTAGTGAGAGCCACACAAGTCACCCCATCCTGGATTCCCCTTGGTGTCTAGTTTTCAAAAATATACAGGTTTGCTATGTTTCCCTAGGTGCCGGCTGCACTAGGACCCAAAATCCATAGGTAGGCACATTCTGAAAAAAAGTCAGTGCCTAGTGGGCTTTCTGCCGCCCTGAGGAGGGGAGAAATTGGTGGCTATTGCCCCGATATGCTCCCAAGGGGGCAGAAAGACTGTGGCTATTCTTTTGGGGGGGTGGGGGCATTGGGATACCCATTCTGGGCAGCCCCTACCCCTACGTATAGAAAAGCCAGCATAATCGCTGGCGCATAGTGGCCTCTCTGCCCCCCCGGGGGCAGATCAAGGGCTACTGCCCCCATCTGCCTCCTGGGAGGGGCAGAAAGACTGTGGCATCTTTTTTTGGGGGGGGCGGGGGTATTGGCATGCCCATTCTGGGCAGCCCCATCCCGAACTTTTAAAAAAAATAATTCCTGGTGGCTAGTGGGGTTTTTGCTTCCCCCCAGAGGGGGCAGATAAGGTGCTATTGCCCATCTGCCTCCTGGGAGGGCAGAAAGTTTTTTGTTTTCTTTGGGGGTTAGGGTGGGGCATTTGCATGCCCATTCTGGACAGCCCGGGCCTATAAAAAAAAATCCCTGGTGTCTAGGGTGCTTTCTGCCCCCCTGGGGGGGCAGAAAGACTGAAATGTTGTGGGGAGAGTGATGGAGGCATTAGCGTGCCCATCTTGGGCAACCCCCACCCCTAAATTCATTGGGGAAAAAAAAACCTGGTGTCTAGTGGTCTTTCTGCCCCCCTTGGGGGTGCAGATTGGGCACTACTGCCCCCATCTGCCCCCCAGGGGGGGGCAGAAAGACTGTACTTTTGCGACAGGGGGTGGGGGCATTGGCATGCCCATATTGGGCAGCCCCCACCCCTAATTTGCATTTGATAAAAACATCCATGATTTCTAGTGGGCTTTCTGCCCCCCCGGGGGGCAGAAAGACTGTACTTTTGCGGCGGGGGTGGGGGCATTGGCATGCCCGTTTTGGGCAGCCCCCACCCCTAATTCTAATTGCCCCAAAAAAATCCCTGGCGTCTAGTGGGCTTTCTGCCCCCCGGGGGGGCAGATCGGGGGCTACTGCCCCCATCTGCACCCCAGGGGGGCATAAAGACTGTAATTTTTGCGTGGGGTGGGGGCATTGGCATGCCCGTTTTGGGCAGCCCCCACCCCCAATTGAAATTGCCATAAAAAATCTCTGGTTTCTAGTGGGCTTTTTGCCCCCAGGGGGGCAGAAAGACTGAATGTACCAAATTTTTTGAGAGGGAGCAAAGGCCCTTGCCCAAGGGGCTGCTCCCTACCCTCCCTGGTGGCTAGTGGGTAGATCCCTGATTGGGGATTGCCCTCCTGGGGTAATCCCCAAGCAGGGATCCACTGGGGAGGGGTACCATTGGAAAGGGGAGATTCTCCCTTTTCCAATGATACCTCTCCCGTCTTTCTACGTGCGCAGGGGGCTCAGATAGCCCCCTGAGCATGTAGAAAGTGAAACTGAAATGAGCCTCTTGGCTCATTTCAGTTTCGGTTTCACTGAAATGACGGCAGCGCGACGTGCGCGCTGATCGTCATTTCCGGGAAACCAGGGGAGCAGCCTCGGGAGCTTCCCCAGCTCCCGAGGCTGTTGGGGGTGAAAGGGGATCCCTCTGGTGCCCGCACCAGAGGGATTCCCTGTGCCATGTGCTAGGACGGCCAGGGGCCGTCCGACGCACATGAGCACTGGTGCGTCGGACGGCCCCCGGCCGTCCGACCCACCGAAGGGGTTCATGAATATCATTGAAATGCAACAAGCAGAGGTTGCTAATACTGTGATTAATGTGAATAAGGCCAATATTTCTATCTTTATAATTGTGGTGACACCCTGACAAGTAGGTCTGATATTTTGTCTTGCGCCAAATTATGTTGTGTCTATGCATGTGTGTAGGAGTACTGTGCTTTATGATTATGGCTAGCAGGGGTCTCAATGGTTCTGCGAATGTCACCAAAGGAATTTCCATCTTTATAACTATAACTTTCTTTACAAGCATAAGGGGCATCATTTCAAGGAAAGGGTCATTGCAAGTATTTCTCCAATAGATATTTTTCAACCAATGGTCATTTGAATAATAAATAGGTAAATGGCATTACCTAGGTTAAAAACTAATTTAAACAAAATAACTATGGTCGAATTTCACAATCTAAATTTTTTGCAAAGTCTGGGTAAAATGTATATAGTCGGTCTAATGTCATTATATCACTGTTAATCTGTCACTATGGATATAAAATGTAGATATAAACATATTATCTTAACAAGCCATGATCACCTTTATCTATCAGTCTAAAACGTCTACTGTAGGTTGATACGCCTCAAAGCTGGTGTTCCATGGCTACAGCTTCTATGCTAAATCCAAGTGTAAAAAGAGACTTGAAGAAACAAATGCTCAGGACACCAGTTCAATCGCTTATCAAAGTGCACATGGTCTACTTACATTGCAGATGCATCAAGCCACAAAGAAAGCTGACAAACAACTAAGGCAAGTGCATTGGGAAGTCCATTGGGAACAACCAGCTATCTGAAAGGATGCTGCAGTGTTAACCTCCCATGTACTTAAAAAAAAGTCCCACCAAGGATAGAGTGTTGTTCGGCTATTGGAGCCCAAAGATACAACCATATCCAACAGAAAATATGGTTTTAATCATTTGCACTTTCCTTATCCTCATTCTTGCTGCTCTGGTCCCCATAAACTCTGTCACTTTCCTTATAGCAGGCCCTACATACATATGCGCCTTTTTTGCTTGCCGCAAACAACAGTCATATGGACCCATGCTTTAACTCCTTTTGAAGGCAAAGATTGGTTACTGTGAAGCCACATAGAAAATTGAACAAACCCTACTGTTCTCTTACACATTTAGCATGACCACAAAGCCCTGTGCTAAGTTGGTAAGTTTCGTAGGGAACTCATCGCCTTCCATTTTGCTCCCCCTGTTATGCCTGTGCTTTAAAGTGTTTTTGCATCGAAAGCACAGTATAATGAGTTTTTGAGTTAATCATGGTTATCAGAAGACATTAGCTCATAAGATTAGCCGTCTGTTCATTATACTTTTTTTCTATTTATTTTTCCACTTAGAAGAATTAAACGTGATATATAATAATGTACTTTTCATATATAGTTTCAAAACAAAACTTCTTTTCTTTCAGCGTCTTTCTTCATCCTTGAATGGCCATGTACACAAGGCCTTCAAAATGTGCCTATTCAAGTGTGTAAGAAACAGTACAGACAGGGAGTGAAAGGATCTAATATGAGTAAAAACGGCTCAGTCAAAAATAGAATTGAAATAATTCCCTTTGTAGGGAGTTCATTGAAAGAAATTGTGACATTTTCTAAAGGGAACCTCGATTTTAAAGTGGTGTGCTGTTGAATCAAAAGTAAGGAAAATTATATTTTTCATATGAATAAATAAAAATGAAATGATGCTATGACAGCATTAATAGGTTTGCATAGTTCCATTAAAGGAGCACACTCGTTCATTAATTAGGATTCTCATGCAAAACACTCACCTTCTGTGGCAAATATATATTACTTTTGTGAACACATTTTTATACCTCAGTTAGAGGAATGATAGGTAAGTGACTTTTGGATACTGATTCAGGGCTTTCATTAACGTTAGACAATTGCTTTCTTCAAATCACCGAAGCTCAATACTTGTGTAGCACACTGAGCACAATGTTCCTCTTTAGAAGGTAATCTGTATGACATAAAGACTTAAAGAGTAATAAAATCACTGACTCAGGTATATAAATATATAACAATATGAAATCATTAGGTTAGTGAGAATTGTGAAAAAATAACTAAGTGACAGCACACCTAAATTCTGGCTGAATGCCAGCATTAGCTTCAACTAGTTTAGCCCAGTGGACACTTCAAGAAAACAATTAGGCCCACATTTAATAAGGTTTTGTGTCGAGGTTGATTCACTTTTATGGCAAGGCACCTTAGCACAATCCTTTTTGGCATTTACTAAGCCATGCAAAGCTACTTTGCATGGCTTTGCGTTCCTTTCTGTTGAGAAGGTGTTCCAGCGGTCGAGCGTGGATGTTACTATGCATCCAACTATATATTTTGATGCAATTCCAGATTAACTAAAATGAGTAAATGTGGGATTGTGCCAAAAAGCTATGCCTCCCTGAAGCAGGTGTAACAAGGAGAAATATCTTTATTTCTACTTGTTACTTCTTTCTGTGCGTGTTGCATTCAAAGAGGGAATTGCTTCTAAGGATTGCTTTGTGCAGGAAGGTATCCCTTTCTGCATAAGAACAATCCTGCCTGCTGCCTGTAATGCAGACACCTGCCTGTGTTGGCGCTAGACATTGAATAGTGTGCCAGCGCTAGGATACAGCAGAAATACGACAGAGCTTTCTAGATATGGTGCATTACTGCTGTCTCGCTGTCATGCAAAGCTGTACAATAACTTTGCTTGCTGCCCTGCGTTGCGTGAAATGTTAGTAAAGCTGCCCCTTAGTATCTAGCCCGGATAAAAAAGAATTGAGCCTCCTATGTGTTGGCCCGATAAAGGATAGACTTCTCCACTGAGTGAAGTTACGATGACCCTTAGTTATGTAGGAAAGATTTCTCCACCTGTGACTAAGTGTTGATGTCCTTGTTTAGTTAAAGAAGTGTTGTGTCTATTTCACCCCTATGGTCTTTAGATTGTACAAGCAATTTGTGATGCTCACTGGTAGGCGAATTGTTTGGGATCCTGGTTGAATAAGTCAATTATTCCTGCTTAGCTTCTGGATCTTTCTTAAAACATGTCTTTAGATCCATCTTCTCCTCTAGCTTTCAGACAGTGGAATGCACACGAAAACAAAGTGTGGATTGCAAGTATGATGTGACAAGTCACTGGAAGTAAAACAGATTCTTGTTGGAACAAAGTCATATGGAGCTGAAGTTGCACCAGCCATCAGGTTAGAGAGGAACGCATGGCCCAAAAGGTTTCAGGTGAGTCAATTAAAGCTGCAAAGAAGCAGAATTTAGGACCTGATACTCTAGTAAGCTGCGAAGAAGCAGAATTTAGGACCCGAGACTCTAGTAAGCTGCAAAGAAGCAGAAGTTAGGACCTGAGTCTCTAGTAATGCGAGCAGTCCTTTAATCCTGACTCTCTGTTTAGCATGCTGCTCCTAGAGAAGTGCTGCCCAGGAAGGCACACACATTTCTAGATAGATATAGATAAGGCATTAGTACTTTATACAGAACTAAAACAAAGTAACATCAAGGTATTATTGATCTCCTACTCAGGGATCTTTCACTAAGAAAAACACAGATGTTTTTACTCCTTCTAGAACTAAGGCCCAGATTTATGAAAGTTGTGCGCACAGAGAGCAAACAATAACGTTTTTCACCTTTTGTGCACACATCGTTTTCATGCTGAAAGTCTTCGTGAGGGTAGAACTAAACGACATTGAGCTGCGTAGCTCAACCGACTTGATGCATCTACAAAGTGGGATTCATGGGGCAAAACTGCACAATCATCCATAGAGGCGAAGGCAAACCAGGACTGACTAAAGACACCCAAAGTAGTTTTGCAGAATGTACTAATACTAAATGAAATCAAGTGCAAATAGTAGGCAGAATTTATGGCGGGCATTAGAGCATCATTTTCTTAAATTCGCAACACGTAAAATTGTGATAAGTACCCATACAATGCAATGTGTCCTTGGATAGTTTTCTGTGTGTATATGACTATACTTGAGTGTATGTCTCATGTACAAATGACATGCAAGTTAACTCTGTGTAGCTTTTGCGTGTTGTCACCTGGTAGATTGTGCTTTGTGGCACACGAATGTGGCGTTATTTGCTTTGCCACCGCAATGTCGCCCTTGCTGTGCAACATGTGTAAATATGATGCAGCACTAAAATTCTCAGGTTGTGCAATGCAACACCACTGGTTTGTGAACATCCTTATAGCACACAAATCTAAGTGAATCTGCCCCTAAATCCCTTACAGGAAATTGCGAAGTTGAGCTGAAGTCGTATATAAACTCTTAAAGGCACCAGTTTGAACCTCGGGGCATATTATCAAGAACGGCGTTAAAAATTATCGCCGGTTTAGCGGCAGAAAACTGCCACTAAAGCGGCGATAATGGGCTTGATAATATGCCCTGGAGAATTCCAATAGAAGCCCATGTTGACACCAGAACATGGGCTTCTATTGGAATTCTCAAGGGCATATTATCAAGCCCATTATCGCCGCTTTAGCGGCAGTTTTCTGCCGCTAAACCGGCGATAATTTTTAACGCCGTTCTTGATAATATGCCCCCTCATCTTACGCTGAGGTCATGGAACTGTGAGAGGGTAAGGATGGACAATTTTTAAGGATATCCTTCTTGGTTTCATATTCCTCAGATTTCCTGTCATGAGATAAATTACTGGGGAGAGAATGAGGAGGGAGCCTCTGGTTAAGGCATCAACTGTTACCCCCTGAAACTGAAACCCTTGTAATATCTTCCTGATCCAGAACTAAAACCAAATGAAATGCGGCCTGGAGGATTGGAATAAAGAACAGAAGAGGGGATGGCTCTAGGTGCACCTAGCAACAACCCAGTCATCTATGGACCTTGCTTGCTGTGTGCAATTTCATCAAGCTTAGAAATCCATATAGCTAAAAATTACTCAAAGGGTGCTCCTGAAGTACAGTTTTCTGGAGAGTCTATAGCCTCAGGTATGTAGAATACCTTTAGAAAAGAATACTTGATTAGGAGAACTATTGACGTTGATGGACAATCTCACAATATTAGTTGAATAGTTCTGTATTTGAGACATATCTAGAAAAAATAATATCAACTGATTACAAAGCATTGGTCGTATTAAAATCAACACCAACAAATGAGAAAACCTACATGAATTGAGATATATTGAAACTTATTACACAGAAGGTGTTCTATTGGCTGGTTTGTTCAAAAAGTAAGTTCCAAATGCAGACCTACAATCAAAGCAGCATATGTGCTACCTATGTGCCTTATCAACATACTATTTATGAGTCACTGAATTGTGAGCCGAAAGGAATTTGCCAAAGCACGGGGTACAAATCATTTGCAGGGCAATTTATATCTCCCGTGCGTAACGTTTTGCAATTTTTAACAGTGTGCAACTAGATTTATTTTCTTGCTGAAGTGAACTCATCAAAAATATACTATGCTTTGGAGCTGCATAAATCACAGCAAGGCGACTTACTGCTACAGACCCACGAGGTGGATTTCCGATTCCAAGTCCATAGTGTGGGTTTAGATGGAAAAGGGATTAGCCAGGTGCCATCAATCATTTCTCTGCTGCTCTGCAGATTTTGGATTGTGCCGGACCAGCAGTGCATATTAGATATGATCAGTTTCTGCTAGCTAACTGCTGTATTCTTTTCTGCGACATGGAAACCTTAAAATATTCATTCTGTATTTTATTTTATTTTGTCTATCAGAAAGCAACCACTTTGTATGATTTCTCTCAGATTCTGTCACAGAGCCATGTATATCAAATGCTGTTCTTCATTTTGTTTCGAAGGCACACTTCTGATTAGTATCCAAAACAAATACATTGGTTCCAAAAGAAATACAACATTCTGCTCAGTAACACAACTTACGAAACAATATTTTGAGAGAAATGGAAAACTGATTTAACATAAACGAGACAAACATGTTTTTTTGTCTTTACTGGAAGCCTTTTAGGAATCTCAAATTCATAAACCTGTAAAGGCCTGCCTGATTGCTTAGAAATCTGAAATTAGATCAGAGGAAATATATTAACACGAGTCACATATGAAAGCAGAGATTTGCACTTCTTTGTTAATACAGTTAAATAGCAATAGAGGGAACATGTATGGATGAACATTTGTAGACCATCGCAGAATATATTAGCAGAAAAATAGTTTTTTATCAGATAACTCAGTCCCGGTCCTAACAGTTTTTATTTAAAAAAAAAACCCAAAAACAGATGAGCCAAGATTTGCTAAAAATAGTGCAGCGCTGCACTGTGTGAAGAGTGAGAAATTGCGCAGCGCCGTATTTACAGAGAGATGTTTACTGATCAAGATAATTTATTGTACAATTATTTAAAATCATTAAAACAATGACATGTTGGCTAAAATCTTTAGGATAAAAAAAAGCTCAGTGTCCATGACGCATATAGCAGCCGCCATTTTCCGTGTGCAGCGTGTTAAGTGTTAAGTCTCAGTCTGCCGCCGCGTTAATAGCTACCTTCGTATTATATGGGACAGCATTTACATCTCCATGATGTGCAATACATGCAAACCAGTGCAAATTCTCTATTGGGCTGGTTGATTAAGATCATGGTAGCACTAAACTTGTATGACTGAGGTTAACTTTTTCCCCTGTCTTAGGGGGATATTCACAAGAACGTGTGCTAAACAACTCCAAAAAATGTTAACGCAACTTTACACATCACAGCCCATCACGGGAAAATAACTCCGTGTTAACGTGGAATTCACAACACGGCGGTACCATGCGATAGTCCCCCGAAAACACGGCCAATGTCCGCGATACAACAATCGCAACCGTGATAAAAACACAAACCTCAATGCGAAAAAACATGCGATGGGCCAAAGCGCGATGAGGAAATCAGCGATAAGCAGCGCCAGGCCTGCGATACACACATGGCAGGCGGGAAAAACCACTATAAAAGTAGAAAAAACACACAAACACAAAATGACCAACACCCAAGCACCATGGAGGCAGCCGGAGCAGGCGCAGAGGACGAGCGCAACCCCACAAGCACCCCGGACGACCAGCCTGGGACCTTGGGGACAGGGAAGGGCAAGGACAAGAAGAAGAGGAAGACGAAGTTCAGTCCGCAGGAGAATAGGATCCTGGTCACGGAGGTGATGGAACACCATCAACAACTGTTCGTCACCTCCAACGTGTCATTGGGCACCAAAAATGGAATATGGCGGAACATCATGGACAAGGTGAATGCCGTCGGAGAGCACAAGAGGTCAATGGACGAGGTCAAGAGGCGATGGATTGACATCAAGCGCAAGACCATGGAGAAACTCGCAGCCAACCAGAAGGCAGCAATGCAGACTGGAGGTGGGAGCCCAGCGCCACAGCTGGAGCTGGATGACATGGAGGAGCTAGTGTCGACAGTCATCAGTGTGGAGACTGTGGCAGGAGTCGGGGGACCGGACACTGCTCGACAGGACACAACACAACCGCAACAGGGTGAGTGACCACCAGGTACTGGGGTGACGGGTGGAGATGGCCACAATGGCACACATGCACAATCAAGCAGAGCACAGTGCACACCCACAATGACTCTGGATCATGGCCCTGATCCACAGACTGTCACAATGTACAATGCCATGCTGTCTGAATGTGAACCTGTTCCATGCGGCTACATACATGCGGACACATTGTAATACACCATCTCCCCTTCACATTGCAGGGGCACCGTCAACACCTCCTGCAGAGCAGTCCCAGCCACTCTTCACTGATGACGAGGAGGACACCCCCAGCATCGACACCCATGCCCTCCAAGACATCATTGACATCATCCGCAACTCACCTCCCGGATCAGGGCAGCCCAGCTGCATCGAGGAGACCCCACCCACTACCCAAACCACCCAGCAGGAGGCACCCACAGCCCCGGCAGTCTCCCAAGACCCCCAGGAACAACACATGGCCTTCCAACGCAGTGTGCTGGAGGGCCAGAGGGAGACAGCTGAGCAGGTGTGGGTGGGGTTCGACCTCATGGCTACCAAACTGGACGCCATCCATGGGTGTCTAGGTCCCATCAGGGACCAGCTCCAGTCCCTAACGGACACCCACAGCCCGCTCCATGGTCTCCAATGAGCCCTGACTGACATCGCTGGAGTCATGACTCGGAGGCAAGAACACCTGTCCGCACAGAGTGGCTCCAGCGATCCCAGCCGTGAGCTGGCACACATGCGGAGGCTCATGGAGGACATGGTGCGGATGGAGGCGGAAAGGATGGCAGCCACCGCTGCACATCACCGAAATGTAGCTGGGATCTACCATGCCCTGCAGATCCTCATCATGGCATTTCTGCCACAAGGCATGGCGCAGATGAATGCTGCTGCCCCCACACCATCCACATCTCCACCCCCTGGTGTGTCAGTGCCTCCCAGTGCGGCAGGCGTATCCACTCACCTGATGTGTCACTGTCACACAGTGCGGCAGACAATCCTCCTCCGGCACCTGATGTGTCAGTGGCACACAGTGCCGCAGCGGGTACTGCAACACCCACAGGTGGGGCAGGGCACACATCCGAGGACGAGGGCTTGGATGGGATAGAGTTCAGAAGGAGGCACTAGCATTCATTTGCGCCACCTGGCCTGTTTCAGCTTGGTGCCGCACATGGGCCCATGACCTTCCACTGACCCCCGATACACTCCGCTGCACTCACTTTGGACCACGACATGGACTGCCATATCCTGTTTGATGACCAATGACACGGCGACCAGACTGCGGACTGTACCCTTCCTCTTCCGCAGTACTTGTCATCCCGGATGGACTCTGGCTGGCATGTGTGGGACCTGCTGGGCCGCGGGGCGGGTCCGCATGATGTGGACCATGCCATGGTGGCGGGACCGGAGCCTGGAGCTTGCATGGGCACTGGTGGACACATCGCTGGCGGCAGGTGAGCAGTGGGCCCGGGGTGCGCAAGTGCGGACAGCCAGCGCTGGCCGGCGGGAGGGGGTAGGGTGTGGCTGCATGCATGCGCAGGGACGGACAGGCGTTGTTGCCATGTGCTGTGTGATGGACTCTGCCATGATTGACTCTGGACTCGATTGCAGACCTGGTGGCTTGCAGTGTATCCCGGCACGTGGTTGGAGACACACCGGGGGCAGCAGGTGAACAGTGGGGCCTGGGTGCGCAGGGGTGGCGGTGTCTCTCTCTCTCTCTCTCCCTTCCTTCCCTCTCTCTCACTCTCTCTCCTTTCCTTCCCTCTCTCTCACTCTCTCTCCTTTCCTTCCCTCTTTCTCACTCTCTCTCCTTTCCTTCCCTCTCTCTCACTCTCTGTCCTTTCCTTCCCTCTCTCTCACTCTCTCTCCTTTCCTTCCCTCTCTCTCACTCTCTCTCCCTTCCTTTCCTTCTCTCTCTTTCTCTCTCTGCCTTTCTTTCAGTCTCTGTTTCTCTGTGTCTCGCTCCTTTGATGTGCGCAGGGCACACGTTCTGATTTTGTGCTTTATTTTCCAGGCTGTGACATCGAGATTGTCCCGGACGGACCGGACAGGAGTCTTCCGCATTGGTGTTTTGTGTTGTATTTCAATAAAGTTTTTGGTTGTTACTTCAGTGCTGTGTGACTGTTTCTCGTTCTGCTGGCCACACATGTGTGTTATTTTTAGACAATGTGCGTCACCATGCGCTTTTTGTGGCTCTTGTGTCGTGCACGGTATGTGTATGTCCGGGGGGGTGCTGGGGGTGGTGGCGGTGGGTGTTGTGGCCCTCATGGGTATCCGAGCTGCATGATCATTGTCTCCATGGCATCTGTGGGTCTTCAGGTGTGGCTCTTGGCTGGGCTCCCTTTCATGCTGCAGGTAGTCGTCCTGCTTAACACCAGCAAAAGGCAGGTGTTAAATCACTGGTGCTACCGCGGCTTATCGCCTGTTTTTGATTCGCATCGCAGATCTGGCAGTTCATTGGGAAAGTCGTGTAGTGGTTTTTTCGTGTGTTTTTGCACGGGAACGCCTACTCTGCATCTCATTAGGGTTAGTTGGTGGTGTCCACCGTGGAGATACATTTTAGGGCAGTTGTCGCGGGAATACTGGCGATGTCTGCCGTTTGCACCCGCTTGTGAATGGGGTGTTAAATCTATCTCCACTTTTGATGGGTTAAGGTGGAGATAAATCGGCGGTAGGTCCTTGTGAATATGCCCCGTAGATTGCTACAGTTTTCTTATCTCAACTTGCGCAGCAGTCAAAAATGTAACTAAGCAGCAAATTAGTCTTGTATCCTTTGGATGAAAGCAGGCTCATATTGGTGTACTGCACTGGGAGGGTTTCCTCTCTATAAAGGCCAGACGCAGAAGGGCCCTCCTGCTTCTCATTAGATCTTCACAAATGCACCCTAGGTGGATTATGTCTTCTCTGATCAACCCACACAGCCTAAATGCTGCATTTTCTGTTGATTTTAGCCATACCAGCGTGTGGTCAAGTGAAGGAAAATTTCCCAACCTGTACCTCATAACTTTGGTTGTGTAATAGGGTTTTGTAATTTGTATCAGCATCCAGGCATGGCGACCTTCAGGAAATGTAATTTTGTCCTCTCACAAAGATTATGCTGACAAAGTGCACCGATGGTGTCATATAATTGCTTGTTGTTTTTGTGCACCACTAAATGTTGCACTATGCCACAATGGTGAGCATTCTGTGTCCTGGGTTAATTTGTATTCGAGGGATAGTCACCAGTACACATTTATACACATAGGCAACAGCCTATGATTCGATTCAGTAATATGCTTAATTTCGCAGAATTTACATGCATTGAGTACAGAAAAACCACACATTTTCCTTTCGCCCATTGTTTACTCCTGCTTTCATTCAGCACTAGCAATTCACTTGAAGTCAGGCCATGCTACATTTGCAGAGCAGGCTTTATCTGGAATCATAGACGTGTTTCAATTATTATCGCCTCCTTTTCCTCTTTGCATACATTAACAGGCGTTGGATGCTACTCAATGCAAATCAATTTTCCAGCAAGTTTGCATCAACGGTGCAGTGCAAAACCGTTTTGAGTTTGTAAGTTGGTTGACGCTGCTGTTTGCGCAGCTATGCTTTGGCTGAGCCAGCACTAAATATATTAAATCTGGCCCATGGTCCTTATAGCTGTTTTTACAAGCAGTAGTAAGCCAGGAGACTGTAGGGAGCACCCTATAGTTTTTGCTGCCCAAGGCTTTACCCCCAGGTCCCTTATGTCCTCGTTCCATTCATTAACAAAGTGGATATCACCATCTCCCGACAGAAAAAAAGATCAGAGGAATGCTGGGACCCTAACCCGCCCCTCCCACTGGGAGTACATAAACAGCACTTACCCAGCATTCCGCCTGTTCTTTTTTTCTGTCTGTCGACAGAAGTGTGTTGTGGATGCTGGTGCTGCTCCTGCTGGGCTTGAGTGGCTTTTCTACTTGGTGCTCCCCGTCCGGCTGCCTGGCTGTCCGGTCGGGGTGTCTGCTGTCCTGCCTCCTGGCCTGCTGGGCTTGCTGGGAGGCTGGGTTCTTCACAGATGCCTCTTGTGAGACAGCCTGCCCGTTGCGGCTGGTGCGCCGGCCTCCGGATCTCTTCCAGGTCATCGGGTGCGTCTTCCTGGGTTCTGGCCGGGTGGAAGACGCGCCGTGGTTGCTTCCCGATGTGGGATGTCCTTCCTGCCCTGGCGTGGTTCCTGGTGTTGCGCCTTGGGCTGCGGGGGGGGGCTGCCTTGTTCGTGTCTCCCGGCCTCCTTGCCCCCTTCCCGGGTGAGCACCGTGTAGCGGTGTTTGTTTGTTTTTTCTCATTTTTTGCTGCCCTGGGGCCTTGGTGAAGCTGGACGACGGCTCTTTCGGATGTGAGTTGTCAGCTGGGGGGGAGATCAGGCTGTGCCTCACATTTCCCTGCATATGTGTACCTTTCACGACTGTGGCTACGTTTGGATGTGACTACGGACCTCCGCAACGCACACTGGGATGCTAGAGAGTTGAGACAACTACTTACAACTTCTACTGATTTGATGAATCACGGTTATAATGAGTCACTGTGGCCTAGTGGTTATGGTTTCTGACTCTTGCTCCATAGGTTGCGTGTTCCCATCCTGGTGTTTCCCTGGCTGTGGTTTTTGAGATGACCTTATTTTCTGTCATCTTGAAAGACGGGTTCCTTTCACGTGTGGGGCTGGCTTGCTGGCGCAGTGTCGGCAGCTTGCCTCTTCTGTGCAATAAGTGTGCTGCAGTTGTGTTGTGTTCTGTGTTCACCTCGTTTCTCTGTGTCTCCCTGTTCGTTGTCGTGGTCCATGTGTTCCCCGGCTGCGTTCTCTGCTGTGCTTAGATGCACTCCGCTTGCTTCTCAGGAGCTGCCCTGGCGAATCCTTGTGGATATGACTTTGGGGGCACTCATCTGTTCATGGGAAGGCGTGTTTAGCTCTGGATTGCTTTGGTTGGTGCAGGCCACTGCCTTCTCATTGGGACTGGCTTCGTCTGTACACTGGTTCTGCCTGCTGTGCTGCGGGGTTGGGGAATACTCCTGCTGCAGTCCCCTTTCTGTGGATGCATCTGCCTGTTGGTTGTGTCCACCTGTGTCGCAGCTGGTGCTGGTGTGCTGCCCCTGATCTCTTCATGTCACGTTGGCGCTCTTTTAGCTTGTGCACCATGTTGCTAGTCCATTGTGGGGCAGTTTTGTGGCGGGTGTGCATTGGGCTCCTGCTCTTCGCTGTTCTTTGCTGTGAGGAGTGACTGGGGATCTGCCTCTGGTTGTCCTTGAGGCCCTGGCCCCCTCGCGGTCTGGCTGTTGGCTGTGGATTGGTCTTTGCTGCCCCCGGTGTGCCTGGCACCCCAGCCGTTTGCTCCTCCTGCCCTGGTGGTGCGCCTTGGACTGGGGGGGTGGCGTTGTTCATGTCTCCCCTCCCCTGGGTGTGTTCCGTGTGGGGGTTCACCTGCTTTGCTTCCTCTTTCGGGTAGTCCTTGGGAGTTCTTCTGTATGGCTGGGCTTTTTTTTGCTGGTGCTGTGTCCTTGTCATTGGCGCCTGGTCTCCTCTCTTCTCTGCGGTTTTCCCTGTTGGGGGTCCGCCTGGGTGCCTGGTGCGGTTGCTTGGCCTTTTGCCTGTTTTCTGCCTCCGGCCTTTCTTCCCTGAGGCTCCTGGTCTCTTGTGGTCTCCGGCGTTTGGCGGTGTCGGGCCTGGTTGGTGCCTGGGTGGGGTGCCGCCTGGGCTTTCCTGCTCTTGTGGGCTTTCGGCCCCTGTCGGTCACCTTCCTCGGCCCTGCGTCCTTGCCTGTGTGCTCTCTGGGTGTCCTGGCTTGGCGCGTCGGTGGTTTCGGCTGCCGTTGCTGCTTTGCTTGCTCGTGTCTGCTAGCCGCTGGTTCCTTTCTGTGCTGGACCAGCTCTGCTAGTCATTGCTCGCCTGTTCCTGCTCCTGGGGTGGTTACGTCCTCCCTTGCGTGCACTCCGGGGCCTGCTCTTGCCCGCAGCTCTCTTTGCGGGCTTGGTTCGCCCCTGGTTGGGTGCCCGCATTTTCCTGCCTGGTTCTGCTGGGTTTTCTTGGCTGGTGTTGGGCTCCGGGGTTTGGTTGTCTTCTCCGATTGCCCCGGCGCTCCTCCTTCTTTGGCCATTCTAGTGGCCGGGGGTCTTTCCGCCCTGTTTACCCCTGGGCTGTGTCTGGCCTTGTTCATGCCTGTGTGGGGCCCTGGTGTTCTGTGCTTCGGGGTTGGTATGTCCTGGGTTGTCTCCGGTTGCTCCTGGTCTGCCGGCTTACGGATGGGTCGGCTTGGCCTCCGGCTGTTCCTCCTTGGTTTCGCTGGCTGTGCTGTGGCTTTTGTGCCGGCTCTGGAGTGTGTTTCGCCTGGCGTCCCTGGTCCCTTTCCTGATGCCGGTGTCCTGGCTTGTGTGCTCCCTGCCTGTTGGTTGACTGGTCCCTCTGCTGTCAGGTCACGGTTCTTGCAGGTTTGGGGTGTTTCTGCCGTTTTGGCCTCTTGGTTTGTTCTGTGCCTGTCTTTGCCTGTCCGCCTGCTCCTGTCTTCCCTGCGTGCTCCCCCGGGTCCTGCTCCCGGTGTGAGTCTGTCGGTCGGCGTCAGTCCCCCCTTCCTCCCCTGTCGGGGTGCGGTTCTGTGATGTTGGTCTTGCCACTTTGGGGGTCTGCCCTCCTTGCTGCTGGTTCTCCGGGGTCTGGTGCTGCTTGTGCCTCTGGCTTCTCTGCTTCCTCCGGTTCCTGGACTGTTGTTTCTCTGCCGGTGGCTCTGTTTTTCTTTGGCGTTTGCCTCTGTTTTGTTTTCTTTCGGCCTGCTGCGTGGTCCGGCGGTTATGTGCCGGGGGTCTCTGTCGGCCTCCCTGCCCTTTGCTTCAGCCTGTGCGCTGCGTGGGCTTCTCCCGGTTGAGGGTTGGGCCTCCGGGTCCTCTTGCCTGTGCGAGTTGCTTGGCTTCGGCCCTGGCTTCCTGTTTCCTTTTTGCGTTGCCCTGGGGTTTTTCCCCTGCTCCTGCCTTCCCTTGGTGTGTGCTGGGCCGTGCAGTTTGTGTTCCTTTGCGGTCTGTTTGGCTTCCGTTCTGGCTTCTGTTGCCTCTCTGGCTTGGCTGGTTTTGGGGGATCATTTTCCCTCCCCTTGGGGTTTTGAGTTTTGGTGTTGTGTCCATTGGCCCTGTCGCGCCCCTTCCGGGCCTGTGCGGTTTAGGGTTGTTGGTCCCCTGTCTTTGCTGGCCTCTCTATTGTTTGGTCGGCTGTCTGCCTGGTCTCTCTGGGGGGATGTCTGGTTGGCTTGTTCTTCTACCATTGGTGTATGCCCTTATCTTTGTGGCCTTGGTGGTTAGCCTCCCCTGCCCCTGCTGCTCTGCGGTTTCGTGTCGGGCCCTGGTTCGTGTTGCGGCCTTGTTCCTTGTAGGGCGTTTGGCCTCCTGGGTTTCTGGTCTCTGGCTCTTTCCCTGTCCTTTTCTGTTTGGTTGGGGTCTGGCTGTCTGGTCCTCCGGGTTGGTCTTTCTTTCTTTTGGAGGATGGTCTCAGTAGGGTCCGCGGGCCTGCTCCCTGCTGGCTCTGTGGGCCTTGTGGGGCGGAGTTCCTGGGGTTGTGTTCCTGTTTCCCCTGCTTTCTTGTGTGGGCCTTGGCCTTTACTGGCTCTTGGCCTGCTCCTGGGCTCTCTCTGTGGCTCCGCCTCCCGGGCTGGGTGCTTGGTGGTTGTCGTCTGGCGGCTCGGGTGGTTGTTGCTGGCCGTTTTTTCCTGGGGCCTGGTCCTCCTCTGTGGGGTTTCGGGTGCTTTGTCCACTGGGCTCTTTGGGGGCCAGGTCGTTCTGGTTGGGGGGGCTGGTGCCTGGCCTGTGCTTCCCTTCTTCCTGGTTTGGTCTGGGTGGTCCTGCCCTTGGGTTATCCTTTCGGTTGTGCCTGCGCCCTGTTGCCTGGCTCAGGCATTGTTTCTTTTTCTTTCTCCGGTGTGGTTGGGGCTTGCTCTGTGGCTGTGCTACTGCCGGGTCCTCTGTGCCTCCCTGGTGGCGCTGGGCTTGTCAGCTTTTGTCCAGTGGGTTCCCTTGGACGTGTCCTGTTGGGGCTTCATCATCTCTGGTCCACTGCGGTCCAGGGTGTTGGGTGCTTTGGTGCCTGTTTCCCTTCTGGGGCTTTGCCTTTGGGGTGCCTCCTTTCAGCTTTCCTCCGCCTGGCGGGTTGGGGTTTCCCTTTGGTTGGCCGGGGTTCTCTGTTTCCGGTTTCTCTGGTTGGCTGCCTTCTTGTTGTGGTTGTCGCCTTCTGTTTTTCCTTGGCCCCGGTTTCCGGTCCTTGGTTGTGTCCCTGCTGGCCTGTTCTGGCTTGCTGGCCGGTTGGGCCGCTGGGGGATCTTCTTCTT
Organism: Calotriton arnoldi; assembly: GCA_963921515.1. Lineage (NCBI taxonomy): Eukaryota > Metazoa > Chordata > Amphibia > Caudata > Salamandridae > Calotriton > Calotriton arnoldi. The sequence continues at coordinate 563,601 of CAWUFW010002309.1, forward strand.
TGTGTGTCCTCCTCGCTGTCCTTTTGTTGTGGGCAGCCACGTTGATTTTTTTTTGTTTGGTGTTTTCTCCCCCTTCTTTGTTCGGAAGATGGGGGGGCTCCTGGTGTGTCCTGGCTGCCCTCTGTGGATTGTCCTCTTCTTCAGCTTGGTCGTCTCCCGTTTGCTTTGGTGGGTGCGTTTCTGCTTTGGTGGGGTGCTTTCCTGTCTGGGTGCTCGGCCTGTTGTTTCCTGCGATTCCCCTTTTGTCTTGCCTCCCTTGGGTTGCTGCCTTTGGTGTGGTTGCCTGGGTGTGCTTGTGGGTTTGGAAGGCCGGGTTTTCTGCTTTGGTATTCTCCACTTTGTTAATGAATGGGACGAGGACATAAGGGACCTGCGGGTAATGCTCTATTACTTACCGGTAATCTTCATTACTCCGGGTCCCGTTGTCCTCGCCCCATTCATACGACCCGCCCTCCCGCCCGTACGGCCAGCCTTCCTGTGGGGGCTTGGTGGTTCAGGCGGAATGCTGGGTAAGTGCTGTTTATATACTCCCAGTGGGAGGTGCGTGGTTAGGGTCCCAGCATTCCTCTGATCTTTTTTTCTGTCGGGAGATGGTGATCTCCACTTTGTTAATGAATGGGACGAGGACAACCGGACCCGGAGTAATGAAGATTACCGGTAAGTAATAGAGCAATAGTGCCAAAGTACATCTCATCATACCTCACCATTCCTAATGCAGGCATACATAACGCACGCGCAAACAATACACAGCACAACAGCCATCTCTAAGCCCACAGTAAGATAAACAGTGGTTCCTGCAGAGGTGTCCATACTATACTTAGAGCCTTATACTGAGAGCCTTAGTCAGTGTTGCTCAGGAGAAACCTATTCAAGCAACAGACTCACATTGCAGCAGTGAGTAAGTTGCTCATATTTGTATGCAAATGTGAATGCAAATACATATGTGATGTAAAACGTGAACTGGCGCAGTGCATATGAATACTTGCAGAAATAAAATACTAGTTTCAACAACAGAGGAAGGCTTGACTGGCAATAATAGAATGGCTCAAGCATGATAATAAGGCCAGTCAATAGATCTATCCTCATTCAGCATAATGTTTTATAGCAGCCCAAGTCTGGAAAGAGATTCGACATTTTCGACCCAAAGATTTAATGTTTGTAAGGGTCTTCATAAGGACATGTTAGGATGCACCCTCCATACAAGAGGAGTACTGCCACTAATACATGGAAGGATGTGACTTTACTTCAGTATGAAAACAAGGGGTCCAAAAATCTCCAATAGGGAAACAAATGGTTCAAAGAACTCCAACTGTTCCTGCTCTTGATCTCAAGACAAGTACAATTCAATGTACATCTGTGTTTGTGGATTTATTGCAGGAGCATAAAGTCCTGTTTAGGGGGGTCTGATTACAATTACCAAGTGTCTATCGAATTTGAATCTGTGCTGTAATTTAACCTGAAGAGATGAGTGCACTTTTTTGCCTCTCACTTTTTTACTTCACTGATTTTATTCGTTAGGAGTGCAGTCAAAACTATTCAAATCTGTATTGAATTTGATCTGTGGTGCAAACAACTCTGGACAGACTAATTCTGTCTCTTTTACATTTTTAAATCACACAGACTTTTAAAATAAACTGTCATTAGCGCCGTCAAAATATTCTTTTTTAACCATATTACCACCTTTTTGCGTCCAATTACATACACCTACCTGCACCCTTGTCAAGCACCATCACACGTGCTCTATGGTGAGGTTATAAAAGAGGGTGGGGCACAGAACACAGGCAGCCCTCAAGTGTTTCAGGAGTCTACACTAATAAGGAGCATAGAAACATGGCCGCAGCGAGGATGCGCAGCGGTCAAACGCAGCAGGCACACCAAAAGGCAAGTCCATCTGCAGCCGTCTGAGTCCCGACCATGGCCAGCTCCAGACACCCTGCCGGTGTTAGCTCATAGGTAAGCCTTCTTATCTCCAACACTTTGGCAGAATTACACCATCAAAAGCCCGTATTAAACAATACTAGAATCATATCCTCGCAGACTGTTCGGGCCCGGTCTGCTGTTGTGTCTGCAAGCTTCCTCTGTATCCTCTGAATCTAGGAATTAGCAATAATAAGAAGAAGCCGGCCACCTTTAGCAAACTTAAAGCTACTAATAAATGTTTGTTCACTTCCAAAACACACTCTAGATATTTAGAATCTACTTGAGGAAGAACATCCAGATGTTCTCCTCATGACGGAGACTTGGTCAACTTAGGACTCCTGCCCTGACCTAAATTGGACACTCCCCCCCACATTTCTCCTGCCTAGACTTAGGCCGTGAGGGCAAGAGGGGTGGTGGGGTGGGCATTGTCTTTAAGAAATCACTTAATGCACCACCTTTAAAGATGACAACCTAGTGGGTGCAGAAACATTAGGGTTTGTTATCTCACCCTTGCACAGTGCTCCTTTGCGGGAGTTCTGTTATACCACTCCCCCATCCTCCGGTTTGCAGGCGAGTTCGATATGTCAGTTTCCCAAGCTTTAGGCCAGATTGCTTTTATTTATAAGAACTTCACAGTTTTAGGGGATTACAATGTGGAGCTGGATAACTCCATTGACAGCCTGGCATTGAAGCTGCACGACTCACTCGCTGATATTGATCCCTTTTTGATGATAATGGGCCCCACTTATAAGGCAGGTCATAGTATCGACACCATTTTTTCTAATACTAAGCTAGAGACTACCATGCCAAGGGAAGTTTTGTGGTCAGATCATTCCTTCTTCCACTCCCATAGCCTTTGTCTGCCCCAAAAAAGCTAGGGAGAGTGGGGCACCCCCAGATGAATCATGCCTGGAGCAAGGTGGACCTAATGCTATTGAAGGATACTCTTGACACCACTGAGCCTAATCTCGCGAGAAACATTACAGTACAGTAGACAATGGCAAGGTGAAAACCTGGCTTACTGAAGCTCTGTTAGCCAGTATAGGAACTACCAGAGGCCTATAGTCTGCCAGTTGGTTCACAGGTGAACTAGCAGAAGAAAGAAAGTGTTGTAAAAAGTTAGAACGGCTATGGAGCAAACAATATGACAACTCAAATAAAAGTCAGATATAAATTGTCCCTGAGTGCATACTACACTAACCTGAAATTGGCACGCTGCATTTCCTACTCAAACACAATTGAAAAAACTAATAATAACACCAAGGACATTTCAAAAAGCATATCAGACTTTACTGATCCCAAAAGCTCTGCACCATTTTTGGAGTACATTTTTTGAGGATAAAATCCCAAAAATCTAGAACGACCTGGTAGTAATGTCAAATAATGCTCCCATGAGTAATGAAGGTCTACCAATGCCTAAAATACAAAACAAATTGCAGCAGCTTACCCCCCTACAGCCAATGAATTAGAAAGCTTTTTCTCTAAAAGCAAATTCAGATACGGCCCAATGATGGGCAAGAGGCGTTTCTTCGGGACGCATTAAGCTCGGCCCTGGAAACCTCAGGTGAGAATCTTATTGTGGGAGGGGACTACAATATAGTACAAGACCCTGTCCTTGACAGAACCACGCAATGGACGGGTCACCCGGGAGCGCTATCGGCATCAATGCAGCAGTGGTTGGCGGGGGTGGGACTCGTAGATGCCTGGCGGCAACGTAACCCTACGGCCCATGACTACACCTTCTCCTCAGCGGCACATCAGTCTTACACTCGCCTAGACTTCTTCTTAACCACACCACGAATTACCCTAGGGATACTAGATAATACCATAGGCACTGCATCACTCTCAGACCACGCGCCCATTAGCCTTTCTTGGCAGCTACAGGGGGACTATCAGAGACATAGGGTATGGAGACTTAACCATAAACTGCTTACGTATGATGCTAACATTAAAGAAGTCCAAGAGACCATACAAACCTTTCTGGACAACAACGATGACGGTCACACGTATGTACACCTACTGTGGGACACTCTGAAGGCGGTCATCCGGGGGCAGTTTCTCGCAATAGCGGTCAAATTGAACCAGGACATGAAGTAAAAAAGGGTCCGATTGGAGGGGCAGGTCAAAGAACCGAAAATGGTGCATCGCACTACGGGGGCTGTCCAGACACGCTGCCAACTTACAAATGTCCGAAAGCAGCTGAAAGCACTGGATCTCGATAGGGCCGAATACTCCCTTCTCCGCACCAAGCAGCGCTTTTATGACGGGGAAATAAGGCCGGGAAGCTGTTGGCGTGCCAGATACGCTTCCAAATAATCCAGCACCGCATAGTAGAGATAGAAACCCCACATGGTAATACAGTGCAAGCTCTTGAATTCGAAAACTTCTATACAGCTCTCTATGCGGCAGATTCCTTAGATGAGGCAGCAGCAGCGGCATATGTAGCTCAGGCACAGGTTGCCTATCGCCTGGCCATGGAGGCAGACAAATTAGATGCGGACATCACGCCAAACGAGGTGCTCAGGGCGATCCAGGGACTGGCGTCGGGCAAGGCTCCAGGGGAGGATGGGTTTTCCTCTGAATTTTACAAGACCTTTGCCCCGGGCTTGGTCCCGCTACTCACACAACTCTTTAACTCCTTCAGCACTGGGGGAACTATACCCCCTTCCAAGCGCATGGCCACGGTGGTGGTCTTGCCAAAGCCGGGCAAGGATCTGAAGAAATGCGCTTCGTACCGCCCCATCTCGTTGTTGAATGTAGATCTTAAAATCTTCACCAGTATACTGGCAGCCCGCCTAGCACCGCACATGCAGGGGCTGGTGGACCCCGACCAGTCGGGATTCATACCCGAGAGAGGTTGTAGTGACGGCACCAGACAACTGTGTCACCTTATCGATAAGATCGACCCTCTCAGAAACCGACCTTGCTTCTGGCGGTAGATGCCAAGAAGGCTTTTGATTGGGTCCAGTGGCCATATCTGCGCCTGGCCTTGGTGAGATTTGGCCTGGGACCACGGTTCTTGCAGTGGGTCAATAGCACATATAAAGCACCTGAGGCAAGAATTAATGTGAATGGGGTCAGGTCTCAACCCTTTAAAATCTGGAGAGGCACCCGAAAGGGGTGCCCCTTATTACCCCTCCTATTTGCTCTGTATATGGAGCCTTTCGCGGTGCGTATCCGGCAACACGCCGCAATCACTGGGATTTACATGGGGGATAAGGAACACAAGATTTCTCTCTATGCTGATGATATGGTGCTCTTTCTCACTCAACCATTTACCTCCATACATCCACTCATGCAGGAATTTACCGACTTTGGCCGGGTCTCAGTTTTTAAGATTAATATTCAAAAGCCACAAGCTCTTAGCTTCACCATTCCCAGCACTGATCTAGGGCGATTAAAATCGGACTTTCCCTTTGGGTGGACCGAGTCGGGCATCCCCTATCAAGGCCTCCAAATTTTCTCCATGCTTGATCGTACGGTACGCAAGAACTATGGTACCCTACTGACCATCACTCGGGCAGAACTCCAGTGTTGGAGACAACTCACACTATCCTGGCTGGGTAGGCTGGCCGCCGTAAAGATGACTATACTGCCTCGCATACTGTATGTAATGCAGACTCTCCCGCTGCAGCCCCCCCCCCAGGTACTCGCTAAACTGCAGCACCTCTTGGTGGATTTCATTTGGGGTGGGAAAAAGGCTCTTATGGCAAGCCAACAAACCTATTTGAAACAGGCGGATGGTGGATTGGGGGTTCCACACCTAGTGCGGTACTATCAAGCGGCCCAATTGCGATATATTGTAGAATGGTACAGACCAATGTGCGAAAAACATTGGTGCTTCATTGATCGGGCAATAGCGGGCATACATATGTGGAAGGTTCCATGGCTACGCAGACGGCACCGCCCTGTAGGGGTCTACATTTACTCAGTGTTGAGGGCCACGATGACTGCATGGGACAGGGTTCAGGTGGCACAGGGTCTATCTACTCCCACATCCTCATTGACCCCCTTCATAGGTCACCCGGAGTTCCTGCCGGCTCGTTATGGACAGGCTACCTTATATGGCAAGAACCTAACTGCAAAAGGGTGGGTGATCTCTTTGATGAGAATGGGATAATGGACTTCCCCCAGCTGCCAGCGAGCTACGGTCTCCCTAAAACAACGTACCGGCAGTACCTCGCACGAAGACACTGGGTTACACAACCGAATGTTAGCATACACGCAGGCCACCCCTTAACGAAATTTGAAAAATGGTTCATAACCAGACACTCGGACAAACGCTTATTGTCAGACATATATGCTTTTTTAATTACACCCACACAGCGAAGTAAGACACCAGCGCAACGCAGATGGGAGACAGAATGTGCGTGAGAATTTTCCCCAAAAGAGTGGCAGGACATCGTACACAGAGCTAGAACCTCCTCCTGCAGCACGGCGGGCAAGGAGATGTTCCTCAAAATAGCACATTACTGGTACTATACCCCAGACAGGGTGGCGCGCTGGAAACCGGGGGGAAACGCTGTTGCAGCCAAATAGGCACCTTGGCCCATCTGCTGTGGCAATGCCCCAAGATACAGCCCTTCTGGGAATCCATACTACCTGACATAAACACTACCTATGACACCGATCTGCCACAATTTCCTAGTTACATACTACTTGGCCTCCCTAACGCTTTAACATACCCCTTGGGATCATGCCGGGGAAGGGCTATCACATTGGATTTAGGGGCAGCCAAACAGGTGATTTTGGCCAGGTAGGGTAAAGAGGACGTTCTGACCAGGTTGGATTGGATGCATAAGTTATGGGAGACAATAGGAATGGAAAAAATAATGGCTAGTATATCACATAGACTTCCTTGCTTTGACAAAATCTGGAAATCCACATTGGAGTTCTTATCAACTGAATTTAACGAACTTACATGCCCTGTGTACTTACTTGTGCTCGGACTTACTAGGGATCTCTCCCAAGACCCGAAGATAGCCCAGCAACAGGTACTTAAGCCATAAGATGATACCCGCTAGCGACACACGTCAATGGCCAGTGCTGGGCCTCTCATCCCCCCCACTCTCTTTCTTTTCCTTTCTTTTCTAGTCAGTATCTTTCTTTTCCTCTCCTATTTTATGATGTTTCCCCACCGGCCTGTAGGATGTAGGTGGTGGTTTTTGTTCTGAAAACAGAATAAAAAGATGTCAACCATAAAAGCAAATTCAACTCCCCACTGGATCCCTGTCCCCCCCAAATCATGAGACTGGTAGGGAACAGCCCAGCCCCTATTTACCTGGAACCTTTTGCAACTTCACTGGACTTTGGGACAGTATCCGTGCTTGGAAAAGGGCAAACATCATTCGTTTGTTAAAAAAAAACTAATGTGGACCGAAAAATACTTTCTAACTTCAGACAGATCGCCTTGGTCCCGGGGATCCTGAAGATTATAGAAAAAATTGTTAACAGCCAGCTAACTTCTTTTCTGGAAACTTCTAAGCTCCTCCATCCATCTCAGTCCAAGTTTAGGGCCCTACATAGTTTGGAGACAGCACTCATAGAGATTACAGAGTCCATTAAGTTTGATATGGATGCTGGTCAAAATGCTGCACTCATTTTGTTAGACCTCTCCGGGCATTTGACACGATCTCACATGAGATCCTGCTACACCATCTTGCAAATTTGGGGTGGAGGTGAAGGCACTGGCTTGATTAGGTTCCTTCCTAGAACATAGGGAACAAGCCATTTGGCCTAAGCCATTCTTCTCGGAAGCTAAATTAATTCATTTTGGAGTGCCTCAGGGCTCAGCACTGAGCCCCACACTTTTTAACATATTTCTGACCCCACTGGTGTATCCTACTGAATCATTTGACATCTAGGTGGTCTCCTACGCAGACAATCCTCAACTGCTGCTGACCTATAACAATAATGAGCCTGAGGCTAGAAACACATTGGCAGGCTTTTTGATAGCAGTTATGGCATGGCTCAAAACTAATTCCCTACAATTCAACCCAGGAAAAACAGAGATCCTGCAATTTGGTGTCAACCCTCTTCCCGGATGGTTAGGGACATGGCCAGCCAGTTGTACCACTCACCCTCCCACTGATTTGGCCAGGAACATAGGGATTCTCATTGACACTCGTCTATCACTCTAATCCCACATCACAGCAGTGGTTAAATATACATGCTGGATTTTAAGGAAGCTGAGGAAAAATCTTTAACTCCTGCCATGGGAGCCCCAGAAAACTGTGGTACAGGCATTGATTTTGCAGAGACTGGACTATACTAATATCCTATACATGGAGTACCTTATCCATAGATTGCAAAAAATGCAGAACATGGCAGTCCGCCTTCTATTCAATCGTCCTGAGCATGCCTCGATCACGCAGTACCGCAACCAGCTAGACTGGCTACCAATAAAGAAAATAATCATCTTTAAGGCTCTGACCATAGTACACTCGACTTTCTATACAACTGTTCCCTCATACCTGCATGAAGAACTAACCTTGTACTGCACCCAAAGACCCCTGCCCTCTCAGCCCGACTTCTGTCTGTTCATCCCCTTCACTAAAAGGTGGGAGGGCTCGTCCTGCTCAGTGTTAGTTGGCAAATACCGGAATGTCCTCCCCCCTCAGATGTATTCTAGATAAGAAACTGTTTCAGAAAAAATGTAAAACCCATTTGTTTAACACCAACTGATGCTCTTCTTTTTTTTCGCCATTCCTGCCCCAGCATCAGGACACTCTAGTAGTAGCTGAGCACTTTACAAAATACCTCATTCATTCATTCAGATCAAATAGGCTTCTGGGTTTTGGTGGCAGTGAGTTCAGTCCCAACCTCTGCTCCATCCAATAAATGCATGGACAGGCTACAGTTTCCTTGTTTATTTCCATAGACTCTAAGCAAACATTTTTAAAAGCTCTCGCATCAGAAGATGGTTGATACTCTTATGCTAAATTGTTGTTAATTTTGAATCAGCAGTGATTAATTTAAAATATTTGTTTAAATAAATCCATACTGCTTTGATAGCAAGAGCTGCAGTGAACTCCACTGGCTTAAAAGTTACACAACGGATTCAGTTCAAAGTACTCTGCTTTGCCCATAGGACCATTCATTAAACTGGTTAAGTTTTGGTATCTGCAACATCACTCCCTATACTTTTCCAACACATCCCTTGTCTGGCTCTCTATCTCTGGCTGATTTCCCACACTTTCACAAATCCTGCATTGGAGGTAGGACTTTCAGAGTGCTAGGCCTACAACTCTCAAATTAGGACCAGATGTACAAAGGCTATTTTGCTGTTGCAAATTGCCCAATTCTCTGAATCGGGCAGTGTGGAACAGCAAAAAGGCTTTTTCTGATGTATCAAGCCCAAATTCGGATTTGGTAACAAGCTACCCACTTACAATTTTGGTTTGCGACCAAATACTGATTCAGTATTTGGAAGGGGGTGTATTTTGGGCATCCCTTCCACTTGCCAAATTGCAGTGGTATGTTTGAAGATTTTGTACCCGAATTCCGGTTGCAAAAGATTAATATTTTACCACCTGCTCAAAGGAGGTGGTAGGCAATTCACAAATGGAAAGGGGTCCCCATGGGACGCCTTCCCCTTTGACAATGTTAAATAAAATAATTGTGAAGACTAGGCAGTGGTGCCACGGACCACTGCCTAAACTATAAAAAAATAAATAATTTAACAGCACATGTTTTTAATTGACACACATCACTTTTCCCTTTAAGGAAAACAGGCTGCATTTGAAAAAAAGATTTCTTTATCTAAAAGCAACCATAGACGTGGTGTGATGGCTATCATTCCTTATAGATTGCAAACTCTGACCTACCTCATCAATACTCATGAGGTCGGTTGATTCAAAACTCACTAGAAATCAAAAATTGTAAAATAAAAGTGCAATACATTAGGAATAGTGATTTTCTAATTGCGATTCAGAGAAAATCACAATTTGGAAAACGCTATTCTCAATGTCAGTACGTCTGGCCCTAAGTTACAAAACTACCTATGGCAGCGTGCTGCTTCTCCTCTTTCAGGAAATCTTTAAAGTCCTATATTTACTACTATTTACTGCTAGCTCCTCACCTGGGAACTTTCCTAATTTTCTTTTTATATCACTGTCTTGTTTTGGAATGTGTTCAGTTGCTGGTGCTCTGATTCATTATTAAGATTGAAAATTTTGCTCTTTCTTTTTTTTTCTTTCTTTATTTTATTGTCGCTTCTATGTTTTTCTAACGTCAGTGTTCTCTTGTCTAATGTGCTGTGTCTGTAATGCATTTTTTTACATCGAAATTTTTAAGTCTGCTCATAATTATATAAGCAGATGAACAGAGTGCTGTTTATTTTCATTTTTAATCATGGGGATGGGCCATGATTCAAAAGAGGTGAAGCTGCGAGTGAGTTATAATCTACTGCCTTATGCAACAACGGTTAAGAAGAACATATTACACTCGGGGAACCTGCATGTATGATTTGTGATGTGCTGGTTTTCTCTAGGCCTGTGGCAAAATTTAAATTTTTGGGAATTTCCCATTATGCTTTGTAAGAGATTAGGTTATGAGTTGAGAGGGGTGATAGCCCAGCTCAAATAATAAAAAGAAACCCTGTCAGGCTTAACCACAAAAAGACATTAAATTAACCATTGCTTAACCCTCTGGTAGCTTGGTGCGAAAGCTGTCAACCTTAACTTAGAGGCAATGTGTAAAGTATTTATGCAGCACACAAACAGTTATAAAGTAAAAACACAACAAAAAATGAAATATCAGATGCTTCAGATGCTGTTTTCTAAATCACCTTTTTCATTTTCTCTTACTTCAAAGTGAGAGGATTTACCACAATCCCCTCCCGCTTCGCTGCTTGCTGTTTTAGCAAGCCTTGGTCACCGGACCTTCAGCAGTCCAAACTTGCAGCACAGTTAAAGGCAAGGCTTGGGTATCTCCCGTTGCATTTTCCCTGACGCTTGTTTACATAATGTGAACTCAAGAGACCCGAAGGTGTTGGAGCGCTTTACATGAGTCCTAGCTACATTACACAAAGTCAGATTAATTTTTGGGGGCATTTTTATAGAGTGCAAACTCGACAGATCCAAAGGTATTGAAGCGCTTTACAAAAGCAGCAGTTACATTACACAAGGTCTGTTTCATTTTTTAGATTTTAGGTGCTCGGAGATTAAGTGATGCCAACACTGCCCCTGTTTATTCATTATTTCCCCTCTACCTGACACATTAGCGCAGCATTCTTCGCTCCCACCTCCTCCCATGATGTTGCATGCCCGCCTCACTGCCTCTTCCTGTCTTCCTCCTCCTCTCAGAGCTCTAATTTCAAAGCACATTCACGGCAGCTCCCCAGGATCTAAAACAGGTAGTTTTATTATATGATGTGAACTTGAGTGACCCGAAGGTGTTGGAGCACTTTACATGAGCCCTATTTACATAACGCATGATCAGATGAATTTTTGGGGGCATTTTTTTAGAGCATGAACCTACTGATCCAAAAGGTATTGGAGCACTTTACAAAAGTGTCAGTTACATTACACAAGATAAGGTTAATTTTTTTGTTTTTAGGTGCGCAGAGATGAAGTGATGCTGACGTCGTCCCTGTTTATTCATTATTTTCCCTCTACCTGACAAATTGGAGCATTTTGTTGTTGTTGCTATATCCAGTGCTCCTATACCCAGGGGGCTTGGGAAAGAGGGTGGGGCCGGGGGCTTGCTGGTAAACGGATGGTGCGAGCAATGTTTTGAATGGAAAAATCTGGCGAAGTGTGCCTGGTGAATAGAGGTCTGCTGAGGAGGAATTTGACGTCTCCACCATTGGAAAGAACTACACTGCATTTTTTCAAAGGCAATTTATACTCTAGTGATGAAGTCACACACAGCATGTTATAGTGCTGTTGACTTGCATTGAGGCACTTGTTTATCTTGTTTTCATATACTTAATAGAAAACTTGTCATGTGATAAGTTGCTACTACTGTGTGTAAATATAATTTTCAATATTTACATGTATTGAATAGCTCCTTTTAGAAAGCTCAATCACCTACTTTCTTAAAAAATGTGAAAACATTTTAAAGCAAACAAGAAGTTATCTTGAGAAGCACTATAAAACATGCACTTTTAAGTGACAGTGAGGATATAAAATGTGTGACTTTTATTTCATGAAGAGTTAAAGGATTCATGTTTTAAGATTGAGGAATGTATGTTGAATACAGCCAAATACGTTTCAATAGTATCTTTCTCCCATGCTAATCTTTCCATTTAACACTTTTCCATGTTTATTTATAAACTGGAAACCGGGAAATGTGTGACCACCTAGGTACCAAATGGGTAACTGTTCTGAAAGCATTTTTCCTGCTCTTAGCTCCTGAGGTTATAGGGCCAGGACCAATAACACAATGTTATGAAAACTCTGCTTTCTTTCTTTCTTTCTTTCTTTCTTTCTTTCTTTCTTTCTTTCTTTCTTTCTTTCTTTCTTTCTTTCTTTCTTTCTTTCTTTCCTTCTTTCTTTCTTTCTTTTTCAATATTTTCTACACACTGAAAGGATGTTCCTGTAACTACAGTTTGAAACACAATAACAAAACTGGCATGCATGCAGGGACGGACAGCTTTACTTCCTATTGAGCAGTTCCCCTAGGGGCAGGAGCCGTTGGAAGATGGGTTTTTTAAGGCAGAGGACACTTCTAGCGTCTCTGGGACATTTTCTGCTTGCATAAAGAAAAGAAAAGCATAGTAAAGAAAAAAGATAATGAGTGTTGCCTGTGCCAGGGTGTAAAAAGCACTCACTCTGTCTAGTGAGGATTCAACTTCATTCCAAACTCTTGCACCTGCTACTATGGAGTTAAGCATGTCTGCATTGGATATCATGATAGTAGATGAAGAAATATGTAGATGGCTATCTGCTTGCTCCTTTATTAATGAGGAATTCCATTTAGGCCAATTCACCTCAAGAGAAACTATCAGGGAATCTGCCTAGGCATGCCCTGAAAACTTTAAAAATGTTTAGCTTGAGTATTGTCATCCAGCAGGAGTATGAATTAGAGGCCAGATTTATCACACTTTGACGCAGTACAACACAGCAAGACAATTTGATGCTCTGCGTCAAATGGAGAAGGCAAGAATGTGCTTTATTTAGATATGGTGCATTCTTGCTCTCTTCACATGCTGCCACACTAGTAGCTGCCTAGTGCCAACACAGACACCCTTGTGCTATTGTGCAAGGGTTTGAAGTTTTTTCCTCTTTCTAAGTGTGCTGGAGAATGCATCATTCTTAGAAAGAGGAAACAATAAAGAGAAATAAGGATATTTCTCCTTGTTGCGCCTCTATCGGGAAGGCATACAATTTTACTCATTCCCAGGTTTACCAGTCTTGTTAAATCTGGAAATGCATCAAAATACATGGCTGGAAGCATGGGAATACCCATGCTTCTCCCATGGAATACCTTCCTGACACAGAGTAACGCATGACAGTGGCTAGCAATGCCTTGCGTTACCCCAGATTTACCAAGCAACGCAGGGCCACACAAGTTTGTTAAATCTTACTTAAGGATTGAGTTGCCTTTGTGACATGCAGGAACTGTTGTGCATGCACACAGGGGGGAACATGCTATGCCCCTCTGTGCGCATGCACAAGTGGAGGAGGCACAGGGGGCCCTCTAGGCCCCCTTTGTTTCCTCTCCGCCAGGGTTGACACGGTGGCGGAACCTCCATGTCACCGCCAGTGTAGAGTAAACTCGAAATATGCTTGGCGGGACCGTGGCAGTCCCACCAAGCGTATTGCGACCTCTGACCACTGCACCACCTCCAAGGAGCGGCCGTTCCCTGGCGGCAGTCCCAGGACAGTCTGGCTTCCCAAATTGTGATGGGGTGGTCCTCAGACCGAAAAACACAATATGGGCCACTTGGTCTAGAGATATATTGGTGGGGTGTTGCAGTATCCCTTTCTTAGGATGATTCCCCTCACCCACCCAAAGGTGGCATGCTTCATCATCGGGCATCTCCTTAGACTACAAACCTCCTCATAGTGCGGGCTGCAGCCCCCTCACTGAGAGGGAGGAGCTCAGGGATGTTTTGGAGGAGATATTGAGGTGTACTAAACCTCTAGATGAGCTGGGTGTGGTGAAAAAGGAGTGAAATAAAGGTGAAGAGTGATTAAAAAGGACTCAGTGGTATGCTAATCAACTTTATTCTGGTATCCAGAGGTCAGGATTAAAACATGAAGCTGAGACAGAGAGTAATTCAATCTGTCAAAGCAATGGAATGGTCGACATGTTTCTGCCTAACACTCCCCTAGGGGATGTAGCGGTTTTCATCAGGACCAGAGTGAGTAAAAAGAAAAATGAGGTGCAGTGTCCACTAATACTAATTCAGTGAAGTGGAAAAAATGTATATTGATACTAATATACAACCAGTAGTTGGAGTGAAAATTCACTCAGCCATGAAGTATACTGGTCAGGAAAACTCCCCGAATCGTCGGGTGAGCGAGCAGAAAACCTAGAACCTTGGCATTGCAAACTTAAGGCGGTATCCAATTCCTTTGATCAGGAGACCGCGGTCCGTCTGGTACCCCGGAACAGGTACTCAGACCACCAAACTTGTAATCAAGCCCTTAAAGTAAGAAAACGTGTGAATACCCACAAACTCTTACATTTGTGGGCGCTCTCAAACTTTGATGGTCATTCTACCCTTGTCCCCACCCCTACCTTAGGATTTATCCATGCACAGAGTTGCACAACTTTAGGTAAATTTACTTAAGGGTAAATCTTTTAGAAGTGTGAGTTCACCTTTGGGAATGCCATGCCATTTCTATGTGTAGATGAAACTTACCTGAATAAATAGATTTATGACCTGGGCCTTCAGCTTTAAGGTGCAAACATAATTTTAAAAGTGATGAAATTTAAGTGGCAGCTCAGGAGTTCATTCACTGGCACATCCCTGATCTATCTCAATTGTGGTCAATGGTGAAGACAGTGATGCTGAACCTAAGCCACTATGTAAATCTTAGTAGATCTACTGTGTTGCGGGTGTTCCCTTTCCCTGCATGTGCTGACTGATGCTTGGAGAGGGAGTGTTTCTCAAAGAATGTAGTGTGTGAGCACTGGAATAAGCCTTACAGTTGGAGAGAGGACTGAGTCTTGACAGGAGCTTGTAAAGATGAAGCTGTGTCTAGAGTCTAACCTGAATCATAGAACAGACTATCTCCAAACCAATCTGGTTCTATGCTTCCCTATGTAAAGACCATCCCTCAAGACTCAACACTTTTGGCAGGCCTGGGCGTAGTTCGCGGAGTTTTGCTACGCGGAACTTCGCGAAGTTATGAAAAAACTCCGCGAGTGGCGTAGTGCAGTGCGAACTGCAGTTTGTGCTGGTATTCCTGCCGCTCGGGTAGAAATTCTACCCGAGCGGTAGCTCATGCTCGCGAACTTACCGTTCGCGATCGCGAACTTACCGTTCGCGATCGCGAGCGGGGAAAAAACTCTGCTGCACATCGCGAAGTGGAGTTTTCTGCACTCCGCGAGCTCCGCAGAGTACAGAAAACTCTGCGAACGGAGCGAAGTTCACCGCCCAGGCCTAACTTTTGCCAATGGTTTTTTTTTAAACGTGTGAGTAGTAAAAAAGGAATACTTAAGGCTTGATGCAGGTATTCCATATATTGGCAAACACCTACTTGGAATCAGTGAAAGGCTAGGGTACCTGGAAGAAGTGATCTTGTGTGGCCCATCCTCAAATCTTCTGTCAAGAGCTGTTAGCATTTTCTTCTGGGTTGGTGAAGCCAACTGAGTAGAGTGGGCAGAGGACAGACATCTGCAAGTTGTTATGCAGATTATCAGAATGTACAGAACTTTGAAGAGGAAGGTGCTCAGGTCATAACTGCCAAGGAGAAGCTGGGAAAGATAATGAGGTACCATAATGCTTGCTTTTAAGCAAATATGTCATTGTCTTTAAGTCTATACTGTGTGTGTGACTTTCTGCCGTGCATTTGCCAACTACAGAATGTAAGGAGCTAACAGGAGTTACAGAAAAGGTTCCTTTTCTTAACAGGTTGCAGTTCAAGGCTAAGTGAAAACTGGAGTATGGGCTGACAGATACTTGGAGCAACTATGCGCTGTATTTGAGTCAGGGCTTCAATGACTGTTACACTGTATAACAGTGATCGAGCGCGAGGCCAATACCTGATCAGGGATCAATACTCAATAATATCACAGAACAATGGCCCATACACATTCACCCAAATCCCTGATACGCTGGGGTCAATTTATATATGTTTAATTCTTTTCCTTCTAAAATCCATGTATGACATTTTAAAATACTTATCTAATATATACATCAACTTTCCTTCTATTTGGTCGATGAACCAATTAGTTGAATAGTTGATGGTAATGATACTACTATCTAACTAACTATTCAATCAGCTATATAAACACAGACTCTCGTTGAAGTTAATAAAGCTTTATCTCAAATTAAATGGTAAAAAATGCTCAATGCATACAGTCACAAGTGCAAACAATGAACTCACAAAAGGGGAGAAAAACATCAGCAATTTCAGATAGAGACAAACTCATCAATCAAATAATGACATTGTGCATGAAGGAGTGGATAGATGAAGAGACAAAAGTTTCAGAGACAAAATACATTTGCAGGTAATTTTGCAAGAACGAGTCAGAATAATACTAACCCAAAGGATCTGTAGAAAACCACCCCTCTGGCCAAAGTGATGGTGGGGTCCCCTGAAATAGAATCAGGGAACAAAGATTACAGGGACAGGAACAGGACAAGACAGGAACAGCTAGGCCTCTCTGCAAACTGACGGACAGTGACTCATCTCCTCTCTCTCTCTCTGTAGCTAGCCTAACCCAACCGCACCCCTAAAGGCACCCCAGTTATATCCTAAAACCTACATGTCCATCCCACATCAGTTGAAACATTTTACGAAACTAGGCAGATGATTGGAGAATTTTAGAGGTGGTCCGTCACACCACTGTGACTTTACTCAAAATTTGGGCTTGTTCATTGTTCTACACCCATTCCCATGATTTCATAATAGTTCTGTTCACACGATTTAATTCATGCTACAATTATACATAAATTTAAGCAATGTCTGCGGAAGGAGTATTTCTGTCCCACGGTTAGTCACATCCCTTGGCAGACAATCATCACATTGGCCTTCAACCTTTGCACTTCTTCTGCTGTGCTTCAGTGTGCCT
The DNA here is from genome assembly GCA_963921515.1 of Calotriton arnoldi. Lineage (NCBI taxonomy): Eukaryota > Metazoa > Chordata > Amphibia > Caudata > Salamandridae > Calotriton > Calotriton arnoldi. The sequence continues at coordinate 580,713 of CAWUFW010002309.1, forward strand.
CTGACAGATCAATTTCACTTGTTTATCCTGCCCCTCCTTTATTCGGCTAAGTTAAGGGAAAATAGCGTCTCATCCAGCTCACTATAGCAAATGGAAAATGAACATTCATTAATTATATGATAATGTAGTTTTCACTGTTTACCACCCACCTTTGCACTATTCCCTGTTAGCGTTTTTCCTAGCATAGTTTTATGCAAAAGCGATATTATTTATAATTTCAAAGCAAGCTGCAATATGCAATCTACGAAATGCACATGCGGCCTAGTCATGCATTATTTCTTGTTTCTTCCAAAGCACAATGTAAATATGGTTTTAGTTCTTTCATGCGTTATCTCACGTTAGTGCATGCATGCGCAAAGTAGTTTTCCCTTGTGTTTATGTAAGGTGCACGTTAATTTTCTAATACTACTTACTGTTAGTACATATTATGGGGGTATTCATTCGAGCAGGTTTCTTTTTGCAAAATCCTGCTCCATCACAGTACAGTGGTTGGCAGCTGTTGGGATAGTGGCAGTTGGATTGGAGCAGGCACCTCTCAGCAGAGCAGTGATACAACACAAAAGACAAAGTCATATGCAAACATAATGTTTATGGGAGTGAGCGAGAACTGTAGACTGTGGTGTCCAGCCAGTGAGGAGAAGGTAGGTGGTGTGGGTGTGCAAGACCTGAGAGTGTATTTTTCACACATTGGGTGTTATGCCTGAAACTCAAATCAACCACAGAGGCTCTATGAAGAATTACATAGCATGTATCTCATGGCATCTGTCATAGATGGGGCATAATACCTATTCTTGTGAGTGGAAGGCGTATTCAACTCTTTATTCTCTGTGCTTCAGATGGATTGAATCAGGATTATGGTGATGCACACATCAGCCCATTTTGGGCTGTTGGAATGACATGAGGCATTAAGGGCCACACGTATGTGTAGAGGTATTTGCGTAGAGCAGACTCACCAGAGAGCATGTGGTTTATTATTGTGGGCACACCTTCAAGGGCTCTAAAGATTTTAGAGGGCCTCTAATCTTGCTCTCGGACGTCTGTAAATCCTGACTGCCCTCAAGCGAGAACACAGTGAGGTAGGACTACTGAAACTGAAAGTGAAAAATTACTCTATGTAGTTCACCTGTATAACACAATCTGCATCCCATGAAAGGGGCATATGCATATGCTCAAACGTGAAGGAGGACTATTGATGTTTATGTCCGTCAGTGAAAAGGTGTAGATATAGAGGCAGGGCTCTGTAAAGGGTTAGTGTTACTGTTCTCCATAAACTGGAGCAGGAGTGTCAGTCTGCCTATTGCAATTGAAAGAGCTGTAGGACTCCATTTTTACAACAATAAGGTCACATTGTTGCTTGAAAAAAGAATATTGAGAAATGCATTGTTGTGTTTGGTATATTTTGCTTCCTTTCCATTTGCTGTTTTTGAGAGCAATTTCCCAATTGATGCTTGTGATGTTACCTGACTCATGTTGTGTTTGGTACATGCGTATGTGTTCTGACTCAGTTAGGTGCTGTAATATCTGCAAAACTGGAAATTTATTTTTCTATCGGCATGTCATAGGACTTAAAAGCACTAGTCTGTGTGATGTATCTGCACCCTGCATGGAAAAGTTACAATACGGGTTGGAGAGGGTGAGCACCCACCTACATGTAGTTGTGTGTCATACTGTAGGTACAAGCAAGTTTGGTTTGAGGCACTTATATTAGAGCTTTAGATAATTTGGGAGAATGAGTGTGCAGTAGGCATCAGTGTTTTTTATGTTCTGCATTTGTTAGCTGGCTTATGTTGAATGTATAGGCAGCTGAAAAATGTCAATTTGGGAAGGATCCCCTTTCCAAATTTCAGTGATGTGGTGTAACTGTTGCTGTATTCTGATTGTTTGCTGTATGCCTATGTGTTTTGCAGGGCGTCAATATTGTGAATGGGAGACATTCCATCAATTGTATATCAACTTCAGAGCACATAGCAGTAGGGAGTAGAAGTTGATTATTTGGTACGTGTGACGAATTATCATGCTGTTTGGCCAACCGACTCAGTTGGGTGTTGCGTGTGGTGGAGTGCTGGGATACACGACGCATGTGAGTAAGTAAAATATTTGTTAGGGACTGCATGTAGTTATGTGCAAAATGAGTTGAGGTTGGGTTATATTCAGGTACTTATGGGGAATTATTGGTTCCGAACTCCATTTATATGTTGTGTGCAATCTATGTGCATCATTTGGGGATATGAGGAACCCCACATGCTAAAGTAGACTGTAAGGTCCAGTGCGTAAAGTGTGTTTATATTTTGTGATGTGATGGAGTGTGTGCTAAAATGAGGCAACCTGGCACTGATTTCCAAGATGGCATCAGGAATGTCTTGGGATGTTGCGGGTGTAAGGAGTTAGGAATTTAGGTGTTGGCTTATTATTTGTGTTCAGTCATAAGTACACAAGGAGCCACATTGTCAGTTTAGGGTTTTCTAGGCTTTGCCTCGACCTTTCATAGTATATATTGTTACATCTATTTGTTGTCTTCCTGGCTTTTAATGAAGTGTGAAGTGGATTGATCTGAGTTGTGATTTTGTGATGAACTGGTGTGGATGTTTAGTACTAATTTGCATAGGAGGATTTTGTGTAATCCCTTTTCTTAGTTTTTCTATCAGGTGTTGATTTATTGTGGTACATTTTCTGTTCTTGTTTATGCACTGCTTAGAAGAAAGAGATGTGTTCTGCCTTGCTTGCTCCCTTCCACTCTATGTGTGAGGTGTAGCTAGGAGGGGGGAGTGCAGCTGAGAAAATGTGGTGTTGATACTGGACATTCCTGTGTGTGTTGGTGATAGATACTTACCATTGGAGGAAAGAGAACTGACAGAAACTATTCGAGCCGAGGCTGTAACTATAGCCAGTTTGAATAAAGAACACACTACACTAACCTATTGGTTTTCTGGCTCAACTAAGAAGGCCCTCTCCCCAGAGCCAACAAGACCCTGTGCTCCATTTTATAAATAAAAAATATAGGTAACTCTACTGTGCGGTAATGGTGGCAACATATTTTGTCTCATGTTTCTAAATGTCTTTGTGTTCGATTCCATCACAGTAACTCGTTCCTTGCTTTGTGGAATCTGTAGGATGGCCAGTAAATAGCATGTTCTGCACCTGTTACTCCTGCCATTCCTTAATGCATGCCTCCACTTTCTTTTTCCACATATTTATTTGGCAGCATATGCTTCGTCTAGAAAAGGACCTGTTAAAGCCTTCCTTCTGCAGGGTGTACTTCCATTAAACCAGTGTTTGAGGCCACTGTATTTTCGTTTTCACATACTGGCATATCATTCATTGCAGATGGTATGAACAGTAATAGTTTGCTTTTAAAGTGAGTGTCAAACAGAAACAGTAAGACAAAGTAAACATAAAATGTGCCTCAAAGAATAAAGTTCCATTTGTAAAAGCATGTATTTCATTGCACATATCCCTCAGGAGTTTACTGACTAAAACAACCACTGGGAGTTTCAAAAGAATAAAAAAATCTTAAAACATCATGGGTAGAATGAAAACCACTTTCCATTAATAAATATTTTCTTCTTAGGTGCATGTCAGAAACAGCTGAGAAAAATGTTCCCTAAATCTCATATCACAAGATCAAAAACTGCTATTTTCTTTGGCCATCCCCCATTAACTATGAGAACTTTTAAATCGTAAACCTAATATCGTCTTGTTGTGGATGTCTAGGAGAGGCACAATTAACTGCTACTGTGACATTTCAAGTCTCAACTTGAGATAGACATACAGGGATAGGCATATATGCAAACATAGCTAATAGCATCAGTGAATAAGTGAGGAGCAGTCAACATTGTAAAAGATGGAGGACGAGCAGGGCCGGACTAGGAACGCAAACCGGCCCTGGCAATTAAGTCTGACCAGCCGTGTGGGGGGGTGAGGGGCTGGGGGGGTGGTGGGTGCTGGTGGGAAATACTTCTGCTGCTTTTGGTACAGAGGGGCGATATTGCAGCACTGCTGCAAAACCGGCCCCCTGTACCAAAAATGCCCCCCACCGGTCCAAAATCGTCCCCCACCTTTCCGGCCCACCGGGAAAACACCCGGTGCCTGCTTTGGCGAGTCTGGCCCTGAGGACGAGACACAACTTGCATGGTCAAAGGTGCTGCAACATCTTCAAATCATGCTCCAACAATGACGATGGGCAAGTGAGTTAAAATAATATTTATCAACATCGGTTATGTCTTAGTAAGTTTAACAGAGTGCTGCTGTACAGAATTGTGAACAATGATACACCGTAACACAAAATGTACATTAAATGATTTCAGCTTGTGGGTTTAAGGAACCAAGACCCAATTCTAGTTTGACGACTGCATAACGCACCTCTGGGGAACACCAGAAACTGGCTTCTACCATTCACCTTCCAATTTTGTAAAGTTTGAGGATATTCAAGTGTAGTCACTGGACAGCTATAGAAAGCAATGGATTAAACTTTACTGCAGTAGTCATTTCGCAAGTTAATATATCCTTAAACCCCACCGTAGTGGGCTCTACTGGCCATTAAAGGCCTGCTACAGCGTTAAAAGCCAGAGCCGAAGGCAAGGGCCTTTAACAAGGAAGCGGGCCTTTAATGGCCGGTAGAGCCCGCTATGGAGTGTTCTAAGGCTATTACAGCATTCCACCCCTAGAGGGCAGAATGTTCTAATCTGTACAACAAAGGCCTCACAGAGCGCGAGGGGGCTGAAATCAGCTCGGGCTCTGTGAGGCCTTTGTTAAACATTGGAACGTTGATGCTCCGGGCTTCTACCGGCCATTTGAAGCCCGGAACACTCCATTGTCTTCAATGGTGCGCTCAACATCCCAATGTTCTAATTATGGTTTAGTGCAAGTGCTACTTTGATTCAGATGAAACAACTGCAGAGAGCCCTGTGTGTGTAGTCCCATTCAGCTTCCATGTGCCACATCCATCCCTATGTCGCAATATAGCTTATACAATTCAGAACAAAATACGAATGCCTTAAAGATCTGAACGTGCACAGTGAATATTTTCTGGGGCTCTTACATTTTCTTCTCTGTGTCAAGATGAAGAGTCCGCCACTCACAGATTCCTGTTGGTTTCTCAAATCTTATTAAATGTACACCTTAAAATGCAATCCCTCTAACCTTTAGACAAAGTACGAAGCAGGATAACAAACATACCGTTGCTGACTATCCACAAATGAAATCAGTATAGTCACCGTGTAAGCTTGATTAGGACAGGCTTCATAATTAATGAAGTATGCAACACTGTACGATGAGTTACGCTAGATGGCACCAAAATATTGAGCAGAATGAAACGAATGGCAGTTCTGCTAAACAATTATTTAAACACAGACTGTGGTCCTCTGCTCTCCATTACTGTTTAGTGCATACCCTCCCGTTTAGGACAATATCTGATTAACTTATATACCAGATGTCCTATCATAGCATTGTTCTGTATGTAATGCCCAGAAACTGCATGGCGAAGTCTTGTTATCATCTACATAAATACAACAAGATGGCACGAACACCCACACAGCCAATAACAAATAAGGAAAACGAATTAATCACATAGTGCATAGACACGCTTCATATTGAGAGAGCGTATACTCTACCATAGGAAGACATATTATAATAAACATCTGACGAATTGTATACTGGGTAATTCTAGAGAAAATGCACATCTAGGGCTTGCATATAAAGAACAGAATAGAATAGAGTGACTTGTGCATTGTTTGGATACACAGTTACAATGACATGGTGGCAAGTCATGTTTCCAAATACGTTGAGTGGAGAAGGCCACTTTAAAATGTATAGGATTTAATCTAAAAAGTGTTAAAAGTGAATGATTAAAAGGATTATCCAACCAACACAAGTAAGCCTCTGTGCTTTTGACCGTCACCATAGAGATATAGGCTTCCACAGTTTTCTCGTTCAACATGTTACATGTTTTATTGTCAGTACAAGGTTCCTGAAAACGGGATGTCACGTCTTTTGCATTGCCCTTGATCGAAGATTGTTCTGTAAACATTTCTGGGAGGCCTACATTGTCAAAACATGTTCTTACATATGCCAACCATGGTATCTTAGTCACCTTTTGAAGGGATAGGCAGTCTAGTATTCACTCTTTGACCAGACCCGCTTCAGGATTTAGCAAACATTTAAGCAAGAGAGGGGCCATTTCTAACTGATCCCCTAAGAAGGGTAGGCCCAATTCTCCATGACAGATAACATTTACAGTGTTTTTAGGAGCTACCAATAGTCTGTGTGCAAAGCCTTTTTCAATGCGCTGAAGTGTGTCTGCATTTTGGTACCCCCCAAATCCCGGCCACATAAATAGCGGCCGAGATGCATTTTGTTTTGGATAAAGTAATCATCTATGGCAGTGGTTTTTGATTTAGTATCCTTGAGAAGCCGGAAATGGCTTCCGTGTTTCTGCCCAGTTGTTGGGATTTCATTTGGATGTGTGCCTTCCAGCTTAAGTTGGAACTAAAAGTAATTCCTAAATAATTAAAATCTTTGTCTTACTTAGCATGCTCCCCCCCATGCTGAGGTGCCTAGATCATTTGTTTATGGACCCACATGTCATTGTGTAGGATTCTGACTGATTTATTTTATGATCCATACCCTCCATAAACTCTGTGAAGCGGTCCAACAATTTCTGAAGACTATTGGGTGTGTGGGCAAGCAGGACTGCATCATCTGCGTATAAGAGAATGGGTAATGAGAACCCACCCATCCAGGTAATACGTCTGCCCCTACATTTAACAGGTGTTCTGTTATACCATTTATGTAGACCAAAAATAAAAAAGTAGCTAAGATACAGCCTTGTCTTACTCCTCAATGGGTTTCAATTTGCGGGGTTAGTTCCCCTTGGGGGCCAAAGCGGACGACAATCTTTAAATCAGAGGGCAAACGCATCAACAGGATTAGGAGGTCGAGTTTGAATCCTATTTTCTGCATTATTACCCACAGTTTTTCCCTATTGACTAAGTCAAATGCGCATCAAAGATAAATAAAGGCCAGATGGATTGCCCCTCTTTTTGTTTTTACATATTTATTGATAATAAGATGTAGATTCGGTATTTTCTCTCTAATACCATTACCTTGTCGGAACCAAAATTGTACAGGAGTTAGATCTTATTCTCATTGGTCCAAGTTTCTAAGCACGCCAAAATTACCCGCCCCAGGGTTTTATCAGTGGCGTCTATTAGAGATATCGGCCTGTAGCAGGTTGGTGATAATCTCGCCCTTTTTTAAAAATGGGCACCAAAATAGCCTGTCTCCATGATTCAGGAATTTGACCCTCCACAGCACTTCTCAGGATGAGGGTTAAAATTGGCCCACAGGTGAGTATCTGTGTTAAATAAATCTACATGGACCCCGTCAGGGCCGGGGGCTTTTCCTGGCGCTGATATTTTGAGGACTCTCACTACCTCATCCAGTGTTATGGTAGAGGATAGGGGAACTGGTGTTAAATTTGTAATCGGGGGCCCGAAGAATTTGATTCTTTCCTCCAGTACTTCCTTGTATTCATGATGAGATTTACCCACATCCAAAGGACACCTGGGAATGCTTTTTAAGGTGTGTTTTAAAAGTTTATGGGCGGCAGAATATGCAGTATTAAACCATGGGTGCAGAGGGGCCCCCTGTGATGATTTTTGAGCCATCAGGCCCTCTCTAATTGCCTTGCATAAATTATTTATGCCCTCTAGTACAACCTGATGCAGGGGATCCTCTATCAGACATGCGTTTATAGACTCCATGTTCTCCCGGACTAATTTGTGTGTAAAATTTACCGGGTTAACGTGTTACTATTTCACCGTCATGCCTTTATTTTTGTTAAACACCTGATTCGTGTTTAAGTTTGGTGTGGTACATACAAGAATCGCTGAGACAATTTGGGCTGCTTTTATGATCTTAAATCAGAGAAATAGCTTCCGCTGGGATGATTGTGAAGTCTATTGTGCTCCCTAAGGGACCCCCCGAAAAAGTGGGGATGTTTTCCCTGTGGTGACTCCTGGGTTCCAATTGAATTTGGAGATCTAACAATTCAAGGTATCGCCCAGTAGATTGTGTTTAAAATGGGCCCTATTCAAGTCGTCAAGTTCACGTGCCATGCCACATAGCTGATTATCTCCCTGGGCAGAGAGTATGATGTTGAAATCCCCAACCCATATCTCAATTACTTTCTAATTTAGGCGCATAAAGAAACTATCTAGAAATTCTTCCAGATCCTCTGTTTCTTTATATGGCTGAGTGTTAAAAAATGTATTATAGAAGTTAATCAACATAATGTCCCTTTCACCAGGGAGAGATATTTGTGCAACCAAAAACTGCGTGGATGAACATTTGGGGGCAACATTTACTTTATTGATTTTTACAGAAATGAAATTTGCTAGCCAACCGCGTGGTCAGCCTGTGAGAGAAGCCAATGCAGTTTGGAACAAAGCATGATAACCATTTAAGTGGAAAGAGTTTGTCATCCAAGTCTCTTGGACACAAATTAGGTCAAATGAAGACATTAAGGTTAACCAGTCAGAATTATTTAACTTGCAACGAGCCCCTGCAACGTTCCAAGTGGCCATTTGTAATTCTTTGTGATGATCTTGTAAGGCTGTTGGGAGGCTGGTTGCGAGGTTTGTTTTAACTGTACCTTTTGTACCAATATCCCTCACAGGCAACTGTTGAGCAGTAGATACCTCAAAAAGGTTCAAAGTGCTGGGTTTACGCCCTCCGGGTCTGCACAGTCCTCAATTTCAATCTGAGATGGAATAGATACACATGACAGGGAGCTGTTCTTAGCCTTTGACATGATGCTATGATCGGGCATACCAGCAGTGAGGGGGCCAATCCTGGGGGAGAGTCAATAGTTTTGGTCCCAGGAGGTGAGAGCCATTAATCTGTTCCCAGATGTGATATAAAAACACATAAGAAAAGAAAAATAAACATTATATAATGTCTCATAGGAATATTCGGGTGGTTTCATTAAGCGTTTTTTACTTGCTCCCTGGCATTTTCGTATGATGAATTAATGATCATTTGTGAAGAAATGTATTAAAACTGTGATAGGAATGAAAGAGTGCTTCTTAACATTTTTAACAAAAAATGTTTTTGAAAAATTTTCATATTTTAGGTTATTTGCCTAGTATGTACTAATATTGGATTAAAATTAACAGCAGGTCATTTGTTCATACATGTGAAAATCCATTTAAACTAATTCAGTTGCATTCATTTAGAATGCTGCTGTATTGGAATATACAGTCATTTACAATGCCACCAGTAGGAATGTCCTTAAAAATACCTAAAGAGAATATTAAGTCCATCAATCACTATCTGCCAAATAGAAATTGCATTTCAAACAAAAACAGAAAAACATTTATTCAAAGGAACTGCAATAGTGTAAAGTGAGTCACTTACACAAACACATCAACCAACCAACAAAGAAAATCAATGCAAACATCAATCTGGGTCAAACACCTGTGCCATTTCCATAAACGTGGGATAGAAATTATAACATAACAAAGTTCATGGATAGCTATGGTTTTAATCACTGCACAAAAAGCAAATTCAAGTGCAACACAGTAACATAACAATCACACAAGACACGGTCTGCTGTGAGTTTTAGAAATGTGTTTTCCATCCAGAGAGGAGGGATAGCCATACACAATAGCCTTCGTTTGCTTCCCCAGGCTAGGGACTGAATTGGGATCTGAACAAGAACAAAAGCTAACAAAAGTTTCTTAGGAATTACGTTTATGCTAGGGAGGGCACTTGATGAGTAGGGCACAGCACTATTAATAATCAACCTTGCTGAGAGGTTGCACCACAATGTAGGATTCCTTGTAGATCCTTGTACAACAACCAGTTGAAATTTCAAATAAAGTGTATAATCTAAAAATAACCTAAGATTCTATGCAACAATGTCAAAAGTCGTGAATTGTTTGTAAATAAACCCTGAGAAATAGTGCACGTTAGAAGTTATTATCTTGGAGGTCAGAGAAAAATAATCACAATTTTTGGTTATTTTACATAATACTTACATATGTTCAATAGCATGGCAAGAAATAAGGATGACTGGAGAAGTTCAGTATTCAAATGGCTTAGTTTAAGCAGGAGAAAACATGTGCTAAGATATAGTACTAATGCACACATTATTAATGTAGCTTTAGAGAAGATCAAAAATTTCAGGCAAGATTATTAAAAGGTATTCATTAGTACTCTAGCAACAATACATTAAACACTACAAAATACAACTGCCAAACCTACAGCCCAAGAGCTCCAGCTTTGCCTTTCCTATCTTATCTGTTCAGAGATGTTCACCCGGCGGTGGAGCTCTCTGCACTTTTCAGTAGTAAATATGGGAGGGGCGAGAGGTAGCAGTTGGAAAATAGACAATTATTACCAGTAAATAAGAGCGGTTTAGAGAGGTACATGAGAATACAAAAGGCACATACAAGTAAGAGTAAGTTTTTTGCAATTCACAAAATACACTTCTAATTCTACTGCAGCACTAATAGTGACAAAACAGGTTCAAATTGTACTTTAGACTAGCAAAGCACCACAAGTGGCCAGCTACTGGTACTTCAACACTCCATTTGAAATCAACAGTGACAGGCAATGAAACAAAACACCCCAGAGGAAATAATGTAATAAATTAAAAACAAATTCAATTCTTTCCCTCTTCCCCACATTGTACCCCACCTCTCAGAGTATTGCAATACTCTATCTGTGTATTTATTTATTTTGCAACTGTCTTATTCCTGTATGCAGAAATATCAATAAAAATAAATTGAATTTAAAAAAGTAAATAAATGTAACGTTATATGCTATAGTGTTTTTAAATTTAACAATACAGCTAAATGGAAACTAAAATAAATTAACCTTTTAATTTAACTTTTGAAAATGCTACAAAATTAATAAACTTATCTGAACAGCATAACAAAGCCGCATTTGTCACAAATTAAAAGAAAATTAAAATGTGAGGGTGAGTGATTTTAATTGCAAAATATATTTAAAAATAATATTTAAAAAAATAATTCACATATTGAAATAATACAAAATTCACTTTAGAAATTAGTGAGTGATTCTTTAGTCAAAGGTAATATTTTTTGAATGTGTTTTACATTTTTATCTTACTTTTAATTACTTTTGTTTATTTTTGATAAAAAATAAACAAATTTTCCCTATACTTTCATACAGTGAGATCTCCACTCTTATGGCGAGATCTCCACAAGTAGGTGAAAAGTTACCAATAGTAACTTTTCACTTGCAAAATCAGTCATAGGGGTCTTTATCTTCTCATTTGAGCGGGTGGAAGCTCTTAAGACCATACCTAGGTGATTCTTGCTTGAAAATTGTAAAAGTGGAGATTTATACATATGTGTCAAGGTTGATCTACATATGGGGTGTTCAGCAGATGCAAAGTTATCTCTGAAAAGTGGGACCTTATTATTTTTAGCTCAGACTAGGATACCCAGAACTTTTCAATATCTTTAAACTGAATCCTACTGAAAGAGAAGAAATGATGTTTGAATGCACCGTTTTGAGCACACATTGGAAAGTGGGTGTATGCAAATCATTTTAATATGCCAGGTTTAAGAATACAGCAAAAGGCTTGGGCACAATTGCACATAGGTGTGTATGGACATATCTATGAGCAAGGGAGACAGGAGGATTACACCAGAATCTGTTTATACCCTCCAACCAAAGTGCTGGAATAAACAAGAAATACCCCTGGTCTGAATGAAGAATAAAGAAGTCTCATGCTATGCTAGAGAAATAAAAACGTTTTGTTTTAAATGGAGGAAAGTCCACACAGGGGTATCATTACTGGGCATAACCTCACACTGATAGAGCCTCTCTACCAAAGGGGGCTACAGTCTTGAAAAACAGGGGATTACTTGAGATGGCAATACCAAAAGCTAGATGGTGGAGATGGCTTGTGTTTCCTCGTGTGGGCATGAACGTGTAGTTAAAAAGACAGGGAATGATTTCACCTTAGTCGACATGTTTCTGCCTATCTATATGCTCTAAAGAGGTGCCAGGAGCTTGCTTCAGAAGAAACTCTCTGTGATCGAATCACTCAATTAACTAGCATTAAAAAACAAATACTGATACAAAACATTAGTATCCATGAGTGGGTCGATGTTTTACATAACGTGAGCATCCTGGCCTCCACTCTTGTGTAATCAGAGAGAAGGGGAGACTAAACTGGGAAAAGAGATTCTAATTGCTATTAGACAGAGAGCACTATGAGGGAGATTTCTGGTTAGGCTCCTCTCCTCTCTGATATGTAAACTATCTACACAACACATAATATAAAACATATACATCTTTAAGTATATACACAATTTACACTGGTCACTTGTACACTTCCCTATTGCCAGATGAGCTTTGGCATGGATGAATCTAAAAAAATGGGAAGCATGCTGAAATTCCAAAACCAGGAGCAGGTATTCCATTATGCTAAAAACCCATTTAGCTTCACAATAACAGTTGTATGATAATTGCTTAGCTAGATTTGAAAAGTCAATATTAAATGAAAACATAACAATTGTTGGTTTGGGTTTAATTTTGAAAACATGTAAAGATGTTAAACAACATCCTGTAGCTGTAATTTTTCAAACCACAGTAAGGAGAATGATCCAAAGTTAACTTAAGTCAGAGTGACATTTCTTCAGAAAGTAGGGCCTGTAGTATGTGCACAAGAAATCTTTGCAAGGTGAATTACCAACCTAATAATAATCCTAGTGCCTTAGACCAGCATGACCTCAGCCAAATTCAAAGCACAAGATTTCCAAAGTGGAGATTTGCGGACCTTAAACGACATGCTTCACAGAAAGACGTCCATATTATAAACAGAATGGCTCACCTGCAGGAGTCATATTGGGGCACCACAGGTTATTATCATTACGACCTTACCATTATAACCTTTATGCATAGGAAAGGTAATGTAGAATGTTATCATCCCTCAATCTTAACACTTTTTTTAGATTCCCTTTCTATCTACCACATAAGGTTTTGTCAAATCCCAAAATATCTGTAGGTTTTGGTGTGTGATAATTGAGTGCTGCTTAAGAACTATCCTTTTACACAGAGATATTCCAATTGTTTATCACCAGTCTATTAAAGGATGAACATTTCAATATCATGTTTAGCGCATTCTGAAATCCCACAGGAGTTCAGTAATGCAGTAATATAGCATTTGCATACAATATGCAGTGATTGCATTATTTGCAGATATACATTCTTTCGAAAAATCAATGGTAACAAAATGAAACAATTTTTCACATTATGGAACAAGAATACATTAACTCAAGCAAGATTTCTGAGGGCAAAAAAAAAACCAGACCAGAGAATATCTAACAGTATATACTGGTCAGATGTGGTGTTCCTATATGTTCTAATTGGTCATCATTTATAATTATTTCAGTCAATTACAAGCTTGCCCGATGCCCTCAATAAATTCATATGGACAACACCAATCATGCCTTAATCACAGGAAGATTTGGGAAATTGAAAATAGAGACAGACTGTAAATGGTCACTTAAATTTGTGGTATATGCCTGCATTCATCAACAGTGAATATTATTTCAAAATCAAACAGTCTTATTTAATTTCCACCATCAACCTCTTCATGTGTGTATAAAAATTAAAAATGGGACAACCATTATCATAGGCAGCTGCACCTTTTTTTCAGAAGAATATAGGTGCTACTATAATCCCAAATAATGCACTCTATAACCCCCAAAAAAACAATATATTGGATGACGTGTTTCCTTAACAAAATAACAACATAAACTGCAGTACTATCAAGACTGTGGTAGCGCAGAGTGCTGATTTGAGTCAGCTATATATCAGTGGTGACTGCCAGCTATCGGGAGTGGTGGGGCAAGCAAACAGCTGATGTCCAGATGTGAAAGTTCAGCCGTGGTGAGGTATGGCTGGACGTAGAGAAAACCTCAGACAGATGTTAGGGCAGCCTGTTACAAACCCTAATACTCAGTGACCGAAATGGTTGTTGCTGATGACTATAATTGGCCTTGTGGTCATCCGCGTATTGGTTTGTAGCCAAAGGAAACAAGCATTGAAAATGCAATAGGTCTCGCCTTTGATTAAGTTAAAGCCATTTGCTTTGCTAATGGTATTGTATAGCAAAGCAAATGGCTTTAACTCCAGATGTTAAATCCAGAACAGGTTATCAAAATGCCCTGGGCCTATTTGGCACCTTTGCAATGTGCATTTTTTCAGATCTGGCTGAGAAACCCACTGCCCCGTGCGGCATGCCTAATCACATCTTCACGTATACCTAAAAATAAATGCGATTCATTGCCAGGGTGCGATGGTTCTAGCATATATCACAAAATAAAATGAAAAAAATATGCAGACACCTAACTGTGGCTGCTATATGCTTGTAATAATAATTTTAAAAAAGCATTCACTGAGGCGGGCACTTTACTAGTGATGTTTTTAGATAACAATCCTTTCAGTTTTGCTATGCACTGCAATTATTATTTGCCAAGTAGACAAGAATAAATCACGCCAAACCAAGCTCTCAAATAGCAGGTAGCTGCAGTGTTACAGTGTCACTTATACCCTTTTATTACAGCAACTTTCAAAAGGAGGTGGAGAATAAATCACCATGTAGCAGAGCACACAAATGCAGGCAAAATAAATAGCTGGCATTTAAAGTTAATGCTATATGAATAGGCATATGTTCCACACTCGTGCCGCTGAAGCTGCTTTACCGGGTAACTGTGACGTGAAATACAGCTCCGCCTTCCGAAACAAGCTGTGTGTCCGTGTGCATGTGTTTCTTTTTCCCTGAAGCATTCCAGAGATGTTTTTGGTCTCTGTGTTTAATGTTGTGGTGGGAATTTGCTGACGCGACACATTCCTGCTGCTAAGACTGGGCAACTGTCTGCTGCATTAGTTCAGTGGCTGAGAATTACCGATTGCTCAACACAAAATGCTCATCATAGTTTGCCCTCTGATGCACAGCTTAGGGAATCATTCATTCACTGTGCCTGAAGCCAGGCTGCTTCCTCCAAATGGCCGCCATGCGCACACGAGGGCCTGCCGGAAGCATTACTTCAGTGGAGTTCATCAGCTGCGCGCGAGTGCCCTATCTGAGTAACGCTGTGCTACTCAGGGCGCATTGAAGCCAGCTCAGCTCCATTTACTACAGCACATTATCTTGTTCTTTTCCCTTCATGTTTGTGAAATGTTTTGAGAATTCGTTAGGTAGGCTGGATAGGCCACTCATCGTTTACCACATTTCTTTTATTACAAAACAAGCAGTTTTACCTTGGAATGCTGCAAGTGAAGCAACGCGCCAGACAGCCTGTCCGCGGCGGAACCAAACGGCGTCAAGGGTCGGGGTCCTATCAGCACACCCTCCTACGTCACGCCAAACCAAGATGGCATCGGCCTGTCCAGATGGGCCGTCCTAAAAGTGGACAAGCCGGTAACCCAAAAGCCCGGTTTTCAATCACGCGCCAGCGTTTAACATAAACGATGACGCGTGCCAATTGAAAACAAGGGCGGGGCTTAAAGTCCCTTCCGAAACTGTATTGATTACAAAAGGCCCTCGCATTGCGAGAGCAGCGCATGCGCACTGCTAATGCCAGGCGAGACCTAAAAAGACCTGACGTTCGAAGGTATGGCCAGGATCTGAGGAACGAGGTGCAGCGCACGCAGTGTTTTGGACTCCGGGAGGAGGGAAATGAGGGTGGTATTTCTCTGTGGAAACTGAAAATTAAAGAGGGGGAACATGCTTATTTTTATGTGGAGTCTAAGAGTTTTCACTGGCATTAAAAAGCATTTATTGGTGAACTAAACACGGGATCAAAATGCACACCTCTAACAAGGCCCTGCCATCATCAATTTACAGGTAAATGGAAGGTACAGACTTTCCTGTTTTCTACACCTCTGTTTTTAAAGTCACTATTTCTCCACTGCCTGCCATCCTCTCTCTACCCTTTCTGCTCTCTGTCCCGGCACCTTGCTGCTTAGACATATTTAGGCATAATACATCTCTTTCAGTATCTTCCCCTTGGCTGACAGCTGAGTCCACAGCCTACCCACCTACATCGCCTTCTCCGAACACCAAACATACACTACACACAAAATATACATAACAAAAAATAAGAAAATAATTCACTAACCTGACCGCGCTCCTCACTCCAGACCTGATCTTCCTATTTCCTGCAGCACGGGACCAGCTGACTTGCTTATCCAATCACGGCGCTGCTCTGCAGTGCCAGGATTGGATGGAGCGTCCTGGCTGGACGCTCCTTGAGGCCCTTTAGGCCTGTGCTTGGTCTCCACCCAGCTGTCTAAGACAGCTAGGTGGAGAGCTTCAAAGTGCGCATGTCACTTTGGATGGCGCAAGATAGTCGTCCAAAGTGATATGCGCACTTTGGAGCATCCAGCCAGCACTGCTCCTGTCCTCTGCTGCCAATTGGCAGTAGAGGACACGCCCCGTATGTCTCTGGGCTCTGGGCAGGCTGGCTGCTACAGCGCGCACCACTGTAAAAAATTAAAATGGAAATGAAATATTTTCATTGCCATTTTATTTTTTTCTGCACAGCTCGCAGCGGGCGAAGGGGGGAGCATGATCCCATGCCCAAGTGAAAAAACCTCTGCTGCTCTATATGTGTTGCAAGATCCTTATTAGGAGGCAGTAATAGTGGGTGAACCCTGAGGATTAGGCAGGAGGTGGCAGCTGGGAAACCGGGGACATATGGAAGGCAGTGTCATAACACAGGCCCCCGCAGCCCCCGCGGTGCAGGAGGCCCCCAAGCTCAAGGGGACCCCCCCTCAGCACAATACTCTGGCCGGAGAGCTCCTGATTGAGTCCGGGGGGGGGGGCCATCCATGAACCTTGCAGGGGGGCCCCTCAAGTTTACTTACGCCAGTGGTGGGAGGGTTAAAAGTGACCAAAAGATGGACATACAGGGACAGTGTAGAAGATGGGAGAAGGAACACTGCGGGGCATATTATCAAGCGGCAGCGATAATTATCGCTGGCCGCTGTTAGCGCGAGGAATCCTATCGCCGGTTATCGCTGGAAATTATCGCCATGCTAGCGCTGTATTAACAACGCTTAGCGCAAAGGCGATAATTTTCCAGTGACAGCGATGTTTTCCATGGAACATCGCTGGTTTTCCAGCGATGTCCCATGGAAAACGGCGATATCCTTGGTGATAGGGCCTGTGGTCTTAGCCACACAATCCACCCCCATGTTAGGTATGCCTTAGTCAGGAATTTAGCAGACGTTAAATTCCTGCGTTAAGGCATACTTAACGCGATTGAAAATATCGCTAACCCACGTTGTTGATTTGGCGATACCTGGGTTAGCGATATTTCCCCATGTTGTTTTCACAGGTACGCCTCCTTTGCATCTCATTAGCGATGCGATGGGAGGCGTGCAGAAAACGGACGCTAATGCAGGAATCACGCGCTAGCGTGTCCTTGTTAATTAGGCGATAGAATTATCGCCGCTTTTCGTCCGAAAACGGACGCTAAAGCGGCGATAATTCATTAACGCCGCCTTGTTAATATGCCCCTCTGCATACCCAAATCAGCATAGCAAATGGAAGGGTGTATTTGTAACCCGTAACATGCATCTGTATCTGAAAAGATAGCATGGTAGATAGAGTAATTCTTTTCTGCCTGTCACGGAGGATCTTTGGGAGGATAAATGGTGATAACCATCTTTAATGATGTGTATCTGTCAAATGTTCTTAAAGTTTCTCTGAGCAATAATCCCAGATTTGTAGTCCGTAGTCAGTTGCAAAACAGCAAAAAACCACCCAGGTTCCACGCTATTCATATGTATGAATAGTTTTCTTACAAGCCTGCTTTTTAAATCACTGTAAGTTCCCAAGAAGAAGGAGCCCATATTGTGACCCTTTGAAAAGTTTAATTTTATGTGCATTACTGTGCAAAACTGGTGGTCCTGGAAGTGCTTCTCTCCATTGCTGCCCGTCTAGGGTCTCTGTAACAATATACTGAATTAATTATGTCGCTAATAGATATCTTGTTTGTCTTTGAAAAGATGTCAGAACTCGTTATATAGTAGTGAATGTGACAAGTCTATGAAAGTAAAACTCGTTTTTCGAGCAGTATACAAATGACAAATAAAACATGCGGCTCTGTGCCTCTAAGTGATAATGAAAATGCATTTCGCAGCTTGTCATCGAAAGCCATTAGCGCAGATTCCTATTAATGCATTGAGCAACATTTCTTGAAAATAATTATGTGTTTGGTAAATATTATGTAGCATGCTGCGCTCTTACCAGCCTCTATAATTTTTTAGAACAAACATTATTAAAATCCAGCAGAAGAAGGAATGATGAGGTTTCTGACCTCATATTGTCGAAGTTAGATTTTTCAGATGTATCAACATAACAGATGGAAATATGCACACTGTAAAATATTAATATATAGGTTTTTTCTAGGCACACATACCAGGGGCCTACACAACCAACCACATTCCGGCACAATACTAACTGTACAATTATTTCCCCAATATAATGCTATTTTTGTCACGCTTTTGATTAAACTCTGCCTCATTTCTTTCTGGGTTTATCTAGTGTTTCTTTCTTATGACTATTTTGTACCGTTATCTGAGGTAGTAGAGTGGAGTATGCCATATGGAAGTAGAGTAATTCTTATTTTTCAGATCCAGTGCTGTGTATATTCGACAGAACGCTTCATTGCGCCAGGCCACTGTCACCGCCTTACAATACATCATACACATACACCTGGATGACAGGCGGGAATTAGTTTGCACGTGGTTAAATGCAAAATGCAGTCAAGCAGCGAATGGGCACAATCACAAAAGAGATGTGTGTTGCTACGCACATGTAGCTCACTTTGACTTGAAACGACTCAAACGAGCAATGTTACAATCAAGCTGTACAAGAAAATATACTTTTTTTGGATCTCTTGCCTAATTTTACTTCACAGCTCCAGACATTTTTTTCTAGCACACATACCCAGGCAAGATCTACTGAGCTTTCTTTGCACATTTGCTGTCACTTAGATAAAAACCAAGTGAAGAATGCGGCAGATGAAAAGAGAGTGATCCATAAAGCGTTAAATGAAAAAAACTGTTGGGAATAAACAATTGAATTAAACTGAGAAAAATAAAGTAAGGCGAAAGCCGCTGGAGGAAGAGAACTAGTTTGAAGGATTTCGGGACATTGCAATGTCAGCAATATTTGAATGTTGCACTTTTAAAATCTTTACAATGATTTTGGGAGAGATGTGTGTTTGTTCTGCAAACACAAATGCAGATTTTCTGAAGGTTCTTACACAGTGAATTGAATCAGAACGCTGTGGCATTGTCAAATTCTTTCTAAACCACAAAATACATTAAGAAACGAGAGAGAGAGATAGAGAGAGAGAGAGAGAGATTCAAAATGCAGTAGTTTCTCAAATCAAGAACTTCAATCTATCAATGTATCAGAATATTTTGTTTCTGTTGTGCTTATGTGTGTCCTAGTGTTTAAGGTCTTAAACTCTTCCTCTGAAGGATAAGAGTTCAAGTCTTGGGGTCTCAATAATCATGTGTGCTTTCAAAGTCTGGACAGCTGCAAAAAGTAAAAAATGTAACTTACATATTCTATGGTGATCTCGTTCTTTTTGATAGGCAAATACATTTTTCTTTTCACTCTGTCCAAAAATTGCTCATTTTAAATATTTCATTCACCAAAGGCTACATTTTTGCTCTCTCTCTCTCTCTGTCTCCCTATTTCAATCTCTCTCTCTTTCTTTTTCTCTCGCTCTTTAAGTTTTCCATTCCAGTTTGGGATGGAAGACAGAGAGAGAGAGATTCACAATGCAATGTTTTCTCAAATCAAGGATTTCAATGGTCAGTATATGAACTGTTTGGTTTGATAGTTATAGTTATGTTTTGAGGTACAGAAGTCAGGAGTCATGTATGACACAGTGGTTAAGATCATAGACTCAAACTTTGAAGATTAAGAGGCATATTCACAAGGACTTATCTCCGAGTTATTGCCACCTTAACGCATCAAAAGTGGAGATAGATTTAACGCCCCATTCACAAGCGGGTGCAAACTGCAGACATCGCCAGTATTCCCGCAATAACTGCCCCAAAATTTATCTCCACGGGTGACACCACGAACTAACCCTAATGAGATGCAGAGTTGGCGTTCCCGTGCAAAAACACACAAAAACACCACTACACCACTTTCACAACGAACTGCCAGATCTGCGATGCGAACCAAAAACAGGCGATAAGCCGCGGTAGCACCAGGGAATTAACACCTGCCTTTGCTGGTGTTAAGCAGGACGACTACCTGCTGCATGAAAGGGAGCCCAGCCAAGAGCCACATCTGAAGACCCACAGATGCCATGGAGACAATGATCATGCAGCTCGGAGACCCATGAGGGCCACAACACCCACCGCCACCACCCCCAGGACCCGTCCCGCCCCCCCCGGACCACCACAGAGGCAGCGTACACAAAGACAGCGGACCCACCGTAAACGCACCAGCCGCACAGACCGGACGCCAGAGGAGGACATTGCCCACTACAGGCCCAAAAGGACAACCATCCCCCGCATCCTGACCCACATCGCCCACCTGTTGACGGTACCAACACAGCGCACATCGAACATCCCTCCGCAGACAAAGCTGCCGGCTGTGCTGCACATGTTGGCCTCTGGTACCTTCCAACCCACAACTGCCAGAGTCGGAGGAGTCTCACAGCCAGCCCCATCCAAGTTCATCACACCTGTCCTGGATGCCAACATCAGCCCGGTACCCCAGCACCTCCACTCCACCCACACTGCGCAGGAGCAGCTGGAGACCAAGCAAGGCTCCCACGCCATAGCTGGATTCCCTCACGTGTCGGGGGCAATCAACTGCACACATGTACCCCTCGTGCCCCCTGCCGACACTGCACACAACTACCTCAACAGAAAGCACACGCTTCCCATGAATGTACAGGCAATAGTGGATCGCCCGGGACTCCTCAACAATGTCGTGGCCAACTCCCCAGGCAGAGTGCATAATTCCTACATCTCCCGACAGTCCATCATCAACCAGCGCTCCCAGGATGCCACCTATGGAATTGCAGTGCTCGTTGGTAAGTCCAAAATGAACACACCACACACCTCCACCCCACAGTCATGCAACTCACGACAATGGCAATGGGCACGCAGCACAACTACATTCAACATGCCACACAACATGCCAACCGACCAGACATAACAACAACACCACTCCATTGGGAACCTGCCCACAACCCAGCCACGGCATGGCACCACAGCCACACAATAGCAGGATGTGAGGAGAGGCTTGGAGCAGGCATGTGCGAGAGCGGCAAGTGACTAATGAATGTGAACCTACCCAATGCCTGGTGTGGCGTGGAGGTGCCCGACAGACTTCAGTGTGCAAACCACGGAAATGGCCATGTGGAGATTAACTGCTGGTGCATGAAGTGTAGTGGCCAGTGGACGCTACCATATCCCCACAGGCTGTGGGGCAGAACGCGGAAATGTCGCACGTTACATCCCCCCCTGCATGCGCGGGCAGAGTGGGTTGGCCCTGCGTACGCCAGGCCTGCGTAGGGGTGTGAATAAAAAGCCCGTCGCACTGGGCGTGGTTCTCATTCAGGAATGGCCAACACGTCTGCCAGGGCAGCGCCTCTCAGCCCACCACGAGGCCGGCGCCGAGCGCGGTGGGGCCTGCTTCCCTGTGCACCTGCTGCACCCCAGGCCGCTGGTCCCCAGACCCGTCATGCCTGCCCCAGCGCACCAAGGAGGCTCCGCTCACCTGCCGACACCGGCGTGTGTCAAAGAGGGCCCACCACGTGCCGGTGCAAGCTCCAAGCCCCTGTCCCGAGACCTTTGCAGCCTCCACAGACCATGGCTGGCTTCCACGACGCTGGCCCACAGTACTCCTTTTTCATTGACATACTCCACTGGCTTCCTCTTCGGCCCAGTTGTGGGCACATGTTGAACTGAGTCGTGAGTTCTGAATGGCAGTGACCAAAGGTCTGTGGCAGCGTCCACATCACTATACTCCCTCCGATCAGTGAAGCCAAAGTCTGCATCGCAGGCCTGCGACACGTGGTGCCACTAACCCTGTTCAACGCAAGCCGGCGACACGTGGTGCCACTAACCCTGTTCAAAGCAAGCCGGCGACACTTGTATGAGGGCTCAGGCCTACACTGCGCTCCAGTAGGTCCCACATGTGGAACTGTGTCCTGAGTCTTGAATGGCAGTGACCAAATGTCAATAGCCGCGTCTATATCACTGAACTCCCTTCGATCAGTGTCCCAGACCCTGCATCGCAAGCACACGAGCCATGTCTGCGGGCCCATGCTGACCGCTGCCCCCGGCCTACACTGTGGTCCAGTGGGCCCACATCCAGCACTTAGTCATGATTCATGAATGGCAGAGTCCATACCAGTGAACGCAAGGAGAGGAGTAAGAGGAAGATGCGGCTCAGTCCGGATGAAAGCCGGATCCTAGTCACGGAGGTGACCGAACACTAGCAACAACTGACCTGGTGCCACCAACCCTGTTCACCGCAAGTCCGCGTCCTGTGGTGCCACTGAACCTGAACTACGCAGGCCGGTGGGACCATCCAACGTAAGCCGGCGACACTCTGTGAATGGCCCCTGCTGACTGCTGCCTCAGGCCTACAATGCGGTCCAGTAGGTCACACATGTGGAACTGTCTCTTGGGTAAGATGTGGAGGAGTCCACACCATTGGACACGCCTCATCACAGGCGGCATCCCCTATCAGCACTGGTGCCACTAACTGTGCGCAATGAGTCATGGGCACTTTCTGGTTGGACTTTGGTGGCGTCTGAGTCCATGGCCTGGGGGTTGTCTGCATCATCATCTGGCTGGACCGGACTTGGTGTCCGACATGTATCTGTTCCATTCATCTCCACCATAGTGACTGTTTCAGCGTGTTTCTGCCCTCTGCATCATGCCCTGGGGGTACACCTTCCACTGTCCTCCGAGACACTCCGCGACAACCCCCTTTGTCATCTACGAAAACCTGCTCTGCTCTCGTGACCCTGCCCCAGTGCACTGCAAGTCAGCGGCCCGTGGCAGTAGGCCCGTGCAGGACGCTGTGCATCCGGGGCCACTGACTCTGTGCATCTCAAGTCATGGGGCCTTTATGGTTGAATGGGTGTGTCCTTAACGAAGAACACTGTTGTCGTTTATTGACTGCACCAGGCACTATATTACGGCTGGTGTGCACACACCCCACACACATCCAACACAGGTGTCACTCGACATGTGAGTCTGCTAATAAAGTGGCCGGGCGCACGTGCCCGTAGCCATTCCCACCATCTAAGCAAGTGTGTCCGTGTGGTCATTATGTCAGCATGATGGGCCCGAGCCCTGCAACATCACAGTGTGCTGTCTTCAGCGGACGATACGATGTCACCTCAGCAGTGGCTGAGACCTTGGACATGTAGCTTCGCCCGCCCCCCCTGCATGCACAAGCGGCGTGTGCTGGTCCGGCATACGTCAGGGCAGTGCAGGGGTGTGCTGATTCGGCAGGGGGATCAGGGCATGGCTCTGGTCTGGCCTTGAGCAGTAAGTGCAGTAAGTGTGTCTCTGTGTTGGGGTGTTGTCGCCACCAGGGCCACAGTAGTCGATGTTGCAATGTAGCATGCACCAGGAGGGCGGGCCCGCACGTACAGGGAAATGTAGGTGCGCAAGACCGCTCGGGGTCTTGGCACATGCATGCCAAGTGTTATGTGTATCAGTCCTGCGGCTGCATAAGTCAGTTGCCTAGCCTCAATCGCAGTGCGATCACAGCCAGCCATGGATTGTACACCTGTGTCCGCCCTGTCCGGACCATTGGCCTACACTCACGTGGCCGCACACCCTCAAAGGCCAGCTTCACGGTGTTGTTGGCATGCCGCTGGACATGCGCGGATAGGCATTACAATGGTGTGCCGTAGGAGTGCACGTGATACAACCGCGCAGCGCACACAAGTGTGGGGGCTCATGGGGAGGGAGGAGCAGCTGTGAGGCAACGTAACACACAGTGAGGCCGCTCATGTGCCACGTGCTGGGCATATCATCCATGATTCCCTGGGTCGCAGACATCCCACCACACCCACGACAGGCCTCTGTACATCTCCTGTATGCATGCAGATGGTGAAGTTACTGTAGGGATGAAAGGTTCTTTGTCTGAACTATCAGGCGGTAGCACATCTGCAGCACCGAGCTGGGACTTGCATGTGGCCAGCACCCCCTGACAGATACGATAGCATTTGCTTGCGACTCCCACACTACGCACTGCCTGACGTGAGACCAACGTGTACACATCCGACATGCAGAAGCCCTTGGTCGTAGTTAGCGTGCGTGAAATGGCCTTCACACGTACTCCCACCCCACCCCAGGCCTGCATCCGTTGCACACAGACACTGCTCATTGCTCCGAGCTGTGCCATTTCATCCACAGGACTGGCGCAGGGCAAGCCAGTGCCGCTTCAAGCAGAGCCACTGACGCAATGGCAGACCATCCCAGACACATGCTCAACTCCAGTCACGTGGACCTGTACCGTGCACGTCTGCTGCATGTACTGGGGGCACTGCCGTTGGCAGTGCTGCGGATCAGTTACCAGCTTAGCTTCCGCCTTGCAAACGTCACCTTCGTTTAGCCTGTGTTGCATTGTTGCTCGTGCATATTCGAGTGGACCATGGATGTCTGCCTCTCCAACGTAACGGTAGCTGACCTGGATTTCGATGTGTGTGTGCACCCCCTGTTGGCCCACGACCAGGAGTGTCACCGTGATGCCCGTTTATGGCATGCCTGGATGTTTGGCATGCATGCTGGCAACTGGACCTGGGAGATTGCACGAGTCGTCGCGGTGCAGTGACCACATTGAGCCACTCCCTGATTGGGCTTTGGTGCAAATTGGGGCCAGGGGTTGGAGTCAGCACATCTGTCCGGGACAGCTGATGGATTACGTCGCCGACATGTTAGATGTGGTGGACAACGATCTCTCATTGGAAATGTTGGCCTACGCTTCTGCACTCGCGTTCATGGACGAGTGACAAGGTACCTGCAGCCACAACTGGATGTGACCCATTGCACGTGTCCCGACGCCTGGTTGCATGTTGGGGATCTGGTCACATGTCCCAAGACGACAGTGGACATGGCTTCATTGGCCTGGACTCCTGATCCATGCGCGGACAACCAATGAGGGTTGGCACTGACTTGTGTTGGTGATGGACTCCCCCGGGGTGGACATGGGCGCTTTCAAATGTTCCTCATTCAGACATGCTGCTGCATTGGTCTGCATGTCGTGGCACTTCTCATGGCCGTACTGACACGCACTTGTTGATAAAGTTTCCGCACTTTCACTTGTCTCCAACTGTGTTGAGTCTTGATTTGTATGCCAATGTGTGTGTCACGGCCTATCTGGGTCCCTGCCATACGTGCATTGCTACCCCATCAGGGCTGTGGGTTTGTACTTGTGCATTATCATGTCCCTGTTTCGTGCTTTGCCAGATGCGTATGGCCATTTACTGGCCACAAGAGGGTGCACTTGTGTCCTGTTGTGCAAATGTTGCTGTTGTGTTCGATGTTGGGGTGCTCTGCTTCCTATGTGTGTGTGCTGCATTGTGTGTGAGATGTCCCTTCAGCTCTGATTTGGCTCACCCTTCTCCCTTTCAGGCAGTGGGGTTTTCACTTCTGTGCTTGTTCAATGGTGTGATATTGCCGGGTTGTGTTACTTGTGCTCTTGGTTGGTGTTGTTACTCTTGGGCATGGTTTGTCTGCAGTTGTGCTGTCCTTAATTGTGCATGTGTGCCATTGTGCCCATCTCCCCCCATCCCCCCAGTCCCTGGTCGTTCCTCTCCCTGTTGCTGTTGTGTCTGTTGATTTTGGGCAGTTTCTGGTCCCCGAGTCCTGCCACCATCTCCAGACTGATGTGGTGGACACCATTTCCTCCATGTCATCCAGCTCCTGGTGTGGCGCTGGACTCCCACCTCCGGTGTGCATTGCTGCCTTCTGGTTGTTGGCGTGTTTCTGCTTGCTTGTGCGTTTCGCATCATTCCAGCTGTTCTGGTTTTCTTCCATTGTCCTCCTCCGCTCTCCGGCTGCATTCACCTTGTCCACAATGGCCTGCCATGTACAATGTTTTGTTGCCAATGGGGCTTGTGGGGTTGTGTACTGGCTCCGGTTGCCTCCATTGTGCTTCGCTGTTGTTTTCTGTTTGGTTTGTCTTTCTTTTTCAGGCTTTTGTTGTGCTTATTCCCGCCTGCCCTGTGTGTGTCGCGGGCCTGGCGCTGCTTATCGCTGCTTTCCTCATCGCGAATGGGCTCATCGCACGTTTTTTGGTGTTGAGGTTTGTATTTTTATCTTTGTCGAGGTGGTTGTATCGCGGACATTGGCCGCGTTTTCGGCAGACTATCGCATGGTACCGCCGTGTTGTGAATTCCACGTTAACACAGGGTTATTTTCCCACGATAGGCTGCGATGTGTGAAGTTGAGTTAACATTTTTTGGAGATGTTTAGCGCACGTTCTTGTGAATATCCCCCTAAGAGTTTTAGTTCTCCGTCCTGATTGTGGAGTCTTCACAATTGTAAACTTACTATCAACGCATAGGGGCATATTTACACGGGCATTGAGCCACAGGAACGTCACCTTTAACCACGCTCCTGGGGCGCAATGCCCTGCTCCATATTTACGAAGTGGCGTTATGCCACTTTTTGTGGCTTAACAGTGCTTTGTAAATATGGTACCCTTTCAATCAGTTATCTGCGTGAAAGGGGCGTGCAATGGGTGTTGCTGTGGACGTTCCACCACAACACCCTTGCTTTTTGGCGCTGCCCCAGATTTACAAGGATCTGTCAATCTGAGACAGTGCCAAAAACTAACACCATGCAAAAGCATGCGTTAGAATTGTGATACAAGGAGAAACACTTTTATTTCTCCTCGTTTTTGATTTTTCTGTGTGCTGCAGCAGCACACATAGAAAGAGCAAAACACCATATATTATTGTTTATATGCAGGAAGATGTCCCTTCCTGCACATAAACAATCGCTAAATAATGATGATTTGCTAGTTGTATGTGTGCTGCAGAATGTGATTGTTTATGTACAGGAAGGGACAACTTCCTCCACATAATCAGTCATTCCCTGTGTTTAGCCAGTGCTAGGGAAAGCACAGGGGTGTGCCGTATTGTTGTAAATATGGCGCATCCCTGCGTTTTGGAAATGTCAGAGCGCTGGGCTGACAAATTTGGCGCAGTTCTGCGCTCCATTATTTCCTTCGACATATGCTCCATAGTTTGCTAATAGCAAAAACGAGTAAACACACAAAAGTGTAAGTTTATCTTTGTGACTCAAACCCCAGTTTCTTTTCAAATCCTGCAGTATTTTTCCTGTGAGAATAGCATATTTGTGTTTCATAATGCTGTGTTTTTCCATTGACATCTGGTGTTTCAGTACAGCGGGACACTTCAAAAACCTTGCTCAACCAACCTTGTGCAGTTCCATAATCTTCCATATGTTGCAGCTTCTTCAAATGCAAAACATCGTTTTCTGACTGTTCATCCATGCATCCCATATTATGCGTCAGATTTATTTTTAAATCTAATATATTTCTTTCATAAATAACAGCACAATTGTAGGAAAGTGCAGCCCATAGTCTCGAAAAGCACTTGGTGGTGAGCATGCTATGAACTTAGATTATTTTCATGCTATACATAATACAGTTTTAAAATAGTATCACGGAAGCATTTCATTACATGGGGAACAAAAAACACTAACTTTTATACCGATGCTAATGATAATCATAGTTGAATATATACAGGTGCTCTGTATGACATCCCTGGAGGTGTGTCTGCTTTAGTTTTCTATTTAAAGAACAGTTAACCAGGACTAGGTTTGTTTAGGTCATGCTGTTGAGGATGGGTAAACTTTTTTTTTTTTTAAACTTTTATTTATCATTTTTGTGAGAGAACAGTCATGTTAGGCAAACACGGGTGCATTCAATTAACATTTGTACATATATTACAGATCGACAGTCCAACTACATAGCTGTTAGCAATCGGGGCTCCGACATAGAAGCAGCAAACTTCCAATATTGACATTCAGAGGCAGGGTGTGATAAAAGCAATCAAGGCTAAGCTTCCCACATCTTATCAACACAAATATATGAAACACCCGCTCATATTTATAGCCATAATACATTCTAAGCCTAGCCGAGCACAGTAGCGAGTATAACAATCTAGGTGTCTGAAATAGAGGGGCAGTCCCCCTCCTGACTGGGTACATCCCCAGTGGCCTGACTCTCTCGGAGACGCAACCAAGCAATAAATGGGTCACAGATATTCTTAGGCCGAGACGCTGTTGGCATGAGATCCCAGTAATTAGCCAGCTGTTCCTGACAGTAAGCCACGTCTTGTAGCCATGTGTTTATGAGTGGTTTGATCGGAGAGCCCCAATGTATGGCCAGACGGCGTCGAGCAAGGACCAACAGCATTGCAATTTGGCGACTGTACTCTGGTTTAGATTTGTCTACATAGCCCAGCAGCATAACCAACGGGGTACACTCCAGCACCTCGCCTGTAATAGCTCCAATGGCATCCGCCACCCCTACCCAATATCTAGAGACACTAGGGCACTCCCAAGCGACGTGCAAAAAGGCAGCGCCTTCCCTCCTACATTTCCAGCAGTTAGATGTTGAACGTAACCCTATTTTAAATAAATGTTGTGGTGTGCGGTATTATCGGTGAAGAAATTTAAAATGAATTAAGCGTAATTTGTAGTTTGGGGATAGGCGTTTCGTGTGTAAGCAACAATAAGACCATATATCATCTGTAATCTGGTCTGGCAAATCTCACGCCACTGCTCAAGCGCCCGGGTCTGTCCATGGCATGTAGCTGCGTGTAGGTGTATAGTCTGGTAACCAGTCTCCGTGGCGACGGTGTAGCCAGCAGGTTGGCCAGAGAGTGCAATGTAGGGGAGGAGCCGGAAATGATTCATGTTGCTTCCTGCAGGTCGCTTTGAGTTGGATAGAATAGAAGTCTCTCCAATATTGGTACAGGGTCGCACGATTGCGCAGCAGGTTCAGATAAAAAAGGCCAGTCTGGGTATAGATCTACCATTGTCCTAAGTCCCATTTTATGGGCCCTCGCTACAGCCCCTTTATCCTGCAAAAAGGGGAAATTGGGATGGTATGCTAGCAGCACTAAGGGAGCATACAGTAGCTGTACCCGAGACCGCCTGCCTCAGGCCCTCCCAGGCCCATTTGGTCGTCTCCAAGTATTAATTTCAGTCGGGGACCTACGATAGGAGTAGTACACCGCCACCTGCAACGGGATCTGATCTACAATATCTCGCTCCGTCGCCACATGCGGTTGAAAAGGAGTAGGGTAAACCCAGTAGTGCAAGAATTGGGCCTGTGCACTTAAAGCATACAGTTCAAAGTCTGGGGCTCCCAGGCCACCCCTGGACAAAGGACGCGTGGGAATGTCCCAGCTGACCCTGGGCTGGCCTCCCGCCCAAATCATAGAGATCGCGGCCGAGCGAAGCTGTTTAAAAAACGCCTGTGTCAGAGGTACCGGAATATTCACAAACAGGTTACAAAAATTTAGGGAGGACTATCATCTTTAGTATTGCTATGCGGCCTGCCAGCGACAGGGGAAGTGCGGTCCAGAATTTTGTTCTATCCGTGAACCAGTCAAACAACCTCCCAAAGTTAAGACTCCAGATAAACTTGAGGTCCCTGCTAAGCCATATTCCCAAGTATTTTATTGTTTCCTCTTCCCACTTTAGCGGGAAGTCCAACGATCTGTTTAGGGGAGCGGTCATCAGAGGCAATATTGAAGATTTCTTCCAGTTTATAGTGATTCCAGAAAGGCCACCAAACCGAAGTATCTCCCTCAGCAACGGATTTAGGTTGTCATCTGGGTACCTGACATATAGGGTAATATCATCCGCATACATAGAGGTGATGAGATTACGGTCCGTGAAAACCAGGCCCCTCGATGAGTGGTATTGACGTATTCGCGCGGCTAATGGCTCCATTGCAATAGCAAAGAGCAAGGGGGAAAGCGGGCACCCTTGCCGGGTGCCGCAGGAGATCTCAAAAGCGTCCGAGAGGAGTCCATTCGCCAGCAGGCGGACCGTAGGCCGTGTATAAAGTAGTTGAACAAGTTTAATAAATTTAATACTCAGGCCCAGTCTAGAGAGGATAGTGAAAAGATAAGACCATTCAAGCGAGTCAAATGTTTTAGTAGCATCCAAGAAAACTGCAGCAGCTGGGAGCTTGGGCTCTATCTGATGTACAACCGAGAAGAAGGTGCGGAGATTATGGGCTGTTGAACGTCCCGGAATAAATCCGGATTGATCCGGTCTGGTGATGAGGGGCATCAGTGGTTGGAGTCTATTTGCGACGAGTTTAGCTAGGATTTTAGTATCCATGTTTATCAGGGATAATGGCCTGTATGAATCGCAGCTCGTCGCGGGCTTGTCTGGTTTTAAAAGATTGATAATAACCGCCTCTCTCAATGTTGGTGGAAGAATCCCCGATTCCAGGGATTCCTGATAGACATCAAGAAGGCGGGGGGCAAGCGCCTCAACGTACGTCTTGTAAAAGAGCGTAGTCAATCCGTCCAAGCCAGGTGCCTTACCCGACGGCAGACCCCTGATCACCTGTGTAATGTCCTCTAGCGTGAATGGGAGATCTAAATATTCCCTATGCTCAGGACTGAGCCATAGAAGCTGTATAGAGTCCAGATATTCCGTAAGGCCTGCGGGAGTATATGTGTGTGTTGTGGTATAGAGGGCGGAATAGTAAGCGGTCAGGTGCGCATGTGTGTCCACCTGGCCTCGGACAGGCGGGCGTCCGTATCTGCCAGCTCAGAAATAAATGTAGGGGCTGGGGTTTGCTTTAGCAGATTCGTGGGGGTTCTGCCTGGTCTGTCTCCCTCTCCGTAGCTTCTGGCTTTAGTCTCTCTACCCAGAAATCTGGCCTCCCTCTCCGCCTCCTCCTCAAAGTCTGATATTGCTTGTTTTATTGAGGCTAGGACTGTTACGTCATTCGTGGCATAGAATGTGGTTTCAAGACCTTTTATGGTGCTCTCTAGTGTCGTTAATGTTGCGCGTATAGATTTCAAGACCCCCGAGCCCTTGCACCCCGTATAACTACCTTTAAGGCCTCCCAGAGCGTTGCTGCAGAGTCCACTGATCCCTCATTGGTAGTGAAATAATTATCTATTTCAATCGCTATTTCCTCCTGAAAGGCAGTATCTAAGAGAGCATGTGGGGGGAGCCGCCAGCTAAAGGCCCTCGGGAGTGTGTTTGGGGTGCGCCAGCTCAGCAGCACCGGGGCATGGTCCGAGAGTGTGCGCGAAAGGTGGCGCATCTCCACCGTCCATGTCAGTACATCCGCAGAGAGCAGCCAGTAGTCCAGACGAGACCAGGCCTGCTGATGGGCAGTGACGCAAGTTCCCTCCCGTAAATGTGGGTTGAATTCCCGCCAGGCATTCCGCAGCCCATGTTCCTTCAGTATAGTGTTTAATAACTGTGTAGTCTTGGGGTGTGGGTTTCGCGCCGCTCCCTCTCTATCTAGGGTATTATCCAACACGACATTAAAATCACCGCCCCAGATAACAGTGTCGCAGCCCATTTGCACTATCTTAGCCCATACATCCAATAGAAACTGCGGGTCATCTGTGTTTGGGCCATAAATGGCCACCAATGTCACACGCGTGGAACAAAGACATCCAGTCACCAAGACGTAACGCCCATCTCTATCTGCCAGTGTCTCTAACGTATTCCAGCCCAGTCCTCGTCTGATCAGTATAGAGACCCCTCTCGCGTAATTGGAAAAGGTGGCTGAGTGAGGATGGGTAAACTTAAAGTAAAACTCCTGACCTGGAAAACCCACCATAATTAGCTATCTCACCCATGCAGCGGACATAGAGGTAGAAATATTCTGTGAAAGTTTATGAAACACATTTTGTTAAGCCCATAGTTCTTTTTGACATCAAAGTGAATGGGCCTCGAGGGAGGTTCACTGTGAATTTCAGTCCATTTCTGTGAGGCAAATGAATAATGGTAGTAGTGTTTTCCTCTCCACGAAACGGAACCGCACATCAGTAGTTCACTCAATAACAAAACACAAAGTGATTCAGTGTGAATAAATAACAGTGTTTCTCAATAGGATGATGGGGTGCTACTATTGCTTCACCACATCTACTACCAAAAGATGCGATTAACACAGGAAGTAATTCTTGTGTGTGTAAATCATAAGAAAGAGAGCATCATTCAGCACACCCTTAAACAGTTGGAATATCTTATAGGTATTAAACAAGTAAAAAGGTCGTAGTTCAAAAGTATCATGTAGAGTTCACTTGGTTGATGATTAGCTATTAACCAATATCCAAACAATTCAAATTCTTGAAAAGATGTTTCTTTATTCTTGTTGGTGTAACATCCAGCATGAAAGACTGTGACAATGCCAACACGTGTTTCGTCTCCCCTTAGACACTTTATCAAGGCAATTGGTAAAACAATCCTGGTCCAACCAGCATAATACACGTAGACCCAACTTGTCATTTCTGTGAGGCTCTAGAATCCAGGACATTGCAAACTAATGAGAATTGAGCAGTTCTTAGAATTTCATAAATAAAAAAATTGTATAAAAAAAGTCATATTTGGTAAAGTATTAGAATTTGGCAGTGAAAGGCAGTGTCAAGGCCGTGGTTTGCTCTGGTGCTGGCACATAGCCACATAGTGTGTGTCCTAGAAAACTAGCGCCATACAAACCAAAACTAAAAATATTATTTCTAGTACATGTTCTAGCTCCCAGAAATAGTGAAGGCATTAGAGAGTGCTTTCCTTTGGTAGTGCTGTGGGACATCACAATGGTGGACACTGACTACACGCACCCACATGGGATCCTTCTGAGTCCCTATTATGGGGAAGCATTCCCCTTACAAATAACGGTAAAGTGGCTTCCGCCGCACTGTCCATGTCTCTGCATAACCACCTGCTGGCATGCCTTTAGAGTCTCAAGAAATCTCCATGAGGATGTACCGTCTGGTACTGCTCCCTACCAAGAGGGTCCCTGGAGAGTTCACAAATAAATCCTCATCCCCTTTCAAAAGGTCCCATGGAAGCACTTCAACTGTGAGCTGCCACCATTTTGGTAATGGATACGAGGTGGATTTCTCGTGGGCAATGTGAGTGTGTACCTGCTTAAGTAATATTGGTGTAAATGCACATTGCGGTACCCACTCACTACCTATGACGCTATCTTCCCATATGACCCCAGTTACTATATCAGAAGCATTGCATTTGCACAATTCAATGTGTACACATTTTATGGTATAAAACTTTAAAAATGCATATCATTATATGACCTCATGACATAAATGGTATATGAAGCAGATCATTTATTTTCCACAGGAATCTTTTCTGGTGTTCGCAAAATAGTTAATTCATGATTTGTTTTTCATAGTTCCAATTCTATGACTATTAAGTAGTCCAGCAAAATGCTTTGATGCCACATTTTTGTAGTTTTCAGGGTTATTGCTGACTTGCTTTCACACATTTATTCTAAAGAGTACAATAAAGAAGCATTCACAAAGACAATACGTCTGGCCTTTTTATTTCTTAACATGGTTTATTATTGATTGGTGGGATTGTGTGAGTGGTTATATCAATGGAAAACGCAAGACTGAGTCAACAGATGGATGAATTAATGAATGTATGTATGGATAAACAGATAAATGAGTGACTACACAAAATAGTAATTGCAGCAGACAGTAATATGTTGTCCTTGTATGTAGGCAGTAATGTGCATTAGTAGCTCCTGGCGGTAATAGGTTTCTGATGGCCCACACAGCGATGCGGATCAAGGATCACGGATAGTATAATCAATCTCTGAAGGCATCAATGTAGACAGGCAGTAATGTGCATTAGCTTCTGACAGCGATGAGCATTGATGGCTCTGCCAAGTAATGAGCATCAGACAGTAATGGGTGTAATCAATGTCCCTCAAGCCCTTTCTCTGCCCATCTGTCTGTCATGCCAGTTGCCATCCATTGTCAGTGACTATTGCCTAAGCTCACAGTACTCAACAATGAACAGTCACCAGGTCAGAATGGCATTCCACAGTTCTGCTAAGACAGCCTGCCAATGTTCTCTACACTATGCTGGCTCCCGTTGTTGGAGAAACTGAAATAACCTTTCCTGCAATGAGGAGCTGTGAGGAACCTCCAGTCACCAGAGGAGCAAGACCGTGTGTTAAGAAGATTGGGCACCAGCAAGTGCAACCCGTCTGGTCTGCATGCAGTGAACTTACCCAGACCAGCCACTCCTGCTCCGAAGTCCACAGATGGGGTTCGCCCAGGAACTTCGGACCCTCCGCGTGTGTGGGTGTGAGTAAGACTTAATTTGTGCCAGTCAGCCCCGGGGTAACTTGCTGGGTAGAATAGCATATCAGCGCTGGAATACTTTTGAATTTGGAACTAAGGGCCTGATTATGAATGTGCAGATGGGATAATCCATCACAAACCTGAAGGATCTCCCGTCCGCCGTACTACAAGTTCCATAGGATATAATGGAATTACAATTTGGTGGACGGGATATCCGTCACGTTTGTGACGGAGTAATCCTATCCCCACAACTCATAATCAGGCCCAGAGTCAGAGTGGACTCTTGAGACTTGAACTACTAATGGGGCATACCCTGGAAATTGCCAATAGTGAAACCACTATTGCTAGAGCGAGGAAGAAGTGGGACAGGGAACCACCAAGGAAACACTAGATCCCCAACCTCAGGGTAATTGTGTAGTTGTCAATGTCGCATTTTACCTTTGTGTTGGTAGCGCTAGAAATAAAGTATTTGCTTTTTTAATAAAAGTGAGCATTTGGCTGGACAATAATTTATTGCTGCTGCTGCTGAGCATATTGAGTTGTGAGCCTGTGTTCACTCTCCTATATCCACACCTTCCTCCCAAATGGAGCTTTGGACCACTCAACCATGTTGCTACTGAGAGTCAAGTGCAAAAGGTGTACTTGGCTGAGGTTGCTCTGAATCCAAAGTAGGTTGGGCCCCGGGACATCTGAAGTAAAAGGCTTTAACCCTCATGGCTGGGAACATTAAACTCTGAAACCCATGAAAGTGGTTCTGACAATTAGCAGTGGTAGTAGTAGAAGTAGCAGCAGTAGATAAAGTACTAGCAGCAGAAGTGGTGGTTTTGGTGTTAATAGTAGTTGCATAGTAATAGTAGTGGTCATGGTAGTACCAGCAGTACTAATAAGAGTTGTGGTGGTCATAGTAAAAGTAGCAGCAGTAGTAGTAGTACTTGTAGTACTAACAGCACAGCAATAGTGGTGGTCATGGTCAATTTTGTGATACCCTGGCCTTTACTTTTAAAGACAAGGTAGATCAAATATTTAATACATTCGACAACTCAAAATCTAAGGATACAATCGAGCTAGAACAGCAGAAAGGTCTTGGCTACCCCCCGCTTTTGGAAATTACATCCACCTCTCGTAATCAAGTAGCCGCTCTCCTAAAAGGAGCTTAATCAGGATCAACTGACAACCCATGCCCTGTTGGGATTCTGAAACTTGCTCCACCTACTTATCATCCATTTTTAATCTTATGTTTTTGCAAGGGGTGTTTCCCACCATGTGGAAACAAGCCTCTATTCTCCATCTAATAAAAAAGCCCAATTTTGATATTAATGACCCCAACAAGTATCGTCCCATCTTTAGGCTTCCTCTTCCAGCGAAAATTGCTGAAAGGATTATTAACTCAGAATTGTCAAAATGTATCCTTGACAACCATCAGTTAGACCCCAGCCAGTTTGGTTTTAGAGCAGATCACAACACAGAGACAGCACTAATCAAAACTACAGAAGATAACGGGGGTTCAGCTGCCCTCATTTTGCTGGATGTATCTGCTGCATTCAATACAGTGGACCATAAGCTTGTGGTCCACCGCTTGAATGCCATAGGAGTCAAAGATAAGGCCCTCTCTCTACTCTCGTCCTTCCTCTCAGAGAGGACACAAACTCTGACCTTGGACCAATATGAGTCTCTACCTAGTACTCTGCCGTGCGGGGTTCCACAGGGCTCTTCCCTGAGCCCAACCCTGTTTAACATATATGTCTCAGAACTAGCATCCCTAATCAAAAGCTTCAACTTGAACCCCACCTCCTATGCTGATGACATTCAGTTAGTAGTAACAGCAGTTGATAAAGATTCTTCAGGTCCATCAAGACTCCATGACTGCATGGGTGCCATCAATTCATTGATGAGTAAGCATTGTTTAAAACTTAACTCTGGTAAAACCGAGGTGATCCTGTTCGGAAACCTCCTCCCTGCATGGCCCCCAGCTTGGTGGCCCGACAGTCTAGGTCCTCCACCCTTACCTGTGACAAAAGCCAAAAATCTGGGCTTCATTATTGATGATAAGCTCAAATTTGGAGCACAAGTATCCAAGGTAGTTTCGTCCTCCTTTCATACCCTGAGGATGATAAGGAAAATCCTCCCTTTCATTCCCTGCAAGACCAGGAAAATCGTGATTACAGCATTAGTCCTCTGAAAATTGGACTACTGCAATGGACTGTATATGAATCTACAGGGAAAATTGATTAGAAGGCTCCAATTGGCCCAAAATGCAGCACCCAGAATGATTTTGAATCTCCCTAAATTCCTTTCGATAACCTCAGGAATTCGAGAGCTACACTGGCTCCCAGTTCCCAAGCGAACTAATTTGAAGGCCCTTTGTGTGGCTCACAAGGCCCTACATCAGACAGGACCTGAATTCTTATGGGGCCATCTGAAGTGGTACACTCCTAACCGACATCTGCGCTCGGCCACTGGCAGAACTATCGCCACTGCCAGATTTGAGAAAGTAAACTGGGGAGGAAGGAGTTTTGTCACCAGCACTGCCAGGCTTTGGAACACTCTCCTTCCACATTTTATAGCCATTTTTCCCCTGCTATCCTTCAGGAAGGAGTTTAAAACATGGCTCTTTAGCAACTAATTGCTCCAATCTCAGCATGCTCAGGCTCAGCAAGCGCCAAGACACCCACGGGTATACGTGCGCTATATAAATTGTTTTAACATAACATAGTGTTAGTAGTCGTTGAAATAGTGGTAGTATTAGTATCATAATCACTTTATTATAAGCCAG
Organism: Calotriton arnoldi; assembly: GCA_963921515.1. NCBI lineage: Eukaryota > Metazoa > Chordata > Amphibia > Caudata > Salamandridae > Calotriton > Calotriton arnoldi. The sequence continues at coordinate 617,895 of CAWUFW010002309.1, forward strand.
GCAGACAATTAAAACGGTCTCCATGCCATATATAACAATTGTTATTATTTGATTATTATCTTATTTTAATGTGTTTTTCATTTCCTCATAAAGTGCCTGAATTGACAATGGTTTTCATACCTTGTTTTATTGTTGTAATGTCTGATATCTGTCTTGAAAGTTTCTGCTAAGACTTAAAACAGAATACTGTAGTTTATTCTTCAACACAATCTAGAACATTGCAACATAAAGGTGAAAAAGCACAAAGATAAAACACAGCACTATGAGACATCAGAAAGGGTCTTAAATAGGACACTGATTGAAGAAGATGTAAAAGGTCAGGAGACAGTAGCACTAGGTCTATTAGTTCTGAGTGACCGAATTAAACACCAGAGAAGGAAGCCACAGGAGAGGAATATCAGCGGTGATACGCATCACAACCACTTCCTACCTACAAGTCAATTATGATAATCAAGGAATGCTGTATGACAAATTAAGTGTATTTACCAATTTCAAAATCCTTAGGCAAAGATGTCCATGCCGCATGTGCTTGAAAATCTTTAGTACTTCACTGCATGAATGGGGGAAATAGTCCAGAGCCTTATTAACAAAGAGTTGAGCACCAATGATTTTATCTTCCTCCCTTGCATTAAAGATTTTTTTTGAGCAATGCTAAGTATCGCACTGTTCTACAAAGACAACCCTGCTCTATCTTGTGTGGGATTTGAAATAGAGGTACACTCTGCAGTTCAAATTTCAACTCAAAGACAAACGTCCAATGGTAAGTCATTTAAATTGTGTAATTGGTTGGCAATTGCAGATCTTACAGTTAGGAATATCATGTGATATTATGCCCGTCTATTGTTTGTGCCTGATCTAGTTTGACGCTAAGATTTCATACAAATCACGCATCACTATAGTAGAATGGATTTTGAATGAAAACCTATCCATGCATGCGCTGTTTCTGCTCAACTACACACACTTTTGAATAGATTGTCTAGGAGTTGGTATTCCACAAAGTAAATCCAATGTGTGCTATGCTAACTTTCAGTGCAAAATATATTTTGCACCAGAAAGTAGATTCTTTTCACACTGATGTGCCCGCCTTGCATGTGCAAACATATAGTACATCTGGACCTTGATCTTTTGAAGTATGGCCAACCTCATGTCAAACTCTTGTCATAGCAACTCTCTGTAAATGGTAATAAATCATACCTCTTGCAATGATAGCAGGCTGTTCTGCTAATGTGAAGCCTCTTAATCAGAAAAGCCTATGGAGTTTAACTGGCTCAGTAAAACAGACCCAGAAACTCTTCTATTTTTTTATTATAATTATTGAATTCTTAAATGTACAAAAAAATATAATTCACTCTTTTAAACATGTGATACATAAATTCATCTATTTATCCGCGCGAGACAATACATGTCAGCATTATTTATTAGGCTCTCATTACAGTGACTCCTTTACCAGCCCTGTCAGAATTATACATTTTATGGGAACACCACATCTTTGTGGCATTCAGCCCAGAGATTTCGCCCACTGAATGCAAGTGTAGTCTTCGGGTGGAATACCATAGTAAAAGGTGAAAGTTAGCATAGTAAATCCAACTTTTGCATGTTATTCATAAACACATAATTCCTATTATAATTCTGCCAATGGTAATACCGAGACCCCTTGTAATCTGAATACCCTGATGGAGAATTAAGGATAATTATGATCTGCCATTCGTAATATGGGTCTTAGTCTTGTGAGCAGGCGCGGCCCGTGGTAGGAGTGCCGGTCGGGCGGTGGGGGCCTTAATCCGTAGTTTACTACCCCCCACCCTGCCCCTCCCCCGCCCCACGTCACCGCCCGACCGGCACTCCTACCACGGGCCGTGCCTGCTTGTGAGGGTGCTGTTAGTAAAGTAGTATAGCATTTCATAAGCAGCTTTTTCCTCATTTATAGCTGCTCATACATTTTCACAGTATAGCTACCAACAGCTTTTAACATGATGGTGTTTATGACTGATTCCTCAGTTGGTATATTTTTAATTTATTATCTCTCTGGATGAACACAATGTTCTGCAGAGCAGGTTAAAAGAACGTTTTGTGAATTTTGCAGTTGTTTTGAACTGGACTGAAATACCATACACAATTTGTGTAACTAATCAATGGTTTATGACCGTTATTTTTAACACAAACCATTGATACATTCCATTGGAACTCACAAATAGGAGGGTGACACTCTTTTTATGCCCCCTCCTCTTTGCAATTAAGAAAGTGTTACAAAACTCCTACAACATGTCTGAAATACTTTTCTGACTCATAAAAGGGATTTTATGTTTTTTAGAAAGTAACCTCCAGAAATTACATTTTGTTTTTATAGACTTTGTCAACTTATTCCAATAGAAAACAGGACACATTATCTTTCAGGTACAGAAGAGAAGTTCTTGAGGAGTTGGAGTCCAGTGCTAAAATATGTGATTAAAACCCTCATGTTTTTACCCAGGTGTGCTGGAGTACATTACAGCTCTTTGTTTAATCTGTGTTAATTTTCGAGGATTGTTTTCCTCACTCGGAGAGTTGAACACTCCCTCAAATTTTGTATGTATATCTGGGTCATTTCTCACTTGTGGTGCTCTACACCTGGTTGGGGGATGGTGGGTGGCTGGGAACCTTTCCATATATATTTTGAGTATTATGTACCAAAGAACAAATAATAACACTAATATTAATGTTTTTTCTGCAAAACATGTTTGGAACATCCACGATATTACATGTATGTGGGTGTTCGCAAATATTTGCATCATTGTTTCCACTCTGAAAACACTTGCAAAGTGTTTCCTAAAAAGTTTAAAGTGACTTTATAGGGCAGGAATGGAAACAGACAGCGCCAAAAATCACACAGCTCCACTGAAAACACTTTCTTGACAGAGATACAATGTATATTTCGAGCATGCTTAAGCAGAGAATTGTCTGCCGACTGGACAATCTGCTTGAGTATAGAAAGGAGTTACCACTGAAATCCATGGCTCTTTATTGGAGCATTCACTGGTAATTTAAGACTCGTCTAAAAGTTGAATCTTCTTCATGCACAGGAGGAAACCTACAGGAGTAGATTTTCATTTTTTAACGGGGCTAGTGATTTGGACACTTTTGTTTAGGAGCATAATGTTTTTGATTTGCAGCTATTTTTCTTTAGGCATTCACACAAGTTAGTAGAAGGCAGATAGCCATTACTCAGGCAAAGTCAATATGTATTTACATCTTTTATTGATTCATATTTCTCTTTCAAATAAGGTCGGCCTCATAGTGCATATATTGTCAGTATCAGATATGTATGATCTTTGCTATCTCTATTTTGTGTTAAAGGATTTAATTTACTAGAAAAGCATTTGTATCACTACAGTTATGATTTGGCAAAAGTTCTGTCTGTCTCAGTGTGTATAATTGTACAGAGAAATGAAAAATTCAGGAAAACATAGGGGTACGTGCACTAAACAATATTGTAAATGTATGTGTTTGCCAAATTTCTGATTATTTACTAGGTTGATCGAAACTCTATGGGCAATACCCCAAACTCCAGTGTTTGAAGAGACCTGGTATAAGAGTTTCTCAGTGATACTACTATATAATAAAACTCATTTTGCGCAATTTAGCACTGAATCCCATATTTAGGATAGAAAGAAGTCAAAGGACAAGTTCAGTTGAAGGGTGACCGAAGTTGGGATGTAACATAGCCAACTGTGGGGATAAGTAGCATATCCTGTTTAGTACTCAAACAGGAAGAAGGTAGCACTGGAATCAACATTTTCAGGGAGTTGTGTTCCAGATAGTGTTTCTATGCCCAATTCTCAAATATTTTGTACAAACAATTTTGTTTTATATTGTTATTCTATGGCTTGCAAACAAAACATCAATATTTTGTAACAAGTAGATGGGTCCCTATCTCTGTGAAAACAAAATAAATGTCCTTGATAAATATTGCTGCCCAAACCCTGTCAGTGACAGTGTAATCCCTATAATCCTCATTAACATTTGGGAGCTGATTCACAAAAGCACTAATGAGTATGGCAAGTAGCACTACAGGAGTACTGTTTTACCAATTCATAAAAGTCTTTGTGAATCGGCACTGAAACAGCAACTCCCTATTAGTAAAAGTACAAAGAGTGCAGAGTCTTTTCTATTTGTACTAATTGTATATGAATTGTCAAAACATATTCTCACTTTGTTTTTGTGTTGATGGTTTTGGGGCCAATACACAACGGCATTTAAGAGTGTGTAAAGGAGTACTACTTTACCTACTCCAAAATGCCATTGTCAATAAGCCTTAAAAATTGGGAGAATACTTTGACCATCCAAAGTTGCAAGTGTTGTAAATAAAAGGTGCAACTATTATCTTATTTTATAAACTGCAACAATAGTAATGATAATAGTAGTAATAACAATAATATACATTAACTGTACAAATATTTTTACAATTTTTTTAATGTGTGATAACTTTTTAATTTTCCCTAAGCTTTTCCACATGGGAAATCTCAGCCTCGGTGGTGGAGACCTCCCTATGGTAAAGTTTAGGGAAAAGTAAAAACATTTATTAAAAAATTTGTAAAAATATTTTAATCTTCAATATTAATGTAAATTAAAAGTAGAACAAAATAAATGATGCTACAGCATTATTAATGTAAATTAAATTTAAAATGCATTTTTAATATATAAAAACAATTGTTTTCTAAAGTTTAAATTAAAACAATTACCCACCTAAATTTGAAAAACATTATTATGTATTAATAAGTTTTAAAAGTAATGTACCACTTTTCTGGACCCAAAACTGAGCAAGAATTTGGTGGCTCTCTGCAAGGATGAAAGAGAATAATTTTTCCAACTTGGGGTGTAAAGTCAGTAAAACAGATTAGTGAATTTACCATTGAGGTTAGGCAAGTGCTTCTGCCATGTTAGGTCTAATAAAAGGATTCAATTATTTAAACCCGAGCTGGTAGCTGTGGCATGAGCAGACAGGCTTAACTGAAAGAAAATGTATAAAGAATTAGGAAGTAACTAATCAGTTCAAAAGTCAAAAACAGAACACAATAAAAATCCCACTCCAGTTTATAAGGCGTGAGAAACATTTAGTAAGCAAAATGACACCAAAGTAATGAAAATGCAGTAAGGGGAATTGCAAATATGATTTTTAAAGATTTTCATAAAAATAGCATCAAGAAAAATAAAGTGCCCAATATTAGTCAATAGTGGCAGTAGCCTGGGAACAAGGTGCAATTTTAGGCTGATTGCAATGGAGCCTGGGTTGCGAAGACCAAGTGGATTGGTGCCAGGGAAAGTCTAGAAGTGAAAAACTGAAAAAGGTTTCTAAGTTCCAATGCAGAAAGGGACATATAAGGCCCCAGGACCTCAGGGGAGGCACTTAGATGCTCACAGGGTGTCAGGCAGAGGGTAACAGCAGGGTGAAGTCCAGATGCTACTGGTCAGCTAGGCACATCAGGGAATAGCCTTCTTGCAGTTTGTTGTGTTTTTGTAGCCACACAGGAAGTCAGCCAACTGACCCTTGTAGTCCACATATTTGTCCTGGGTACAAGTGGGAGCAGGTCCACCCCTTAAGGTCTCTTCCCAGTTGCACTCTGTCATCTGTTCTAACACAGATACAAAAAGTGTTCTGAGGAGGTTCCTTGGGATGCCACATGTATGCCTGGCACTAGATAGTGGGTGGAGGTGACTCCTGAGCACACCCTAACCAATGGGATAAAGTTTCCCGGGAGTAGCCCTGTCCATATTTTCAGCAGTTCCTGCTTTACCTGCTGCAAATAATCCCACAGAACCGTTCTCAAAATCCGAGATGGGAAACCCCTTCCCCTTGTGCATAGCCTTTGTTCCCACCCAGAGGTGTGGCCAGGGTAATGAGCAGTCCCCTCCTTCCTCAAAGCCAGTTCTGGGGGTAGTTTTCCTCTCACTGGGTTTAGTGCCAGTCTATGGGGACAAAGGCAGGGCCCTTTCAGGTGTCATCTAACATTTACTTGTGACAGTGCAGGCCCATTTGTAGTTAATTAAGCTACTGGGCCGACACCAACTGGTCTTCCTCTCATAAAAAGAAAACACCTCTCTACTCCCAGGGCCATTGTCCCTGCCCTGGGAGCAGTTTTCACACCTCAACCAGGCCATGTATAGGCTGGGAAGTTGCTGGAGAGTGAATGCAAATTAGCCTCCAGCAGCTTCAGGCAGGGTAAGATAACTTTCTATAAAGTATATATCCCATATATATAATAAAAATCCAACTTCACAATCAGATTGGTATTTTATTAAATATAAAATAAGACTCTGAATAGATTCTATATCCGGTACAGGTTGATGGTTAAAGATTAAGGTGTAGAATTTATTATTTGAATTTTTATATGTGCCAGTGACGGACTGACATGTGACAATTGTTCATTTGGGCCTAGTAGCTAAGGGATCATGCTATTTCTAATGTTACACATATTTCATTCTTAAGTAAACTAACTTGTGGGCAGTATGGTATACTTAGGAGTAGCTTATTAATATGTAAAATAAGATTTCAAGCCTGCCAAAAAGGTGATATTGACATGTCTGCTGCTGTCAGGTTACACGGGGTAGGGCTGAAGCCATGTAGATGGCACACAAAGTGCTGCAGTCCACAGTTAACATTTAACTTTCCATGCCATGGGAGTAGCTTTTACACCATATACTATGGCATTACAGGTGAATAAAATATGCCAATCAGGGATTCGTCATGTTTTACATCTTTTAAGGGTCAGACACATACACAAGGCACTGGACATCAGTGCCCCAATTTGCAGTCTTAAATCCTGCAAATAAATTCAGCAAAAATGGGGGTGATCATGCAAAAAGGGGCATTTTCCCAGAAGGCCCTTAATTTGGTAATGCATGATCAGGCTCAAGAGCCCTTTGAACTACTTCAGGTGATATCATTAACCAATTAATATTACACCTCATTTTGATATGCTGACTGTAGTTGAAGAGAATTGAGTGTCCCAAAGGGAGTGCTACCCCTGTCACACACACCAACTTTATGAGCAATCTAATAGCACTGTATGATTAAGTGTGGCACAAAAAGCCAGCATTCCAGATAGTATAATAGTTTTAGGTAGGGCAGAATCGAAAGAAAGGAACAAATCTTCTCCAAAGCCAGTCAACATGGAGTTTGTGCCTCTGGTTGGTCTAAAGACAGCGTGACAATCATAAAGGATTAGCTCTGCTTAAATGACATTTTGAAATTTGCAGAAAGCAAGGTCAGAGGTAATGTAGGTGGCCCTGGACAATTACACACACAATTGATTAAGGTTTTAGAGGTTTTTGCTTGTGTGTTTCTTTTGGGGCAGTCTCTCTTTCTTAGGTTTCTCCCTCCCGCACTTCTTCACTGGTCACCTGGCCTTCCTCGCTGGTCTTCTGAGTTTCTTTTCCAATGCACTGGCCTCTTTCTCAAACCCAGGACCCAAGAAGGTAGGTTCCCTCAGAGTAAAACCATATAAAGATATCAGTAATTGTAGAATAAATCTTGTGGTCAGTCATACACCCACCACCTTCGGCATACAGGGTGTTTCCCACTCTCACTATGGGTGCTACCCTCTCACTAATGCACCTATGTTCTCTAGGGGTGGATACCTTTCTGCACACCACCACCTCTGTAAGTACAAATAATGTACAAATGTCACTTGCCTGTATTTACGACCTCCTCCAGGGTCGTGATGGTAGGAACCTTAGTGTTCTCCTTCCCTTCCCTGTTGCCGAGTTCAAGAGTGAGTGGCTGGGTCTCATGATGTTCTCTATGTCTCTTGATACTGCTCTCCCCCTCAGTGGTCTCGCTGGGCCCCCCTCTGGTGTTTTTAGCAGGTGGCGTTGCCTCCTCAGGTGACCCACTCTCTCTCTCTCCTTCGATGCGGTTTCAGCCTGTGTTCCACCATCTCCAATCCTGTGCCCCGCTTAGCTGCCTCCACTCCTCACTCCATCACTTTTCTCTTCGCCTTCTCTCTGTGCGCCTTCCATTTTTCCCTGTCCATTTTTCTGGTTGGCTCTACATGAAATCCTGCCATCATCTCCGGTCACAGCCACTTTAGAGTTGTTGGTTTGCATGTCCTCTGGTTCAATGGTGGCCATGTTGGAATTCTAGGTCAGGCCATCCAATCGATCACACTGCCTTCCCCCTAAAAATGTTGTTGGGGCCATTCATTGGAAGGATTTTGAGAGACGAAGTCCATGTTTGCCTGAAGTATCCCGGGTAAGTGAAATGCCTGAAATGAAAAAGCCTTGAAGTCCAGGAACTACCTCAGAATTTTAGGGCTGGTATCTTTAGTGGGTTAACACAATAAGGATTGATTAACACAATAAGGAGCATCCTAGCAAATAATATTGCCGTGCTTCCATAGCTCATTTAATGGCAAGGCACTCTTTTTCAATTGTGAATAGTGAGTTTCTCTTGGGAAAAGTTTGCTGCTGAGATATAATCAGGCGCAGCCCGTGGTAGGAGTGCCGGTCGGGCGGTGACGTGGTGCGGGGGAGGGGCATGGTGGGGGGTAGTAAACTACGGATTAAGGCCGAATACAGGTAAGTGAACATTTAAATAAATAAAACTTATTTCGTTGCGCGCGATGCAGCGCTCACAACGAAATTCGTTTTATTTATTTAAATGTTCACTTACCTGTATTCAGCCTTAATCCATAATTCACTACCCCCCACCCTGCCCCTCCCCCGCCCCACGTCACCGCCCGACCGGCACTCCTACCACGGGCCGCGCCTGGATATAATATGGGTCAAAGGCCCCCCCGTTTATCTGGTTGTGATAACACTGCTCCTAGTCCATGACCAGAAGCATCAGTTTGTAGTACAAAGGCTTTTTGGAAGTTAGGGCAACTGAGAACAGGAGCACTGCACAAGGTGTGCTTCAGGAGATGGAAGCTATGCTTTTGGGCGTTCGACCACTGTATTATCTTTGAAGGGAATTTGTTTTTTAACAGGTGGACTAGCAATTTCGAAAATTGTGGTATGAATCATCGATAGTACCCCACAAGTCCTAGAAAGGATCGAATTTCTCTCCTTGTGGTGGGTCTGGGAATTTGTTTTATAGCCTCCACCTTGTCAATTTGAGGTCGATTGGTTCCTGAATGGATGGATGAAGAAGCCCAAATACTGAATGTGGTCAGTAGCTAGAGTGGTTTTCTTTGGGTTAATGGACGAGAGGATATGGCCTAATGGCTTGCATGGTCAACCTCCGAAGCTGGGACACCGGGTTCGAGTCTCTGCAGGGATGACCAACATCCTGTGATTTTGGGCAAATCAGTTAATCTCCCGTGCCTAACAAAATGAATGTGTCCATCTATAACACAACTGGTGATCATGTAAAGCGCTATGATACTTTTGGGTCTAGTGCGTGCTATATAAAACTAAGAAAAAAAAATGGTGAGACCAGTGTGATGTACATGTCCCCAAAATGTGGTCTTGATGTTATAGGTAAGTTTCTAATGTAGGGCTTAAAATGACAATAGCATTCAGATATGCAGCTGCATGATCTTGGTGGGCTCTCAGCAGGATGTCCATGAGCCTTTGGAACATAGCAGGGGCTCCGTGAAGGCCAAAGAGTGGAACCTTAAAATGATAGAGTCCCGAGAAAGTTGAGAAAGCCGTTTTCTCACGGCCCTCTAGTGCCAGAGGGATTTGCCAGTACCCTTTTGTCGAGTCAATCGTGGACAGCATTCTTGCCAATTCCAACCTCTCTGTTAGCTCATCGACATGGGGCATGGGCTATGGTTCGAATCTAGGGATACTATTCAGCTGTCAGAAATCGATACGGAATTTGAGTCTCCTGTCTCCCTTTGGTATAACCTAATTCCATGAGTTCTGCTGCCAGTGTCCATTGTGGGCATTGACAGGCTATTTGTCCCCATTCTGCACAGTGAAAGCACTATGAGCCCTGTGACTGCCCATTTCCATCTTGGGGTTGTTTATGAACTATACTAGTAGTGGAAGGTAGTTAGGGTTTGCCTCCCCAAAGAGGTACTTCCGGTGTTGTGTTAGTGGGTTGGGACACATGTGATGGGAAATCTAGGGAGCGGTGATCTGCGCAAGCCAATTTATCCGCTGTGGTAACTGTAAGGTTGGGATGCAGCCGAATCCATGTTTGAGTGCACAATGGTAGGGCATCAAGAAATTGTTCCATGTAAATCTTCTCAGTAATGTCATCCACACTAGAGGTATGTGGTAGAAGCCACCAATTTTCCAGGACCCGTATTCTATAGCAAAAGGCTCAAGGGTTATCTGGGTACTCCATTTCTCCATCCGGAATCGAGTCGTGTAGTACTCTGTGTCACACCCTAACTTTTGCAGAATACCCTTCTTGGCGCCACCTGTATCAACATTAGAAATAGCGATTAACTAATTGTAATTTTCTGTGAATCGCAATTAGGTAATTGCTATTCCTAATGAATGAAAATCCAAGAGCTTCATTTAGCGAGTCATAGGGGGTCGCAAATCGACCTACCTCCTGAATACTAATGAGGTACGTCGCTATATGTGACTCATTAGGAATCGCTAAAATCACGGGGATGGTGGCCTGCTGGGGTCAGAAGACCACTATGTCCGTGATAGCTTTTAAGTAAAGCAATATTTTTTGTTAAATGCAGCCCATTTTCCTTAAAGAAAAACAGGTTGCGTTTAAAAAACAAAAATGAAAAGTTTTCTTTTCATTTTTTTAGACCAGACCTGAAAAAACGGCTTTGCTACCATTGTCAAAGGGTAAGGGGTCCCTTTTACCCCTTCCATTTGTGAATGGGTTATCACCTACTTGAAGTAATTGGTAAAATGCGAATGTTTGCGACCGCATTTCGGTGACAAAACATTCATCCATGCCACTGCGATTCGGTATTAGGAACGGATGCCCAAACTCACCCCTTCCTAATTCTGATTCGCAAACCCATTTTGCAAATCGGTAACAAGTTACCGAATAGCAAAATAGAGGTTGGTACATTGCAAAAGCTTTTTTGCATTCACAAACAGACCAATTCTGCGAATCGGTCAGTTTCCGAACGCAAAATAGCGTCATTCATGTGGTCCTTTAGGTCTGCATATGCAGTTGTTCCTGCAGGATTTGCAGCTTGATATGCTGCCTGCAATTCCCCAGAAAACAATGGCACTATATATTGTCCCCACCGTTCCTGTGGCCATGCTGAAGTGGAAGTTACTCTTTTGAAGTTAACAAAGAGACAGTCTGGGTCATCCCCTTCTTGATATTTCTGTAAAACTGTCCCCTGGACATTTGGATGTACCAGATCACTGATAATGACATCATTTAGCCTCATGCTGGTGGTGTCTTGGGCCTGTTGATTGGTAGTTAACAAAGTGGCTTGATCTTTCAGAGCAGTCTAGAAGGTCTCACAATCTTGTTGTTGGCATGCAGGGAGTTGCCCACTCTCACAACAGGTTCTCCCCTCTCACTAATGCACCTATGTTCTATAGGGGTGGATACCTTTCCCCCAAACCACCACCTCCATAAGCCCAAATAATGCATACATGCCACTTGTCTGTAGCCACCACCCTCCTCCAGGGTCGTAGTAGTGGGAACATCAGTGTCCTCTTCCCTTTCCCCTTACCGGCCATCGGGTTCAAGAGTGATTGGCTGGGTCTCCCCCTCAGTGGTCTTGCCGGGCCCTCCTTCGGTGTTCTTAGAGGGTGGTGCTGCCTCTCGGGATGACCCTTTCTCTCTCTTGTTCAGTGCAATCTCTGGCTGTATTCTGCCGACCCCACTCCTGTGCTCTTCTTTGCTGCCTCCACTCCTCACTCCATCAATTTACTCCATTTCTCCCCGTCCACTTTTCTGGTTGGCTTTACATGACGTCCAGCTGTCATCTCTGGTCACGGCAACGAGAGCGTTGCAGCTTCGCATGTCCTTGGGATCAATGGTGGCCATATTGGAATTTTCAGCCGGGTCATCCAATTGATCACAGGTAGGTTAGCCTACTCTTTGGGATTTGCTAATGGTTTCTAAGTGACAGGTGTTACAATTGCATGTTTTAAGGATTTTGAAAAATGTTGCTGCTATGAAGGGTGGAGCTGGTCAAAGATGTCTAGAGCAAGGATGTCAGAGTGGTTCTTTGAGAAAGCAGCAGAAGATGGTTCAGCAGGGGCTGCAGCATAGAGTTCTCTAATTTAGAATATGTTTTTGAGGGTGATCCAGAATTTACTGTTTGAAAGAAATGAAGAGAGAATTCCAGCTAATATAAAGGCAGGATGGAGCTAGGGGAAAGAGGAGCTACAAAAACATGGGAGACATATATATTTACAAATATTCATCATAATATGCTTGACAAGCAGTTAGTGAGTGGTTGGTCTGCTACCAACATCTTGAAATGTCTCTAACGGATACTTCTAACTCTCCCCTTCAATGGCTTACCCAACTACAGAGGATGAATCAGAATGGACAGCCTAACTAGCGATAAATCAGAATATAAAATGTTGTAAGCTTTAGTCAAATCACAGAATATGTAAACTTAAAAATTGTAGGTGGAACCTGGAAGTCTATTCCCATATTTGAAAATGAACCATGAGATTGCTGAATCTGACTTAATTAGGATCATTCAGAATAGAAGAACATATTAAAGCATCTGGTATAACAACACCAATTCCAGTTTTGGTCAAGAAAAGCAATAGCCAATCTTTAAAGACAAATGCAGTTTTGTCATCCCGGTTCCAATGGCCACTAGTGATTCACAGCCAATCTTTAAGCAAGTTATTTATAGGCCCACAGAAATATCTTTAGCAAATAATAGGAAATTGAGTCCAGAGCCACTCACTTCAAGTAGACCTCAAGGATGAAAATTCTATCTGAGAGAAACCCACGGTAAGGTCTTAGTCAGAATCCCCATATGGCATTCCCTGAAGCAAACATCAGGAAATGTCATATGTGATATTATGTAGGAGTCTTTCCTGATTCAGACTTGAGACATTGTCGCGTTTACCTCCGATTACATTTTTCTTCTGATATCTATTATTGTATACCTTTACCATGGAAGTGGTGTTCTTGGTTGATTATCTTACTCATCTCATACCTATGTCATTCAATTTAAAACCATAAATTAGGTATAGAAATGTCAATGTCTTATCTAAATTATCTGTTATGGTGTTATGGGAAACACAATCAGAGATATTTTTTACCATGTTTGACCTTGTGGCTATAAAACACATGCTGGTTATATTTTCCCATGTATTCTACTTTCTGTGGAACTGCTTTAATATTCACTTACACTATCTTACACATATTGCTGAAAATATACTTATTGCAATGTGGATAGATCAAAATTGTATCAAATTGGGTTTCACTTCGAATAATAATGGACTAAAACTCTACTCATATAGCGTTAGAGTTGACGGCTATCAAAATATATAAAACATTCACAACTTAATTGCATACTCAAACAATTCTGTGTACTTGTTCAACATACACCAGAGAGGGCTACAGAGTCTTGTGTGAGCACCTTAGAGCTGGAACTTCAAACTCCCATGTACCTTCTTCAATTTTTTAAAGTTTTAATTATTTGCAAACATTTTGCTCCATTGGGCGTAGATTGTCTATTATTAACTCCAGTAGAGTAATATTTTTGAAATATTGCTTAGGACGCTTTTTAGGCCGATATATATAGTTGTACTATGAAATTTATAAAGAGGATCAGCAACAAGAGGAAACAGTTATCTCTAAATTGTTATCACAAGCCAAAGTTACACCCCCTTTTTCTCCTCATATAGCAGGCACTTGAGTAGTTACAATCTAAGGCTACATCGTTCCCATTTATTTCCTGCATTGGGACAGTCACTGATTTTCATGGTGGAAACTGTGATCATGTTTTCAAAATTGTTTTTCCCAACCCAGTCTTTCACAGTGCAACTAGTCCCCATTCAAATTATGATGACGATTTATGCAATCTTCCTTTTTCATACTGCACACTGAAGTTGCTCTGTTGTTTATGATGTCCATGTTTTATGTATCTATTGATGCGTTAAATGCTATTGGGAAAAGAGTGTGTTTATACAAAAAAAACACTCAACTTATAAGGCACAGTCACTTCTTCAAAAGGTTTAGCTTCAATATCGTTATGAAGGTGAGTTAGTTGGTTTAGGAAGTTACAGTCAGATTGAGAATATCCCATGTGAAGTTCCATTTACTCCTGGTATAGTGTCCTCATATTTTCATCTGTTTGTACCTATGATGAAGTAAGATTACAGCATAGTCTAGTTGACCAGCTGTTGACATTTTCTGAGTCACAGCACAACGACTCAAAATGACCATGCAAAGTACATGTAATACCTATCTAAAGGTTATGCAGATCATTCAATCTCCCTATGAATGTGTTGTCATTTGCATATAGAACGACAAGTCCTCACCACATTAGTGCCTAATTTATGAACAAAAAACCTCTACATGCATGCATGGAGCTGAATGTAAAACACATCCAAAGAGAGCAAATTCGAGAAAAGGGAATGTAAATGTGTCTGTACATGTGTTAAAATATGCCCTGAGCACCATGACAGGAAACGTATGCTGCATGATGCACTGAATTGATTCCCACAACAGGTCTATTCCTTGCTGCTAGTAGTACATGGTGTATAGGATACTGAAGCAAACATGGGAGATGCAACAGAGGAAGCAATTTCCAGTAATTTTCCTAGTAAAATAAACAGGAACTGAGTGGGATAGTTGGTAATGCATAAGTTGTCTGTGAGAACTGAGACTGGGATATGAACCTGGCAATGTTTACTCTGAGAACAAATAAATTAGGTGTTGCAGAAACGGGATGGAGGCATGAAGGGCGGGGTCATAAGGGCAGCATCATGAGTAGTAGAGCCAATGACTGTGTTCATTTGCATCATTTTTTACAATGTCTTCCTCCAAGAAATATGGAAATAAAAAACAAATGTGTTCTGGTTTACTCAGTTTAAGATGTCGAATGTTCCTTTAAGTGGGTTAAAAAAGATGCAAGCCTCTAAAGCGGTGGTGCTTAAGAAGAGCTGGGCCTTCCTTCTCTTGGTCCTGGCCTTCTTCCTAGCCTCCTCGTCTTCTCCAGCTTCGGCTGGCCCATGTCTTCCTCCTCCTTGTTGGCCTTCTGGTACACTTGTGGCTGTTTGTCTTCCTCCTGGCCCTACTCCTCACCTCCATGTCATCCTAAACTTGATTCACACTCTCCTCCACAAATTGAAGTTAACTCCGAAAAAGACCTAGTGACGCTTGAAATGATACCATGTTATAGGACTAGAGGATGACACGACATTATAAACAGGAGTGCCATTCTAAAGCTGTCAAACGCTGTAGACAACATCAAACAACTACAAACTCATCACATTGAAGGAGTAGAGTTTAAACCCAACCCATCCATCGCTGGTAGCAAAATATCGGTTGTTAACTGGACCAATTCAAAGATAGCCACAGAAGTAAGGCAACACAGGGAGAGGTTCTCCAAATGGGGTATTGATCTAATAAGGCCACATTTAGAGCCCTACCCCCACCCCCCTTCTCCCACAGCAGAGTCAACCACAGAAGGGTGGCATACTCACTAGTGGGGTTTTACGGGGAGCAATTGACCCTACAGATCAATCAAGCCACATGTTGCAGAACCTAGGCATTCAGCAGATCGCTGTCCCAGGAGCTCCTACCTTTAGGCAGTTAATCTCCCTGTGAACATTACAGGGCCCCGCCCCAGGAAGCAAAAGGGACACATGAATGCAAAACCATGGGGAAAGCAGCATCGGCCACCGGCCCCTAACATTGTGCTCCTGGAACGTGAATGACCTCAGCAGCAAGGTGGGCAAGAATAATTTCACTACCTACCTCTAAAATGTTGACATCCTGCTTTTACAGGAAACTTGGGTGGAAAAGCCGACTCCAATCACAAGTTTCAAGGAATTCCACCTAGAAGCGTTAAAAACATCAAAGGCAGGTAGAGCCACAGGCGGCCTTTACACATACATTGGAACTCATCCTCAGTGGCACCAAGAGCAAATCGACCCTGGATTAACATGGGAACAATGTGTTAAACTCTCAACCCCGTCAACATTAACATCACACAGTGATTTTAGCTTTTTAATTAGTAACTTATATATTCACCCTGGTCAGAAGAGTAAAGAAAAAAAGACAGAATCATTAACAGCACTACTCAAATTCCTACAATACAGTTTCCCTCAAGCCTGATTCGTCCTGTCAGGGGATTTTAACATCCATTTATTGCAAACTAGCACTCATCCGTGCCAAAAGCTTTCAACTGGTGCCACTCAAACAATACCGCCAGTAATTTCAACCTATTCTAGAGCCAACCAACTCGGGAAATCGTGCATCACAGCCCTTAAGAACATCAGCCTTTTCACACTTAGCGGCCACCTTCCCCAAGATCAACCGACAGCTTTCACCATGATATCGAACAAAACCAACTCAATCCTGGACTACACATTCGTAGATATAGAGCTGTTCTCTATGATCACCCATTATAGTATAACAGCTAGAGTGGAGAGCAATCACCTACCCCAGCTGCCATGCCCACCCAGAGTCCCTTGAGCAAAAGACCTGCTCACGATACCCAGAGCCTATAATGTGAAGTGCCTCACTTGGAATGGAACCGTGGTAGAGTCAATCATGGACTTCATATCCACGTCTATAGCCCAACCGAGTCCCACATAATGGTCTTCACCGTTGCTATCCCGGGAGACTCTGACAGCGGCACCTACTGTTAACTTTTCATCAAATTCTACTCAACGTCCCAACACTACCAGGAAAGGGGCAACCTGGTTCACTACTTTAATCTTACTAAAAAAAAGGGAACTAACCAGGGAGGTTAGAAAACTCTGGAAATTAGACCCAAAGATTAGCCAAGCAAGCAGGAAGCAAACTGCAACTCTAATGCTACCTTACAGAAAGGCCATCTGGACAGCCAAAACACACACCAGACAAATGTATGGCTAAGGCTCCTTCACACGAGCAAAATAAAAAACAGCAATCAATTCTGGGCCGAAATCAACACACTCAAAAATGGCAGATTCTGCCATCACAACACCGGCATCTCAGAAGCTGACTGGAAAGCTTATATAACAGTGGCACACACAGGGCATTATGCAGAAAACACGATGATGATCGCCACACCAAATGGAAAAACTACTCTCTCAGAAATTCTGCAGTCAAAACTTCCAGAAGGCCTATGGCTGAATGATTTGCAAGTTCGGATCACCCTTAACAGACTGAGATCAGACGAGGCTCCTGGCCCGAATTGTTTCCAAACTCTTTGCTTACGCATGATCAACATTTCTGGGCCTCATATTTCACCCCACTGTTCAATCATGCCTTTATCATCAACTCTATCCCTGCATCCTGGAGAGGAAGTATTCTGCACCCCATCTTCAAATAAGGCTCACAGACCGATCCAGTGAAATACTGATTAATTGCTCTCATTGATGCTGGAGCCAAGCTCTTCACATCCTACCTATTAGTTGACCTGAAAGCTTGGGCCTCATCAGCAAACATCATACCGAAAAACGCAGACGGGCTTCAGGGCAGGCAAGAATATAATGACCAAACTCCTTACAGTCAGTATCCTCGTCGAAAAAGGCAAAAGTAAATGCTCAAAACTTTATGCTTGGTTTGTTGCTCTAAAAGCAGCATTCAACAGGGGACCGAGACACCGTCTCTTGGCAAAGATGTCCAGCTGGGGCGTGCCATCGAAACTGCTGGTGGCCGTGATCAATTTGTATTCAGACATCCGGGTACAATTTAAAATCAGAAATGGCGACAGAACTACCCGCAAGATTGCCACACAGCCTAAAGCAGGGGTGCGTACTTGCCGCCTGTTTATTCAACATCTATATGGTGGACCTACACACACGATTAATGGAAGCAGCAGCCGATCCCCCAAACTAGCGAATGAAAAAGTGCAATGTCTACAATATGCGGATTACATCATTTTACTTAGTCAGACCTGTATTGGCCTCCACAGCCTAATTGCCAACCTGGTTGAATACATCGAAATGCTGGGTTTGGAACTCAACTACAGCAACAAAAAAGTTAGCTATTTCTCAGCAAATCCCAGGGCCTACTACACCATGTTTAAGTGGAAAGCAGCCAGAAAAAACCTAGATCTGGCTAAATCTTACAAATACCTGGTAGTGGTAATGGATGCCAGACTATCATTCAAGGAGCATCTACTTCAAAGTAGAGCCCTGGCCAATAAGCTAAGATTTATTTTAACTTGCTGCAAAAAAGATTGGAAGCACACCACATTACTACTCACTTCAGGTCATTGGGGCAAAGTTCCTCCCTTCACTCACCTACGGCTCTGAACTACTAAAGGGGTGTGATACAACCACCCTAAACCAGCTGCAATCAGCTTTGTTTAAATGCATCTTTCGACTCCCACAACATATCTCACAAACACAGGTGAGACTGGAGTTTAGTTCATTTCACACAGCCCCCGGTCACGATGGTTGCAATCATCAAACTGTTCTTGAACCTTAGATCCGCACCATCAGATTCATTGGCTGCACTCTGCTGGTTGGAAATGGAGAACCAGCCCAAGCATAAAAATTCTTGGCCAACAGCCGTTCAGCAAGCATTAAGCAATCTAAATTTGTCCAAAACATGGGATTTAAATATAATCAACAAGGCAGTCAAACTTTATTCTTGGACACTTGATAAAGTAGAGACTGCCTGTAAGAGGGACGGATGGATAGCCCTTCTGTTCTCCACCATCTGGAGTCCACAACCATATCTCAAAATCACATTTCAGACCCCATTCAACACTCTCTCATTTTATTTCGCATGGGCACATTTCCATCAAAAGATCAGGTCCCAGTCTGGAAACAAACATGGCCAAACCCCCACTGCCACTTATGAGGCCTTTCACAAGAAAGTGTACTACATTACTTGTGCATTTGCCCGGCTGTTACCCACATCAGACAGAAACTGCTATGGCCTGAGGGCACTGCAGATTAAATCCTGCCACCAGTGATGGTGCTGCTAAATATGCACAATATCCAGCTTTCCAGCAGGGCTACAAATCTTCTACTGCAAGTTAAAAGGTTACTTCTACTGCAAACTGCGATCCTCTTCACAACATATTCCCTACTGAGGTGAGTTATTGTCTCTGAAAGCTACAACATCTAAATCTTGTGAGCGTTTATTTACATTTTTAAATCAGCAGACGAATGCAATTTGGGATATTAATTATATCCAGTTGTAAATGACTCCCAGAAATGCATTAGGCTTGCCATTCGGTTTCAAGTCTATCCAGGGTATTCTGATCACAAAAAGAACTTCCTGAACATCCTCCGCTTGAATTTGCAATGTGCATTAAAAAGTGTAGGATTGATTGATGCCTGGCAAGGTCAAACAGGAGCACAATACAAAGAACTAAATATTATTATATGTAAAAAAATCAGTTCATATTGGGTGATATGTAAATGGTTACTATTGGTTTAGTTAAACACAAACAAATCTATCTGACATTCTGACGGAGCTCATACAGACCTACTTATGTAACACAGATACTGAGATAAGGAAAATGTACGAAAAACTTTGAGATCACCATTTATTCTTTGGCAATTTGTGGAGCGACACGCTGAATGTATGTTAGTTCCCTTGATGTGATGGTGTTTTCCTCTAGCTGTGCTTGGCATGAGCTCCAACCGCTCTCGTTCATTTGCGCCCTCTCCAGATCTGCGCCATTTAATGTTATAGTGCTGTGTCCTGGTGTCACCATTTTACACCTGACCAGTGCGGAGAAGAATTGCTAGAACCGGCCCACTTCTGGATCCAGCAAAAGATTGCTGGACCCCACTCTACTCCAGTACTGGGTGCCACCTTTTTCAGTTATAGGGACAGATTTACAAGCTCTTGCGACACTTTTGTGCTGCAGTTGCAACACTTTTTATGACGCAGCGGTGGGGTAAACAATGCACCACGTTGCGGCCAATTTACAATGTCACACATCTAGGGAGATGCTTCACCTTGTAAAGCCCTGCACCACATTATACCTGCGTCAGGTATAATGTATGCAGGGTGGGTATTCCCATGCAGGAAAGCCTTGTAGAAGTGATGCAGTGAAATCTACAAGATTTCACTGCACCACTTCTAGGATGCCACTGCGCCAAAACCCTACGCCTGCTTCGAGCAGGCGTAAGGAGTGATGCAGTGTATTAGGAATAGGCCTCCCATGCATTGCTGGAGTTGCGTCGTGCTTGCAACACGACTCCAGCAATGCGTGACCTTTGCGCCGACAGATGCGTAAACATTTTTGCTGCATCTGTCAATCATTGAGCCATGGTACGCTACGCCGTATTGCAAATACGGCGCATCCACGGTGGCGCAAGGGTTTCGCACGCATGCGCAGGGAAACTGACGCATCTATACAGATGCGTCTGTTTCTTGTAAAGAAGCCCTGTAATGTTTTAACGTCTGATTGCTAAGCAGAGCTTTTCTGTCCTGCTTGTGCCAGGAGGAATTCACCTACAGCCTGGAAACAGGAAAATGGCTACAAAAATGGGACTATAGAATATTTTCTTGTTCCAGAACGACACACCAGTTCACATCCTTGTCTCTCAGGCTAAGTGATGTAAATACACAGAAGTCCTTTAAATGGCAATATAAATCCCATTAAACAATTACATCGAGCATTCTTCCAATATTCTATATGTAAATGCCTGTTTACATTCATGTATGTCATTCCCTGCTGAGGTTAGTTATTGTCTCTGAAAGCTACAACAGCTAAATCTTGTGAGCGTTTATTTACATTTTGAAATCAGCAGACGAATGCAATTTAGGATATTAATTGTATCCAGTTGTAAGTGCTTCCCAGAAATGCATTAGGTTTGCCATTCGGTTCCCAGTCCATCCAGGGTATTCTGATCACAAAAAGAACTTCCTGAACATCATCCACTTGAATTTGCAATGTGCATTAAAAAGTGTAAGGTTGATGATTGATGCATGGCAAGGTCAAACAGGAGCACAATAAAAAGTACTGTGCCTACAAATGAATGGAAAGACGCTTGTACTGTGCATCTCATTGTCTCCGTGTCCCATGGGATTCCTGCTGACAGAAAATAATCATGAAGTGAGATAGAAAGGCAACTTAAGGGAAGTGCAGGGAGAATGCAAACCAGACAACAGGTGGAAACAAGGGGGCAAGTCCAAAGCCTTGTGCATGCTGGCAGGTACTGAAGTAACGACTCTGATTCACTACAGATCATTTTCAGTGACAAACCTCCCCAGTGTTATTAATCTAAGGGATCTTCTTAGTGGAATACCTAATTAAGACAGAGAAAGTCACTGAAACGAGGAGTAAATGAGTTGTTTTTTCTTGGGTCTGTTTACTATAAACATTGGGGGGCAGATTTACAAGCCCCTTGCGCCACTTTTGCGTCACTTTTCCCATGTTAAAAGTGACGCAAAAGTGGCGCAAGGGGCTTGTAAATCTGCCCCTGGGAGTTTTTGGACACACTTTTCCAAGTTATGCTTATGCTAGCAATAATATAAGAGAATGTCATCAAAGAAAATATATGTAACACAACACAAAGTTGCTGCGAGGTAAACACCATGTTAGCACCATGTGAAACAGTGATGTTGATTGAACATATGGCATTGGGATTTCCCAATATTGTGTGAAATATTAAACATGCATCAACATATGGCACACAACAATACTTGGCAGGAAATAAGCCTACCTTGGAGACGGAAATAATGTGATAGCTAGAAAGGGATGTGTAATGGTATGAAGAGGGACATATCAGAAAAGCATTTTGCAATAATGCCATGTCTGAGAGTTCACTTAACTTAATATTACAGGCAGATGAGTTCAGTGAAAATGACACAGTTAAAACCCTACTATGCCAAAGGGGTATTCTGGATGATATTCATGTGCGTAGATTTAAATATCCTTAATAGCAGCTTGTATATCCTGTTGCTGTATATATTACTAGAGGAAGTATGTGCCCTTTTCTATTCTGCACTAAGTAGACAAGTTTTATGTGACCCAATTTGATGCACTTTACTTTGGGAAAAGGAGCAGAACCTGAAACATTTAAAACCGTAAAACTTATGAATTATTGAAAACACAAATCTATATCATACTTGCAACGCTAATATCTTAATTTCACTAAAACGTCTTTACAAAATGTACAACTCCTTACTAGCAGATCATAGCAGGAAAGCACCGTTTTTCAGGGAATTAGGCTAGGGTTTTAAAGCACTTAAAACATGATAGCGTGGCTAGACTCAGACTGTAAACCATGACATGACAGCACAGTAAGGAAACATAGAAACCATAGACAGCCTTGATACCCCGTAAACAAGGGACTTTTTGCAGAATATAAACTAGGAAAATACCAAATGTATTTTCCAGGCAGAAAAAACATCTAATCAAAATTTCAAAAATGTAAATTACTAACAGTTAAACAGAGCAAATAGAACATGTGGCTTGACCAGAGCAGAAATTGCACTCTTAGAGATCGCTCTATCATTCAGTCACTTCTGGGTTATACATCCCTTGAACACAGTGCTCTGCACCCCATCTCTACACCAGAGACACCCTACACTGACCTTGAGAACAGTAAAGAGGACTGCGATCTATATTTATCATTGAGAAGCCCAATGTGTCCCAGTGAATTATGTCACCCCCACAGGAATGGAACTAGCCTTGCCTTCCTCTTGGGAGATCCTAAGGGATCAGCGTGACAGAATCAACTGGCACCCAGGAATTCACCCACTCACTGGAGGTGCGGCTGTGTTGCCACGTGGGACCCAGGGCCCTTCTGATCTGTAGGTGGCAACTGCTAGGAGAGGGCACAAATAATTATGGAGATGTGGGGGGGGGCAAGGGTGAACTAAGCCTTTTGAACTTGCCACTATGCAGGAGAGTAGGCCAGGCCTCAAGCAGTCACTCATGCCCAAGATGGGATGAGAGGTGCAGAAGGGAAGTGGCGCAGAGAAACTCCGTGTGTTGAAAGAGAAATTTAATAATGGGCAGCAATGTTGGTGGGAGAAAGAGATTTTCAAAAACATGAATATTAATTGCCCTCAAGGAAGGGAAAAACCAGTGACCTATGACACAAAGGTCTCACACAAAAGGACTTAAACATTGAACTGACATCTGTTGGAGTATGGTGGGTTAATCCATTCTATTGAGCCTTTCTTTGTTCTTGTGAATGATCTGATCAAGGTCTGGATGTATCGGACTTACACTAGTTTCATGCCTGAGTTCTTTTCTGAAAGGGTTCCATTCCTAAACCCCTCTTAGTACAGTCTGATAGCTGATCGACACTCTTCATTGTACTGATGAGCAGTGGTGCAGTTGCTGTACTGAAGGCTAGAGAATGCACCTCGACCCAGGTCTGGTACATCAGTGTGGTTCTGCTCTCGCCTAGAATGGGCAGTAGTAGGGAAACCATATATACGGCCCAGTTCTGCACTGCTGAGATACCCTTCATGTCATTGTCATGCTCTGCCTTGTGAGACAATTGCTTTTATCCAAGGCACTTTCAGGGGTGAAGCAATCAACATGAGCAACAAAAAAAAACAATATCTGAAATCACGCTTGTAAGAGTAATGAAGGAAGTAACAACAGTTAGAACACAGAGGGGAAGATGAAAACCGAAGGCTCAAAGATATTCTGTGAAATTATGTCCCTGGACATAGAATAAACTTCCTTTTATAAATGCTTAAAGTCTGCAGAAAAATGTTGGGAAGAAGTGGAAGACAGAGTAGACAAGTGCCAGCTCTGGGGGCAAGAACTATGGCACCATTGTTGCAAAGTCTTAAACTTAGAAGATCTCTTGAGATGAGAAAGATCAGTGTATATAGAATCCTTGAAGAAGAAGATTAAATGATTGTCTTTCTGAAGGAACCACAGGATCACCGGATACTGATCATCTGGTTCCAGGAACCATTTGAATTACACAAGGTCACAGATTATGAACCTGAGCAGAGGAACAGATCAACTAAAAACACTCCATTATATCCTGATTTCTCTGCCATCAGCACTCCCGAGGAGTACTGCTTGCTGCTAAAAAGAAGGGACCTTTCCTGATTGAAAGACATCCCATAGTTATTTCTACAGATTATTATTCAGACACCAACATAAAAAAGAGTACATTTGTGAGGAGTTGCCTCTTCCTCTGCCAGTAGGACATCAAGTATGGCGTATGGACCCCTGCAGGCATGATTGTGACAATAGAAGGGAGAAGAATAGAATATTCAGAACCAGAGGAACAAGAGTTGTTTTTGAACTTTCTGGACTCCACTACAATGGAGGTGTCGAGAGGCCCCCTGTATCATCCTCTGGAGGAAAGTCTCACATGTACATCAGCACATCACCTCAACTAATATGAGAAATGACTAGAAACAACTGCCCAATATTTCCACAGACACTTGCATCAGATGGTCGTGACTTTAATGGAGGTCAGATTCAAATTGAGCTTCTATTAGATTCTCACCTGGATTTCTGCTGGAGTGAGCAGAGGAAGCAATCATATGTCCCAACTTCCCCACCAGCTAAGCGGGCCAAACAAGTGTCAAAGCCCCCCTAGACCAACGGGGAAGAAGGGAATGGATAGAAAAAACACTGGTTCCATCTTCAACAGTTTCCCTGAGGTACCTGTGCAATACAACTGCCTCTGCATTTCTGCTTATAAAAGAAGGGGAGCAAACGTAAGGGCAATTCTTACATAGAAGAGACCAGTTCTCGTTACGAGCTCAAGTACAGTTCCAACATTAACTACCCTACCTCAATATTCCCTTCAACCCTGATGTCTGATGTCAGAGATGGCGGTGGTATAGGGATCCAAAGGTGGGAGACAAGACATCTGGAATTGATGGCACAGCTATGTGCACGAAGATATGCAGTGGAGCAGGAAACTATGGTTGCTGCATAACTTGCAACCAATGGAAGGCTAACAGTGCTAGAATATGCACACAATAAGAAAAGTAAAGAAAATACACCAAATATTGCAGAGTTCAAATAGACAGCAACACCCAAAGCATAAGTTAAGCATTACATAATGCCAAGAACACTAGCGCCGTAACATACATTTATATATGAGTGGCTTTTGTTATATAGTCCATTGCCAATAATAGAGAAATGATATGAGGGGCGCTGGTACTAATGTCCTTTCATTCTTTTGTCTTTGCAGGATGATGACTACTAATCACCTGTGCATTGATCAAGTGCCCAACAGACAGGTAAGTACTGCAGTTTGCAAGTGCTGCGTGTTTCACCCAATTTGTTGGTCTAATGACTTGCCCCTTTTTTATTTTGTCTCTTTTCACAGAAAAAATGACCAGACTAAAAACAGGTGAAGAGATGAAGCCATGAGGCGCCTGGAATCCGCACACACTACCGAAGAGCACCGGAGGAGTGAGGATGCTGACAACGCCGATGAATACAGGAGAAGCGAGGACGCCAATGAGGTAAGCAGAGGTAATATGGAAGTCTGCAAGCCGGTAAAACAACTGGAACGGCAAACAACTTCCTATAGGGCTGATCATGGCTTTATAACTGGCGCAACTCTTCTCCCAAGATGGCCACCCGACCTGCACTTCTGTAGTCCAGCAGAAGCGCAGCTCATCCGTGATGACGTCAGCCCAACAGGCATTACAGCTTTGTTCTAAAGAATAACTTGGAAACAACCAATTCGATTGGTTGACACATAGGCACTGCTGTATTGTCCCTTGCCCTGATGTGCTACTATGAACGTTTTTTCAATAACCCACAGTTCTTCTGTTGTCTCTTATTACCTTTTTTTGGAACACAGCGTGTTTCCATGTCATATAACTTTGGACTTTATTTTTGGTGTTACTGTCATTGTGGCCTAATGAGGAAGTTGGGCCAGAAAAGATTAATTCTTATGGGAAATCAGAAATCAAGGCAGAGTTAGATACAACTGCCCCCTAAGACCCAGCAGGGGAGACTTGCACATTACCCATAGTACTTAGTATAAAGGCAGAGGTTCATTACGTGGCTATGCATTTAAACCATAGCAGAAACAGGAGAAAGAACCCATATATTCTCCATGTATACCTACTTCTACCTTTGTACTCTCTTCCCAACCATCCACACGCTCAGGGTCTGAATAATGGACTATAGTTTTTGGACATCACATTGTACTGAGAAAATTAGCATGTCTCGTTTTAGTAAAGGTAAAAAAAGGCTCCAATAGAATGCTACATTGTAAGAAATTGGGTTGGTGGCTGACTGGGGTATGAACCCTGCTCAAGCAGCAACCTCAATCCTTGTCAGGGTGAGGCACAAGCCAACGCTAAATTAGCCTTTGCTCAATCCTTTGGTAACTTGGCACAGAGAAGCCAGGCTTGTTTATAGGCAATGTGTAAAGTATTTGGGCAACACTTCAAATAGTAATAAAGTGAAAAACACCACAGAAGCAGGAACAAACACCCAGTTAGAAACATAGAGTTATTTTTAATAAATAAAACAAGACCAGAGCAATAAAATCCAATCAGTAGAACCAGAGATATGCAAGTTTAAAGATTTAATTGAAAATAGCGCTAAAAGGCACAAAGCGTCAACTGTGTATATCTGATTGCACCAGACCGGGACAAAGTCATAAGCTCAGGCCGACTGATGGAGTGTGGGGAGCTGCCATGACCCACTTAGGCTTGCTGGACAAGAGTACATCCTGGTTTGTGGAGGGTTGCAAGGTTCTGGTTTGAGGATGCCTCACACAGCCTAGGCGATGCATTGGTTCAGAGATGATGCAGAGCTGCAATGCAAGGATCCCGTTGACGAAGGCTGCCAATGCAAAGTCTGGCATTGAGGATGTGTGGTGCAGTCGAGGTGATGCATAGGTTCCGAAGAGCTGTGAGGCAGTGGTGCGAGAACCTGCGTTGTTGTTGAGGCTGCAGTTGATGAGGAGTCCTTTGCATCTGAAGAACCCTCACAAAAGAGGTGAAGCGTAGGTTCCAAAGGCTATGCATCGAACAAAAAAGGCAATTCACTGGTTATGCTGGAGATGCGCTGCAGAGAAAATGCTTTGGTTCTGCTGCATCCACAGATGCTGGGTTCAAGGTTGTTAAAGCCTTCTGTCCATGAGGCTCTGGTCTAGAGTCCAATCAACCAGCCCTTTGGGGTCCAGGGTCAACAGATGCAAATCCAGGCCTCCTCATCCAGGCAAGAGGGCAGCAGGTCAGCACAGCAGGGAAGCAGTTTATTACTTCTTGGCGTTTTGATCAGGTCGTAGAATATACTGGTACACTGAGTGGGCCAGTTTGTCACCAAGTAAAAATCTGTTGAGCTTGTGAATTTTTCCACATTTGTAAGAAGCATTGGCCGTCCTGGAAGAGTATGATGGGAGTGGTCACAATAATTCAGTGCAATTGAGATGAAATCCCAGAAACATTTGCTATCCATGTGCCCCATTTTCTGAGATTCTACATATGGAATAACCCCATTTCCAACAATATGTGGCTGATGCTAAGATTTCATATGAAAATGTTCCTATGCGAATAAAACAAAAAGATAGTAAGATATTGCCCTTCCCCCCGCATCCAAATGATTGCAGAAGCAACACCTTTACCAATCTACATCATTAGCATTGGTTTGGATCATGATTTCTAGTGAATTTAAACAACCAGCCCCATTATTAAGAAATAAAAGTATCTCTTTTCCTTAAATCAGCTAACAAGGAAAGAACTGCACCTGACAGCTTTCTTGGCATGCATAGAAGTGAATGTTTTTCTATTTGCTCTACCACCTGGAAGATCATGTTTTGTCCATAAATGTGGGGCAACGTCCTGCACTGGTAACAATTAAACATACAAAAAATTAAAAGTAAGTGTTCCAGATTCGATAAGCGGATCATTCAATGACGAGCAATATCTGGGGCTTCCTCCAATTTAGGCCCTTTTTTTACTCCACGTAAATAAGTGTATGAAATTTTTAGAAGTGACTTCTCTATTTTCTTCTCATTATGGACAGCCCAAAGCGTTTGCCTTTTCACACTGTCAAATGCAGAAGATATGTCCCCAAATGACAGATAAGTTAACTCATCTGCATACATAGTACAAGCACAGAAAGATTGAAAAATTCTGCCACTGTCCCTAGAATGTTTTTAATCCAAACTGGAAGCGCATGAGAAGACATTGGCACTCAGCTAAAGTCTACAAGTATTCCAGCAGCAACTTGCCCAAAAATATGAATGAAAAATCCAGAAGGGGTAAAGGGCATCAACCTTTTGAATATGTGCTATCACATTTATTGTGAAAAGGCATACCAATTGCCTATGCCAACAAGGGGGTAAGACTACATTCATAACATCTGTTAACAAAGGGGCAGAGAAATATTGAAAGTTCAAAAACACCTCTACTAGGACATGTTTAAGGATTCAAACTATTGTGGCCAAAACTTTATTTAGAACGCTACTATGCACTATTGACATTAAACAATAGTGAATTAACCTCATCTGAAATATCCTCGTTTGCAACCCTTATAAATGAACATAGTGTTTGTTTAGAAAGTACCCAACAAAGGAAATCAATAGAAATGAATTTCATAACAACCCCACATTTCTGTGCTGGTTAGACTGCACACATCAACAGAACAGCCCCAATGGTAAGCGGATCCTGAGTACTTGAGTAAAACAGAAGCAACAGTGGTGCTCCTCTCAGAAGTGTGTGCAGAAGAAATTTGGAGTAGTATTCAACAGATAATTTATCAAAGAAGGACACACACAGATCCAGTAGGAAAATGTAATATCAACCCATATATTCAATCTCAAATAAAACAACAGTGAAACAGGTGCCGGCATCATAGTGCTCGTGAACATAAAAAACACCAAGTAGTAGTGCAAGGTTCATTTACAGAAACGTGATTTTAGCCTTATGGTAATATGCAATTTGTAATTTCGTGGTGGGGGACTAAAAGGCGAAACCAACTCTTGTAAATCATTTCAAATTAAGAAATCATGTCCTGTTGTTATAGTATTAAAGTCTGACCCATATGAATTATTTGGCTGTTATTATCAGGAGAAAATAAAATGTCATGGCATCTGCAGTAGCTGTATACCAGAATGGCAAAGGAAACTAATCACTGTGATGTGAATTAAAAAGGTAAAAAAACTATAACTGTGCCCCAGTTGAAAAAAGAGTGGGCAGGAATTTACCAACTTTGGATCTAATTGTGTGTTCCCGCACATGTAATCATTAATGAAGATTACATTTAAGACAGGAGGTCAGGTGGGTATTAGGAGAAATGCTTAAAAGGGAAGAACAGTGAAAAAAAGTGGATAATAGTTACCACTTAGGTCTAAATGTAAGTGAAACAATTACTGGAAGGCAATTGGTATCTTTATTTGGAATGAGAAGCTGTAGGTTGATAACAAAGCATTAAAGCAGTCAATTTATTAGAAATTTGCTTTGGAATACATGAAAAACTGGCACTTATTGTTAAGGTCTAACCGGGAATAGAAGTGAAGAGAGCACCCACCTGTGGGTCGAGTACTGAGTGTAGCTGCAACAGTCACTGTCTGCTGCAATTGTACAAGTGAAGATGCCCACAAGCAGCTCACAATAAAAGTGCCCAATGGTCACCAAAGTGACACGTTTAATGAGGGGAAAGGTTAAACACTTACTGAGAAGAGAAGAAAACATGGCTCCCACCATAGTGCACAATGTGGAAAAATTATGAGGGCTAGCTGACTATTCATTTAATTGATACACAAATCGATATGTTCAAATGCAAACCCCAGAATGTTAATTGTTATGTTGCGCTTAGTCTCAATCTGTGACAATTCGTGAGTCACAGATTGAACCAAACTTCCCTGAGGGGTATTCATGCATGAAGAACACCTAAACGGTAAAGGGAGACACCTGACCCAGATAGACAAGTTTGCAGCAGTTTCCTGAATTTAAGGTAGCTAGTTGTGGAATGTATCTTCAGAGAAAGGGTGTGCCAGTGGTGGACTATATGATATTGTTAGAAATGGGGGTCTCTAGATGGCAGAGGTAGGTGCCTTTGTCCAAATAGGGACCCTTGCTTCTAGTCAGGGTAAGGGAGATACTCTTCTAAAATAACCCCTGCTCACCCCCTTCGTAGCTTGGCAAGAGCAGACAAGCAGTGTGGAAATTATTTGTGAACACATACAGTAATACAGTGAAAACACTACAAATGGACACCACACCAATTTAGAAAAATAAGTAATCTTTATCTAAAACAAAACAAGACCAAACAACAAAAATCCACAATACAGTTATCAAGATATCCTCAAAAATAGGTTATTCACCCAATTAAAGTTTGTAGCAACAAATAACTCCACCTAGAGTTATTATGACATTGTGATGGATAAAAATCCCAAAGTAAGGCGCCGACTGCGAGGTGCGCGGCGTTGGGAGTGGAGTCAAGCAGACCCACAAAGAACAGTACCTTGGAAACGATGAAAGCAAAGACGGTGCACGGTGTTGGGGAAGTGAGGCTTCGTTGGCGCCGGGCGGCGTCGGTTCCTTACGACCCCAGGGGTGGTGAAGCCATGGTTCCTTACTGCGGTGCAGGGGCGGTGAGACGTCGGGTGCTTACTGTGTCAGGGAGGTGACATCACGGTGGCGGCGAGGCAGCAGTTCCTTACGACGGTGGGGTGTCGATGGATTCAGGAGTCACCCATGTCAAATATCGGCACCGCATTGATGAAGCACCGGCGTCGGTGAAGTCGGAGCTGCGGTGTGAGTTGGGACGGTGCATTGTGGACATCACGAGCGGTGTCCTCGGGTCTGGTGCAGGCAGTGGCCTCGGTGACGGCTTCGGAGTTGATGCGGCACGGCGGCAGCAGGCGGCGGGCCTACGGTGCAAGTCGGGCGGTGCGTCGTGCTCCTCACGAGCGGTGCCCACGGCTTCGGTGCAGGTTACGGTGTCGCTCACTGAAGTCGGTGTTGCAATTTCCTTCTGTGGCAACTGAAACAGCAGTTCCAGATGCAGAAAGACAGAAGAAATTAAGTCTTTTTGTCCCTGAGACTTCAGAACAGGAGGCAAGCTCAAGTTCAAGCCATTGGAGATCTTCTTTCATGCAGGGAACACAGCAAACAGCATAGTCCTTTTCCCCTTTCCTTGGCAGCAAGTAGCCACTGAAGGCCAACCCCAGACAGCAAACAGCACAGGGGCAGTATTCCTCCTCAGCTTCTCCGGCTCTTCTCCTTGGCAAAGGTTCCTCTTGATTCCCAGAAAAGATCTAAAAGTCTGGGCCCCTCTTTTTATACACAAAAATCCTTTGTTCTATGAAGGCAGAGAGTGTCTGTACCCAGCCAAAACCAGTTCTGTCCTCACTGGTGCAGCTTCCTGGCAGGAGGTGGAGACAGCATTGTTGAAGGCAGACCGGGCCCATTTAGGTGAAAAGAAATCTCCTCCCACTACTCTAAATGCAGCCCAGGTCTATTCAGCCCAGCCCTGACTCATCAGGCTCTCTGGAGCCACTGCTCCTCCCCAGCCCCTGTCATCCAAAGCCAGACATGCAATACACAAACCTAGCAGAGGCACACTGGATGGCTAGGCAAGAAAATACCTACTTTCTAAAAGTGGTATTTTCAAACACAGAATGTAAAAATCACCCTCACTAAAATACGCATTTTAACATTCTGAGTTCAGGCATATCAAACTTTATTTTCCTACCTCGTTCCCGGGGGCAGTTATGTTTATAAGATGTTATAAACAAACTCCCCATTCTATCCTATGGGAGCAGGTAGCCTTGCAATAGTGAAAAACGAAATTGGCAGTATTTCACTATCAGGCCACACACATCAGGCATGTCCAACCTTTCATATACAATGCACCCTGCCCACAGGGGTACCTTGGGCCTAACTTAGGGTTGACTAACATGTAAGAAAAGGGAAGGTTAGGGACTGGCATGTGTGTGCACTTGCCAAGTCGACATGGCAGTACCAGACTGCACACAGGCTCTGCAATGGCAGGCCAGAGTTACATTTTACAGGCTGCTTCTGTGGGTGGCACAATCAATGCTGCAGCCCACTAGCAGCATTTGATTTACATGCCCTGGGAACACACAGTGCACTGTACTAGGGTCTGACTAGTAAATCAAATATGACAATCATGGAATCACTAATCCATAACAACAATTTACAAAGGGGGCACTTGCACTTTGGCACTGAACAGCAGTGGCAAAGTGCCCAAAGCATCTAGACCAGCAAAACAGAGTCGAACACACAGCAAAAACACAAGAGGCAAAGGCAAAAATACAGGGGAGACCCACGCCAATGGTCCCAGGTCCAACAGATATGAAAAGGAATGGTCACCTGACCTGGAGAGGCAAACACAGGGGCTGTGGGCCAGAGTCAATGTGGGGGATCTAAAGATTCTAACTGATCTATGAAAATATATTTTGTTACGAAGTTAATAAGGACCTGCAGCATAGATAGTTCTGTGGGAGTGGCATAGGAGTTTAAATGTGAATCGTTTATGCGTGGGTAACCACTGTAGAGCCTAGAGGGTTATAGCCAATGAATGATCTGTGGACACGTTAAGCACCAGATGGGCTGCAGCGTTTTGTATGGTTTGAAGATTTTTTAATAGCGATTCCACATTACCCACGTAACGAGCAATGCCATAATCCAACCGACCTGCTATTAACGCTTGGAAGACAGTTTTGCAACACTCCAAATAAAGATAGTGAATGATTTTGCACAACATGCACAGGATCCCATGGTAGATACTTGATTATGTGGTAACTTGCTCTTTTATGGAAGAGCATTTGTCAATTATCAACCTCAGGTTCCTAGATGTGTTAGTGGGCAAAGGAGAGGAGCCAATCTCGAAAGGCCACGGATCTAGGGCCCAAATGGTGTTTGCCTTACTAAAAGAATGGCCTTTGTCTTCTCTGCATTAATCTTCAGACAGTTGTCCTTCATGCAAATGCATTCTCACACATGAAATCAAGACAGCTGTGTCTCATCTCTTCAACGCTCTTGAAGATGCAGATTATAAACTAAGCATAAGATATAATTTAAAAGTGATATTGTAAGAAAATGCCCTTTTCTGTGTGGCAAGCCTAATTTTTTGCTGAATTTTACTGCTGGTTTTTAGATTCTGCACACTGGATACTGCTCTCCAGTGCCTAGTTCATGGGCTCTGACCCCTAAAACAAGTATAAATGATCTAATCCATGAATGGTGTATTTAGCTCTCATATAGAGCCAAAGTATATGGTGTAGAGACTGCACCTATGGCATGGAAAGTTAAATGGGACCTGTGGAGTGCAGCCTTTGTTGTGCCTTCCACTAGTTTGACAAGGAACAGATGGTTTCAGGCCTACCATTGTAGCCTGACAGCTAGGAGATTAATATCTTCAATATTGAGGAAGGTGCATTTCAGGTAGTATTATCTCATCAAAGGCAGCATCAATGGACCAATAGTACTTTGCGGGTAGTCCAACAGGAATGTGACAGGGAGGGGACATAATGAATGTCACTGTTGCAACTGCCTAACACTATCACATGCATTGCTTGCAGCAAGCACATATGCCTCTGGTTCCATACTCCACTGAGTCCACATGAATTAAAACGTTCAGAGCTGCTAAATTTAAAAATATCACCAATTATTTTTTGCTAAACAATTCACAAATGAAGTCCACTCTTATATTGGTGCCTGGGCCTATTTTCTGTCCGAGTCCGACATAGAGGAAAGCTACTTTTAATGAATTAACCAGGCTACTCTGTGCTGGGACACAACACTGTTGAAGAATAGCACAATTAGCAATCAAATACTGACAGTAAATAGATCGGTGAGAATTATGCCACTTTGATTGCACAATAGAATTTCAGAGCCTGACAGGAAAGAAAAATGTTATACCAGGAACAAATTGGATTCGATGACAGAGATTACATAGGTTAACAAAGTAGGCATGTGCATGAGTTGCTAGAAAGTATTTACTGTCTCTTAAAACATGTGAAATTACCATTTGAGAGAGGAGATAGAGAGCCACTTCTATAGTGTTAATGACACATACAAAGCTGTGATAATGTACAACACTGAAGGCTTAGGAGGGATAACTTATGTCCCAATGTAATCTAGAGTATGTAAGCCACAAAATGGATGGTGGAATGTTGGCTATTCACTGCACTATACAGTCAGGGCCATAAAACTCTATGATGAGTGTCTTCTGCTTTGGTCTTCACTGTCTGTGCCATTACTGCCTGTAATTCTGTAAAAGCTGTTATGCAAGTGTGTGTTAGGGACAAATCCATGTGAGTGTAGCCTCCTGTCTCTGGAAGCTGTAAACCAATGCCTGTGTTGTAGCAGTTAATTTACTTTTCTAATGCTTTAGTAGTCATTGTGCAGTCCCTAACAATGATAATCTTTGGTTATCTAGGGTAAGCAGCTGAACGTTGAAAGACAGACATCTTGGGAAGCCTGTGACAACCCTTCAGCGGGTCCACTGCTTGGCTCCCTATGAAAATACATACATTTTTATTTGGGCAACCCAATAACCCACTCACCATATCTAAATCTATGTCTTGTAACACCGCCATTGTTGACTGTTGAATGGGTTGTGGTAAGGCGTCATGGATGATGTCTTCAGGGGTTGTGATCCTTCAGCTGTGTGGGTTACAAGAGAGTCGTGTATGTTTCTCGTACAGTGTAAAGGCACTATATGGTGGTAACCTGTGAAGCTACATTACCATTTAGAACACATGTTGGTGTCTTGTTCTATGCATTCATATCAAGACAATAAATCCATCCAGGATTACTACATTTTGTCACGAAACCTGCAAGTGTTCTATGTGGCATAACATGGAAGCTGGATGTTCAGGCTTCTGTAGTATTCAATGGGACATCAGAGGCACTTCCTAATGTCTATGTTGAG
Organism: Calotriton arnoldi; assembly: GCA_963921515.1. Classification (NCBI taxonomy): domain Eukaryota; kingdom Metazoa; phylum Chordata; class Amphibia; order Caudata; family Salamandridae; genus Calotriton; species Calotriton arnoldi. The sequence continues at coordinate 652,727 of CAWUFW010002309.1, forward strand.
TAGGAAGGAAATAATATGATAGATGTCTAACTGGGCTGACTGTATTTATTGTTTAGACCACGTAAAGGAGAATTTCCATGCCACCTGCTGTTGAATGCACAGTATGTGTCAAGCAGCTTTGTAGTTATCTGATAGAGAAATCCCAATTGCAGTTCTGTCGCTCTCTTCATGAACCGAGTATTATTCTGTGGATAAACACATTGTCTCTATGGTCATGGCATGATATTTGTGCTTGCATCTTCCATTATGAGTTGTAAGGGCTCACCTATGGTTGCCCTTGAGGAGTCTCAGTCTCTTTGGTCGTGAAATGTCCTCACCAGTGAGCTTTTCTCCTTAATCCGGAGGTGCTGCATAGCTATGTGTGTTAGTGGCAGCTACATGGGAATGATATTGAGATGTCTGGTAGGTCACCTCACGTGCCATGTTTAATGGTGTACTCGGTCCAGATATTATAAGGGAGGGAAGTGGGTGATAATACTAACACCTATCTTTTCACAAATCCATGTCAGGCAGTGCATGTTAGTGACCTCAAAGGTGTCTCCTTTTAGCCGGTGTTTGCCCATTTTAATGGCTGTATTTTTTCCTTCCAATGGTTTGCTTTGCTCTAAATGAGAGCTACATTTTGATCCATGTTTCTGTGTGTGCGGTTTGTGCTATTTGTTTAGCACTGTAAATCGCTTTCTAAGTGTTGACACTGGAGGATGGGTGGGTAGTGTGCGTGGTGTTTGATTCTTAGTTTCACATTTGCATTAGATTTGTGGCTGGGAGTTGTCACAGAATTAGTTGGCAATCGAGGGATGCTTTACACGTTTGCACATACTAATAATGGGCTGAAATGTATCCTCGATGCGCAGATTGTTTTCCATTGGTTAACTGATGAAATGTTCTTGTCTGGGTCCAGAATGGTGACTTCATCTTCAATATTTATTCGGATGTAGCCTTTCCTCGAGCTAGCTTATTTGGTCCAATTTAAAGCAAATTAAATTAAATATAAAATACTAACAGCCAGGCCAGACAGTACAATAATTAAGAACAAAACCTGTGTATATGCTATTCACTCTAGGTACTGAAATTATAATTGTTGGTGTTGGCCAACTCACTGACACATACTTTATAGACTTTAAAAGGTTGAGACATTCTTGCTGGGATTCAAACCTGTGATCCAAAACGTAGCTATTTTCCACATTAGAGGGTGGCTTCCTTGTTATTGCTCGTCGCGATTTAACATCTTCCTAATGCTCCATATTGTTAAAAATGGCCTTCTACTTCAAGAATCGACAGTAGTGCCACAAGAACAATAAAACATGGCATTTCAAATGTAAAGGCGGGCGGCACATATTCTAAACATGTACAATCACTGTGGGTCATGTGATTCAGCTCTACAATTGCACTGGCTGTGCACTGCTGCAGTAAATCATGTCTCAGCCAGGTCCCAAGACATTACCTTCCTCATCCAAAAGTCATTATCGCTGCTTATCAGTTTTGCCTGCTGCTGGACAGAACGTATCACGAGGCTTTATTTTTCTCCTGCCAGAGTCCTGCCCTTATATCTGTGAAAGGTGCAAAAACATCTTGTTCATTTAAACGTGATAGAGATAAAATGAGAATGGGAAACACATGGGCAATTTGTTGCAACTCAATGTGTGAGGAAAAATACTTGGCGGCAGATTTACAAGGCCCTTGCGCCACTTTTGCGTCACTTTTAACATGGGAAAAGTGACGCAAAAGTGGCGCAAGGGCCTTGTAAATCTGCCCCATGATCTTTCAACCACGAGGCAGATCAAAAGAATACTCCTTATGTAAAAATGATATAATTCTACGTGAGAGAACTCCTATGATGCAATAGTTCAGTATAAAAGATATTTCTTCCATATGAACATTCCTAAAACCTTAATGAGAAATTAATTCTTATGACAATGAGCGTTCGCCATCTGTTCAGGGGTCATTAACGTATGGGTTATTGCTTGGAGAAACATGCAGAAATCTCTCTTTCCTGAACGTGACCGAGTGTGACGTTATATCTTGCCTTTAAGTGAATGAGCAGACTGAGTTAACCTACTTCACCACTACAACTTTCCTAAGGGCCTGTCAAGGGAGCAGTCAGGGGGAACTTAATGAATGTTCACAATAATATCTACATTTCCCTAACTTTCCAAAATTATTGAAGCTGTACCTGAAAGCTCAGGTAGGTGCTGCTGAAAACATGATTACTAATGACATCAGTTTTCCCAGGGAAGGGAGTGCAGAAAACAAAAAGGGTAAAACAGTATGAACGCCAAAAGAAAAAAACAAAGAAAATGCGTTTAATATAAATCAAATTTCCTAACCACAAACATTCGTAAAAAGCACACATATGACAAAAAGTGTTTACTTTATTATTAAAAGCGAAGCAATGATGCTATTTTAGCCAACACGTGTAGGTTACTGTAGAAAACCGAGCTGTTAGACTACGGAAGAGGGACCTCATTCGTGGCAAGACCTGTGGTTGAGCTCCCACATTGTCAAAGCAATCAAGCGCCAAGAAAGAAACAGGTTTCTGTGACGAATGCTAAAATTACCTTTGGCAACTTGGAAGCAACAACGACTTCCTCAGAGAAAAACGTATGTGACACATGAACAAAAACACCAAAGGAATATTACAGTTAAGAAGAGAATGCAATCAAATTCACAAAACAATTTAGGTCAAAAGAAAACAAATTACTTATTAAAATTCCACAAAGATAAAGTACATCAAATATTGAGATCCCAAGATAAACAAAACATCAACTGGAATGTGTTTTGAATGAAAATGCTTTTATAGTACATAACAGCAATGAACTGGCAGTGATTTTTAAAACTGACCAATATGTGGTAGTAGCACATTCATTCTCGGGTGCTAAAGCAAAGAAACGCCTCCAATGAAATCGTTTTAAAGAAGGGATTTTAGAAAAGTGTTTTCCTTTAGATACTCATTTGTACCCATTTTTTTTTTTAACCAAATGTCCTGGTTTTAAAGGTTCGATGAAAAAAGAGAACTCGATTAAAGACTTATTTTCTGGTGTTTCGAATGATCTAGATAGCTTTGGGGACTACTGTGACCTCAGTGACATCATACATCGTATGGGCCATTTAACAAATATAAAACCCGAACACACAAGTGCCATCTGTGCAGACACTGTGCCTAGTCTTCTCAATGGGAAACTGATGTGGTTTGTACCCTGCCTTGAAATAAAGTCAGAGCGTAGCTACGAATAGCGCAGCAGGTAAAGTGTTACAACGACAAGGACAGCATGAACCCAACTACACTTCACATATAGCTGACTTTTACACCCTGCTATAGCTTGCTTGCGTAGGGCCCATGGTATCCTCCCTGCTATACCACTAAGAAATAGTGGCATAGTCTCATAGAAGTCGCAGCGTTTCTAAACAGCAATTCTGCGATGATAAAATGCCATTTAAAACGCATCTTAATTTTAATTCATAACATTATGGCTCTCTTGGAACTTTCCATTTAAATAACTGAACCTTTTTTGGTATCTTTGCCACCGCCAAATGGCCTATGTAAGTCTCAGTTGCACAGACCTATAAACAAAGATGAGGGTGATGTGTCCTTTGACAGTAGAAAACCACTCACTAAATGCAAGACTACAGATCAAAGTCAAGCATGTTGGGTGATAAAAAGGAAGATGTTTCTTTCCTCACACAGCTTTATCACCAAATGTAACACAGAGAAGAGTGTATTCATTCCAGAATTAATAGACAAAATAAGGCAGAGATGAGAGCACCCATTTTCATTTAAAAAAATAAATAAAAATGACTGGAGGGGGACAATAGTAATGCAATCAAGTGTGGGTGCACTGCCTGTAGGCAGAAAAGGAGAGTCAAACTAGGGCCACGCTGACTTAACAAACGCAGTTAGGGGCATATTATCAAGAAACTGCGTTAAAATTATCGCCGCTTTAGCGGCAGAAAACTATGGGCTTGATAATATGCCCTTGAGACTACCAATAGAAGCCCATGTTCTTGTGTCAACATGGGCTTCTATTGGAATTCTCAAGGGCATATTATCAAGCCCATTATCGCCACTTTAGCGGCAATTTTCTGCCGCTAAAGCGGCGATAATTTTAACGCCGTTCTTGATAATATGCCCCTTGGTTCCCAAAGGCGCCCGACTCCTCGGGTGACCACATCCACGTGCCATTCATCATGACAGGGTAGGGGATCGTATCGACAGAACACCGGTGATGGAGGCAGGGAGTAGAGTCAGGGGAAGGAGAGGCCAGAGGGGTGGTGGGATGGAAGGAGGTGGTGACTTTGTCTTACAGTGGCAGGTAGTCAGGGGATGTGTCTGACAAAATGTCCATGTCAGGAGGCAGATCTGGGTCTGTGGGGGGAATGTAGGCTTCACATCTGGGGGGCCAACTGTTGGGTTGAGCTAGGAGCAGGCGTATTCCCCCTGAAAATTTCAAACATGGCATCCCACTGGTGTGATATCCAGAACGTCCGGAGGCCCCGCAGCTCTTCAGACTGGAGGGCAGTGCCTGCTGCCGTCGCCCGCACCTCCATCGACCAGATCCAGGCAAGTGGTCGAGGGGGGTCTGCGACATCGAGGCATAAGTAATCCCTCGTTTAGCAAGAAGGGGTGCCAAGTCTATGAACCTGGCAACTGCTCTGCCTTTTTTAGGGCGTGGGAACAGGACTAGTGCACATGCTCCCACAGGGAGCACCAATCAAGCAATAGTTTCAACTCAAATAGTGAAATGCTCTTTCTCTTATTCCTAAGACAAAAACATAAGACTGGGTTTCTGTAAAATAATTTGAAGGTGCTAGAGAGGCACAACTTTATACAAAAGTAGTTTTGTAATATAAAAATGTTGCACGTAGAAAACCTATTAAACTCCCTAAACTGAGACCATAAAGTGTAACAGAAATTTCATCTTAGCCTCACCATAGTTCAAATCATGCCACAAGTGCACCCAGCAATCACATCAGAATATTACCAAAGGAAATAACATAGCAATTTAAACTGCATGTAGATGCAAATGGAAAAATACAGAAAAAAATGCGAAAATCAGACCAATAAAAATGGTAAGTTTGTAAAGCCTTTGACCAATGTTGTCTACAGTATGCTTGATGCGCCATTGCCTTCCTAGCTGTCAGTGCGGAAATACCAAGATATTATTATGACATTATTATGCGCTGGACGTACTACCAAGCTGCTGAAAGCAGCATTCAGTCACTACTCAAACTACAAATTAAAATTCTACTTTCCACTGTTTGCTCAGGACCTGATTGAATGAACCTCAACTCATTTCAAAGCCATGCCTGTAAAAGTATGCCAGTACAACATCTGATATTCATGATATCATGAAAAAGTAATAAAAACAGCCTAAATGCTAAGCTGATCAAAGAAAATTTAAGCAGCTAATAAACTTCTTCCTCACTGAATTGTTGCTTGCGGCTAAACCTCCATATGCCCCTATGAAATATAATGTCTTCATTTTACAGTGGATGCCATTTAGAAATGAAACTGCATTTAATAGTTTTACTGCGGTTCAACTCAAATACCACTATGTTTGATGAAGTGAACTTCCTTTTATGCTGTGGTGTTGATAATTTATCAAGGGATATTCATCCAAATAATTTATACCATATTTCTACTGTTTAATTACAATTTAAAAAGCAGGCCATTATTTTATGGTGCTATGTAACCCTGGGCAAAGCACTACGCTACGCTCGCGTAGTTTGCGAAGTTTGCGCTACTTCGACAACGCGAATTGCACGTAGCACAGTGCAAACATGCGTAGCATAGCGTAGCGTAGTGCAGCGGTCATTTTTGCTTGCTCGCGGTCCTCAACGTCAAGTTGGCGACCGCGAGCAAGCAAAATGACATCCCGGCGAGATTCTCAACGCGGGGAGGTCAGGTTTCTCATTGCGAGTGGTCGCGTATGCTCGCGACCGCTCGCGATGAGAAACTACCAGTCCGCGTTGAGAAAGCTGCCGCTCGAGTAAAAATCTACTCGAGCGGCAGTAAAAGACAGCTCGCACTGTGCAAGATGCCGTTTTCAATGATTGCACAGTGCGGACAAGCATCCGGCACTGTGCAATCATTTCGAACAGTGCACTACGCAGTTCGCGTAGTGCTACGCGTAGCTCGCGTAGTGCGAACTGCACTTTGCGTGGCTTCGCGTAGCGCTACTTCGCGAACTACGCCCAGGCTTAGTGCTATGTGGATTTAAACCTCCACCGAAGAAAGTGAAATAATTTTGGTGAAGAGCAGGTACAAATGTTTACCAGTGTAGGTGAATGCATGGCCATGGGTGTGGGGGAAAGAAAGATATGTACATGCTATTTCTTATTTCTTCCATTTATTAGCAATGCTGAGTGTGCAGAATGGCCATGGCGGAGTGTGATTCAGGACAGGCGACGCCTTGCCTGGGTCATGGTTCCTCTCCTTCAACAGTGTTACTAAATAGCACATTATAATGAATTAATTATTTAGGATAGCTGGCATGTATAAGTAAGGAACCCGCAGGGCCGTTTCTAGGTGTTTTGCCGCCCTAGGCGAGAATTGAAAAATGCCGCCCCCTCCCTTTTACTACCATCACTCTCTCACCCTGTCATCCAGGCTAGAAGAATTAATGCATTAGATATAAAAGAACTTGTATTAGGAGCTAGTAGCATGAAGACTGGATAGCTGCATGTTGTACACTCCTTACTGACAGCGAAAGTATTCACAACTCCGTATCATTACCATTAACAACGAAAAACAACAGGGAGTTTAACCAGAATGCAGAGTTTTCTCACCACTAATTAGGAGGTCCACTCCACGCTGGGGGTCGACGAAATTGTGATTTTTGTTCTCAAAATAGACGTCACTTTTACAAATATTTCACAAAATGACGCATATTTCCTAAAATGCTCTTGGCCAGTATCTCAAATGAAATTTACACACAAGGGCTTACTCCAGGTAATAAAAAAAGTCACAAAAGATACCAGCAGGAGACTGGTTTGAGAACAAATGCATCTCAACTACAGTTATAATGTTCTTGCGAGGACTTTTCTCCTTGAACTAGTGCCATCTGGTTGAAAAGTAAGCAAAATTTCACAATAGCAAAATGGCAAAAATTAATTTATAAAATTCACGCAATGCCAATATTCTCATTTCTTGCGATTTTGCAGCCGTAATGAAACTTTCATTCAGGCCTACTTATGTCCTAGAATGGCAAATTGTCTTTCAAACAATAGCAGGGCCGTTTTTTTCTCCGAATTACAGATAACACTTAATCTCCCCATTATGCTTCTATAATGAAGAGTCACGGTTTGTTATAATACTTTTTCATCTGACTCATGCATAGCCGCTCTCATTATTATTTACTCCTGATCAGTCAAACTGTTGGGGACAGGAGGAGTACTTTGAAGGTAATTCTTCAAAGAGAGTATGAAGCTCGCCAAAGGATCAAACATATTCTAATTGTCTCTTTCTATGTCAGTAAAGGTTTACAACTAACATCTTTTTGCTGCAGTTAATTCTATGTTTTCCTCAAGGCGCATCATATGGGATGTAGGCAAAACTCCAAAAACAACGAATTAAACAATGGTGGTTTTGTAATGCTAGTGATTTCACTCAATCCCTGCCACAAAAGATTATGATCCACTCGATGCCCATAGTACAGCTTATGTCATAAAATTCTTTAATTCTGTTCGATTTTTTAATAAATTAAAATGATCATGTCGGTGAAGAGCAAAAGTGTAAGTTATAGTTTACGTGATAAAAATGCATTGTGCAATTAAAAGAAAGCTAGATGAACAATCAAAAACGACTTTGAACATGGGGGAGGAGGCTGATCAACAATGATTCTAGAAAAAAATCACCATGAGTCTTCATTATGTATTAAAGCGTCTGGATTTTTTTCTCTGGTATTTGGTTTTTGATTGACACACCTTTAGCAGTAAGAGACCTGTTTTTCCAAAGTGTGCGCTATATTAATGGCCTACTAATGTTCATTTGGTCATAGCTTTATTAATTTTAGCTGACAAAAAACATGTTATGTGTCACATATCTTTGTCAGACCTAACCAGGCTCACTCTATAGCAGAGAATAAAAGAAAAATCCAAAAAGCCACATCAGCAGTTGCAAACAATATTCCAGTACACTTCAGCATTGATAGTGGTCATCAACTGCCATAACTGAAGCCAGCTTGGCCTTTGTAATTTACCTTACACAGTTACTCTAGCAATGTAGAATTCTAACACGCTTTGTGTCGTTTTGCAGTTATTTCAGGAGGCTGAAAGTCAGTCACGGTAAATAGTTTCACTGAAAGAAAACGTTTTATAGAGTACATCTTTCTTGCAATAAAATCTGCGCATTTGCCCGTTGGTTGAGACATTAGAGAGGAGTAAAACAAGGAAAACGTGTAAAATTACGCCAATGAAAATATTAGTTCTGCCGCTCGCAGGACAGCAAAAACAAGCCGAGCGGGTCAGGAAAATGGCAGCGGCAAGCACTTGGAGCGCAGCGAGCACCAGTGCCGAGGGGGTTCTGGCCTGTTACCTTTCACATCCACACTTCCAGATGGGCCGTCTCACTCACTGGAAGGACACGGAGTCCGAGAAATAAGCGCCGGCCTTTGACCAGGCACGATTGATGGCACACACAGCGATGCTGGCGCCGCACAGATCGCAGCGCGCATGGCCCCCGCCCGTGGCACCGAACATGACGTCACGTGATGTCGAATTGTAGAAGGCGCTACAAAATTTTTCCCCCTTTTGCCGCCCTAGCCCTTTTGCCGCCCTAGGCGGCCGCCTAGGCTTGCCTAATGGTAGAAACGGCCCTGGGAACCCGCCATTTCACGATCAAGGGCCATCCTACATTAACCATCGACTCAACTTCTATCTATCCGCAAGACACCTGCGCTCTTCCTCTCGCACTCTCGCACACATTCTGCATCCGCCGCAGCCACTGTGAGGGCTGATCCTTCTCCTACATCACTGGCAAGACCTGAAACAACCTACATCTCCACCTCTGAACAGCACCCTCCCATGCGGACTTCAGAAAGAAACTCAAGACCTGGCTGTTTGACGGAAACATGGCACCCCTAACGCCCAGCTACCCCTAGGGGTGACAGTGCTGTGCTATACCAACGATGATTGATTGATTGATTGATTTCTCTGTGCCAGTCTCCACACCAGAGGTAAGAAGAACCATCAGACTACTTCACAGAGCTCTTCAGAATTTTTAAATTCTTTCACAGAAAGAAGTATTTCTCTTCACCATTTTGCAAACTCAACACAGTAACATCCTTAGACCCCAGAAGATATCCACATCTCAAAACAAAGACATTTGAAAACTTGATCTCTAAACGCCTCTAGAAGATGATATTTGGTGGCTGTGAACTCCAAGTGTTGGCAGACGAGGTAATGATAGAAGTAACCAGGTTCATTGGCAACCTCGCAGTAAAACCAAGTGTGTGTGTCTCAACAAATATCTGGCAAGAGGTAAATGTACTTTATTCATATATAGGGCACCCGGTTCATGGTATTTATTTTTTTAACATTTCCCTCTGTATTTATCCACATTTATTTTTGTCCATTTTATTGGTATTTACTCATATTTGTATTATTTTATCTTATGAGAATAAATTGAGTCGACAAAATTGTATATTTCCACATTTATTTAACTGATAAACATGTACCTCATACTTTGATGCAGTTGCGTGTTAGCAAAATAACAGACAAATATAACAAAACACTACTCCGGCAGGTAAATATTAGCATTATATACAAATGTATGTTAACATCTGCCTGTATTTAAGGGAAGCTCTTAATGTTTTTAAACACCCATGGTGTCTCTGCTTAGCAGCTGGTCTGGAATTCATGAAGGACAACAAGAAGAGTCACAAACAAGAAGTGCAATTTTCAGTATTTTGTGTATTTAAAAATATAGACAGAAAATAGGTTGTTTTCTGGCTGTATTTATCTGTAAAAATGGAAAACTGGACGCCTTATTTATATACTCACACTGTGGAAGACTTAAAAAAGGTCAAGAGCTGAAATGCCATCAGTGGGGCCGCTTTAGTAAATACTAGAGTGAAAGTCACTCAAGTGGAGAAAACCCAGCTTCAGGGTTGTTGCTGATCCCATGGGATGAGAGTATATAAAACATCATCACTCTTACAAAGCTTGAAGGAAGTAAACGTGGAGCAGAAGTAGGAAGTGTGGAAGAAACAGTGTTTGTTTCTGAAAAACATCTATATAAATGTACTTGCATCCAAGCAATGAGCCTAAGGCAAAAGTGGCATCCTTGGAGAACATCAGGCCCATGTCACAATATAAAACTTTTAACCCCTTCGCTGTGCGCGTAATTTCGCCGCGTTGCGGGCGGGGCTAGGGGTGGGCGTGGCTCCGCAGTGCTCATGACGGCTCCCGGCCGTCATAAATCACGGTGGGCGTGTGCTCATGACGGCCGGGAGTCGTCCGAACTCCGCCCACTGATTAATTCTCCCGCACAGGCGGGAAATTAATCCCGCGTGGGCGGAGCGGCAACGTTCGGACGGCTTCCGGCCGTCATGTGCACACGTCTACTGTGACTCATGACGGCCGGGAGCCGTCATGAGCACCGAAGGAGTTAATACACCAGTCCATGTGCTCCAGAGCTACGTGGCTACTCACAAAGGTAACTTGGGAGTAACTTAGATGTGCAATTTGTTTGAGTAACATTACTACTTTTGGCTGTAGAAAACAATCCAAGGGAAAAGTTACTTAAAAGTGTAGACTTGCACATCTCCATCCCCTCAAACACAAGGTGGTGCCAAATGTAAAAGTGTAAGTTATTACTGCAAAAAAGAAACAGCAGCAAATCCAAGAACACACATGGCCAAACAATGGTACCGCAACACCCTCTCATAAAAAATAATAAAAGAAGGGACTTAAAACATAACCCAAATGGGAAATAATGTTAAATTAAATTATTTAACATAGTTAAAATATAAATAAATATAACATACATACAAAATATACATTTTCCCTATCATGTATCATAGGAAGATCTCCACACTGCCTGTGGAGTCTCCCAATGGTAAATTATAAAGGAAAGTAAAAAAGTTTATGTAACTGAATAGAAATTAGTAAAAATTTCTTCAGTTAAATATAAATGTAAATTATGCTATATATTTATTTTAAATGTAGAACAGAATAGAAAATATTAAAGCACTATTAAATTAATGTTGAATTAAATATTTAATGCAAATATATTAAATGAAATAAACATTATATTTAAATTATAAAAGAAATTCCTAACTAAAGTAAAACAAAATATTATGCTTTAAGAGTTATTCAAATAGAATTAATTAAAAGTGATCTAGTTATATTTTAATAAAAATGAATGTACATTAATTTATACGTTCAAAAAGGTTTTATAATTCTATTTTATAACAAAATAATAAATATTAAATTAAATGCATTCTACGTTTAGTTTTCTTAACATTAAATTGCTTGCATTTATATTTGTAAATATGTTATATAATTTAATTTAAAATATTTCTTAAGGTGTTGAATTTTAAGGACCTACCTCAATTAGTTTCTATGGGATGTTTGTTGCAGTACCAGCAGTTGGCTATGTATGGTACTGAACTTACTGTAGCTCGGAGCTGCAGTAATTTACTACTGTTTTGTGTCCCCTTCTGAATGTATTAACGTTTGCAGTTTGCAAATATGAACAAGCATACTCTTTTGTAGGTGGGAGCATATCCCTCTCTATAACTCTTCCTAACCCTCCCTAAAACCACTCCTAACTCCTCCCTAAACCACTCCCATTTAGTGGTAAGTAGACCCCTTTTCCTAGCCACTCCACTGGTTCCTCCAAAGTTTACATTTACTACTAAGTACTAAACTTACATATGTGAGGTTCTCCATATAGAAAATATAGGAGAGGTGAAGGTGGAGATGTGTACTCATAGGTTTGTGAATACCATTTTGTAGTACTTTGGTAGTACTATTGTAGTACACTAAACATCCTACGAAATACAGACTTTGAATTCTGATTAGGAAGACCAAGACAACTCTGGTACAACCCTCTTGTGAGACAGAAAGTATGTTAATGTAATATACAAGTTTAATTTCATGGCTGAATGTAAACAACCCACGTGACATAGGGCAGACAGGAGTTGTCACAAGTTTTGGGAATGGTATTTCTAGATGAAGGCAGATCTTATTACTCAGATGAAGCCTGATTGGTACTTGGCACTTATTTCATATTTGCTGCATTTCCAACTTGACAGTGTCATCTCTGTAATAAGCTCCACCACTACTATAATTGAAGGTGAAACTGCACAGGAGGATAATAAACTGACCTCTAAAATTCTTCCACCTACCTCCCTTCAAACAACAACAAGCAAGGTTTCACATACAACCTTAAATTCTTCTGTGACAACTGCCACCACTCACACTGCTGTAATCCCAACCTCTACTGTGGCTAGTCAAAGGTTAATGACAGTGCCCACACCACCCAAAATATCCCAGGTAACTCCTAACCTATCACAGGCACTTTATTTCTGAACCTTCCACTAGCAGCTTGTTGGTCCTGCCCCCTTTTGCAGGGTTATCCCAGAACCTTTGCCTTCCTCCTGTATTTTTCTGACCTATTTTTTTTTGATTTTGGTTTATGACTCTGGGCACTTTACCAATGCTGACCAGTGCTAAAGTGCATGTGCTCACTCCCGTACCTTAGGAAGATTGGTCTACACCTGTTTGGCAGATCTAATTTACCAGTAAATCCCTTGTACAGTAGTATCATATATACACAGGGCCTGTAAATTAATTGTTACTAGTGGGCATTCAGTGCTGCTTGCACAACCCACAAAAGTAGCCTTTGAAACCTGTCTCAGGCCTCTGCTGCTGCAATGCCTGCATGCACAGTTTACTGCCCCAGTGACATGGTATTTAAAGTGTTTGCCAAGTCTGAAACTCCCCTTTTACTCCATATAGGTCACCCCTAAGGTAGACACTAGGCAGCCCTGTGGGCTGGGTGCTGGGTAGGTAAAAGTTAGGACATGTACCTTTGTTGTGTGGCATGTCCTGGTAGTGACAAACAGCCTATCTGGTTACTCACTGCTGTGAGGCTGCCACTCTCATAGGGTTGCATTGGGAATTCCCTGATATGTGTTTCAGCAGTAATTTCTGATATGAAAAGGGGAGCATGGCCATGTTTGGTACGTTTGGAAAAGTGGTAACAAATTATGTTTAGTGGTGAAAGTAGATTTGTTATTACTATTTTAGCAATGCCACTTTTAGAAGTGGGCATTTCTGTGTGCGTATGACTCTTTGTGCCCTGCCTGGTTGTGTATTCAGCGTCTGGTTTAGACTGACAGGAGCTGGGGATGAGCATTCACTCTAGACAGTCACAAGGGGGGTTGAGGTGTGCCCTGCCTTTCCTGGGTGACTCATAGCCAGGCAGAATAGACCTGGTCTGCATTTATAGTGGTGGGAGGAGTTGTCACCTGCACCTGAATAGGGCTGTGCCTGCCTTCCTCAATGCTGACTCCACCCCCCTGTAGTGTGTCTGGAGCCAGGGTTGGGGATTGAATGGGGGTGTTGTGCACTTCTAAAGTTGATTGAAGTGCCCCCAGAACAAAGACTTTGTGTGTATAAGTACAGGGTCTGTGACCCCATGATTTTAGACACTGCATGGGACTTGTAACCAGATGCTGCTGGCTCTACATATTGACCCTCTGCCAGGAGGAACCACCCTTAGTTTCCTCTAGTGTGCTGGCCTCTTTGTCTACTGCTTCCTGCCTTGTGTTTGCCCTACCAGTGTTCTCCCATGGAGCCCAGTGCATGGTGAGAGCTGTTTGCTGCCCCTGGCCCCTGCAACCATAGTGTGTGGTGAGCACTGCTCACAACGGGCAGAAAGCGAGTGCTGAGCACTCCACTCCTGGCGACAAGGAGCATGTGTGTGAGCCACAACTGATCTCGAGTGCATGCAGTACTCGCGCTCAAAAAGCTCATCGGTGCACCATCACCCCACTTGGGGCAAGTTTCATGACACACGTTAAGGGCGGTTGCTGCATCACGCCGCACTGATTTCCATTTTCACTCACCACGGCCACCTGAAACCAACCAGCACTATGCTAAGGGGAGCGGTGTGGTCTGCTCAGCCCCCGGGTGCATGGGTCACCAGAGAAATTGCACAGAACCCGGGGCTGTTACTTGGTGTCCGGTTGTCCCATGCTGCCGCTGATCCCGAGGGATCATTGGCTCCTCCTCCTCCTCAGTGGGGGGTTCCAGAGGATTTCTCCTGGACCAAATATCGTACCGGCACTGCCTCTGGGAAGGGCTGCCCCCATCGTAACTCCCTTAATGAGAGCGCGCCTTTTTTCTTTGTGGCTCTGCAATGGGGTGAGAGCGCGGGGACTGAGTAAAATCTTCTGCACAATCCTGAACTGTGCCTCCCTCATCGCTGACAAATACCTGGGAGCAGTTTTGTGGTTTGTTGGTCCGCACGGGTAAGAGTCCTTGACAGAGACCCCCCCCCGTCAGGAATTTGTCTCAGTCAGGAAACTGGCCTGACCATACTCTAATTCACCTAAGAGGTACACATTGGAAAGTATAACATGCAGCAGGTGCCCAGGAGGTCCTGGGCCCTATGTTTTATGCATACGTTACCGCACCCTCTATAGTAGGTGCGCAGCTGTTCCTATGGCCTACAGTTTCCTTGTGCATTTATCTCAAAAAGGCCTACCATAAACACCGAATAACATATAATAGAAGCGCAGTGCGCTGTGTCTAGATGATTCCTGCACTTCTAGATGACTTACCCTATATGTTTATTGCGGTACTCAATGTCTAGGTACTATGGTGATATTTGATGATTTATGCACAGTGATGTTTGGTGATTCTTGTGTGTCGCTCCCTAACCTTACCGTTGCAGTTCATGCCCTGATGTTATGGTTTATGTTATTTTTGCCTTGCTTTGTCAGGATAATGTGAATTATTTCAGGATTTGCATTGTTTGTGCAGTGATGGTGTTTTTATGACATGTGCAACATATTGGTCTTTATCTTATTGCACTAACTGTGATGTAATGACAATTGTCTGGTTGGCAAGGTGATTTATGATCTATGTGATGTCATGACCATTGCCTAGTTGGCAAAGTGATTTATGAGATTCCGGTCTAAGATGTTTTATGTATAATACAAAGGATTTTTTATATAACCTTGTGTGGAGTCTCTTTTTGTGGTGTGCCTAGTGTGTCACTGGTGTGTGTGTGTCGCAACACTTTACACATTGCCTCTGGGATAAGCCTGACTGCTCTGCCAAGCTACCAAGGGGGTGAGCAGGGGTTATCTTTTGTGTGTAACTCCCTTACCTTGACTAGAGTGGTGGGTTCTGCCTGAGTTAGGTGCATACCCTAGCCAACCAGAAACCCCATTTCTAACACAGCTGCACTGCAGTTGATGTAACCAACTCAAATATGGCACAAGAATATATCCTGTTACCATGAGACCAACAACAGGAAACATCACCACAGCAGTCTTGGCTGATCCCACCACACAATGTTTAGAAGATGCTACCATACATTAAGAGGGGGAGGAAGGAGAAAAGGACATTATGATGCACAGATGCTTGGGCCAACATTATGGTCCGAAGTCCCAATGTGGGAGAAGAGTCATGGACATCTGCAGGATGCTTACCAAAGGCTTTCAATCATACACAGTGCAGTTCAAGTACAGTACCGGGAAAGAGAAGCTATCACGGAGGCAGGGCATAGTGGATTTCTTCAACAATCTTGTGAATACACCACAGCTACCACACACAATTGGGAGGAGGCTGAATAGCAGCATATTTAGATGCCAGGTTATCTCTTAAAAAACCTTGCACATAGCAAAGCTGAATTTCCAAGTGCAGCTGATTTCTACACATTTGAATGGCCCGCTTGACTCAAACTAGACAATGAATTAGGTTATACAAATCAAAAATGCTAAATGCTGTTTATAAAAAAGTGTTGTATTTACTTGTTTCAACAAATGGACATCATAGTCATAGAAAGGTTTCACATATCACAGGATATGCCTCAGTTCAAGTCAATATCAATTACAGAAAATCTTTATTTGAGGATAATAAATCATTGATACATTTTGAAAACCAAAGTAACATTCAAGCAACCGAGTTTAGTTATTAAATAAAACATCGAGAGTAGCCATAACACTGCAATAGCCAACGTGTTTCGCGGAATATCCGCTTCTTCAGGGCTACAAACAAAGAAGAAAAATATACCAGTCAGTTCCTATATTTCTGTATTACATGTCAAAAATTAGGGTCAAAGCATCAAGTAAATATTTGCAAAGAAATAGGACTTGAACACAAGCTAAGAAAATAAAAGAGTGAGCGGGCACGTTAATCAACATAAGATGTGGAAGCAAGCATAACTTAAAAGGTGAATGAAAAATGAGGAAAGAGAGTAAAAAGAAGAAAGAGAAAAAATAAAAAATGAGAGACATGTCAATAAAAGAGTACATACAGTTCTAATATCATAAGTTAACTGTATAGGTATAAGGAGAAGCATAAAGAAGCATGAGAAACCACATGTAAGAAAAATATGAAAAACAGGAAAAACAAGGACTAAATATTGCGTGGCTTAAAGCTAGAGGCTTGTATCCAAGCTAATCTAAATGCAAAAATTTAAACCTACCTCATTCAATTAATAGAACACCACACAAAACCTCAATGAAAAAGTACTATGATCCCCAAAATACCCCTTTCTAGACTCTTCCCTACTCTACCCATCCTTGCATCATCTCATACCTCTTTTACTATTCCGATCCCCTGCAAAAAGCTTTTCTAAACACTTCACTCCGACTCTTCCCACTCCACATTCCTTTTACTCATCCCAAGCCTCCTTATACTGCTATGAGCTCCAAAACATCCCTATTCTATCATTTTCAATCCAAATAACAGACTAACATGTCCACCACACAAATGAATTTAATTTTTAACTATACTAATTCACCACTAATCCCTTATGGGTTCGGGAGTAGCGCGCTACTCAACGAAAAAGCGCTTCAACACCTCATCAGGGGTAGCAAGCACTATATAAATGCAAACCTTTTTCTCTCTTCTATCCCTCCGCTATCCTTCTCAATTCAAATAACTGACTAACATATCCACTACTCAAATTACATTTGTTTTTCACTATACTAATTCACTACTAATTCTTTATGGGTTCCGGAGTAGCGTGCTACTAGCCGAAAAAGCGCTTCGCTGCCACATCAGAGGTAGTAAGCGATACATAAATGCAATTACAATTACAATCAACGATGAAGTAAATGTATGGAACGTTGCATGTTGGGTTCATCTGATATTATTTCTCATGCATATTCACAGCCTTATTCAAGCCAAAGTTCCAAAGTCTGGCAATTAAATTAGGACTCCATGGAACTGAAGAACAAAAAGTGAGGATAACAAATAGATCACGCTCTCCAAATATGTAAAAAAAATCATGTACATCATATTCACAACACCCACAAATAGCTCACTTGAAACATGGTAAGAGCCAAAAGATGAGGACCCACCACACGTTGAGCCATTCCATGAAAATTGAAGAGCATAGTACTCCTTATGAGCACAGAGCATCAAAACTCAAAAACCTAGCAATCTCATGAACGTCAATAAAACAAAAACTGGACTGAGAGCACACCAAAGAGGATTTGCAAATATGCACACCATTGGAAATCTACAAATAGTCAGTGGTCTCCCCGTGAGTATTAAGCACCAAAAACATAAAGAGCATACAAAATAAGCATTTCCATGAGTACCAATAAAGCAAAGCACAGTTGAAAAACACCAGAATTGCCACAGCGCAGTGCCGATAACAAACCACCCAGAGAAGTCTGACTGTAAAACAATGTGCTTGTACCACATTTGTGACAAAGAAAAGCTTATTTTAGCCATGAAAGAAAACAATCAAATGGAATCACCCAAAATAATAATTATCCCAAAAAATGTACACTTTGCGGATAAATTGCTATTACATCTTCCTCCTATAAAACACAATAGGAGGGAAAAAACTGAAGGGAGAACTATGAGGAAATCGGTCCAGACCTCTTAATAGATAAGCAACAAGGCAGCAGTTAAAACATCAAAAAGCCCCCACAAGGATACTTACAGCAAAGACAGCGCCTTCCTGCATGAACAATCAAGTTGTATCGCATCAAACCGAGTGCACTTACAAACATGCCTAAATACTAAATCAGTGATCCCTCATGATAAGCGTCAACTGTCACTATCATTCCTGAATCGTTCATCATATTTTAAAAATCATGAGCATGATGGAAAACCTAACATGGACTATAAGATAGAAGGGAAAGGGGAACAACCCGTCTTCGGCATTTTAAACGGGACACAAGTCATATTTTTTTACAAATACATTGTCTACTCGTCCTGTTCCAGCAACATAGCTTCACTAAAATAAATCAAAAAGAAACCATGACACCATAAAGAAAGTAAAATAAAACACAAACGTAATAACAAGATGAAATCAGAAAGCAGGCTCAAACACCCGACAAGCTAAAGTGAACGCAGAGGTTCATGCCATTAAGCTAATACATTCCTGTTGTAACCACAGCAGCTCCTGTATGAAGTGTCAAGGGCAGTTCCACACTTCATAGGAAAAACAAAGTTGTAGACCCCGTGACTCAAAGGCATTATCTATCTGAAATTCATTGCTACCAGTATATAATATTAATCCTAGTTCCTCTGTTCAACTACCAAAACACAATAAAGTGAACTAAAGCACATGTACGAAATAAAAAGAGAACAAGATGGCAAACCATAATTTGTGCAGGAGAAAATAGCACAATTTTGTCTGTGGAGGATGGGCTCAAACACCTGTCAAGCTCACCCATACACAGGGGATCATGCCACTAGGCTGATCAGGTCTTACCCTGCACATAGCAATTCCTGCATGCAATGTCACGAACAATCCCCATCCTCATAATGAGACCGCTACAATAAACCCAATAAATCAACCCTAAAACTGCCTGTGATCAGGTCCTCATAGCTTAATCAATTCAGAGTTACAAATACCAGTCAAAACATAAAATAAATAAATGCATCCTCATACAGGAATAAAAACCTTATTCCTACGCATTAAGAAAAATCCTCCCAGCATCAACGCAGCCACATTGAGCTATAACTACCAGGGGAATTTGAGAAATATAATTTCAAGACCTGAAGGAACATTGTCCATCTTGAATGCATATCAATAGTATCCAAAGGCAAAGCATTGAGCGAAGAATAACAAAGGAACAGGCAAAAGACAATTAAATCTAAAGAGGCAGAAAGAGAAAAGAAAAATTACCTAAAAAGCAGGAAAGAGGTAAGTATTAAAATGTGAGATCAAGCACATCCATCAGGGCATTTTAGCATAAAGTATGGCAACAGGACTAATTTGATCATAAAGTAAAGTACTTGAGGTTATCCTAAGTAGAACAAAAGCAATATCAATTGAATTGGGAGCCAGCAGAATTCACATTGGTAACTACCCAAAGTTGTATACATTTCGGAGTCGACATTGAAACCATGTTGGACAGTTTGTAGACCATTTATCCACCAGCTTTTTGTTCCTGCGTAGCTTCATATCTCTGTCTCCCCTTCTATGATGTGCTGGGACATGATCAAAACCCATGAGTCCAATCTTGCCTAGCTGGTCCGGCTGATGGCTGCTCAAAAAATGTGCCTCTACAGGCGACCTGGAATCAGCATATCTGATTGCTCCCAAATGTTCTTTCCATCTCGTCTTCAGTAATCATTTCGTCGATCCTACATATTGCAGTTGACACAAGCAAATCAGCATATATACATGATATGTTGTATTGCAATTCATTAAGCTTCTGATCTGAAAGCATTTGGATTTGTCATGGTTATGAAACATAGTAGTTTTGTCTTAAACATATTGTCAACAGACATAATTCCCACGTTTATAGTTACCCTATGGTTGTGGATTCAGCCAAGTTTTGCCAGTAGCCATTGAGCACCTTGTAGTGTCACTCAGGCTAAGAATCTTTTTTAAGGAGTCAGCCTTCCTATAGGTAACCAGAGGGCACTTGGGAAGAATGCTATTCAAGTCCTGTTCTAACCTCAAAACATCCCAATGTTTTGAAAGCATTTCTGCACAGAAGGTTGTTATGAATCTAACATGTGGATCAGTAGTACGTCTCATTCTAACCTTGTTTCTCTTAGTGTTAGTAAGTAAGGACATGTGTGAAACTTTGCGAGCCCTATTCAGTGAAGATGTAAGAATTTTGCCTGGATAACCTCTCAATCAGAATCTCTGAACACATTAAAAGGCTTCTGATTCAAACTCTTCCGAGTCACTACAATTGCGCTTAAGTCTCAACAGTTCACCATAGGGAATATTGTTCTTTTGTCTGATAGGGTGCCCTGAGCTGTAATGAATGACACTATTCCTAGCAGTGGGTTTTCGAAGTGTTCTGCTGTGTAGGAGATTATCTGTCACAAATATCTGAAGGTCCAAAATGTGATGGTATACCTGTCAAATTCTATGGACAATTCAACATTTAATGAGTTGTTATTGAGAAAAACATGGAACTCAAGCAGTTCTTCTTTAGAGCCATCCCAGATATAAAAGATATCATCGATATAACGATACCATGCAAGTACCTTCTTTTGAGTCATGCTTGCTTCCACATCTTATGTTGATTAACGTGCCCTCTCACTCTTTTATTTTCTTAGTTTTTGGTTGTGTTAAAGTCCTATATCTTTGCAACTATTTTCTTGATGCTTTAACCCTATTTTTTGACATGTAATGCAGAAATATAGGAACTCACTGGTATTTTTTTCTTCTTTGCCTGTAGCCCTGAAGAAGCAGATATTCTGCGAACTATATGGTGGCCTCTTCATCGTTATGGCTACTCTCAATGTTGTATTTAATAACTAAACTCGGTTGCTTGAATGTCAGTTTGGTTTTCAAAATTTATCAATGATTTATTATCCTCAAATAAAGATTTTCTGTAATTGATATAGCCTTAAACTGAGGCACATCATTTGATATGTGAAATCTTCCTATGACTATGATGTCCATTTGTTGAACCATGTAAATATAATAATACCAGATCAATGATTTTGTTTGAGTTTTAATAACCTGCATTTTGATGTTGCTCCTGTACTACCCACCATCCACTATTAAGTAAATGCTAAATAGATAATATTTCAAGACATCTGCTCCTGTTCAGTAAGAGAGAGAGAGAGACAGAAAGAGATGGAACAAGTCCTAAACACTGTTCTCTTTCAATATATAGAATGCAAATCATCGGTGCAAGTATGCATTTCATATTGTTTTTACTTTTCACCAGCATTCTTCCTTGAATCTTGGCTAAGTGTGCGGAAAATTGAAATTAGTGTTGCATAATGTTAATCAAGCACACAAATGGAGTGTAAATTCGCATTTGCTCCCATATATTGATACCTTCAGGGTGTGCCTTAACAGCTAGAGTGTCCGACTTTGGTGCTGGGGAACCAGGTTCGAGTCTGCCGGGAGGCTCAAACATCCTGTGAATCTGGGAAAATCACTTAATCTCCCTGTGCCTAAAAATGAATGTGTCCATCTGTAATGCAACTGATACTCATATAAAGTGCTCTGATGCCTTCAGGTTGAGTTTCCACTATGGAAAAAAAAAAAAAGTTACGGTGTGCCACCTAAATATTGAATCAACAATATAGATAGGACAGATTATCGAGGACAAAATATCGACACTTAAGTAAATCTAAATTTTCTATTCCTAACTCCATTTCTATTTACCTATGCGGTATATATATCTTCAAGGTACATCGATATGGAGATAGGATTAGTGCATTTATACTTCCTTATATGCGCTTACCTTTCGATATTATGTCTCTTGATATTCTGTCCTCGATATTAGCATGCCATAATATGTTGGTGTATGTTGGACTTGGCCCTTTTTGGCTAAAGTTCCCTAAACTTTTTGCCTTCCCCCTATACCTTTTTTCTGACATGGTGTTGCCAACTTAGATGCTTTGGGCACTTTGACACTGCTGATCAGTGTCAAAGTGCAAGTGCTCCCTGTGTAAAGTGTAATGGTAATTGGTTGTCCATAATTGGTATGTTTGCCTTACTAGTAAAGTCCCAAGTAAAGTGCACTATGTGTGCCAGGGCTGATAATGCAAATGCTACTGGTGGGCCTGCAGCACTAATTGTGCCACCCACACAAGTAGCCCTAAAGAGAGAACTCAGGCCTGCCACTGCAGTGCCTGCGCGCAGTTTGCTAACTGCCATGTTGTCCTGACAAGTGCACCCACTTGCCAGGCCTTACCCTTCCCTTTCCATGCACATCAGACACCCCTATAGTAGGCCCAAGGGTGCAGTGTCTGTGAAAGGTAGGACATGTACTGAGGTGTGTACCATGTCCTAACAGTGAAATACTCTCCATTTCGTTTTTCACTGTTGCAAGGCCATCTTGCCCATAGGACAGAATGGGGAAGGCTGTGTAATATGTTTCCAGCCTATCTTCCCATAGGTTTAAGATGGAGAGGTGAAGTTTATTGTGCCTGAGCTCACAATTTAATAACACATCTTTTTGTGAAGGTGGTTTTTGAATTGTGTGTTTAGAAACCACGCTTTTAGAAGTGGCTGTTTTTTTTTGTTCTAACAATTCTGTGTGTCTCTGCCTGGTTGTGGATTGACTGTCTGGATTTGAATGTGATAGGATCTGGGAAATGTCTTGACCCAGGGGAGGAGTAGGTGAGACAGCCACGGTTGACCTGCATCTGGAGTGTAGGGGGGAGGAGTAGCCCTGGAGGTGAAGAGGCCTGGGCTGCTGCCATAAAACAAAGGCTCCATCTCCTGCTGAGTGATTTAAGATCCAGACCCCCACTGTTAGACCTGTCAGCCCTAGGGTGGTCTTTCCCTGTTTTTTTCCCTTTTGCGCCTCATTTTTGCCACCGTATTTTTACTGGACCTAGGTCTCCGGGCGCCTTGCCACTGCTAGCCAGTGCTGAGGTGCAGGTGCTCTCTCACTCAAGATGGCTGCCACAGGCCCCTGCTACTGCAGAGGGGCCTTGCACACATACACACTAGTAGCCAGGGTCAGGCTGGGACATAGGGATACAGTATCCATTCCGTCCCCGCCTCTGGGCCACATAGCCAGACATGTGGAATGTTCCAGAACCTTCCGGGCTGTGGGAGGAGTTATGTTTTGCCGCCTTTGGGAGGGTCACCTGACCTAGGGGTATAAAAGGCTTGGAGGGAAAACTTTTAGTCAGTTGGGGCACCACTGATCCTGGGAGAACCTCTGCCGGAGTACATGCTTTAGGGCCTAGGGGGGAGACCTACACTACTGCTGCTGACAAGGCTTAGGCCCTGCTGTAGTAAGTTAGCTGAGGAACGCCCACCACCCACTGACCTTGCCCAGCGTGAGGGGACCCAGGGAACCACCTTCAGCGTGCTGGGAAGAACATCAAGCACTCCCAGAACCACCAACTCATTCCCCCCCCCTCATAAGAAGAAACTTCTGACAAGAAACTTTTGACAAGAAACTTCTGACAAGAAACTCCTGACAAGAAACTCCTAAGAAGCAACCAATCTGAAACAGCCGCAAGAAACCTTAATTTGGGGAGGCCTGACCGTCCAGCAAGGCCTGAAACCTAAATTGCCACACTGGGGATCACCAGGTAAAGCGCCGTGCCCTGAAGCGCTAGACCTTCACCCCCTATCAACTCCTGCCTGCTGCTGGGCTGCCCCCAAGAACCTTTCCAGTCAGCCCTGCCCACAGGCTGCTGGTGCGCCCGTGTTCTGTCTCCACGAGGGAGAAACTGCCCCCCTCAGGTCACTGACCTTGTGAGGGAATCACCGCCGCGGCCGCCGCCGCGTGAGGAGAAGTGCTGCTGTGAGGAAAGCCCTCCTCGAGGCCGTGTGGTGAGGTGCGCCGTCCGCGCCCTCACCGAAGGAAGCGCTGTGGTGAGGGAGGCCCCTCGAGTGGATGTGGTGAGGTGCGCCGTCCGCGCCCTCACCGAAGCCTCTAAATTTCCCCCAAGACATCACCGCCGGGCCCAAGGCCCCACCGCCGAAGTCGCGGCCGAAGAAATCACCGCCGCAGCCCAAGGGGGCCGCGTGAAGCAGCCGCGGCCTAGTGCGATCCGCGAGGCCTCCAGGCCCCGCCGACGCCGTTGCTGGGCAACCGGGGGCGCCGGCCGTGCCCCCGGGAAGGCCGCGCAGCGATTGGGCGCCGGCTCCCGCCACGCCCCCCAGCGCCGACGGAGGCCGAGGAAGAGCTCCGGCCGTGCAGAGGGAGACGGGGAGCCGGCCGGAGAGGACTGCCGGCTCCCGCTCCCCTTGCCGAAAGCCCGCATCCACTCACCTGATCCCGGGGGCCGGAGGAGGGTGATACCGGCCCCCGCAACGTCCCGCAAATCCACTTCCTTGATCCCGGGGGCCGGAGGAGGGTGATACCGGCCCCCGCAACGACCCGTAATTCCAGCCAAAAGGGCCGAGGTACCCCGACCAGGCCCCGCCCTCCAGAACACGGGCCGGGCCTGGAGATTGCCAGTCGCTAGGAAGCGCGACCAACGACCACGCATCAGGTGAGCCCAGGAGGCCCCTAAGGCCCACAGAAACGCCACTGGGGGCCGGGGGCCACATTAACCCTTGAATTAAACCTGTGTAACTTTCCCCATGAGGCGAGGCCCCGGAGAGGAGTGGGCCTAGCCTGGAATTAACCCCTGAGGGACACAGAAGCCCCAGAATACAGGACATGTTGAGGGGTTCCCCACATTGTTTATTCATTTAATGCTGATGCCTATTGTAATTACTGCCTAGGCCTATGCTTATAACTGCAAAGTCTTTATCTAAGGGGGAAAGTGATTAATTGAATTGAGCTGAAGTGTACACCGCCAAGAGTTGAAGTGTTTTATGTTACAGGTGTACTGGAGTTGCGACGCCCACTGTACTGAATGTGGGTGCGCCTAGATTAATGCAGGCCTATTGAAATGGAACGTGAAAAGCCTTCTTTTAAGTAATTGAATATGCTTGAAGTGAACTGCATGTTTAGGCCCATGTTTTATTAATGCACCTTGTGATCATTATTGGTGCTACGTTTAGGAGATGATTCCTGCGGCCTCTTAGTGGCCTACAATGTTGATGAGCTATGATGCTTTATTAAGAATGTGCACCAGTTGAGTAATGCAATGATTTTAAATGTAGATCTGAATTAATCTGCCTCATCTGATGCTACCTTGATTTATATATAAAAGATCTTGATTTTAAATACACAAGCCTGGTGTGGTGTCATGTTATTGCGTTCGCATTTCTGATTCAAAGTAAGAGTGTGCTGCACAACTGCCTTACACATTGCCTTCGCGTGCTTTCCCGCCTCGCGCAATGCTACCGCGGCGGACTTGGTAAACCCGGTTCCAACATTTGGTGTTCAGCGGTGGGATAAGGACTGGTGTTTGTGCAGCACCCTACAGTGACTCAGTGTGCGCCGCAATTGGACACCTATTGTAATGCAAGTGCTAGGAATTCTTTGGTAATTGCCGATTGTGTACATTCCTGCGTTAGACCTGCTACCTACAGTCTAGAACCCTTTCCCTAAATTGTCTGGGGCCCCACCTAGGAGGATGGAGTTTGAGTTGGCCAACCTAGAAAGGTATACGGTGACACAGCTCAAGGAGTTCTGCCTAGAGAGGGGGGTGGCCGTCAAGCGAGGCGCCAGGAAGGAGGTGCTTCAGAAAGCTTTGAGGGCATGGGTAATGGCCCACCCGGAGGGAAGAGGGGACGAGGAGCAGGGGAGGCAGACAACCCAGGAGAACTGGACCTACTGCACATTGATGTTAGCGAGAATGTGTTGCCAGGAAGACGTTCCAGGGCAGGCAGTAGTGCGCCAGGGGGGAGTTTGTCGGCAGAGGAATTTGAGGACAGGAGGGAGGAGAGGTGATTAACATTAGAACTTGCTAGGATGGAAAGAGAAGGAGAACAGGCAAGGCTAGCCATGGAGGAAAGGAAGCTTGCGCATGAGCTTAGCCTGAAGGAACTAGAGCTCCGAGCCTTGCAGATGGAGATGCAGGGCAAAGTGAATGGTGGCAGCGTACCTACTGGGGTTCCACAGGAGTCCAAATTTTATCTACCAAGAGAGGTGATAGCCAGTTTTAGTGTAGGAGATGACATCGATAAGTGGTTGGCGGCGTACGAGGTGGCTTTGGTGGCCCATAGAGTTCCTGAGAGCTACTGGGCGGGAGGACTTTACAGGTACATACCTCCACCAGTGAGGGACACACTTTTAACCTTGGATAAGGGGGATCAGACCAACTACCCTATCATGAGGGAGGCCCTGCTCAAGAAGTTTGGCCTCACCCCAGAGAAGTACCGCCAAAAGTTCCGCAACAGCCACAAGCTTCACACACAAAACTGGGTGGATTTTTTTGATTATGCCCGGAAGGCATTGGAGGGTTGGGTGCGTGGCAGCAACGTTGATAATTACAAAGGGCTGTATGACCTGTTCTTGAGAGAGCACCTCCTAGAGAAATGTTTTCCGGAGCTGCGCCAGTACTTGGTGGACCGCAAGCTGACCAATCCTAGGGAGCTTGCAGAGGAGGCAGACACGTGGGTCAGCACTCGGGTGTCCCACAAGGGAGCCGGGGCGGACCCCCGAAAGGTGGACAGGGGCTCCCCCAGAAGAAAGAGGGGGAGATAAAAAGAGGGAGTTCTTTAAAGGCCCCCAAAATAGACCGCCTGGGAGAGGGGTAGGTTCCCCATCCCAATCTGGATTCCAGAAACCCACTTATCCTGACAGGAGTCAGCAGCCCAGAACTGTCCGGTGCTACGAGTGCGGGGAGGTTGGACACTACAAGGGGGATCCCCAGTGTCGCAAGAGAACCCCAGCCCCCACAGGAGGTAAGAGCCCCGGGGTGGCCAGTGTAGCGCTTGGGGAGGAGTTGTCCCTAGGTAGGGGAGGTGAGTGGACAGGCTTGACCTTAGTTTCCCTGGGGGATAGAGAGATCATCCCACAGGTTCAGGTACCCGTGAACACTGCCAAGTATCGGCAGAGGGTCCTGGTGAACGGGGAGGAGGTGGAGGCTCTGAGGGACACAGGTGCCAGCATGACGATGGTGAGATGTCAGCTGGTGTCCCCAGAGCAGGTGATTCCTGAGGAATTCCACCCGGTTGTTATGGCTGATAATAGCCTGGGTCATTACCTCGTGGCCCAAGTTCCCTTTGAGTGGGGAGGAGTATCAGGTCTGTTGAAGGTTGCGGTGAGCCCTGCCATGCCAGTTGACTGTCTGCTGGGTAACGACTTGGAACATACTGCCTGGAGGGAGGTAGAGTTCAATGCCCATGCTGAGATGTTGGGATTACCAGGATGGACTTGCGTCGTCACGCGGTCCATGGCTGCCCGACAAGGATTCAGCTGGGGTTGGAGCCTGAAATAATGGCCCAGCCCACTGCTGGACGAGGAGATGTCCAGGAGGAGACACCCGGTGAGATGGATGGGGAGCCCGCGGAGGTGACCCCGGAGTCCGCTGAGGTGGTTGGTGTACCCGTGGGGGACCTGCCGACCCCTGCAGAGTGGCAGGTGGAAGGAGGGCCTACCCGGGAGGAATTTTGCCGGGCACAGAAGGAGTGCCCTACGCTTGAAGGCATGCGGCAACAGGCCGAAGCCCAAGCAGCTGGAACCGAGACTGGTAACTACCATGTCTACTGGGAGGATGGTCTCCTCTACAGTGAGCCTAAGGCTCCGGTGCATGGGTCATCAAGGGCCGTGGTGGTCCCCCAATGCTACCGAGCCTTTCTGCTAGAGTTGGCACACGAAATACCACTAGCAGGACACCTGGGCCAAGACAAGACGTTTGCGCGTCTGGTCCCACATTTTTACTGGCCCAGGATGCGCGTCACTTCTGACACTTTTTGCAAGGCTTGCACCACTTGCCAAGCGAGCGGCAAGACAGGGACTAAAGTGAAGGTCCCTCTAGAACCTCTCCCAGTTGTCGATACCCCTTTTGAGCGGGTAGGCATTGACATTGTCAGGCCATTGGACCCGCCGACTTCTGCAGGACATAGGTTCATTTTGGTGCTGGTAGACCACGCCACCCGGTACCCAGAGGCAATCCCTCTGAGGACCATCACTGCACCGGTGGTGGCGCGGGCCCTGATGGGGATTTTTACCCGAGTGGGATTCCCCAAGGTCGTGGTGTCAGATAGGGGCACGAATTTCATGTCGGCCTATATGCAGGCCATGTGGAAGGAGTGTGGAGTGACCTACCGGTTCTCCACTCCTTACCACCCCCAGACGAACGGGCTCGTGGAGCGCTTTAACAAAACCTTGAAGGGGATGATCAGGAGCCTACCCGAGGACTTGAGAAGGAAGTGGGACGTCCTCTTACCCTGTCTGCTCTTCTCCTACCGAGAGGTGCCGCAGAAGGGGATCGGTTTCAGCCCCTTTGAGCTGCTCTATGGCCACCCCGTTCGGGGGCCCCTCAGTCTTGTCAAGGAGGGGTGGGAGAAGTCTTCCTCGAAGCTTCCCCGTGATGTGGTCAGCTATATGCTGGCATTCCGCAGCCAAGTGGCCAAGCTGTGGAAGGAGGCCTCAGACAACCTAGAGGCTAGTCAGGCCGTCATGAAGACATGGTATGACCGGAACGCTCGGGCGGTAGAGTTAGACGCTGGACAGAAGGTGTGGGTCATGGAGCCAGGAGAGCTTAGCGCCCTCCAGGACCGGTGGACTGGACCGTTTGAGATCTTGGAAAGGAGAGGCCAGACCACGTATGTCGTCGATGTGAAGACCCCCCGTCAACCCCACAGGGTGTTCCACGTCAACCGCCTGAAGCCACACCAGGAGCGTTCAGAGCTCACTCTCCTAATGATAACAGATGGAAGTGAGGAGGAGGAGAGTGAGCCTCTTCCAGACCTTCTGGCGGCCCATGAGAAGGATGGTTCGGTGGAGGGAGTGGTCCTCGCCCCATCCTTGACCCCAGAGCAACAGAGGGACTGCCGCCAGGTCTTGGGGCAGTACGCCTCGTTGTTCTCCCTCACGCCTGGGATCACGCACCTGTGTACCCATGATGTGGACACAGGGGACAGTCCGCCAGTAAAAACCAAGTCTTACCGGCTGTCCGATAAAGTCAAGGCTAGTATCCAGGGTGAGGTTGCCAAGATGCTAGAACTGGGAGTGATTGAGCCTTCCAGTAGCCCTTGGGCTAGTCCGGTGGTGTTGGTGCCGAAAGCGGCCCCACCGGGCACCACACCAGAACTTCGGTTCTGTGTGGATTACCGTGGACTCAACTCAGTCACTAAGACCGACGCTCACCCGATCCCTCGGGCGGATGAGCTCATTGACCGGCTGGGAGCAGCCCGGTATCTGAGTACCATTGATTTGACGTCAGGCTATTGGCAGATCGCCATGGCGAAAGGAGCAAGGGAGAAGACTGCGTTCTCCACCCCCGAGGGCCACTTTCAATTTCGGGTGATGCCCTTCGGGTTGAAAAATGCTGCAGCCACTTTCCAGCGGTTGGTGAACCAGGTGCTGTCTGGCCTAGAGGCCTTCTCTGCTGCCTACCTGGACGACATAGCTGTCTTCAGTAGCAGCTGGGAGGACCATCTGGAGCATCTCCAGGAGGTGCTACAGGCTCTGCAACGGGCTGGTCTAACCATCAAGGCCAGCAAGTGCCAGATTGGACAGGGATCTGTCGTGTACCTGGGACATCTGGTGGGCGGAGGTAAGGTGCAACCCCTCCAAGCCAAGATTGAAACCATCTTGGCCTGGGAGCCCCCCAAGACCCAAACCGAGGTCCGAGCTTTTCTCGGCCTCACGGGATACTACCGCAGGTTCATCAAGGGATATGGAACCATCGTGGGCCCATTGACGGAATTGACTTCAAAGAAGCAGCCACGCAGAGTCATCTGGACGGCTGCCTGCCAGGAAGCCTTTGAAACCCTCAAACGTGCAATGTGCACCGCACCGGTGCTCAGGACTCCAGACTTTGGACGGGAATTTATCGTGCAGACAGACGCTTCTGAGCATGGCATAGGAGCTGTGCTCTCGCAGCTGAATGACGATGGCCAAGACCAGCCGGTGGCCTTCATTTCCCGAAGACTACTCCCCCGGGAACATCGGTGGGGTACCATCGAATGAGAAGCCTTTGCCGTGGTTTGGGCTGTAAAGAAGTTGAGGCCATACCTTTTTGGTTGTCACTTCCTGATCCAGACCGACCACAGACCCCTTCGCTGGCTCATGCAGATGAGAGGCGAAAACCCCAAATTGTTGAGGTGGTCCATTTCCCTCCAGGGGATGAACTTTCGGGTGGAACATCGACCCGGTGTAGACCACGCCAACGCTGACGGTCTCTCCCGGTTTTTCCGCCTTAGCGACGAGAACTCCCTAGAGGTTGGGAAGCTCTCCCCTCTTTCGGCTGGGGGGACACGTGTTAGACCTGTCAGCCCTAGGGTGGTCTTGCCCTGTTTTTTTCCCTTTTGCGCCTCATTTTTGCCACCGTATTTTTACTGGACCTAGGTCTCTGGGCGCCTTGCCACTGCTAGCCAGTGCTGAGGTGCAGGTGCTCTCTCACTCAAGATGGCTGCCACAGGCCCCTGCTACTGCAGAGGGGCCTTGCACACATACACACTAGTAGCCAGGGTCAGGCTGGGACATAGGGATACAGTATCCATTCCGTCCCCGCCTCTGGGCCACATAGCCAGACATGTGGAAGGTTCCAGAATCTTCCGGGCTGTGGGAGGAGTTATGTTTTGCCGCCTTTGGGAGGGTCACCTGCCCTAGGGGTATAAAAGGCTTGGAGGGAAAACTTTTAGTCAGTTGGGGCACCACTGATCCTGGGAGAACCTCTGCCGGAGTACAGGCTTTAGGGCCTAGGGGGGAGACCTACACTACTGCTGCTGACAAGGCTTAGGCCCTGCTGTAGTAAGTTAGCTGAGGAACGCCCACCACCCACTGACCTTGCCCAGCGTGAGGGGACCCAGGGAACCACCTTCAGCGTGCTGGGAAGAACATCAAGCACTCACAGAACCACCAACTCATTCCCCCCCTCATAAGAAGAAACTTCTGACAAGAAACTTTTGACAAGAAACTTATAATAAGAAACTTCTGACAAGTAACTCCTGACAAGAAACTCCTAAGAAGCAACCAATCTGAAACAGCCGCAAGAAACCTTAATTTGGGGAGGCCTGACCGTCCAGCAAGGCCTGAAACCTAAACTGCCACACTTGGGATCACCAGGTAAAGCGCCGTGCCCTGAAGCGCTAGACCTTCACCCCCTATCAACTCCTGCCTGCTGCTGGGCTGCCCCCCAAGAACCTTTCCAGTCAGCCCTGCCCACAGGCTGCTGGTGCGCCCCGCATTCTGTCTCCACGAGGGAGAAACTGCCCCCCTCAGGTCACTGACCTCGTGAGGGAATCACCGCCGCTGCGTGAGGAGAAGTGCTGCTGTGAGGAAAGCCCTCCTCGAGGCCGTGTGGTGAGGTGCGCCGTCCGCGCCCTCACGAAGCCTCTAAATTTCCCCCAAGACATCACCGCCGGGCCCGGGGCCCCACCGCCGAAGTCGCGGCCGAAGAAATCACCACCGCAGCCCAAGGGGGCCACGTGAAGCAGCCGCGGCCTAGCGCGATCCGCGAGGCCTCCAGGCCCCGCCGACGCCGTTGCTGGGCAACCGGGGACGCCGGCCGCGCCCCCGGGAAGGCCGCGCAGCGATTGGGTGCCTGCTCCCGCCACGCCCCCCAGCGCCGACGGAGGCCGAGGAAGAGCTCCGGCCGTGCAGAGGGAGACAGGGAGCCGGCCGGAGAGGACTGCCGGCTCCCGCTCCCCTTGCCGAAAGCCCGCATCCACTCACCTGATCCCGGGGGCCGGAGGAGGGTGATACCGGCCCCCGCAACGTCCCGCAAATCCACTTCCTTGATCCCGGGGGCCGGAGGAGGGTGATACCGGCCCCCGCAACGACCCGTAATTCCGGCCAAAAGGGCAGAGGTACCCCGACCGGGCCCCGCCCTCCAGAACACGGGACGGGCCTGGAGATTGCCAGTCGCTAGGAAGCGCGACCAACGACCACGCATCAGGTGAGCCCAGGAGGCCCCTAGGGCCCACAGAAACGCCACTGGGGGCCGGGGGCCACATTAACCCTTGAATTAAACCTGTGTAACTTTCCCCATGAGGTGAGGCCCCGGAGAGGAGTGGGCCTAGCCTGGAATTAACCCCTGAGGGACACAGAAGCCCCAGAATACAGGACATGTTGAGGGGTTCCCCACATTGTTTATTCATTTAATGCTGATGCCTATTGTAATTACTGCCTAGGCCTATGCTTATAACTGCAAAGTCTTTATCTAAGGGGGAAAGTGATTAATTGAATTGAGCTGAAGTGTACACCGCCAAGAGTTGAAGTGTTTTATGTTACAGGTGTACTGGAGTTGCGACGCCCACTGTACTGAATGTGGGTGCGCCTAGATTAATGCAGGCCTATTGAAATGGAACGTGAAAAGCCTTCTTTTAAGTAATTGAATATGCTTGAAGTGAACTGCATGTTTAGGCCCATGTTTTATTAATGCACCTTGTGATCATTATTGGTGCTACGTTTAGGAGATGATTCCTGCGGCCTCTTAGTGGCCTACAATGTTGATGAGCTATGATGCTTTATTAAGAATGTGCACCAGTTGAGTAATGCAATGATTTTAAATGTAGATCTGAATTAATCTGCCTCATCTGATGCTACCTTGATTTATATATAAAAGATCTTGATTTTAAATACACAAGCCTGGTGTGGTGTCATGTTATTGCGTTCGCATTTCTGAGTCAAAGTAAGAGTGTGCTGCACAACTGCCTTACACATTGCCTTCGCGTGCTTTCCCGCCTCGCGCCATGCTACCGTGGCGGACTCGGTAAACCCGGTTCCAACACCCACTATCAAAGAAAGAAGGTGTCCCTGGCAGGGAGACACCCAGAACTGGTTTGGACAGGGGTCAGTGCCCCCTGACACAAAGACTTCAAAGACATTTAGGGGTATAACTATGAGAGCTGAAACCCCTGGACCTTAGACTGAAGTCCCTATTGAAAAAGGATTGAACCTTCTTAGTGCTCAAGAGGAACCTCTGCCAAAGAAGAACAGCTGAAGAGACTGAAGAGAAGGACTGCCCTTGCTGTGTGTTCTGGGGCTGGCCTGCAGTTTGCTGGTTTGACTAAGGAGAGGACAAGGGACTTTGCTGTGTGCTGTGTCCCCCTGCTTGTGAGGACTTTGCTGTGTGCTGTGTCCTGAAGTAGCGTGTCTCCAAGGGCCCGAGGAGAGCTGGCTCCCTGTTGTGGAAACTCAGGAACATAAAAGTTTCCAAGTGTGTCTCAGCGACGCTGTGTGCGTGTGCTTTTTGCAGCCTGAGACCTTCGTAAGAACTGCCCCGTGATCGTGTGCACCCAGAGTCGAAGTGAGTCTCAGCGACGCTGTGTGCGTGTGCTTCGTGCAGCCTGAGAACTTCGTGAGGATTGCCCTGTGATCGTGTGCACCCGGAGTCCAAGTGAGTCTCAGCGACGCTGTGTGCGTGTGCTTCGTGCAGCCTGAGACCTTCATGAGGATTGCCCTGTGATCGTGTGCACCCGGAGTCCAAGTGAGTCTCAGCGACGCTGTGTGCATGTGCTTCGTGCAGCCTGAGACCTTCGTGAGGATTGCCCTGTGATCGTGTGCACCCGGAGCTCAAGTGAGTCTCAGCGACGCTGTGTGCGTGTGCCCTGTTGCAGCCTAAGACCTTCGTGAGAAATTGCCCCGTGACTGTGTGTCCCGGAGCAGTCTTGTTCTCTGCTTCGATCAACAGCGTGGCCAGAACTGCTGTGATCGTCATTGCCATTGGCCTGGACCGGTATCCCCAGAGGAGCTGTGGGAATTCACCGCCGCCGGCCCGAGCCTGCCTTTGCCAAGGAGAGACCTCGAACCATCACCATCGGGGGTCCGAGTTCCACTTCCCAAGATCAATGAAGTCGCACCGGAGGCCCAAGCCGCGAGGAGAGGAGAGGAGAGTGAGATCGCACCCCCCAGGTAACGCTCAGCGCGCGCGCGTGTGTCGCCGCCTGGGGCGGGGTGCGGGCTACGAGAGAAACGCTCTCAGCCTTTCCCATCTTTGCAGCGCGAGCCCCCGCTCAAGTCCGTATCGCGGCCCGTACTTGCCGAGGAGTGGCAGTACCGGGGCTGGAGTGTGGAGCTGCACTTTGTTTTCCATCATAACAGTGTCGGGGGCATATTTTGGCAGTAGCTGACCGCGAGTCAGCAAGAATGGCATAGAGACCGTCCAGAGCACCGCGATCGGTGCCGAAGTACATTATTTTTGCAATGCGAACTGCCTGATTGTTGCATTATGAATTGCATTATTTTTGCATTACGAACTGCCTGATTGTTGCATTACGAATTGCATTATTTTTGCATTACGAACTGCCTGATTGTTGCATTACGAATTGCATTATTTTTGCATTACAAACTGCCTGATTGTTGCATTACGAATTGCATTGTTTTTGCATTACGAACTGCCTGATTGTTGCATTGCGCATTGCATTATTTTTACATTACGAAGTGCCTGATTCTTGCATTACGAACTGCATTGGATCATCGAGAATTGCTCATTAATACTGCAAGAACCTACCAGTGCGTGCTGGCCTAATAACCGGCACGGTGAAATATTACAAATACGCATATGTTGGATTTTTATCGTGTTGTCTCATCGTATATCTTTTTTTATAAACATATAATTGTTTTTTATGAAACTCGTGTGGAGTCCATTTGTGGTGTTATCACTTTGTCACTGAGAGCGTGGATGCAAATACTTTACACATTTTCTTTGGAGATAAGCCTGGCTGCTCGTGCCAAGCTACAAGGGGGTGAGCAGGGGTTATATAAAGGTGTGTCCCTCCTTACCCTGACTTAGAAGCAAGGGTCCCTATTTGGACTAAGGTACATACCTCAGCCAACTAGAGACCCCTGGTTCTAACAGTGTCAATATTCAGTAGTCGGGAATAGTAGATTGTGAGTATGCCCACCCTTATGTGTTGAACGCAATATCCACTACTCTAACTGCAAAATCTGCATCCCATCTTCCAGCGTCCTGCTCACCAAATCCGACTGACCCTCAAAATGAAGGTTAAAATCCCTAATAAGGAGAAAGTATTCGAACATGTAACACAAATGGGGACAGCACAGCGGACAAATTTGCTGCGAACTGAAAGTTATAACCAGGTGGTCTATATAGAATAGCACCTCCCAGTTTTACTGTTTTATTGAGCGAGATCTGAACAATTTACATTTTGGAGTCCCCAAAGGGAAGTCGCTCACTTCCACACACTCATAAGCCTCTCTATAAAACATCGCAATACCCCCAGCTTTCCTACCAACACAATCACATTTTTGCATCATGTAGCCAAATGGCGCAGCCCGGGTCAGGTCAGGCATAGAATGGCTATTCAGCCATATCTCAGTAATGAATGCTAAGTTTGTATTTGCGTTTTAGATAACTTCCCAAATTTGCATGCAATTTTTGGGGAGAGATCTAGAATCAAAATAAAGACACATAATCATTAGACCTAGGCTTTATAAATGATTGTGCAGCACATTTGCAAAATAAAAACCACTATAAACCGGGTTCTAGGAAAAACAGAAACTCCAGTCTCTTTTAATGTTCAAATCGTTTATGCCCTAGCCTCTCAGACTATATCATATGATGAGGTGAACTTTCTTTACATTTTTTATACGATCAGGCATGTTTGCAAAAAAAATGTTCGCAATTGTC
Organism: Calotriton arnoldi; assembly: GCA_963921515.1. Taxonomy (NCBI): domain Eukaryota; kingdom Metazoa; phylum Chordata; class Amphibia; order Caudata; family Salamandridae; genus Calotriton; species Calotriton arnoldi. Next base: position 688,487 of record CAWUFW010002309.1, read on the forward strand.
TCTAGGTCAAAGAATCAAAACCCAACTACTGACAAGCAGTGAGGAGTGACACGGAGTTCTAAACTGTACTAGATACAATTATTTAATGACAGCAAACCCGTTTAGCCACAAAATATTAGAATGCAAAGAGGTACTCATTTTAAGTGTCTTATGCTGTTCCGTTCTCTTACAGTTTAGAAACAGGGCATCTGTCTTAAGTTGGTTGTAAGTCAATGTGCACCCATCCCCAGGGGTGGTCTCTCACATTTGTTTCATGCCAGTTTGCTACTCTTTTATTGCAGCGGAGGAGCGGCTACTGGGGAAGAAGCTCTGTAGTCCCCGGGGGACCTTTTCAATGACTTTCCACCACTTCCTTAAAACACATATGTCTTTCTGCATCTGATTTCTGCCATGAACGGCGACTTAGACGGATAATCCTGTAGGAACTGTGCAGCGGAATAGTACAATTGGGACTAGTTTCTAGTGATAAAGCATCTTTCTATTAAAATGAAGTAGCCATTATTAAATAGTAAACATTTTTATGGTTCTAGAAGAAAGACATGAATAAAAACAGTATGCAATATAACAAATATTTTCGCAGCAGGCAGGAATCTCATTTGATTGAAGAAATAAAATGGAATTTTGCTGCGAAAGTAGAAAACTTTCTGTGGTATTCCTTTCTTCAATTGCAATAGAGACCAATGATGAATTCATGTGCAATCACTTAAGAAGTGTGTGCCAAATTGCACGTCCAGTTGATGTAAGAATTCGGGGACACCTTAATTCAGAGAAGATGTTGTGCAGCTGACATTCCAGTTAGCCTGTACTATACAATAGCCACCAACATTGACCTATGCGGTGAAATCGTGGCGTCCATCATAGAATGCTGCACAATAGGAACCCCGCTCAATCTTGTGCAGGAGAGCAGTAACCTGCACTACCTAATCCACTACCCAGTGTTATGAACAAAATGACTGATATGTTGATACACTGATTAACAGAGTGACTGATTGTCTCATTTTTCAAATGCATTCAACAGGCTTCTAAGTGCTGAAACTGTAGCTAAGGTAAAAAAAAGACAAAGTTTAGAAACAGACAATGAGCAAAACTAAAAGACATCAGTGCCTTCCAAAATGCAATATGAAACAACTTAGGTCCTAAAGTCATAATCAGTCTGCATCCTATCTCAGCGAGATAGACTATGGAGGCTGTTGTGATTGGATGGCACTCACTGGAAAGTGAGCACAATTGAATGTAAGATTAGAAGAGATGGCCGGCACAGGACTGAGCCAGGGTGTAAAAGGCTGTGTGCATCAGGCAATCCCTTTAAATTCGGCTCTCTGCCGGAGTGCCAGCCTGTGAAAATATCTATGAACAAACGAAATATGATCAGATTTTTTCAGATGAGAAATACGATGGACTGTTGAATTCTCTGCTCTTTGAAGTTTAAAAAGGGCATATCCCAGAAGGCCAGTTTACGGGAAGTTGTAGTAGTCTAGTTTATAGTCACCTTCTAAAGTAGTAATCAACTTCCTTATGCTAGAGATGATGTTTAGTAAAATATTCACCCCACTATTGCATCTACTAACCCATTGCTTTAGAGCTTTCTTCTGACATGCTATCGGAGCAGGTCTGCCCCTGCAGGCGGATAATAACCTTCCTTGCAGGTATTTCTTTAGAATTTATCGCAATCCATAGCATACAGTAATATTGAAAATTGAATATTAATAAGCATTGAATTTTTAATTGGAAGCTTGAATTAGAAGCTAGCACAGTAAAATATGTTCATATGAAAATGTTTTTTTAAATGTGATAAATACTGTGATAGAATTTTGGGATGGTGAATCTTCTGCATGTATTTGGAGAGCATGCTGAGGCCCTTCTAGAATGTAGAGACAGAGCCACAGAGGGGCTCTGCAGTCAGAAAGCCACACCATATGCAACCTACTTTTGAAGAACATGACTGCTCCTAACTTACCACGCTGTAGAGGGCTGACAGTGGAGGCAGCTGAATATAGTCACAGGACAGTCTTATTTACTAGTCAACTGCTAGGGAGAGCGGTGTACTGACCTCTCCCATGTTATAAATGTGTCTGCCAGTCGCTTACAACTAAGTCCTTTGCCTATCTGTGTGCAACACAGATGTCACCTGTGAACTTGATTATATGATGAGTAGAAGAAGCCTATGGAATTTGTATGGTGCTCATGGCCATGGACACACTGGCTTCCATTGTGACATGTTACAGAATTCAAGTAGTTCCTATTATGAAGGGCCAGAAAGAGCACAGACATCTCATGTGAACTGCAGATCTTTTGCAGGTATTCCAAATGTATTTGTAGTGAGCTTGATTGGAGAGTGTTTAGGAGCAGAGACAGAAGGTGTGGGAGTTTCTCTCTGTCCGGTACCTATTATGGAGGGCAGGAGACAGCACAGACAACTCCTATGAACTGGAGAACTAAATCATGTATTCCAGTTGCCTTTGCGATGGGCCAGATTAGAGAGTGTTTATGAGAGGAGACAGTGAGTGTGGGTGTTTCTCTCTGTCCTTTCCTGGCTTCTTTGTTCTCTGGAAGGGCCCATCCACAAGTTAATAGGTGGCTGAGTGAGACAGCCCACATATCATTTGTGGCCTTGTTTTGGGTTTCTCCTTACAAGGGACTATCAGCTCCACTCCACCTTCCTGCTCTGACTCTGAACTAAGACTATGGCTGGACCAGACCGTGTGGAAACAGCAAAAGTGCAAATCTGCCTAGAAACACTCATAAAACTGAAATGCTTGAAAAAACAATGTCTCTCTGAAACTTGAAAATAACGATAGGGCAGAAATTTCTAGTAAGTGTGCCTACATTTTCTGACCAGATGCCTGGTGTCCCACACCAATGGAAGCCATGAGAATCCTTAGAGCACCAGGGCTGGTGTAGCAACTATGTCTGAACCCCTTCCAGAGAGCCTTGGGGCAAGTAGGAGCCACTGTGTTTAACTGTGGGAGCTGAGTCCTTTTATTCTTGATGTCCCTGGGCCTGACTTACTATGGATCCTGAGCGACTGGGCCAAATACCCCTTCAGTTCTTGACTCTCTGTGGTAGCATCGAGCAGTCCAAGACTTCTCCGGAGGGGGGGTGGGGGGGGGTAGATACAGAGGGGTGACCACATATTCACATAATTGAACTATGTTCAATAGCAGTCAAACTCTTACAATAAAGCCCCACTAGTAGTCCGAGTCTCAGGTTTCCCACTCTGTCTCTTCTAAAATTCAAATGTTTTCCAGCGCCCAAAGCTCTATGTGGCAGGACAAGTTTCCTCGGCCCTACAATCAGTCTTACCCTTTCCAGCAGGGATTGTGTGACTGGACACTCTGGGAGTATTTCACTCACAGACATCGCAGAGAGCTGCAGTGGTTACTGATGGTGAGTAGCACTTGCAGCTATGCAGGGGCAGTGTCTGGCTATCCACAGCATTTCTTTCAGTAAGACAATAAGCTCCTCTGATTCTTCCCGCAGGTTTGGGAGTTGATTCCACCAGTTCCAGTCCTCAGCCAGGGAATTTGGACCAGCACTGGTCCATTCGATGGCCTCTCCTCTTGACAACGGCTTGAAGCAGGCAAAGGTACTTTTTACTGTTCCTTTTTGGTGGCCGTCCGTGCCATGCGGGGTCACCAACATTACTCCACACCCAGGCATCAGCCCGATCAGCACAGCAGTAACTTCCTTTTCACGGGATCCCCCTGTGGCATATGGGTTTCCGACTTCACTTTGCACACGAGCTATGGCCTGATAAGCATGGCAGTAACTTTCTCTTCCCGGTGGCCCACTATGGCATACGGAGTCACCAACTTCCCTCCACACATGCACTACAGCCACATCAGCACAGCAGTAACTTCTGCCTCACAGTGGCCCCACCCTCTGGCATATGTTGTTTCTAACTTCACTCTTCATACGGGCTATGGCCCGATCTGCACAGGAGTAGTCTTTACAGTGGCCCCCTCTGGAATACAGCGTCAACGACTTCACTCTGCACACAGCCTATGGCCCCATCGTCATTGTAGTGATACCAACCATGGCTAACTTCATGGCACCACCCTCTGGCATAAAGAGTTCTTGACTTGTACCCGCACATGGGTGACGACCATATCGATGGAGCAGCCGTTTTCTCACACCTTGCTACAGGGATCCACTCTCCAGGTTCCCCCACTGGACCTCACTCCTTCCAACACTCTCCTCTCCCTCACAGGGCACACTGTGGCAAGCAGGCAGGCACAGGTGCCGTAGACTCCAGGGGCAGGGTCTTGGATTTCCCTGGGTGAAGCCCCCTTGCCCAACATGGCGACTGGGAGGCCTTAGCCCCCAGCCCTGGTGACAGGCATGAGTCTTGCAGAACTTCCCTTCCTCGCACAGCCTGACTTGCTGCTTGACAGTAGACAGTTTTAGGGGCCTTGAGCTTCTCTTCTTATAGTCCATTTCAGGACACTAAATGTGATTTATGGTCTGAGTATTTGAAGTTTGTGTTGGGGGTTTGCTTCCTTATGAAATGCCCACTCTTATGTCTTGCCCTCGCTCCCGAAATCAGCAGCAGCAGGCGCAACTCCAAATTTGATAGTCTGACAACGGAGGCCATGGGTCAGCCACAGTGATATGTGTATTGAAAGAGTTCCCCAGGGCCCCAGAACTTCTCTTTTTGATGCGCTTATCAGCCCCATCTCCTTTCTGAGATGTGCCCAGGCCCCTTTCCAGTGACCTCTCCCTGAATCAAAGAGCACCCTTTGAAGTGTACTGGGGAGAGTGTCTCTCCTTCCTTCAATGTGTATGTGTCCCAGCTCACAGGAATTCAGAAATCCACAAAACTGTCTGGGGGATTCCTCTACCTCCTCATTCTCATCCAGTCAGCCCTGGGTCTCCGAAAGTGGAAATCAAACTCTTCCATATATTGCACCATGCACAGGTACACACACACACAGCACATGCATGCAAAAATACTTGCGCTGCACACTGCTACATTCTAAATTGATGTAGGCCATAAGCGAGTTAAGCACACAGCAGCAGAACTTTACATGATTAGGCCTGTAGGACCAATTCCAGTGGCACAGATAAATAGGCCGGTATCCGCTGGGCCTTTAGATGGTATGCTGCCACCATCATGCTTGTGCTACTTAACTCCTGGCAAAGGCAGTAGTCTTTCACCACTGTGAGGGTAGTGCTTTGGGTGCACTACCAGTACAGCAAGACTGCAATTAATGAGACAGGCCCATGTTATGGTGCACACACATGATCCTTGTTTGCCCATGACAACAAAAATCAGCAGCAGGAATCCGGATATTGTTGCAGCTGGGGCACTCAGGGCGGGGGTGCCCTACTCACAAACAATTGCATGAACTTGGCAGACAAACAGATGCCCCTGTGCACTGCACTGATGTGCACACCTCTCTAAGTATATTTCTCTGTAAAATGAGTGACTTCAATCACCTCTTTCACCACACCAACATTCCCAGTGTATGCTCCTGCTCTACTAGCAACACATAACAAGTTACAATCCTCACTAGCAACTGCCAAAAACCTATGAACAGCCTGCAAACCACCATCACAACACCAGTCGATTGCAGACGCGTGTTTTTGCCCCTCTGAACTGACCTCCCAACACCCTGGAGGAGCAGGCCTAAACACGTTACACCTTGAAACCCGAGCTGGAGCAGGTGCTGAAGGGCAGTAAGCAGCTATGCACATTCTTACAGAGGAGTGTATGAGCATGTCCAGTCACTTCTGCAGAAGGGAAGGAGGCAGGGAAAAGCCAATTAATTCCAAATGAAAACATTTAAGAGATAAAGAACATTTAGAAGAAACAAAGGGCAATGTAAAAATAATGAATCTCTATTAACAAGATATGACTAGAAAGTCAAAGCAGAAACAACCAAACCTAGAAAACACATGTGCTGCCATGGTATGCTTAAACCTAAACAAACAAGAAATGGCAAAGCAATAGGTCAGGGCTATTTAAAGTGAATGTGCTCGTTGTTGTACATCGTGTGGTATGTGTCAATGTTGTGCTCAATATGAAAAAAATTAATGCTGCAACCTAAAAGTAGGATGAGGGTGGGGGTGAGGGAAGAAAGGGTTGGCGTTGTGACAAGCAGAGCTAGGGTGGGAAGAGCTAGTGATAGAGTATAGCATGCCTGTACATATGGATGAATTTTACAAGCCATGCCTGAAATAAATGTACTAGGAAAATGTTAAAGAAAAACTCTGCAGCCTTACTTGATTGGGCGTAAACTGCTTTTTGATAAATCCTAGGATACCTGCTGCAGATATCTATGTCTATCCGCCAAGCCTTAGAATATAGTGCTGGTAAGGTAATTCAGGAGGGTAATATACGTGCAAGAGAGAGCTATGTGTAATATAAGGTCATAGTTTTGAGTCATAAATAATTTAGAGGAAAGAAATGTCTACTGCAAAGCACTGCATTTAACGTTTGGTCTCCAAATTGCATCTTATGTAAGACAGCTAAGCGGATGACAGTGTTTCTCGCAGAGATCCTTTTGTACTACGCTACGTACACGTTACAAGCCTAACTCTTGTTAGTATTGAATAAATAATAAAGTCAAATGCATGGCAACACAAACAACCACAGCGGGCGCTCTACGCACACACACACACACACACAAATACACGCACTCTCTCTCTCTCTCTTAAAGTAAATGTACAACACAGATTTAATATCTGTTGAATCAGTTGAAGAGCAGGGGCATGGCAAGGTGATTGTGGACTCTAATGAAACATGGTAAATGAAGCCACAATCAGCATCTCCAATATTTCAGCCACCTAAAACTTGGCACAACGCAACATCACCTATAGTAATACAGGCACACAGGCCACACCCAGCAACCTTATCACCTACCACCCTCCCAGGCCTGCAGTGGCTGGCCTCATATTTTTGTGTGTGAATTGTATGTCAACGTGATTCTAATATGTCCTAAAACAGAAGTGCTCATGCTTGGTGGCCAATGTAACAGCCAGCGGAAAGTAGTGGGATTGAAGATAGTGGAGAGCTCTGAAAACTGTGCAAAGTATTGATTCTCTCCTAAACAGCAGCAGCTAGCAAACTTAGAAAGTATCTAGATAAAGGAAGTTTAACAGCATGAATCTCAGCACTGGGTATAAAGGCAATGAAGGTAACAGAGGTGACAGAGGAGATGTTCTAGAATCCTAATAAAATATTTAGCTGAATTTGTTTTCAGTAGGCACAATTGATTGGCCTCCAATTTAGCTTCCAACACAATTGCTATGTGGTTGATATTATACTGCGTTCTGGGCCTCTTATGAGGTCTACCTTTCACACTGCAGTGACTAGATAACTTGAACATCACAAACACTAAATTACAATCACCAATCACAGATTCAAATCAGGAGATCAATGCATATGAAATGAATTGTCATACTGAGGAAAAGTGGAATAGAAATTTAATAAACAGATGACAAACACACCTTTCAACACCATGTTGGCTGGTGGTATTCCAAAATAAAGGACAAGTCGCTATCAATAGTAAGTAAAAGTGCTATGGAAAAACCACTCAGTGAGTACTTTTCCCCAAAAAAAATCACACCTGCCACTTCAGCTAGGAGTCAGCGGTACCTTAGCACATTTCTCTTCTCTTCCATGTGTCAGGCGCTGCCACAAGCTAAATCTTGTTCCACTTGCAGACCTCGAACAACTACTGGGAAGGAAGGATTGTATCCTCTTAATGTGACTCATTTGGTGCTGAGACACAACTCAATAGGCACACTTTGTATGTTTGCAAATCATCTACACTACATTGAAACTTGTCAACAATTTGCTTAGAGACCTTTCACATTCCTTTACGGCATGCAGGCTCATGAGTATCAGGGCATGTATATTGCACAAAACATATTGTGTTCTGACAAAACATAAAAAGGGCAGAGCACCAACCTGCTACCATCAAATAAAGCTACAGAAAGCAAACAATATTAAGGGTCATCAAGTGACAGATGCATTATCTACATTAAATATAAGGATAGCTGTATGTGGAGATATTGAGGCGAAAGAACAATTTTGACTTACAAAAATGTCATAGGCAAAATATCTGCAAACAAAATGTTGTGACGGTAAGTATGAAGGGCTAAATATAGATTTACTCCTTTTAACTGCACAGCCACATCCCTTGGCTATACATATAACCTTAAGATACATAACTGCGGATTCAAGCAAAGTAAACTTATACCTACCTCTGCTTATGTACCATCATGATATTGAAGTCTTGATATTGCCTTGGCACGATGCTCTATCAACAATGTTCTGTACTGCACAAAAATATTCCCAGGAAGGCATTCTCCATTTAAGACGTTAAACCACTGTTAGTTTTGTAACAGGGGCTATTGATAGAGTAATAAAACTTGAGACAGGATGCAATTGAGCCAAAAGTAAGAATAGGCTGAATAGAGGTAAATTTGTAACTACTTAAGGAATACCTTGTCCAAGAATACCATATCAGATGGCACTAAAAATATATAAATATGATCACATTATAAGTTATCCATTCCAGTCGTACAATGATATGTATCTTATGTGTTGAATATTAATATTTGAGCAAAAATAAAAATCATGTACTACACTCAAGACAGTATTACATGACAATGCCTTTTTAAATGCTCACTTCTTACCAAACCATAGAAAATACTTGCAAACACACCCAGATGTCACTATCTACAACACAAAATAACTATATGATTGCATCTGTACCCTCATAGAGAAAGAAGGATTAAACAATTCTAACAAAATGTTAATTTCGTTAAATGTTTCTTCTGGCATAAATGTGAACAGTTCAATTTACAAGAAAAATAGAGCAGTAAAGAAGTTTTGCTATCCAATCAGTAGAGGTACCACTCAGCAGGATAATATTATTTGGAAAGTAGCACTTCAAAAGCACATTTGAAGATACAGGTCATCATTGCAAAACAAGTACACTCAAATCTGTAAATTTTCAAATCTATACTTCCATGAGTGCATACAACTGATCCACAAAATGTAAAAATACAAGAGTGCTTGCATCTGTAGGCTTGTTCACTATAAAATTGAATAAGAAGCAATAGCAATAAAATACAGTGAGTGATAACAGTAATAACAAAATAATAATTGCAATACAATTTATATACATTTTTCTTAAAGAGCCAGGTAGAAGTATCACTACTGAAATCTCAATGGTTTGTTTTTAAAGCTCACTCCTCGTGTCATAGGTCAACTATGTAAAATGAAGACTTGAATAAATTCCCATTTATGTCAAGCTTCACAGAAATTTGGCATGGATTCCGATTTTTAGTAGACAATGTGGCAAATGGAAGAGAATAGTGCTAGGAGGAGACAACCAGCTGGAGATATGCGAGCATCTCTCCTGATGCTTTCAACTCTGAGATTTGGATGGAATTTGCCAGAGGGAGTCCAACTACAGCAGGTGCATATGTGAGCAGATGGCCCATTCCCAAACCACAGCACAGGGGATGCCTATGGCTTGTAGTCAAAAACAGTGAAGCCAGCATGGATACTTGGAACATCAAATTTGATAGTTGAATCACAATATGAGTAGCTTTCCCAATTTTGTAAATAAAAAATCTAGAGACAATGCATGTTTAATGGAAGGTTTATGATATAATATAAAACCATTGTTAGACCTGGAATCTGTTGGTGTGGTTCCCCCGTAACCTTTTTGACTGATGACCTCATGTTTAGATCTCATTTTGCTGGCTTAGGACTTTGAGCGCGTTTGACACTGCTGTGCAGTGCCAAAGCGCTGTGCTCGTCATATACATACTAGCGATTGGTGTATATATGATTGGCTGATTCGAGTTAGCTGCACCTCACTGGTCAAGGGGTAAGACCTATACCCTGGGCATATATCTCAAATGCACCTCCGTGGGCCTACTGCACTGGTTGTGCATCCACTGAGGTAGTTCATCGATTGTGCCACAGGTTTGCCCTGGTGGGGCCTGTGTGCACGGGCTACTGTTACACAGCTTGGCATTTAAAATGCTATGTGCTAAGTTTCTGCATGTCTCTTGCTACATCTGAGTTCTCCCTGGTGACAGGGCGCGGAGTTGGGAAGAGGCTGAGAGTGTGTGTGAACACATTACATGCAAGGGCTGTGAATGGCACCGGGTGGTGGGTTCAGTATGAAGGGGCCTGCTTCTCATATTGGATTAGCATGAGAGGATGTAGGGAAAGAGCAGCATTTCCTACAGGCAGAATAGTAACAGTATAGTGTTTGGTATCAATGAGTTTGTAATGGCAAATACTCTCTAGTAGTGGCAGTGGGTCCAACATTATGGTAATAGAAATGTCACTTTTGGGAAAGTGGGCATTTCAATGCTTGTGGCTCTGTGTGCCTGATGGCCTGTCTCCTAATTCACAACTGGGTGCTAGGGGGACAGCCACATCTGTGCTTTCCTGATAGAAGGCCATAAACTAAGAACTCAAGGGAAAGAGTGGACCTCTGACTCCGAGGGGCCTTTCTGGGATGGTTATTTGAGAGTGGAATTAGCACCTGCATTTCAAGGGGCAGGGTCTTGGTGCCACTAAAGATTGTGACCAAACCCCCTGGGATAGGATAGCATACACGACAAAATTCAGAGAGGGCCTGTGCATTTCAAAGGTGGTCATTTAAACTAATCGCATCTACAAAGGCCATTGTGGGTATAACTACTGGGACTCTGGCCTCAGAAGCTAGAGACGCTTTTGGATTTGGAACCAAACTGCGCTTGTTCGATGCTGAGGCATCAACATGAGGAATCATTAGGGCAGGAAGGATTGCAATTGGACTATCCGCAGACTTGTGGTGGCCTGGAGCTTGTTGTGCTCCAGGAAGGGGACTATCACTTGGTGGATTTTGCCTGTATGTTTCTGGCCTGCAGCTAAGTGCCAACTGTCAAGGCCTGGGTCCTGAAGTACTCTCAAAAGGCCGGTGAGCTGGCCTCCTATCCACATGATCACAAGGACACAAAGGATCTCACTGTCTCCATGAGATTGTAAGGACTGCACTGGGTGCGGCAGAGACAGGTGGTAGTGATCATGGTTGGGACAAGGAGCATCCTGACGTACAGCATCATCACGCTGTGCAGAGGAGTGTGTGTGTGTAAAAATCAGCAGCCACTTGAGGTGCCGGGACGTGAGGAGTTCGAGGACTGTGGGGGTAAGCTTGCAGAGTCCAAGGGACCCATGCTTGCAACCGCAGGACCTATGCTCATTTGTGCTCCAGAGCGTGTGGTGTCTGAGGAGTGTTGGGGGAACCTGAGCCGGGAGCTGAGACTGCCTTCGTCCTCTTGATTGGGAGGATGACAGTGCCTGGCCTCTGTCTGATGTCGCTGACTCCCTCTCCCAGCACCCACGTCACAAGGTGCTTTGTTGTGGAGAACACTGTGACAAGGCCCAAGGGGTTTCATGTGCCTTGTAGGCACCTACAGCTGACTGTTGGGGGCCACTTGTATCATTGGCTGGTGAAGTTGAAGGTCTGAGGGGCTGAGTCATGTGGCGTAGTCAACGTACTATGACTGCTTGACCTTTCTGCTAATGGAAAAGTCCGACAATTGCATATATATGTAAAATGTATATACAAGGTGTGTTTCATTTTGAATTCAAGAGAGAAGTAAGTTTGACAATTGCATATAACTGTAGAGTGTATATACAATGTGTATCTTGTGTTGGTTTCAGTGTGTGTGAGTGTAATACAAAGAGAAATGGTTTATACATACAGTGTGGAGTCTTTTTGTGGTGTATGCGGTGTGCTGCGAGGGTGGTGTTGTGCCAATACTTTAGACTTGATCCCTGAGGATAAGTCTGACTGCTAAATGCCAAGCTGCTAAAGGGTAAACGCAGGTTTTCGGACAATTGTATCAAGCTCATCCTGTTGGGAACTGTGGATTCTGACTGGCTTTGATGTGTCACAACCAGCCCGAAACCATCAAAAGCAACTTGTATCACTCTTACACTGACATAGCTAAGAAAACTAGCCATTGTTATTTTGACCTCAGTTTACAATATCCGTTAGAGTGACATTAATATTCAAATTATTTACCATTTATCCCTATTGCTAGAGTGCATATCTCTACTATACCATTTCCAATGTGTTGTAAGCCCTTGTCTGGTAGCTATACTGCCTTGTATGCACAATATACACTTTGGGCTGCTCTTTTGAGAAGAAAATAAGTAAATTACACTTCACCAATGACATTTGTTTAGTGTAAAAAGCGGCATGGTATACTGAGGAAAACGACATACGGTGAAAGGTAGTTTAAAGATAAGATAAGAGCAAGTATAGTGAAGATAAAAAACTAGACTTGCACACTGAAGATGTTAAAACTATAATGCATCACTAAAAATTAATAAAATTCATATTTTCTTGAACTCATTTTTTCTAGAAGATATGTCAATGTATTGTGCAATCTATGACTACAAAAAAAAGAACGATGATGTTGTAAAGCAAATTAACAATCATAAGCACATTTGATTAAACCACAACCATAACACATGTGGTAGATGTTGGAATACAATTTGAAAAGCTTAGATGAGAAAACACTAAAAAACACAAATGAATATATGACAAAAAACTGAGCAAGCACTCACCCTAGTAGAGAACACATGGACTTAAATATTCATGTATTCTCCTCTTGGGCTTTGTGGTTCATTAGTTATGCAAACTCATGTTTTATGGTTTGTTCAGGAAACCTCCTAGTTAATCAAATACGACTACAAAACATAGCCACATTTTTTTTTTTTTTAAATGGGCGTTTTAGCTTTAAAGAAAGGATCTGCGTCTTCTTCCCTGAATATCCTAGATGAAGATGGAAATATATTATGTTTAAGTTTCACATGAAGTGTATCCTACCATTTTGGTTCACTGACATAATATTGATCCATAAAATACCAAAATATCAGAATTAAATATTGATAACAAAAATATAGACTCTGTATACTTAACAATAAAAAACACATATCAAGAGCACAAGTATCATTGCTAGAAAATATTGATTTTTAAATATATCAAAAACAAAAATATTGGTCACAAAAATACTGCTACTTTTAAATAAACATATAATATGTTAAAAATATCGATTCACACAACATCAACAGCAATATTATCACCAAAATAATTGAATAATCATTAATAAAATGATAAAAAAACACTTTTCACAAAAAATACTTTAGATTAACCCAAAACCTTTTATACACATGCTTAAATTAAATTAAAAATATATCATATCAAAAAAAGATTTACCATTCACCCCAAAAAACGTTACATCTAAAATATATTCAACAAAACCCCCAATCAATTAGCATTAAAACAAACATTAAAACTCCAACCTAAATATCACTAAATATATATATAAATAAACTTATGACTAAAAATATCAAACTATATATTATAGATAAAAAATAAAACCTAAATTAGCGTTTACCAAAGAAGGACTCAACTTATGACTAAAAATATCAAACTATATATTATAGATAAAAAATAAAACCTAAATTAGCGTTTACCAAAGAAGGACTCAACTGATGAAAAAAATCAAACTATCCTAAAACAAACAAAAAAATAAAACTATAAACAACTTTAACCAATAAAATCCAACAAACAATTTAAAAGGCACACTAATTTAAACAACCAAATACTTAAAAATGACAAACACTGCAAGACGAGGAAACTCTGCTGGATTCTCTCAATAAATTATTAAAGAAGAAAAATCCACATCTGAACAACTACATAACTAAGTAATACTTATATTTAAACTAAAACATAACTGTTATGAAACTTAGAAATGTAAAATAGCAAATAAATATTAACACACTCACCAACTTTTATCTTTTTACTTAGACTTCCTAAAACGAAAAAAATCTACAACTTGAAAACCAATAATTTGCCAGAAAATACCAACTGTCACAAACCAGCAAAAAGATATAAGAAAGTAAGAGTCTCATTTATGCCATTTTGGTGTAGGACAGCTCAGCAAGACACCTTTGTGTGCTGCCCTCCACCAAAGTGAAAGAGAAAGAATGCACCATATTGATGTAATAAGGTGCATTCCTATCCTTTCTGCATGCGATGGTGCAGTTTTGGCAGCTTAGCGCCGATGTAGGCACCATAGTGCAAGGGTACCTCCGTTGCAGGCAAGATTGTTACAAGGCGTTTTCCTCTTTCTATGTGTGCTGCAAAATGCAGCACACATGGAAAGAGAAAAAATGAGGAGAAATAAACATATTTTTCCTCATTACGCCTCACCTTGGGAGGCGCAAGGATTTGACGCTTCCCAAAGTTTACATCACTTTGTAAATCTGAGGCAGAGTCAAATTCCATGTGGGTTGCATGGTAAAATTCCCTGCAACACCCATGAAACACTTGCCGGCCGCAGAGTCAGGCAACGCACGGATTTGCACTGCGTTGACTTACTCATGATTTATGAGGCCACTCAAAGCCATGCAGGGTGGCTTTGCGTTGCTTCATAAATCTTTTAGAGAGACCTCCGTCATGCATGTATCACTGTACGTGGTGCAAAAGTGACGCTGGACTTTCATAAATAAGCCCCTAAGTATACATAAATAAATGTCAAATTATAAACTCACCCAAATAGTGAACAAAAATAAACCTAATGACCTCAAGCTCTACAAACAAAGCACCATTTAAAATGCAACTTACGTTTTTTGTTCATTGAACAGAAAAGAGAGCACCTGCTCCACATTAAAACACCCTGAACTAAAAAGCTGCAAAACCGCGCAAAACTTCTCAACAGAACATACATGTAAATCTACAAAATAGAAGTATTTGCATTTTTAACATGTTAATAACACAACGTGCAAAAGTTAAAACATACTATATATTTATACTATTACACTACTTACAGATACAATGGCAAAGGCTGCCAAATTTATCACTTCACAGAAAAGAAAGCAGTTACTAAATCACATGAGCTAAACCTACAGCCAAAGAAGTGCATCACCAAAAACTATAAACTGCAAATGTACTAAATATTATTCGAATGCATGCTGTGTGAGGGTAACTTCAAAAGATGATGTTGTAATTCATGGAAGAGGGCACAGCCACCCTCCAAATGTGACAGAAATAGATGTAAGAGAAATATTGCATGATATAAGAGAGGCAAGCACTAGCTCCCAGGAAACCACAAGCAAAATCCTTTAGGATAGACTTCCTAAAGTCCCCAAACACATAACAGGGCAACTACCACCTATCCCCACTTTAAAGCATTTAATTGCATGAACTAAAAAAGCCACCAGCGATACCCCACCTGCCCTGAGAAGATACCTAGGGCCTCATTATGATGCTGGTCTGACCGACCAACCTCTGTGGCTGCGGTCCGATTCTGACCACTGAGACCGCAAAGTTACCTCTGCCCTATTGTAATGCATGCAGGCCGAACCGCCTACCACGGCTGCCGGAGTGTTCTCCGCATGGGCCGCGGCGGTCGAAGTAGTCTCAGCATGTGCAGCGGCAGTCAGAAAGTTTGAAAATAGGTACTCCGATGACATCAGGGCTGTGGTACCACCGCCGTGCAAATTATGAGAAAAGCGTTGAACTGGCGTTCCCTTGTCAGCGGTTTCACAGTGGTGCTAGACTGCCATGCTACAGCTGCTTTGAAGCACCACAACAGTGCTCCTTGGATGCAGACAAAAACTACACAGCTGATGCCCATTGTCAAAGTGAACACACCTACAAATCTCACTATAAAACACACCCCATCCCAGACCAGGATCCTTTGCCACTACACTGCAGCACAGTAAAATAGATAACATTGTTGGTGAGAGAAAGCAGCCCTTTTCACACAACTCCATCACACACACACTTTTTTTACTAGTGTCATAATCATTCCTTGGTTTAAAGGCCTTTTTCGTTTTCTTCACTGTCGCTCACTGCATTTAAAAAACATGTCACCTGCAAAAAATTCCACATTTCTCTGACACCGCATTGTCAGTGATGGTGGATGTAATCATTAGAGTAGAGCCACAATTGTTTGGAGCCAAAGTCCAACAAACTTAGTAGGAAGAATTAAATGTGACAGGATAGTTAACAAAGTGAATGCTGTAGGTACCTTCCTTTGCACAAAGGAGGACACCAGAAAGAGGTGGCATGACCTAAGGATGAGGGTGAAGAACCTGGCCTCCAGGCACCAACTGGTGGCCCAGAAGACTTGTGGTGGTCCTTCCAGCCCACCATTGGAACTCACACCCTGGGAGGAGAAGGTGCAAGCAAACCTGCATTCGCATGGCTTGATAGGAATACCTTGGGGAATAGAGACTGGAAAGTAACACCTCACCAACTGTCACAACATATCAATGTTCCGTTTGCACACACCTCAGCTCTTGATATATTGTTGTCCATCTAATTTTCCAATATGCTGTAGCCGAAGTATTAGAAATGAGTGTTTGTCAGTTACAATCAGTAGCCCTGCATATAAGATCACATTTATCAATCTCCATTACATCACACATGTGAGAATGCTCGCAGTAAGTGCATTATCATCAAATCATCTTCCCAGGACCCATAATATGTGCAAATGTCTAATAGTATGACCCAGCACAACTGCATTTTGCAAACAGGTATGTAACACAAACCAGTTTTACTAGTGTTGGCAAGCCGAAATTAAAACTTATACAGCAACCATGAGGCTCTGTTGCTTGAACACTTAACAAGAGGCACCAATGTTGTTTGTCCATAATCACTTGTTAGCCTTGTGACTACTGATGTTCACCTCACATGTAGTTAGCCATTGGTCAAGTGTGGGGTACGAGAGATTGAAATGAGTACATCTACCATGAGGCCCTGTACCTCTAACTCTGAACAAGAGGCACCACTGTTGTTTGTCCATACTCACTTGCTAGCCATGTCACAACTGATCCCCAGGTCACATTGACTGAGCACTCTACACAAAATGCTCTGCTCAGACACGTCTGCCTACTCAGTCTGAACTTTCCATAACTGAAAAGAATGAGGCCATGAGTGACACCATGCCAAGTGTGTACCCGAAATATCAGTAACGTATGAAGGTAACCCAGCTGATTTGAATTTGCTGGTGACCCATTGACACTGCCCAGCACACATGGTTTCCAATGCTAAATCTACTACCAAGTTGTTTGTATAGCTGTATTGTACACAACTAGGACTTGGAATATACAGCACTGTGCACATCATACAAACTTACATTTTATGAGGGACACCGTCATGTTGTGGAATCTGCATTGCACACATTACTACCGTCACCGCCGGTATACAGTGCACTGCTGTAATAATTTATTCATGCACAGTAAAGCACAACACTGAGTATTGTTATAGGCAGAGGAATGGTGTCATACATCAGGTGACATGTTCCAACATATTTGTAGTGGTGGAGACACACTTAGTAAATCATTTGCCAATGTGGTTTTAAGCACAAACATGGTGGATGCCTGACCTCACTAACAGGACATACAGAATTGCCCACCTCCGTCTGAAGTCAACCACATGGTAGGCGGCTTGATCCACGGTGGTCAAATCCATTTGCTAACATTGGATAATGTGACCGTCACAGTCCAATGGCTGTGTCCGTCTACACAGAAGACTGCCTATGTGGCGCACATGTACTTTGTGGTTTCAAAGTCGACTGACTTGGGTCCAGACACTGCTGCTAACACTACCTCCTCAATGTTAGCTGCTGTTTGTCACCTCTGGGAGCAGTCATGTCACGCTGTACAGGGAGCAGGGCCCCTGCCTTCACTCCAGAGGATCGGGAGACCCTGGTGAATGAGGTCCTTCCCCTGTATCGCCAGCTCTATGGCTCACCATAGGAGCAGGTGAGTACTGCTAATACAGCCTGTACTCTGCAACAATCTTCTTATCCAATCCCATAAGCCAAAATGTGCCTCTGAGTTTCAAACTGACATCATAATTCTGTATGACAGATAGTGTGGCCCCTACATAGGACAACCATGTCATGATTCATGGGGAACTGTAGTTTGTGGACTTCACATCACCATAGAGATGTGTAATTAGTCCTATATCCTACACCTTTTGCATGTACATATCTAAGCATGCATACATTTTATGTTGCCTATGATGAATTTGCTATTCATTTCATGGCAGATGTGCTAAGAAATGTATAGGCCTCACACCATAAGTTGTGTATGTTTCCTGTAAGTAGCATGTGAGGATGATGTGAGATATGTGTACAGTCCCACATATCACCCAGCACACACGAGGCCTCACAAAACTGTTGTCTGGGAGATACCAACACCTCACAGACCCCTTCAGAGTGACCCACAAGGGTCTGTCATGTATAGGATATCCACAAGATATACTGTTAGGTATGGAAAATGTGGGCATGTGATGATCATGTGGGAACAGTATGATCAGCCTGCAGACAGAAAACCCTGACAGTGAGTTGTGCCCTATATGGTCCATGGCCCAGGCTGAAGCATTATTGTCGCTATGGCACTGATGCACAGAGTACTCTCCCTGTAGATTTGCTGATCCTCAGATGTGGCCTAAATTAGTGTAACAGGACCAAGAGATGGCCTAAATGCACCTACTAGATTTGGAATGGTGCGTGATGAGACTCCAAGACGCGAGACTAGTGTCCATGGACCCATATTTTCACTGTTTATCTTTGCCTTGGGACAGGCCCCATACTCCCACATGTCTGGGATTTTACTGTCATGAGTGATGCTAGCATTGTACAACAACATTGCTCATGTGAAACATGTACACTACAGATAGTTGGTTAGATCTGCAGTGAAGTTCAGAAGTGCATCACCAGCTGTGTAAAAATGACCAATCAGGCTATATGTACAATGGTATGTTGATGTTGTTCATAAACTGCCACATATGCCATACGTGTGTCCCGTGATGCCAGGACATCCCACACAAACACATTCAGACATAGTATGATGTTCAATTGAGTAAATCACATGTCCACTGATCCTCAGAGTGGGAGTTCTCAGTGACACAAATACTAGCCCTTTCATTGTGAGCAACATCTTGGAATGCAGTGGCTAGCAGTGATATCTATGGAACTGATGCACAGAGTACTCTCCCTGTAGATCTGCTGATCCTCAGATGTGGCCTAAATTAGTATAACAGGACCATGAGATGGCCATATGAAAAAAAGAAGCAAACATCCCGTAATAGACCCACACCCTCCCAAAACCCAAAGGACCTCTTCCCCATCCCAACCCAGATTTTCAAAGTCAAAAAACCCTACAACACCTTTCTCCCCTCCCTAAACCTATCACTACCCTTCATGGTTACAAGATCCCATGCATGGTCAAACCCAGCCCTCCCAATCCTGAGACCAGCCCTCCCACAGACAAACCCAACTCTCCCAAGCCCAAGCCCAAGCCCAACCCTCCCAAGGACAAACCCAGCCCTCTTAATCCCAACCACGGCCCACCCGAGTAACTTCATTAAGGTGCCTGCACTGCCCACTAGATGCCCTTTCCTGGGGAGGTTTTCCTGGCAGAGTTCTGGAAGGCAAATTGTATGCCTCCCCACCGGAGGCACAGCGAAGAGAAGTCTCTTTAATTCTCCTTGTTCTTTCATTTTGTGCTGCATTCTGCAGAAGAAGAAAATGCCTCTGAGAATTGTTTTTGTGCAGGAATGAGTCCCTTCCTGCACAAATACAATCAAAAGGGTGCCTCCATTGGCATTAGGTAGCCAGAAGTGCGCCACTGCTAAGAAAGGACAGGAATGGACTATATAATGGTAAACGTGGTGCATTCCTGCCCTTTCCATTTCAGCAGCAAAGTGCAGCAAGGAGGCTTGCTGCGTTGCACTACGTGAAAGAATGATACATTTGCCCCTAAATATAAATTAATCATTGAAAAAAAAGTACTCATGAAATGTTGGACATCAAGAAACACCCCTATCATTGATGACGGGACTATTAATATTGAAAACGATGACTTGAATTGAAAAGTCCATGAATAAACGTTCTTCTTGCAATATTGATGGACGGTTTGGACATTTATGAACACTGGATGTTGATTGCCTATTCCCCGAAAAAATAAAATAATGCAAAATGGTACAAATATTTTCCTAATATATGCCACATCACAGTGAGTATTTATATTATAAAATTGCTGTTTATGCTTGGTCTTGCTTTTAAAATGAAATTATTTTCCACAACAGAATTAATTGTCACGATCCAAGTAGACTTCAATTCAACTATTTTGTTTTTCCTGTTCAAGTATTTAAGAGGATATTTACATATTAACTACGTATATTTATTTACCATATTTGATTATTTACCTTTTAGAATATCTTTTTTAAGTTAATACTTTTACACCTTGCTGTGTGTCTCATATTAGGTGTGCAGAACACTGTTTAAAGCTCAATAAAGATGTTCAAAAACAAAATAAAGTTATATAGATAATCCGAAAAATAAAAAAGTGACTTTCTAAACACTTATAATACACACAAATGTTTCTGTGTTTTAAATTGTACAGATATTTTTGAGACATTTAAATCTGACTCCCAACAAAAGGTAAGTGAAATGCATTTTAAATCCGGTCTCCTTTGCAATGAGTAGGTTTGAATTCACTCACTTTTTAATTCCTGTAATCCTATAATGCTAGAGCTGGGAAATGGCACAGTAGTCAGATCCCCTGCTCTTCCTCCAAATCCTCGGAGACTCAAATTGCGCCTTTCATGTTGTCCTCAAGCCGAGATGGCCCAGAGCCCTGAAGCTGAAGTGCTTTACAAAACATGAATCTTCCACAAGATCCAGCAGCTGACTCTGCAATGCAGTTCCCATTTTTCAAAGGGAATATGCATTTGAACTCCATGCAGGCATTGCTTTGCAGGTTAAACTACTCAATACATTTCTCTTCTGTTTTTCTAGTATAAGGGTGCATGTGGACTGGAGATAAATGTAGGGGGTTATTTAATACGATTCTGAGCGTGGTGTGACACAAATGAATTGGAAATGCGGGTGACACTTTGGAAAAGGTTATGTAATATTAATATCTAGATCTTACTAGCTTTTCCTACTTTTACCCTCTGAGGACCAGCTTTACTGTTCTTATGCATGGGCACGTGTGCAATGCCAAGGACGCAACCTGTGTAAGGCAACCTGGTACGGGGTGGGAGTGGAGGCATCAATAAACTCTACTGTGCTAAAAGGTTCTAGCACTGAAAGTTGTTAATTGCACAGCACCAAAATCGTAGCACTACCCTCCTGTTTGCAAAGGGCACATAACCAGTTGCGGCTCCTGGAGGGAGTGCTGCGGGGTGGTGGGGCGGGACGGGGGAGGGTGGGAGGTAGTAAACTACGGCGTACGGCCAAACAGATTTAAGTAACTAAATAAATGAATAAAACGAATTACATTGCGCGCGCTGCATCGCAAATGGCGATGCAGCGCGCGCAAAGTAATTCGTTTTATTTATTTATTTATTTATTTAGTTACTTAAATCTGTTCGGCCGGACGCCGTAGTTTACTACCCCCCACCCTGCCCCTCCCCCGCCCCACCACCCCGCATCACTCCCTCCAGGAGCCGCGACTGCACATAACATTGTGGCAACAGCAAGACCTACTAAGCTAGCATGGCCACGCAATGTAATACATCCTAAGTGAAAATTTCCCAGGTTAAAACAAGGGGGCAAGCTGAATATTGTGTGAAATTTACAAGTGTAGTGGGGAATATCCATGATTTTTTAGGGCTATACCTTTGGCTTGCTTTGCACTGTAGTGCAACAGAGTTGGACTATGAGTGCACATGAGTGTAATTTGTGAGATGTTGAACATATGAATTGTTAAGGATAAGTGTTTGAATGTTTTAGTAAATGAAGAGGAAAATTCTTTTTTACTAGAGCAATGCACGGTTGTTGATGACATTATGTGAAATAAACAGAGCTGTCTCAGGATGGTATATACGGACGGTGTAGTGGTAGTTCATCATTCATATTTGACAATAGGCTGTTCAACCACATAAATGCTGCAATCAAACTACCATCTGGATGTGGGTGTAGCTCAGGGTGAAGATCCATATGTAAGCCCTGTCACATGGTGATGTTGTGCAATATGCAACAGGTTTAAAAAATCTAGCACATAATCTCTGGAGAGTACACCACCATACAGTCAAGACATCTTAATTACGACCTACGGATCCCAAAAGTGTGTTCTAAAAATGACTCGTATGTATGTGTGCCATATAGTACCACTGTTAAGGTAGTCTGGTTGGACATCTAAAGGGTATGAGGTGATTGAGAGAGAGAGAGAGCATACTTGGTATCACCTGCTAACATACAAATGTTTCATTTTTAAATGGGGTCTCTAATATGTATGTAATACATCATGCCTAGAAACATGCAATGGTAATGTGTGTATATGGTAATGTGATGGTAATGTGTGTATATTGGGCTGGAGTGATTGAGTATGTTAGAGATCCCACTCACATATGCAAATGTAGCCCCAGTGTGAGGTGTTATTTTTTACCAATGAACCATGTGCCACTGAAATACCCATCAGCCAAGCAATGTGCAAGAAGTGACTGTCTGAAGGTGTAGCTGTCATGTGTACTTCCAGGAAAGGCAGCATATACATCAGTGAAGCAGCCCCCACCATTGCCTTCACAGCTTTCACACTGATGGAGTTTGAGCAGTGTCTGTTGCAGAACGTTGTGCTGTGCGGCGAGGTTGCTGAAGTGCCATATGGGTTCAGACAACGGTGCACAGACGGAATATGGAGTTTTAAATGTCGACATACACAAATATCGAGCTGGAAATATCGTGATGCAGAAATATCAACAGCAAGAATATTGTGGTCAAGAATATCGACTTGGAGGTAAGAAATATTGTTTTTGAAAATATCGAAGTCATAAATATCGTTTGCAAAAATATAGTTGTTTAAAATATTGATGTTTTAATTAGTGTTATGTATTTTAGTATGTATTTTAAAAGTATGTGAACAATTTTTTTGTATAAGTATTGCTGTTGTTTCTTAATATGTGTGTTAAATTTTTAGTAGTTATTAATTTTATTTTAATTAAATTTTGCGTTTTTTTTGTTCTGTAGCGGGTTGTGGGTTTATAGGGGAAAAGGGTGGGAAGTAATTTAATTATAATAAATTAATTATTTTTTATTTATTAGTATTTATTTAATTTAGATTTTATAGTGTTAATTGTGGGAATTACTTTATTATTAATTAATTATTAATTGGTTGTTAATTATTATTAATTAATTAACTGGTAATTATGGTAATTGTGTCATTGTTTTAGGAGCGGGTTATGAGTTTATAGGGGAATAGTGTGGGAAGTAATTTAATTATAATAAATGTATTAATATTTTTATTAATTATTTATTTAATTTACATTTTATAGTGTTAATTGTGGAAATTGATGTATTATTAATTATTTATTAATTGGTTGTTAATTATTATTAGTTAATTGGTAATTATGTTAATTGTGTCACCTTTTTAGGAACAGGTTGTGGGTTTATAGGGGAATAGGGTGGGAAGTAATTTAATTATAATAAATTTATTCATATTTTTTATTTATTAATATTTATTTAATTAATATTTTATAGTGTTAACAGTGGGAATTAATTTACTAATATTTATTTATTAATTGCTTGTTAATTATTATTAATTAATTAATTGGTAATTAATTATGTTAATTGTGTTATTTTTTAGGAGCGGGTGGTGGAGTTTATAGGGGAATAGGGTGGGAAATAATGTATTTATAATTCATTAATAAATATGTGTTAATTAATGCTAATTAATTAATAAAAATTTAAATATGGCAATTGTGTAAATAATTGTAGATGTGAGTTGTGGGGTTTAAAGTGGTAAAGGATGGGGAGTAAAATATTTTAAATTAATGAATAAGTTGTTAATTGATATTAATTTATTAATGTAAAATTAGTTATGGAAATTGTGTAATGATTTTTAGGTGTGGGTTGTGGTGTTTATTGGGATGGAGGGTGGAAGGTAATTTATGTTTAATTAATTAACAATTAATTGAACATTAATATTAATTCATCATTTCATAAATATTTATGGTAATTGTTTATTTTTATTTTGTGTGTGGGTTTCGGTTTTATAGGGGTAATGTTTGGGGAGTAAATTAATTATTATCTGTTTTAATTTGTTTTTTAATTAATTATGTTTATGTAATTGATAATTAATTACGTTAATTATGGAGGTACTTTTTTTACATTTAGATGTGTGTTGTCAATTGTGTGGTGTTATAGGGTAGGAAATAAAAATGATTAAATGTATGTAATAATTAATGTTTTTGATTATAAATCATTTCTATTCAAATTAGTTATTTGTTTGTAAATTTTTTTTAATTTTTTTTTAAAAAACCTTCCACTATCCAACACTTTCCCTACTGTTGCACTCACTGGTGTGGGAATGGTAATTTTCACTCCTCTGCTATCCAACAATTTCCCTACTGTTGCACTCACTGGAGTTGGAATAGTAATTTTTACCCCTCCGCTATCCAACACTTTCCCTACTGTTGCACTCACTGGAGTGGGAATAGTAAGTTTTACCTCTCCTCTATCCAACACTTTCCCTACTGTTGCACTCACTGGAGTGGGAATAGTAATTTTTACCCCTCCGCTATCCAACATTTTCCCTACTGTTGCCCTCACTGGAGTGGGAATATTAAGTTTTACCCCTCCGCTATCCAACACTTTCCCTGCTTTTGGACTCACTGGAGTGGGAATAGTAATTTTTACCCCTCCGCTATCCAACATTTTCCCTACTGTTGCACTCACTGGAGTGGGAATAGTAAGTTTTACCCCTCCGCTATCCAAC
The DNA here is from genome assembly GCA_963921515.1 of Calotriton arnoldi. Classification (NCBI taxonomy): domain Eukaryota; kingdom Metazoa; phylum Chordata; class Amphibia; order Caudata; family Salamandridae; genus Calotriton; species Calotriton arnoldi. Next base: position 713,256 of record CAWUFW010002309.1, read on the forward strand.
ACTCTCCCTACTGTTGCAATCACTGGAGTGGGAATAGTCATTTTTACCCCACCGCTATCCAACACTTTCTGTACTGTTGCACTCACTGGAGTCGGAATAAGAATGTTTACCTCTCCCCTTTCCAACACTTTCCCTACTGTTGCACTCACTGGAGTGGGAATAGTAATTTTTAACCCTCTGCTATCCAACACTTTACCTACTGTTGCACTCACTGGAGTGGAAATAGTATTTTTTACCCCTTCGCTATCCAACATTTTCCCTACTGTTGCACTCACTGGAGTGGGAATAGTTATTTTTACCCCTTCGCTATCCAACACTTTTCCTACTGTTGCACTCAATGGAGTGCAAAATATAAATTTAAAGACTATTAAATATTTTAATGTTTTAATCTATAATATAATGTTTTTGTATTAGATTTTATGTTATAGGTGTATGTATAAATATATATATATATATATATATATATATATATATATATATATATATATTTAATTGTAAATTTTTATATATTTATAATATTTAAAAATAAATTACAATTAATAGTTTATTAATTGTTTTAAAGTATATATATATATATATATATATATATATTACATTTTATATAAGTATGTTTATTTTTTTTAAATTACATTTATTTCTTAAATTTGTTAAAATGTATATTAAATCCAAATAATTTTTTTTAAGTTAATTTTATTATTTAATATATCTAACATTATTTTTTACATGTATAAAACAATCGGAATTTTGTACATCTATATTTTTTACATCAATATTTTTTTCTCAATATTTTTATACTTACCATTATAAATATAGGATGTCGATATTTTTGACATCGATATTTATGACTCGATATTTGTGTGGGGATATTTTTGGCATCAATTTTCTATCAGTGAACCGCAGACAACGGCACCTACCACTCAAGGGAAGTCGTTACATTCATAGAATTCACTTGCCACCCTTTGCCTTTTTGCCAGTGGCTGTGGTATGGCAAAAAACGAGTGCACTCTTCTGTTGATGTATCTCTGTACATGATGCAAGTATTGAGACTGGATCGGTAGCTCTTTGAAAAGATCCAAAGAATATGAAATGGAGTGTAGCCAGTATTTTGACATAGACAGGAATAGTGTAAGAGAGAGCTGTAGGTGAATCAAACTCCTGCTTACATGCTGTGATTGTGTCAAGGACCAATTCTGTAGAAAAGCAGTATCCGGCAATGAGAGCTTCCCTTGACAACCCACATACGTTCATCCTTTGCCTGGAAACCCTCTGTCTCCTTTTCTAAAATAATTCATTCTCAAAATGAGGGGAAAACCAGCAAACATGTTCACCGACATAGTGACGGCAAAAACAATGTCGTTTTGGTATGTGAGATTTGCGATAGTACTTTACTTTCAGGTGCTATGATTTCCTGCTCTTTGATGAAAAACATATTGTCCCTTTTGTGGTTGTCAATTTCTTTCATTGTGCTTGGTCACACTGCCCAAAATTCCCTTTCCGTTTTTCAGGTATTACAGAAAATACAAACTAGGCCCTATTCACAAGGATACATTCACAGGCAGAGATCTCCACACTTGGAGATCTCCACCTATACATAGTTGACTGTTTCCTCATAGAAGGAATTCACCATTTAGAAGTAGAGATCTCTTCTTAGATTTAGACTTCTGACATAACTCTCCAACCCCTCAAATGAAGGGCTGGAGGCTCTTACAACTGAATTTACAACCTTGAAATTACTGAAAGTTTCTTGTCTACTCTTTGTGGTTTGCCACCGGGGCAGAGATGTTCATATTGGAAGTTATAAGAAGTTAAAAGACAAATTAATAAAGTTGAATAAAAAATTGTAAAAAAAAGTAATATATAATAATTTAATTTAACACATATAAAAACACACTAGCTCATATTCATCTAAGACTATCACACTAAAAAGACATAACACACAAGCTTAAGAACTTAACTTACTATATAATTTAAAACCATGTTATAGATGTCAATTATATGTTTTAAAAACAATATATATTACAATAACCCCCATTACAATATCAGCTGTATTTTATGTATTACAGCTTGGTTGCAGGTTATGTTTTATGCTACATTTTCACCATAATTTAGGTTACTATTAAAATAAAGTGAAATTACAATGTAATTTTATTGTAAAAAAAAATCAAAAATGAATTATTAAGCAAAGAATTTAAGGTGAACATATTTCTAAAACATTTGATAAATTTTGAAATATATGTAATATAAATTTTAATTTATTTTAAATTAAGCTCTGTGTGTTGGCAGAGTTACTTTTATTTATGGAAGAGTGAAATTTGTGTTATTTCCTTTTTGGACATTATACAAAATACCCCAAAATTACACTAAATCCTGCAGTATTAAGTAAAATGTCAGCTTTGACATTTTGCATTATTTTTAGCATGAAATTTGTCCTCATGCCTATTTTTTTTCTGCCTTCATTGTGTTCTAGGGAAGTGTGTGGCAGTACCAGTGCTTGAACACGTGAAGTGCTTGCTTATTGCAAAGCTTTGGTGGGGTATATTTAAGCCTATTTCTGAATGGTACCACAGATGAGGTTCAAGGTGTGAATGGGATTTGACGTACTTGTTTGTGGGTGAGTGCTTGTTTTGGTGTGTCCCTCCCTAAAGCTCTCCTTTAGTTTCTCTGAACCACACTCATTTTGTATTAATTATTCCCCATTTTCCTACTACTCCCTCTTGTCCCATTCATGTTTACTACTAAAAACCTATACCTCCATGTGCAGCGATCTCTGCCAATTGGGCCAAGATATCTATACACGTAACTTTATTCGGCCAAAAATGGCCATAAAAGTACAAATAATAAAAACATTTCATGAATAAATAGAGCAGCATTACAAGATTCAGGGCACGTCTGGGGATAAAACAAGTATTTTCAAGAAGGATACTACATAAGGTATGTACCAATGATAAGATACATAAAACACATATAAACGCTCAAAGGTCTCCTTATAGGAGTTCGTGTTAAAGGAGCGAAAAATAGGACATAGAAATCGCTTCCTAACATCAGCAGACAGGGTGCAAAATACAATAAAGTGCAGTGTGCTTTGAGTAGCAGTATTATTGAACAGGCATCGGGGCAGTGGTTCTCCCCAGCCTATATTCCAGGGAAAAGCAACTATCACGTGCAATATACTAAATCCTAGTCTTGTTAAATAAAACCTGAGGTTCCCATTCAGAAACCAAGAGAGATAAGGCTCACACCCCTGTGTAAAATTAATTGGGTTTAAAGTGCGGCTTACAAGCAATTTATCAAAAGCCGCCTGGTAGGCTCTGTCTTACCTATACTGAAATGCCTCTTTTTCCCTGGAGATGGCTCTGGAGTCAATACTTGCTGGATTTTCGACATCCCAACTCTACAAATCATTTTTTTTATAAAACTCATCCAGAGTATATTTAGAGTATTATCCAGAGAAAGACAATCCCCCAGTACCTACTTGGAGAGTTGGGCATTAGGGTTCCCCCAAATCCTCAGCCATAAGATTAAAGGTGCCTGCTTTCTCCTGTCACCTACAGGTGTTAAGCCCAGCTCTGATAGGCGCATAAAGGCAGGGCATGATTGAGGAACAGCCAATAACCTACGACCAAACTTATTTTCTACCTGCTGAATTAGCCCGGGGTCTTTGTATCCCCAGACCACTGCCCCATAATTCGCCAAAGAAACACATTTACGCTGATAGATCTCTATCAGTTCTTTGATTGGTTTGTGTCCCAACGTCCTTGCAAATGAAAACACCGCCTCCACAGCTTTCTGAGTTTGAGCGTCCCTGGATTGGTGTAGGCTCTGCTAGGTTAGGTTTTGATCAAAAGAAAGCCCGAGGTAATTAAAACACTTCATTCTGTGAATTTCTGCCCCCCCCAAAAAAGGGTCCTAGTCTTCACATTTCTAGGGCCCAAGCTCATTATAAAATACTTTTGTAAATTTGATTTAAGATCAACTCCTCTCATAAAATGATAAAATCCAAATAAAAGAAGCTGGAGAGCATTAGCGGTCCTTGTCATTAGTACGGCATCGTCTGCATACACCAGCACAGACAGGGGTCTTGCCTTAATTCTCGGGATAGCCTTCCCTATCCTAGTTAGGTGGGATTCCAAGTCATTGTTATAGACGAGGAACAAAAGAGGGGCCAGGACACACTCCTGTCTCACCCCTAAGTGTGACTTGATAGTTACTGTGATTTCTCCATCACTAAAGAAATCAATCTTGCTTCCCTGAGATGACCCAATAAAGTTGGGAAGAGGCGGGATGCCCAGCATAAATCCTTTGGCAAAAACAAATTCCTTGCTATCATAAGCCTATTTATTAAATTCCAAATTGGAGAGTGCTGAAAGTGTGGAGCACCACCCCCATCCTTGTCTTTTGCTCAGCTGCACCTTTGATTATTGGCCCCACCGAGCTTGATGTTGAATACCCCACGCAGATTATGAGCGACTCCCTGGTCTAGGATATATTAAAAAAAATATATATATATATATATATATATATATATATATATATATATATATATATATATATATATATATTATCTACTGGCGGTCGCCAGTAGATAGTTATAGTTAGGACCTATTTTCCATAGGAAATCCGCGACATTCTATTTGAAATAACTCTTGCGTCGGTTGACGAATCTTCGCAAAATTTTCAAACTTTATGGCCCGCTCCGGTCCGCTCCTACCCTGAAAGTCTCAGGGTGATTCGTCAAGCGAGGGCCGAGAAAAAGGGGTCCCAAAACGTGTTTTCCCCATTCATTTTCCCATAGGAAACTTTAGACACGGCTACAGCCCGAACTGCTGAACGGAATTACACCAAATTTGGCAAAGAGGTAGTTCTTGGTTCAGAAAGAACCCTTTTGTTAAATGGTGTAAATCCGTTCAGTAGTTGCGGAGAAATTAAAAAAATAAGAGTCAAAAAATCAATTTCCCATAGGAAACTTTAGACACGGCTACAGCCCGAACTGCTGAACGGAATTACACCAAATTTGGCAAAGAGGTAGTTCTTGGTTCAGAAAGAACCCTTTTGTTAAATGGTGTAAATCCGTTCAGTAGTTGCTGAGAAAATCAAAAGTAAAAGTACATATATATCTATGGCCGCGTCGGATTCGCGCACCCTCCCGATCACGAGCTGTCTGCTAATTGGCTGTCAACACTCCAAACCAGGAAGTGTTGGCAGCCATCTTGTTCCTCGGTAGAACCGAGGAACAAGAAAGCAGTAAAAAAAGTGCGCAAAACGCACAAAGGGGGCAGGGTAGAAACACCCTGACCCCCTAGGTCTGCTCAGGGGGTCCCACAAGGACCCCCTGGGCAGAAAAAAGCATTTAAAAAAAAAAAAATCGGCAGGATGCGCTCAGGGTGCGCGAATCCTGCCGAAAAAAAAAAATCGAAGAGCGGTCTCCCGCGCTTCGATTGTATTTTGCCCCCGGGTGGCCCAAGTCCTGGGGGCATGGTGGGGGGGTTAAATTTATGTATGGGGGGCCTCAAAGGGCCCCCGAAGCCCGGGGACCGCCACCCCCTGGGGCTTTCTTTTAAAATGGTGCGGGAGGGCTCTGAGCCCTCCCGCAGCCCCGGGGACCACCACCTCCCCGGGTCTTCTTTTTTTAAAAACTTTTTGCAGTGTGGGGGGGGGGGCTCGAGCCCCCCCACATGCCCCGGGGACCGCCACCTCCCCGGGGCAGTAACAAATTAAAATGGGGGTCCGTTTTGGACCCCAAAGCCCGGGGACCACCACCTCCCCGGGGCTTTGCTGATGTGGGGAGGGGGGCCGCGCGGCCCCCTCCTGGAGCCTGTGGTGGCCCTGGGGACCGCCACCCCCAGGGCCAGCTCCTGCAGTGTCCCGGGGTGCCTACCCCCGGGACACTGCTGTTTGCAATGACAGGACGGGAGCCTCGCGGCTCCCGTCCTGTCATTGCAAACTGTTTTGGATATTGGAAGAGAGAGCAGGAAACCTGCTCTCGCTTCCAATATCCAAAGACAATTGCTTTTCCACATGGGGAGCAGCATGTTAGCTGCTCCCCGTGTGGAAAGGCAATGCCGGCTCCCTTAGGACACGGGGAGCCGGCGGGACTGTGGGGGGTTTGGGGACCCCCCCACAGTCCCCAACGAGAGGCCAGGCCCCGGGGGATGGGGTCCCCAGGGCCATAAGTGGCCCGGGAGGGGGCCACGCGGCCCCCTCCCCAGAAATAAGTAAAAAAGAAAAAAAAAAAAGAAGAAAGGCCTGTCCCGGGGGATGGGGTCCCCGGGGCAAAAGGAGGCCTGAGGAGGGGGGCCACGCAGCCCCCCTCCTTAAAAATTAAAGAAAAAGTGTGGCCATGCCCCAGGGGATGGGGTCCCCGGGGCAGGATTCGGCCAGGGGAGGGGGGCCACGCGGCAACCCTTCCCGTTTAATTGAAAAAAGAAAAAAAAAGGGGGTAAGGCCCTGGGGGATGGGGTCCCCAGGGCCCAAAAATAGGAAAAAGGAAGGGGGGCCACACAGCCCCCCTTCAGGGGAAAAAAAAAAAAAAAAAAAACGATCGGGCCACAGGCCCCGCCCCCTTCCTTCACCACTCTGCAAACGCGCCCCCTGGCGCGTTTGCAGATGGGGAAGTAATTCCACTTCAATACTGGGGGTCCCTGGGGGCCAACTAGCCCACCAGGAACCTCCAGTATGTGCCAGGGGGCTGCGTTGCAGAGAGGTGTACAGAGGCCACGCCCCTTTATACACCTCTCTGCAACGCAGCTCTGTGGCACTTTTTGGATATACCTGTTGGGCTAGTTGGCCCCCAGGGACCCTCAGGATTCAAGGGGAGTTAATCCCCCGACTTAAAATGCGCCACGGGGCGCGTTTGTACAGTGGTGAAGGGAGGGGGCGGGGCTTCAGGTGACATGTGTGCAAACAGGCCCCGTGGCGCGTTTTAAGATGGGGAATTAAATCCCCTTCAATCCTGAGGGTCCCTGGGGGCCAACTAGCCCAACAGGTACATCCAGAAAGCGCCACAGAGCTGCGTTGCAGAGAGGTGTAAAAGGGGTGTGGCCTCTCTACACGTCTCTGCTACGCAGCCCCTGGCGCATACTGGAGGTTCCTGGTGGGCTAGTTGGCCCCTAGGGACCCTCATGATTCAAGGGGACTTAATCCCCCAACTTAAAACGCGCCACGGGGCGCGTTTGCACAGATGTCACCTCAGGCCCCGCCCCTACCTTCACCATTGTGCAAATATTCCTCTAAAATCTGCCGAACTACGAATTCGGATTTACTCACCTGTTATCAGGAGAGACCTCAGTGCTGCATCTTTCAGCCCAGTACTAATCCTGAAAAGTAATTTTAACCGTACTTACCAGTAACTTGAATTTCCTTCCATAGGATATCATTGCCTGCTTTTTGCTGAAAAAGTTTCTAAGTGTTGATTTTTGAAACATACAAATATTCCTCTAAAATCAGCCGAAATACGAATTCCGATTTACTCACCTGTTATCAGGAGAGACCTCAGTGCTGTATCTTTCAGCCCAGTACTGGTCCTGAAAAGTAATTTTAACCGTACTTACCAGTAACTTGAATTTCCTTCCATAGGCTAACATTGACTGGTTTCACTTGGAAATTCTTCTAAGTGTGGAGTTTTGGAACTTTAAAATATTCCTCTAAAATCAGCCAAAATTCGAATTCCAATTTACTCACCTGTTATCAGGAGAGACCTCAGTGCTGCATCTTTCAGCCCAGTACTGATCCTCAAAAGTAATTTTAACCGTACTTACCAGTAACTTGAATTTCCTTCCATAGGATATCATTGCCTGCTTTTTGCTGAAAAAGTTTCTAAGTGTTGATTTTTGAAACATACAAATATTCCTCTAAAATCAGTTGAAATACGAATTCCGATTTACTCACCTGTTATCAGGAGAGACCACAGTGCTGTATCTTTCAGCCCAGTACTGGTCCTGAAAAGTAATTTTAACCGTACTTACCAGTAACTTGAATTTCCTTCCATAGGCTAACATTGACTGGTTTCAGTTGGAAATTCTTCTAAGTGTGGAGTTTTGGAACTTTAAAATATTCCTCTAAAATCAGCCGAAATACGAATTCCGATTTACTCACCTGTTATCAGGAGAGACCTCAGTGCTGTATCTTTCAGCCCAGTACTGGTCCTGAAAAGTAATTTTAACCGTACTTACCAGTAACTTGAATTTCCTTCCATAGGCTAACATTGACTGGTTTCACTTGGAAATTCTTCTAAGTGTGGAGTTTTCGAACTTTAAAATATTCCTCTAAAATCAGCCGAAATACGAATTCCGATTTACTCACCTGTTATCAGGAGAGACCTCAGTGCTGCATCTTTTAGCCCAGCACTGACCCTGAAAAGTAATTATAACCGTACTTACCAGTAACTTATATTTTCTTCCATAGGAATCCATTGTCTGGTTTTCAGCTGAAAAGTTTCAAAGTGTCGATTTTCACAAACTACAAATATTCCTTAAAAATCGCCTGTATGACTTAAACGCATTCTTTCAACTGTTTACAGGAGATGCACCAGTGCTGGATCCAGGATCCAACACTGAGTAAGAAAAAGTAACGATAACAGTTTTTACCTGCTAAGTGAATTTCCTTCCATAGGATAACATTGGTGATTCTATGAGAAAAAGTTTCCAAGTGTCAACTTTTAAAATACAATAATATTCCTTAAAAATCACTACTGTAACCAAAACGCTTTTACTCAACTGTTTACAGGAGATGTCCCAGGACTGAATCTAGGATCCAGTCCTGTGGTTAGAAAAGTAATCCATAAAGTAACTAATTGCATTTAACTAGAAATTCACATTGAGCTGAATGTTGCATTGTGTTTGAAAATGTGTTGCCCATTGCAACAACTGTAACTACTGTACTTAAAAGTCTATTGCCTATGTGCAAAGTATTTAAACTAAAGTAATTCATTCTGAGAAAGTATTTTTTGTAATGTATAATGTAATTACAATGTAATTTAAAAAATAAAATATGTAAAAATAAAATGTTTCTAAAAATTTAGTAAATCAGGATGAAAAAAATAAATATAACAATTAATACATTTAAAAATTGTCATTTACAAAACCTTTGAAATTCACTGAAAAAACCGTAGGTTTCAGACATGTTATAGTTAGGAATTAGCATTTAAAAAACCTTTGAAAATCACTGAAAAAACCATAGGTTTCAGACACGTTATAGTTAGAAATTAGCATTTAAAAAACCTTTGAAATTCACTGAAAAAACCATAGGTTTCAGGCACGTTATAGTTAGAAATTTGCATTTAAAAAACCTTAGAAACTCACTGAAAAAACCATAAGGTTTTAGGGACAGTTATAGTTAGTTGGACATTGCACTCGTACAAAACCCGTGAAATTCCCCCGTTATAGTTAGTTCAGGTAACTATAACTCGCGCCCCCGCAATGCACTGCTGATGACGTCACATATTACATCACTCATGACATGGTCAGTGACATCACTGATGACATCACTGATGACATCTCAAATGACATCACTGATGACATCACTGATGACATCATCCATGTGAGAATTTAATGCATCTTCTCACACCCTAATATAAGTTTTGAAACACCCACTCTAAATTACAGACTGCCATTCTCAAAACCATACACACTCCAATACCAATAAGTACATACCCACTCACTGATTCTTAGGTCTACACACACACATCTACTCACTCACCCGTACAGTCACTCATACTTACAGTCACTCAGTACAGGACTATCATATGCACTCATACACCTATATAAACACTCACACAACGCAACTCATCCATAGAGGTATTCACACACCTAGTCAGTCATGCAAATAATTAATCACACTCCAATTTACTCACCTATACAGTTATACACACCAGCTCACTTACTCATAAAAATACTAGCACATTCTTACGCTCCTATGCAATCACTGATGCAAGCACACACTCATCCATATAGCCACTCTCACAATCACACACTCTCACTTATAGCCATTTATATACTCCAACACACATATATACTGCCTTTCACATATGTAGTTACTCACACATGTACCACTGAGATATACATTCACTCACTAACACACCCATACACACACTCACCCACCCATACAGTCCATCACAGACGCACTCTTGAAACCAGCACCCAGTGAATCACCCACTCACACATCTATGCATAGAGTCACACACACCCCACCCACACAAACACTGAGGCACCCATACAGATACTCAGAGAACCAATCCATAACCCATATAGACACTCATTTAGCTAGTCAGAAACCCATGCAGTTGCTTACACAACAACAGACAGACGGATACAGACATTCACACAGTTTAGTCACTCACCCATGCATCCAGTAAGATACGTTTAATCACTCACTTATAGACTCAGTCACGCACCTACTCAGGCGTTCAGGCGCTTCTACACCCACTCATTCTTCAATACGCCTTTCCCTAAATATATTAAACATATTTAAACTTTACAGAAACACACAGTCACTGGATGATGTCATCAGTGATGTCATCAGTGATGTCATTTGAGATGTCATCAGTGATGTCACTGACCATGTCATGAGTGATGTAATATGTGACGTCATCAGCAGTGCATTGCGGGGGCGCGAGTTATAGTTACCTGAACTAACTATAACGGGGGAATTTCACGGGTTTTGTACGAGTGCAATGTCCAACTAACTATAACTGTCCCTAAAACCTTATGGTTTTTTCAGTGAATTTCTAAGGTTTTTTAAATGCAAATTTCTAACTATAACGTGCCTGAAACCTATGGTTTTTTCAGTGAATATATATATATATATATTATCTACTGGCGGTCGCCAGTAGATAGTTATAGTTAGGACCTATTTTCCATAGGAAATCCGCAACATTCTATTTGAAATAACTCTTGCGTCGGTTGAGGAATCTTCGCGAAATTTTCAAACTTTATGGCCCGCTCCGGTCCGCTCCTACCCTGAAAGTTTCGGGGTGATTTGTCAAGCGGGGACCGAGAAAAAAGGGGGGTCCCAAAACGTGTTTTCACCATTCATTTTCCCATAGGAAACTTTAGCCACGGCTACAGCCCGAACTACTGAACGGAATTACACAAAATTTGGCAAAGCGGTAGTTCTTGGTTCAGAAAGAACCCTTTTTGTTAAATGGTGTAAATCCGTTCAGTAGTTGCGGAGAAATTAAAAAAATAAGAGTCAAAAAATCAATTTCCCATAGGAAACTTTATGCAAGGCTACAGCCCGAACTGCTGAACGGAATTACACCAAATTTGGCAAAGAGGTAGTTCTTGGTTCAGAAAGAACCCTTTTTGTTAAATGGTGTAAATCCGTTCAGTAGTTGCTGAGAAAATCAAAAGTAAAAACACATATATATCTGGGCGGAGCCTAACCACACTTGTCATCGTGAGATCTGATTGGCTGTCAGCACTTCATCCTGGAATTGCTGGCAGCCATCTTGGAACCAATATAAATGATAGTACCCCATTGAAATGCATTGTAGTGAATCGAAGATTTTGAGGGTTACCAAAAGGAGAACTATAAAGGGTGATAACAGACTTTAGTTACATTAGAATTCCTTTGTTGATGGTACCATACTAATTTCAGGAATTGTGGTGTGTTCTATGGTGATTTTACCCTGTGAAAAACCTTCTGCTGGGATATCATGAATCATGTTTGAGAGAAAACTATTTTCACATGCTTGTCCCATACAGTTTTGGAAGGTGCTCCAGAAGCTAAAATGAGAGCATATTTTCTGTAAATTCACATTATCTTTCTCAGTCATGTGAGAATGAAGTCTGACATTCTCAGTAAAACATGTACATCCAACAATGGCAGAGACTGTCAGTTGATTCCTTTGTGTTCTACTGCAGCTTCCCAGAGTGTTCTAAAGAACAACTAGAGTGCTAACAGCCTTACTTATGACAAAAGTATGGCACACCTGAAGCCATCTTGATTGGAATAAACTGGTAACACTTAAAACATTTAATTTAAAAAGGAACAACATGAGGGGGTTCATTTTGCCATAGAAATTATGGTTAGTGCTATAGAAAGAAAAATTAGGACATGTTTTAAGTGAGATCTCAAATATCTTCTGGTTATATTTCAACAGGAGCAGCCTGTCAGTTGATGCCTTTGTGTTCTACTGCAGCTTCCCAGAGTGTTCTAAAGAACAACTAGAGTGCTAACAGCCTTACTTATGACAAAAGTATGGCACACCTGAAGCCATCTTGATTGGAATAAACTGGTAACACTTAAAACATTTAATTTAAAAAGGAACAAAATGAGGGGGTTCATTTTGCCATAGAAATTATGGTTAGTGCTGCAAAAAGAAAATTTAGGGCATGTTTTAAGTGAGATCTCAAATCCTCTTCTATTTCATTAGAAAATTCTGACATGCAGACTGAAACAATAACTTTCAATACCAGCAGTAGACTTCCAGTTAACTCCTTGGTGAGCAGTAGCTTTACTACAGTGATCTAATGAACAACTAGAGTGCTAACATTCTGAATTTATGGCAAATGTGTGACACATCTGAATGCCTTCTTGATGGAATCAAAGTAAAAAACTGAAAGCATTTCCTACTGAGGAGACTGTAGTAAATGAGGAAATTAGGAAACTTCATAACAAATAAGTCTCCCAAGATGGCCACCAGAGAAAAAAGAGCCAAAATGTAGCACAAATATCACCCAGAGGTAGCCCACGTATAGCCCAATGACAGAAGTGTGCAAAACACTTTTTATTTTTTGTTTTTTTGCAGTTTTATATAGTGCAGACTGGTCAGGTATTGGAGTGCTTTACATGAGCATTGGTTACATCACACAAGGACAAATTCATGTTGGTTGACCCCTACACTACCCAAACACCACTGCACTACCCTAAACCCTAAAACACTACCCCCAGCACGACCCCCTTCACTACCCAAACACAACTGCACTACCCTAAACTCAAAAACACTACCCCCAGCACGACCCCCTACACTACCCAAACACCACTGCACTACCCTAAACCCTAAATCTACCCCCTACACTACACAAATACCACTGCACTACCCTAAACCCTAAAACACTAGAACCCAGCACGACCCCCTACAGTACACAAACACCACTGCACTACCCTAAACCCTAAAACACTACCCCCTACACTACACAAACACCATTGCACTACCCTAAACCCTAAAACACTACCCCCAGCATGACCCCCTACACTACACAAACACCACTGCACTACCCTAAACCCTAAAACACTACCCCAGCACGACCCCCTACACTACCCAAACACCACTGCACTACCCTAAACCCTAAAACACTACCCCCAGCACGACTCCCTACACTACCTAAACACCACTGCACTACACTAAACCCTAAATCTACCCCCAGCATGACCTCCCACACTACACAAACACCACTGCACTACCCTAAACCCTAAAACACTACCCCCAGCACGACCCCCTACACTACCCAAACACCACTGCACTACCCTAAACCCTAAAACACTAACCCCAGCATGACCCCCTACACTACCCAAACACCACTGCACTACCCTATACCCTAAAACACGACCCCGTACACTACACAAACACAACTGCACTACCCTAAACCCTAAAACACTACCCCCTACACTACACAAACACCACTGCCCTACCCTAAACCCTAAAACACAACCCCAGCATGACCCCCTACACTACACAAACACCACTGCACTACCCTAAACCCCCTACACTATACAAACACCACTGCATTACTCTAAACCCTAAAACACTACCCACAGCATGACCCCTACACTACACAAACACCACTGCACTACCCTAAACCCTAAAACACTACCCCCTACACTACACAAACACCACTGCCCTACCCTAAACCCTAAAACACACCCCCAGCATGACCCCCTACACTACACAAACAACACTGCACTACCCTAAACCCCCCTACACTATACAAACACCACTGCATTACTCTAAACCCTAAAACACTACCCCCAGCACGACCCCCTCACAACACAAACACCACTGCACTACCTTAAACCCTAAATCGACCACCAGCACGACCCCCTACACTACCCAAACACCACTGCCATACCCTAAACCCTAAAACACTACCCCCAGCATGAATCCCCACACTACCCAAACACCACTGCACTACCCTAAACCTTAAAACACTACTCCCAGCACTACCCCCTACACTACACAAACACCACTGCACTACCCTAAACCCTAAAACACTACCCCAGCACTACCCCCTACACTACCCAAACACCACTGCACTAACATAAACCCTAAAACACTACCCCAGCACAACCCCCTACACTACACAAACACCACTGCACTATCCTAAACCCTAAAACACTACCCCCAGCACGACTCCCTACACTACCCAAACACCACTGCACAACCCGAAACCCTAAATCTACCCCCAGCACGACCCCCTACACTACCCAAACACCACTGCACTACCCTAAACCATAAAACACTACCCCCAGCATGACCCCCTACACTTCACAAACACCACTGCACTACCCTAAACCCTAAAACACTACCACCAGCATGACCCCCTACACTACTCAAACACCACTGCACTACCCTAAACCCTAAAACACTAACCCAGCACGACCCCCTACACTATCCATACACCACTGCACTACCCTAAAGCCTAAAACACTACCACCAGCATGACCCCCTACACTACTGCACTACCCTAAACCCTAAAACACTACCCCCAGCAGGACCCCCTACACTACCCAAACACCACTGCACTACCCTAAACCCTAAAACACGACCCCCAGCATGACCCCTTACACCACCCAAACACCACTGCACTACCCTAAACCCTAGAAAAGAAACCCCCACCCCATGCCCAATCCCCCTTACCTCTCACTCCTCGTGGTTCCTCTCTCCTCGTGGTTCCTGCTTCACGTCGTCTCTGAGGGCGGTGCACGTCGTTGTGAGGAAACGGAACATCCTCTGTTTCCTTACAACGACATGGATCGTCTACATGTTTTTAGAACGCATGGTCATTTACCATACATACCTTTACAACAAAATTCGTTGTAAAGGCATGCGTGGTAAATGACCATGCGTTCTAAAAAAATGCGTAGTAATGACTTCGTGATGTACAATGCATGCGTGGTAATGCATGCGTTGTAATGGTATCGCAAAGTAAAAAAGTAGTTGTAACGGCTGTTTACCGATCGAAGCTGACTCCTGTTCTTCAGTGAGACGTTTATTTGATTAATTAGGAGGAAGGAATGTGTTTTTTTTACCGAAAAGTGCATTCCCGGCTGTTGTATTGTGAAAGTGTCCGTGTGGCCTGGTTTCACTTCTGGTGAGAGAGTGGAAGAGTCTGTTTGGATCTAAAGGAGTTCTGTTGTTGGACGGGGCTGGCGCGACATGTCATCAGAAAACATAGCTAATGGAAAGCGTCCTCCCTGAAGTGTGGAGCAGTGCCATGAGAGGTCAACGAGTGTGCGACCCACCGCAGTATGACCGTACCGCGTGACCCATGTGCCACCTCCAGGGTACGGGAGGCATAAGCGGCATCGCAGGTCCTCTTGAAGACCGTTGTAGCACTAATTCTACATTTTGGTACTAGGGCATTTTAACTTCGTTGTTGCTGCCAGATACAAAGAGAAGATCCTGTGTTATTCAGTGCCCTCGTTACCTTTTTGTGGGTTGTGGTGCTTGTCACTTCAGCTGCCCCGCCGGTGCACACGACTGGGCACCCCACCTCGTGTGCCATCTGCAGGGCCTCTGCCCTCGGATCACTGGTTTCGGTTTCTGGAGTGGCAACATAAACAGTTGCTCCCAAAGGACTAGCCTGAACACTTAGGTGAATATCCCCTGCACCAGCATTCCACGGAAATTCTTTCCTTGCTCTCCCACGTCAACGAGGACGTCATAATAGCACGGGTCCGCTCGCGACACCGTATGACGTCATCGGAGCCATAAGAGAACCTCGTCGACGTGCTGACGTCAGTTCCACCCATTTTTTCCGTGCCACCGAGGCAAACAGGGGACCGAGACATTTTCACATGTATACATAGTATAATAAATATATATATATTCACTGAAAAAACCATAGGTTTCTGGCACATTATAATTAGAAATTAGCATTTAAAAAACCTTAGAAATTCACTGAAAAAACCATAGGTTTCAGGCACGTTATAGTTAGAAATTACCATTTAAAAAACCTTAGAAATTCACTGAAAAAACCATAGGTTTCAGGGGCGTTATAGTTAGTTGGACATTTCACTCGTACAAAACCATAGAAATTCCCCCGTTATAGTTAGTTCAGCTAACTATAACTCGCGCAGCATCGCAATGCACTGCTGATGACGTCACATATTACATCACTCATGACATGGTCAGTGACATCACTCATGACATCACTGATGACATCTCAAATGACATCACTGATGACATCACTGATGACATCATCCAGTGAATGTGTATTTTTCTGAAAATTAAATTTGTTTTATATATGTATATCTCAAGGTCGATGGAAGAATAAATGGGTATATAAGTGTCTAAATGGATGATTTTGTTTTGTCAAATTGATTGTATAACTGACTAAGTGTATCTTAGTGAATACATGGGTTAGTGAGTAATGTTTAAATATGAAAATATCTGTATCAGTCTCTCACTTTGTGTATAAGTGGCTGCATGGGTTGGTGAGTTGCTACATGAGTGTCTATATGGGTTATTAGTTGGTTTTTTGAGTATCAGTATGAGTGTCTGAGTGTCTGTATGGTTCGGTGGGGGTATTACTTAGTGCATAGATGCATGAATGAGTGACTCACTGTTTGTATGTGTTGAAGACAGCATGTGTGCAGGACTGTATAGGTGGATGAGTATGTGTATGGGTGTGTTAGTGAGTGAATGACTGTCTCAATAGTGTCTTTATGAGTAACTACATATGTTTTAAACTAGTATATGTGAGTATTGGTGTATATAAGTGAGTATATGTGAGAGTGAGAGATTAGAAGAGTTCCTGTACAAATAAGTAGGTGTTTCTATAAGTGATTGTTTAAGTGAGTAAGTATGTGTAAGTTTCTGTAGAAGTAAGTGTGGTAGTGTGTGTATAACTGTATATGCAAGTAAATGGATGTTTGATACTTTGTTTGCATGTGTGACTATGTGTGTGAGTAACTCTATGGATGAGTGGCGGTGTGTAACAGGATGTATAGGTGTATGAGTACATATGATGAGTGAGTACATGTATGAGTGACTGTATAGGTACTGTTGGTGAATGAGTGGATGTGTGTGTAGATCTTGGAATTACTGAATAGGTGTGTTGTAACTGGTATTGGTATGTCCATTGTTTTGAAAATGTTAGTTTGTATTTTTGAGTGTGTGTATCAAAGGTTATATTAGGGTGAGAGGAGGTCTGCCACTCTATCACAAGGATGATGTCATCAGTGATGTCATTTGAGATGTCATCAGTGATGTCATGAGTGATGTCACTGACCATGTCATGAGTGATGTAATATGTGACGTCATCAGCAGTGCATTGCGGGCGCGCGAGTTATAGTTAGCTGAACTAACTATAACGGGGGAATTTCTATGGTTTTGCACGAGTAAAATGTCCAACTAACTATAACGCCCCTGAAACCTATGGTTTTTTCAGTGATATATATATATATATATATATATATATATATATATATATATATATATATATCACCTTAGTTATAGTCAGGACCTAGTTTCCATAGGAAAGCGTTTTTTGATTTGCCAATATCTTTGGCGCCGTTTGACGAATCTTCGCAAAATTTTCAAAACTAATGGGGCGCTTTGGTCAGCTCCTGTCTTAAAAGTTTCAGGGTGATTCATCAAGTGGGGACCGAGAAAAAAGGGGGTCCCAAAAGGTGTTTTCTCCATGTTAATTTCCATAGGAACTTTTGTTGTGGCTACAGCCCGAACTGCTGAACGGAATTACACCAAATTTGGCAGAGAGGTAGCTCTTCGTCCAGAGTGCACTCTTTGATTTAAATGGTGTAAATCCGTTCAGTAGTTCCTGAGAAATAAAAAAATAAAAAATATTGATATCTGGTGACCGCGGTTAATCTGCGAACCCTCCCGAGCACGAGCTTCATTTTGATTGGCTGTCAACACTCCAAACCAGGAAGTGTTGGCAGCCATCTGGAGACTCGGGCTATCGAGTCACAAGAAAAAAAGTTAAAAAAAGAAAACGGGGCAGGGGAGAAACACCCTGACCCCCTAGGCCTGCTCAGGGGGTCCCACAGGGACCCCCAGGGCCTCAAAAAGCATTTTTTTTTCAAATGCAGGATTCGCGCTGGGATTGCAAATCCTGCTGAGAAAATCAAAAAAATGTCCCGCAATTCGTTTTCTTAAAGCCCCCGGGTGGTCCAGGTCCCGGGGGCAATGTGTAATAATGGTGCGGGGCCCATGAGGGCCCCCACAGTCCTGGGGACCGCCACCTCCCCGGGGCTTTATTTATAATCTGCGGGGGGCCTGCGGCCCCCCGCAGCCCTGGTGACCACCTCCTCCCTGGGGCTGTCTTTGTATGAAATGCGTGGGGGGGCTCCTGCCCGGGGACCTCCACCTTCCCGGGGCTTTATAAAAAAAAGAAAGAAAGTGTGGGTGGGGGCTCCTTTCCCCCACACTGCCCCAGGGATCACCACCTCCCCGGGGCATACAGTAAATTAAATACAGGGACCCTTGCAGATGCCCGGCCCCGGGGACCACCACCTCCCCGAGGCTTTGCATACGTTGGGAGGGGGGCCCCTCTCCTGGAGCCCTTTATGGCCCTTGGGACCACCACCCCCCAGGGCCAGCTCTGGCAATATCCCAGGGTGCCCACCCCAGGACATTGCAGTTTACCATGGTAGGGCGGGAGCACAGCTTCCATTGCAAACTTCTACTTTGCTTCATGGAAGGGAGAGCAGGAATCCTGCTCTTGCTTCAATGAAGCAAAGCAGTATTGCTTTCGGACAAGGGGAGCTGCATGTCAGCAGCTCCCCTTGTCCAAAAGCAATGCCGGCTCCCGCAGTAGGCAGGGAGCCGGCAGGGACCGCGGGGGCATTGGGGTTCCCCCCACGGTCCCCAATGTTGAGGGCCAGCCCCGGGGGATGGGGTCCCCGGGCTAGAAGTGGCCCAGGGGAGGGGGCCACACAGCCCCCCCTCCCAGGAAAATAATAAAAACGAGGCCAGGCCCCGGGGGATGGGGTCCCTGGGGCCATAAGTGGCCCAGGTGAGAAAAATGTAAAAAAAATAATTAAAAAACTAGGCCAGGCCCCGGGGCATGGGGTCCCCGGGGCCAATAGTGGCCCAGGGAAGGAACAAAAAATGCACAGGCCCGGGGGGATGGGGTCCCCAGGGCCCAAAAATAATTAAGGGAAGGGGGGCCACACAGCCCCCCTTTCCAAAAACCAAGTAAAAAAAGCCGGCATCTCGCCGGAGGCCCCGTCCCCTCCCTGCACCACTGTGCATCGCACCTCCTGGAGCATTCTGAATTGGGGGATTAAGTCCCCTTCAATCCTAAGGGTCCTTAGGGGCCAACTAGACCACCAGGTACCTCCAGTAATCCATACACAGTGGGATTGCTGAGAGGTGGTCCGAGGCCATGCCCCTTTTTACACCACTCTGCAAATGTGCCTCCTGGCACACTGCTGGTGGGGTAATGAGGTCCTCTTGTGCTCACTACACCACTGGATTCAGGCTAGCCTGGCTGATGAAGGGTGATGCCCTGAAACCGGTCCCAGGGTGCTTGTTTCCGGTCCAGGGAGGACCTGGCTTGGCAGTTCGGGCTGGACTATTCCCATTGGAGCAGGGTCAAGACTGATTTGCATATGGCTGGGTCCAAACTGGGGTGATGTGGTGAGCAAAAGAATGATGGATTAAACCCAGATTCTTGTGACTGGGGGTGAATGTTTGCATTGTCCAGCATTCCGTCCATCAATTGTTTCTTTTGCATATGTTGCCCTAAGTGGGAAGGGTATGCCCAGACGTGGGTCCTGTGCTCACTACACCACTGGATTCAGGCTAGCCTGGCTGATGAAGGGTGATGCCCTGAAACCGGTCCCAGGATGCTTGTTTCTGGTCCAGGGAGGACCTGGCTTGGCAGTTCGGGCTGGACTGTTCCCATTGGAGCAGAGTCAAGACTGATTTGCATATGGCTGGGTCCAAACTGGGGTGGTGTGGTGAGCAAAAGAATGATGGATTAAACCCAGATCCTTGTGACTGGGGGTGAATTTTTGCATTGTCCAGCATTCCGTCCATCAATTGTTTCTTTTGCAGAGGTCCTCTTGTGTCCTGAGGACCTCAGGACTAAAGTGGACTTCATCCCCCAAGCAGCAGTGTGGCAGGAGGCGTGTTTGCAGGGTGGTGTAAAAAAGGGTGTGTGGCTTTGGACCACTCTCAGCAATCCAGCTGTGTGGGGCTTACTAGAGATAACAGGAGGGCTAGTTGGCCCTCAGGGATCCACAGGAGGCAAGGGGACCTCATCTCTCAACCAAGAGCGCACCAGGAGGTGCGTTTGCAGAGTGGTGGAGAAAGGGGGCGTGGCCTGTGTCCACCTCTCAGCAATCCCACTGTGTGGGGCTTACTGGAGGTAATAGGTAGGGTAGTTGGCCCCTAAGGACCCCCACAAGTGAAGGGGACTTCATCCCCCAACCAAGAGCGTGTCAGGAGGCGTGTTTGCAGAGTGGTAGGCAAAGGGGGTGTGGCCTGCTATGAGAACTTAGCAATCCTGTTGTGTGGGACTTAATGGAGATAGTAGATGGGGTAGTTGGCCCCCAAAGATGTCCTTGGGGCCGACTACCCCTACTTTTACCTCCAGTAAGTCCCACACAGTGGGATTGCTAAGAGGTCTTCGGAGGCCATGGCCCCCTTTCTCCACCACTCTGAAAACGCACCTCCTGACACACTATGGGTTGGGGGTTTAAGTCCACTTTACTCCTGAGGGACCTTGGGGCCAAGAAGCCCTCCTGGTACCTCCTGTAAGTCTTACGCAGTGGAATTCCTGAGCACTGGTCGGAGGCCCAGCACTCTTTCTACACCACTCTGCAAACGCGACTACTAGTTAAAGAAGCATTTGCAATGTGATAGGTTTTGCATTTGCGAGAGTTAGAGCTATTGGCATTGTAAATGTAAAAGTTTTTTACTGATGTTTTTTGGAGTGGAGTGGATGTACATTGTGTGTAGTGGAATTATGTGGTATGTTGTGCAGTGAAGTTATGTGGATAGAAAGTATGTGCTATTTAGTGTATAGGAATTATGTAGAGTGGGATTATGTGTTATGGAGAGTAATTATGTGGTATGGTAGTCTGTGTTGTGGAGTGGTAACCTCAGGTTTAGTCTTCCTCGTTTCCATAGAAGCTAAACTATGGACTCAATGAGACAAAAAATGAAGGAATCACTGAGGAGCACTTCTGGACCTAGTCAGAGGTATGAGCAGGGCCACTGGAATTATGCAACTGTTTGACAGCACCGACTTTCGCACAATTATACATTTTCCACATTAGCCACATAATCCATAATCTGCTGCCTAATCTGAAGATTTGAACAAAAAAAGCCTTGTTTCTAGCTCAAACGGCTCAAACGTTACCAAAAATGCAGCGACAAGTGTTACAGCGTGGTGGAAGGTCCTTTGTAAACCTAGAATGGTCACCTGTTACTTATTGCTAAATGTTGGTGTTAAATTGGTGCTAATGGTGTACAAGCCACTCTTGCTTCTTTCTGCGCCTCTCTTGCCTCTTTCTGCATTTCTGTTGCTTCTTTCTGCACCTTTCTTTCTTTTTCTGCACTTCTCTTGCCTCTTTCTGCAAATCTCTTCTACTTTTTGCACCTCTTTGCCTCTTTCCGCACCTCTGTTGCCTCTTTCTGCACCTCACTTGCTTCTTTGTGCACCCCTCTTGCCTCTTTCTGGACCTCTCTTGCTTTTTTCTGCACCCCTCTTGCCTCTTTCTCCACCCCTTTTCCCTCTTTCTGCATCTCTTTTGCTTCTTTCTGTACTTATCTTGCATCTTTCTGTACCTCTCTTGCTTCTTTCTGCACCCCTTGTGCCTCTTTCTGCACCCCTCTTCTCTTTCTGCACTCCTCTAGCCTCTTTCTGCACCTCTGTTCCTTCTTTCTGCACTTCTTTTGTTACTTTCTCTACCTCTCTTGCTTCTTTCTGCACCCCTCTTGCCTCTTTCTCCACCCCTCTTCCCCCCTCTGCACCTCTCTTGCTTTTTCTGCACCTCTATTGTCTCTTTCTCCACCCCTCTTCCCTCTTTCTGCACCTCTGTTGCTTCTTTCTGCACCTCTCTTGCTTCTTTCTGCACCCCTCTTGCTTCTTTCTGCACCCCTCGTGCTTCTTTCACACCCCTCTTCCCTCTTTCTGCACCCCTCTTGCCTCTTTCTGCACCTCTGTTCCTTCTTTCTGCACTTCTCTTGCTTCTTTCTGCACCTCTATTGGTTCTTTTTGCACTCCTCGTGCCTCTTTCTGCACCCCTCTTCCCTCTTTCTGCACTCCTCTTGCCTCTTTGTGCACCTCTGTTGCTTCTTTCTGCACTGCTTTTGTTTCTTTCTGCATCCCTCTTGCCTCTTTCTGCACCTCTGTTTCTTCTTTCTGCACTGCTTTTGTTTCTTTCTGCACCTCTTGCTTCTTTCTGCACCCCTTTTGCCTCTTTCTTCATCCCTCTTGCCTCTTTCTGCACCTCTGTTCCTTCTTTCTGCACTTCTTTTGTTTCTTTCTGCAGCTCTCTTGCTTCTTTTTGCACCCCCTTGCCTCTTTCTCCACTCCTCTTCCCTCTTTCTTCACCCATGTTGCCTCTTTCTGCACCTCTGTTCCTTCTTTCTGCACTTCTTTTGTTTCTTTCTGCGCATCTCTTGCTTCTTTCTGCACACCTCATGCTTCTTTCTGCTCCCCCTTCCCTCTTTTTTTATCCCTCTTGCCTCTTTCTGCATCTTTGTTGCTTCTTTCTGCACTACTCTTGCTTTTTTCTGCACCTCTCTTGCTTCTTTCTGCACCCCTCTTCCCTCTTTCTGCACCCCTCTTGCCTCTTTCTGCACTTCTCTTCCTTTTTTTTGCTCTTGTTTGGTTTCTTTCTGCACCTCTCTTGCTTCTTTCTGCACCCCTCTCACCACTTTCTCCACCCCTGTTCCCCACTTTTGCATCTCTGTTGCTTCTTTCTGCACTTCTCTTGCCTCTTTTTCCACCCCTCATCCCTCTTTCTGCACCTCTGTTGCTTCTTTCTGCACTTCTCTTGCTTCTTTCTGTACCTCTGTCCCTTCTTTCTGCAACCCTTGTGCCTCTTTCTTCACCCCTCTTCCCTCTTTATGCTCCCCTCTTGCCTCTTTCTGCACCCCTGTTCCTTCTATCTGCACTTCTTTTATTTATTTCCGCAACTCTCTTGCTTCTTTCTGTGTCCCTCTTGCCTCTTTCTCCTCCCCACTTCCCCCTTTCTGCATCTCTGTTGCTTCTTTATGCACTTCTCTTGCTTCTTTCTGCACCTCTCTTGCTTCTTTATGCACCCCTTGTGCCTCTTTCTGCACCCCTCTTCCCTCTTTCTGCATTCCTCTTGCCTATTTCTGCACCTCTATTCTTCTTTCTGCACTTCTTTTGTTTCTTTGTGTACCTCTCTTGCTTCTTTCTGCACCCCTCTTGCCTCTTTCTCCACCCCTCCTCCCCTTTCTGCATCTCTGTTGCTTCTTTCTGCACTTCTCTTGCCTCTTTCTGCACCTCTGTCCCTTCTTTCTGCAACCCTTGTGCCTCTTTCTGCACCCCTCTTCCCTCTTTCTGCTCCTCTCTTGTCTCTTTCTGCACCTCTGTTGCTTCTTTCTACACTTCTTGTTTTTTTCTGCACCTTTCTTGCTTCTTTCTGCACCCCTCGTGCCTCTTTCTGTACCCCTCTTCCCTCTTTCTGCACTCATCTTGCCTCTTTCTGCACCTCTCTTGCTTTTTTCTGCACCCCTCTTGCCTCTTTCTCCACCTTTTTTCCCTCTTTCTGCATCTCTTTTGCTTCTTTCTGTACTTATCTTGCATCTTTCTGTACCTCTCTTGCTTCTTTCTGCACCCCTTGTGCCTCTTTCTGCACCCCTCTTTCTGCACTCCTCTAGCCTCTTTCTGCACCTCTGTTCCTTCTTTCTGCACTTCTTTTGTTACTTTCTCCACCTCTCTTGCTTCTTTCTGCACCCCTCTTGCCTCTTTCTCCACCCCTCTTCCCCCCTCTGCACCTCTCTTGCTTTTTCTGCACCTCTATTGTCTCTTTCTCCACCCCTCTTCCCTCTTTCTGCACCTCTGTTGCTTCTTTCTGCACCTCTCTTGTTTCTTTCTGCACCCCTCTTGCTTCTTTCTGCACCCCTCGTGCTTCTTTCACACCCCTCTTCCCTCTTTCTGCACCCCTCTTGCCTCTTTCTGCACCTCTGTTCCTTCTTTCTGCACTTCTCTTGCTTCTTTCTGCACCTCTCTTGGTTCTTTTTGCACCCCTCGTGCCTCTTTCTGCACCCCTCTTCCCTCTTTCTGCACTCCTCTTGCCTCTTTCTGCACCTCTGTTGCTTCTTTCTGCACTGCTTTTGTTTCTTTCTGCATCCCTCTTGCCTCTTTCTGCACCTCTGTTTCTTCTTTCTGCACTGCTTTTGTTTCTTTCTGCACCTCTTGCTTCTTTCTGCACCCCTTTTGCCTCTTTCTTCATCCCTCTTGCCTCTTTCTGCACCTCTGTTCCTTCTTTCTGCACTTCTTTTCTTTCTTTCTGCAGCTCTCTTGCTTCTTTGTGCACCCCCTTGCCTCTTTCTCCACCCCTCTTCCTTCTTTCTTCACCCATGTTGCCTCTTTCTGCACCTCTGTTCCTTCTTTCTGCACCTCTTTTGTTTCTTTCTGCGCATCTCTTGCTTCTTTCTGCACACCTCATGCTTCTTTCTGCTCCCCCTTCCCTCTTTTTGTATCCCTCTTGCCTCTTTCTGCATCTCTGTTGCTTCTTTCTGCACTACTCTTGCTTCTTTCTGCATCCCTCTTGCCTCTTTCTGCACCCCTCTTCCTTTTTTTTGCTCTTGTTTGGTTTCTTTCTGCACCTCTCTTGCTTCTTTCTGCACCCCTCTCACCACTTTCTCCACCCCAGTTCCCCACTTTTGCATCTCTGTTGCTTCTTTCTGCACTTCTCTTGCCTCTTTTTCCACCCCTCATCCCTCTTTCTGCACCTCTGTTGCTTCTTTCTGCACTTCTCTTGCTTCTTTCTGTACCTCTGTCCCTTCTTTCTGCAACCCTTGTGCCTCTTTCTGCACCCCTGTTCCCTCTTTCTGCTCCCCTCTTGCCTCTTTCTGCACCCCTGTTCCTTCTATCTGCACTTCTTTTATTTATTTCTGCAACTCTCTTGCTTCTTTCTGTATCCCTCTTGCCTCTTTCATCTCCCCACTTCCCCCTTTCTGCATCTCTGTTGCTTCTTTATGCACTTCTCTTGCTTCTTTCTGCACCTCTCTTGCTTCTTTATGCACCCCTTGTGCCTCTTTCTGCACCCCTCTTCCCTCTTTCTGCATTCCTCTTGCCTATTTCTGCACCTCTATTGCTTCTTTCTGCACTACTTTTGTTTCTTTGCGCACCTCTCTTGCTTCTTTCTGCACCCCTCTTGCCTCTTTCTCCACCCCTCCTCCCCTTTCTGCATCTCTGTTGCTTCTTTCTGCACTTCTCTTGCCTCTTTCTGCACCTCTGTCCCTTCTTTCTGCAACCCTTGTGCCTCTTTCTGCACCCCTCTTCCCTCTTTCTGCTCCTCTCTTGTCTCTTTCTGCACCTCTGTTGCTTCTTTCTACACTTCTTGTTTTTTTCTGCACCTTTCTTGCTTCTTTCTGCACCCCTCGTGCCTCTTTCTGTACCCCTCTTCCCTCTTTCTGCACTCATCTTGCCTCTTTCTGCACCTCTGTTCCTTCTTTCCGCACTTCTTTTGTTTCTTTCTGCACCTCTCTTGCTTCTTTCTGCAGCCCCTTTTGCCTCTTTGTGCACATCTCCTGCCTATTTCTGCACCTCTCTTGCCTTTTCTGCAGTTCACTTGCCTCTTACTGCACCTCTTTTGCTTCTTTCTGCACTTTTCCTGCCTCTTTCTGCACCCCTCTTGCCTCTTTTTGCACCTCTGTTGCTTCTTTCTGCACTGCTCTTGCTTCTTTCTGTACCTCTCTTTCCTCTTTCTGCACCCCTCTTCCCTCCTTCTGCAATTCTCTTGCCTATGTCTGCACCCCTGTTCCCTCTTTCTGCACCTCTTTTGTCTGTTTCTGCATCCCTCTTGCCTCTTTCTGCACCACCCTTTGTTTCTTTCTGCACCCCTGTTGCTTCCTTCTGCCCTTCTCTTGTTTCTTTCTCTACCCCTCTTGCCTCTTTCTGCACCCTTCTTCCCTCTTTGTGCATCTCTCTTGCCTCTTTCTGCACTTCTTTTTTCTCTTTCTGCACCCCTCTTGCCTCTTTATGCACCTCGGTTGGTTCTTTGTGTACTTCTCTTGCTTTTTTCTGCATCTCTCTTGCTTTTTTCTGCACCCCTCTTGCCTCTTTCAGCACATCTGTTGCTTCTTCCTGCACTTCTCTTGCTTCTACCTTTTTGTACACAAATTTACAGAGTATGCTGTTTGAAACACAGGTATTTAAGTATTTGTATGTTTATTTTGATCTAACATGTCACTAGGTAAAAGCAGAGACACACGCATACATACCTTCACAAACTTGGTCAGACTTACAACTGTGATATGCTTAGGATTGCTGTTTTATATTTGGTGGCCCTAACATTCTGAGCAGTCGGAGAATATTGAACCTTAAAGAGAAAATTGAGGTTTAAGACATCTTGGGAGACGGATTAGTGATTAGGCTACTTTGTATGAGTCTGTTGTAAGGTACAGTCAAAGTAGGCCTCTTTCTGCACCTCTGTTGGTTCTTTCTGCACATCTCTTGCTTCTTTCTGCACCTTTCTTCCTCTTTCTGCACCTCTCTTGCCTCTTTCTGCACTTCTCTTGCTTCTTTCTGCGCCTTTCTGGCTCTTTCTGCACATGTCCTACCTATGTAGGCATAGTTAGAAATTAGCATTTAAAAAACCTTATAAATTCACTGATAAAAACAGATGTTTCAAGGGAGTTATACTTAGGGATTAGCATGTAAAATCCTTAGAAATTCACTGAAAAAACCACAGGTTTCAGGGACGTTATAGTTAGAAATTTTCATTTAAAAAACCTTTGAAATTCACTGAAAAAACCATAGGTTTCAGGGACGTTTAAGTTAGAAATGAGCATTTAAAAACCCTTTAAAATTCACTGAAAAAACCATAGGTTTCAGGGACGTTATAGATAGAAATTTTCATTTAAAAAACCTTTGAAATTCACTGAAAAAACCATAGGTTTCAGGAACGTTATAGTTAGAAATTAGCATTTAAAAAACCTTAGAAATTCACTGAAAAAACCACAGGTTTCAGGGACGTTATAGTTAGTTGGACATTTCACTCGTACAAAACCAGAGAAATTCGTCCGTTATAGTTAGTTGAGCAAACTATAACTCACGCCCCCGCAATGCACTGCTGATGATGTCACATATTACATCACTCATGACATGGTCAGTGTCATCACTGATGACATCATTGATTACATCATCTACGTGATCATCTGATGCACCTCCTCACACTCTAATATAACCTTTGATACACCCACTCTAAAATACAGACTACCATTCTCGATACCATAGACACACTAATACCAGTTAGTACATACCCACTCACTGATTCATAGGTCTACACACACCCACTCACTCACCCATACAGTCACTCATGCACGCAGTCACTCATCAATACAGCCTCTGATATATTCACTCATACACCCATACAGACACTCACACACCGCCACTCACCCATAGAGTTACTCACACACCTAGTCAGTCATGCAAAGAATCAATCATATTCCCATTTACTCACCTATACAGTTATACACATACCACCTCACTTATTCATACAGATACTAACACATACTTACTCTCTTATACAATCACTGACACAAGCACACACTCATCCATACAGCCACTTTCACAATCACTCACTTTCACATATAGTCAGTTATATACTTCAACACTCACATATACTGCCTTTCATATATGTAGTTACTCACACATATACCACAGAGATCCATTCACTAACCAACACAGCCATACGCACACTCACTCACCCATACAGCCGCTCGCAGATGCACTCATGAACCCATACACCCACTGAATCATCCACTCACACATCCATGCGGGGGTTACACCCCCCACCCACCCACACAGACACTCAGGCACCCATACAGGTACTCAGACAACCAATCATTAACCCATATAGACACTCATGTAGCTACTCACCAACTCATGCAGCGACTTACACAGCAACTGACAGACTGATACAAACATTCACACAGATTAGTCATTCACCCAGGCATTCACTAAGACACATTTAATCACTCACTTATACAGTCAGTCATGCACCCACTAAATCATCCATTCAGACACTCATACACCCACTCATTCTTCAATACACCGTATCTATATATAACATTCTTAAACTTTTAAAAGTCATCCAGTCTCTGGATGATGTCATCAGTGATGTCATTTGAATTGTCATCAGTGATGTCATCAGTGCTGTCACTGACCATGACATGAGTGATGTAATATGTGACGTCATCAGCAGTGCATTGCGGGGGTGCGAGTTATAGTTAGCTCAACTAACTATGGGGCATATTATCAAGAACGGAGAATTCCAATAGAAGCCCATGTTCACACCAGAACATGGACTTCTATTGGAATTCTCAAGGGCATATTATCAAGCCCATTATCGCCACTTTAGCGGCAGTTTTCTGCCGCTAAAGCGGCAATAATTTTAACGCCGTTCTTGATAATATGCCCCTAAAATGGCCGAATTTCTCTGGTTTTGTTCGAGTAAAATATCCAACTAACTATAATGTCCCTGAAACCTGTGTTTTTTTCATATATATATGTTACTTACTGGCAGTCGCCAGCAGGTATTTATAGTCAGGGCCATGTTTCCATAGGCAAAGCATTTTTTTACTTGGCTATAACTTTGGCGTTATTTGACCAATCTTCATGAACTTTCACAAAAGATTGCTGGTGGCCCCCACTGACTCCAATTGAGCTCTGAATGTACATATACCATACACATTCACTATCCTGCACATTCTCATGGACAATCCAAACAAAAACACAAAAAAGTTAATTAATTGCTGATCTTGGTCACTATGATTTTAAATTAGTATAACATAGGTCTTCATATATGGTCTTTATGACTTGTGGATACATAATGTAGCGGGAGACCTGCATCAATAAATGTGAACCAAAAGGAGATGGAGAAGTGATAAATGTCTTATTGAGAACTTTTTACCTAAGTCTCATCAGCAAGACTGAAAAAATCTTGAGTAACCACCAAGAGTGTTTTGGCTTAATGTTCACAAAATATTGAATATGCTGCATTATTACTTACTGTGTTGGGATGACTTGATACTGACAAATTGTAAGAAAATCCATTCTGTAGCTCGAAAGCAAGAAACATCATAAGCTCTCATAGTGAAATGTTTGAGTCTGGTTAGCCAAACAGAATTCTTAATTCGGAGTAAAGGTCTGCCACTATTTAGTCATTCTGCAAGTATTTTCTAGTGACCTGATTCTGCTTGAGTGACTGGCAGGTATTGGCAGCTTCCCTACATTCTTATTGTCAATTTGTTCTTTAAATTCCTTTCTATTTTTATAAATTGTAGTGGAATTTTTATTGTGTTGTGTTTTCAACTTTTTCAATGTTTTTGTACTTTTAAATTATATAGATATTTTCTTAAGTTGAGCCCATCTGTTTCGTACCATAGTTACCCGGGGTTGAACTCCAGTTTAATTACTGAAATAAATACTCAATCTAAGAAGTATAGTGGCATTATTACGTGTGATGGACTATCATCCACCCCAATTTATAATCCACTTTCTCACAACTATGATCTGTCTGAGAGTCTTTATTCCAGCTGGTTTGTTTTCTACCTCACCTTTTCTTGCCTAAGAAATTAGGAACCATCTAGCGGTCCAAGTTTTTTTGTTTTGGGTGTTACAGAACGATTCTGTCACATTGACTACACAACAGTAGCAATATCATGGGCAACATACTAGTGTTACGGGGGCTAAAATGTTTCTAAAACTGCTGCTTGATTCAGAGTTTGTTGAAGTTTTCTGACCCCTATGAAAACCTCTGTTTGTGCTGTGGTCAGAATTGTGAATTGGGTGGGATTTACAGCACCTGTTAATTAACTGATGTTTTAAATACCATCTTTACAATGGCATGCATGGAGGACATCAACCGCACATCACATATTTAAGAGGTCAAATTCAAGGTAACACAATAACAGGCAATGATAGCAATATTGCATAGAAGCTACACCAGGCTACACTTTTCTACCAAAGAGAGCATTTTAAGTGGTGAGGAAAACCATCACTCTTTACATGGGCAAGCAGTGGAAAAAAGTTCAATATTGTTTTGATGACTCACTAAAGGATGACAGATGGGTATACAACTTTATATATTTATTGATTCAAGCAAAAGGTAAACAATCACGGCTAATATTGATGGAACAATTAATTTTTATATACAAGTAAAATCAGAAATAACCCAAATGTATACTCTATGTTTAGTCACATGGAAGACAATTATGTGATTTAGGTTTTTCAAGCCAAATGGACGACACCTGGCTGACGCGCTGACAAATAACAATGAAACCATATAGATGTTGGATAGCTATACATGAGAACATCAACCAAAAGAGGTTATCAGCTGTTTTGGCTCAAAATTAAATGCCACTAAGCAGATTCATGAAATAGTCTAGATGTGTGTATTTCCACCTTTGATGTTCTCCTCCACAAATCATGATTTCTGGCACATGCCACCACTGAGAAATTAGTTCTGCATGCGAACGTTGCTAAATACTTGTCATTTTTCTAATGGAAGCTATCAAAATATGGTCTCTTAAAACCGAACATATGTCCTACAATATTTAAACTGAAATAATTGTAATTAGTGAAAAATATTTCTATTGCGCACATATTTTTTCGGTATTTCCTAATTTTGAAATGTTGGCAATCTCTGATTTAAAACAGGTCACACTGTACCAAACATTTTTCATTGCACATTCTTTCAACGAACTGAGGCAATTAAAAGCAGTACGATATTGGGACCATAAGCTGAATTGATATTAAGATATTTTAAGGACTGTATTTCTGTAGGAACGATACCAATTTTTGCAGAAAATGAATGTAGTTGAAACACCGTTTCCCAAAAAGATGAAAAGCTTAACTTAGCAAAGCCATGAATCACGAGAAACTTGGCACAGCACCCAGTTATCTGCTATGATTCTTCAATTTCAATATCTCGCTGGTAATATGAATCGCAGATGGCATCATATATAATGCAACTGTTCCACTTTCTTGCAGCTCACTTAATATGACAGTGACATTTGCAGATATTTAGTTCATTTTAAGAGCTGTTCTTTATATTCGAGCCGCTCTGTGGGGAAAGCTAATGTAAATGATCCAGTTCTGTCTAAATATTGTACAATCTATTGATCTGCTGGCTATCACAAACCTCAACTTACTGATAGTTTAAGCCGCATTTGGCATTTAGGACTCAAAACATTGCATCTAAAATCCCTCAGCCAATTATTACCCTAAAATGACATCTGTGGATAGTCAGCGTTTTTATTCCTAATCAATCAGTAGCTAGATAGAAGGAAGAGCTTTTATGCACACCTTTGCCACAAGTCAAGTTTTTTCTCACCGGTGACATTGAAGTCACATTAAGCAGTTCTTTATCCATAAATGAATATTGAATAAAGTTCATTTTTTGCAGGCTTTACTCAATGTTGTACGGCCATAGGTTTTTGTTTTATAGGGTTACTGAGAGTTGAGAATGTGAGAGCCCTGCCCCCTACAAGTTTAATCTTTATACCAAATATGTCCTGGAACATTGTATGAGAGCCTGTTATGATGTCCAATCTACGAAAGGGACAAGATATTCAGGCGATCTCTCTGTACCATGTACCCATGTTTTGTTCTCTTCCACAGAATAAATGGAATTCACCTTAAACTAAATGTTACAGCTAAATTTGGCAACGTAGACCGCTAAATGAATCAGGTTTAATCAGCAGTTATGATTTGGAAGTAAAGTAATGGAGACAAATACTTTTTTCCTGAAAGACCAAAGATTAAGAAGTTCGCGAATCACGAGAGCCTAAATCACCTCTAAGCCACCCTGAGATTTGTAAACCACAATAAAAGTAACTTATGACCATCTTAAAAATATTTGTATCCGAATCATCTTTTGTGGAGTTTACATCTGAGCCAGTGCAGAGCAGAGCGCTAGGTTTGGTGTACTGGAAAAGTGCGGTAAATGCCCCTCATCTTTCAGGCTTTGTATTGCAAAAAAAACAAATTGACAAATAAGCTATTGCTTCTAAAAGAGATCTAAAGACAGTAATGCCAACCAAACAGAGTTCTTCACGCACATTCGATGGGCATTTTCAATGACAAAGTATAAAAGTAATGTTGGCCGGCCAGCCTGCCTGTCTTGGCGGTGCTCGAATGTTTTTTTTTTTAAGGTTTGAAAAAGCCAAATTGGGGGTTTGTTTCTGAAAAAGAAAACCGAAATATCATTGGTATGAAACGTTATTTTCTCTCTGTTTATCTGGAACCTTCTGCCTGGGACTAACATGCCCAGCATAGTGGTGCCAGGCAGGAAAATGAATGAATGAATGACATTTTTGTAAAGCTTGCTGATGCCCAAAGGTGTCTTGGCACTAAAGCTGTTTTGGATGCACAGTAACCTCCAAGAAATTAATTAGAAAACATCCCTGTTTTCAATGCTTTCCTCAAATGATTATAATTGGTCAAGCTTTTAATGTAAACCAGAAGGCTAATCCACAGATTTCCAGTAAAAAATATAAAACTTCTACCTCCCAGTAATAAGTGAATAGAATCAAGACCTGTTGGATTTCCATGTAGGTTTATTGTAGATATTGTAGTTCAGGAATCACAACATGGAGTAGTACAGAATTAGATGTAGAGTAGGTCTTCTCTACAGAGCGAGCCCCACCAGGAGCAGCTTCCTTGCTGCTCAGCCCATCCTCTCAACTGACACTCCACACACAGTCATACCAGCATTCTATTACCTCACCACACATACCAACATTCCAAGAACATCCACACTGGCTGAGCAGCAAGGCAGAGAAGCAGGAAAGGTGCAATACACTAAATACCAGTATACTACACACCTTCCCCCTTTAATGAACAACAACAAAAGAATTATGTAAGCAGTAAGCATAGTAAAAGCATAAATAAACATAGGAGTAAAACATTGCATTAATTAACAAAAATGACATAACACACCTCTTCCCCTTTTTACAGATTAAATGAAGAAAAGTAGAAAATGCAATACGCTAAACAATAATTGCAATCAAAGAAAGATCTAGCAACAAAGGTCTGAAAAAGAAACAGAATAGATCAAGGGATTCACAAAAATAAGAAAGAGAATGTGAGGAAAAGAGATCTCCCACCGTATGCTCAGGAAAACTAAACAAACCACAGAAGAAAACAGGAACTTGACATCTAAGTCACCAGCAGGACACACCAGTTGGCCAGACTAGTATGGAAGTGATAAACAGAGAACGTCAACCAATGAAAAATTAGTGCAAGACAAAGACAAGAAAAAAAACCGCTCTCAAACAGACATAACGCAAGACTTTCTCACTCAAACACGCAAGAAAAAGGTGGGTACGCTCCAACATACAATTCTTGAATGAAGAAAACTAGAGAGGAGAAAAAGAGGGGTGAAAATTCCCCCCTGTTGAATTTTAAAATGAATCCAACATGACAGTAAGTATGTGAGAAATCACGCACAGGTACCATGTGCTAAGTGAAAACGCACTCTGTCAAAACAGTAGATCCCAAGAACAGGGGATTTTAAAATATAGGTGACGTATCCACACAAATGAATGTCACATAGCCAGTAGGCTATTCCAATGCATAACTTAAATAAGGTGACGTATCCACGCATAAGTGGAGGTCACTTAGCCAGTAGGCTATTCCAATGCATAACTTAAATAAGGTGACGTATCCACGCATAAGTGGAGGTCACATAGCCAGTAGGCTATCAAAATGTATACCTTGAAGTGACATATCCACACACAAGTGGAATCATATATAACCAGTAGGCTATTATAATGTATACTAAAATCAACTTACAAAGAAAGATTCATGTAAAACCCATAGGTGACAAATCCACGTACCGGTGGGAGGTCACATAGCCAAAAAGGCTAATTCAACAATAACCTTGTAAAACAATATAGGTGACAAATCCACTTACCGGTGGAAGGTCACATAGTCGTAAAGACTATTTCAATATAAACTTTATATTAATCCACACACAATAAATATGCACAGGCGAAGTCTCTAAAGAAAATCTCGCTCTAAAATTCCTGCCAAAAACAGTGAAAAATTCGACCTCCAAATATTTGTGAAGGTGCAATTGCAAACATTTACATTTCTAAAATAGACATGAGAATAACAAGATGTGCATCATTCAGAAAGAAAAGCACCAAATATATGATAACAATGTGGATTACAGGAAAGGAAACTGAAAATACATAAATTCCCCATGAACAGAAATGCATTTTTTTTCAAAATAAATAACTTATATACTGAATAACATGCCCAGTATATGGTGCTCTAAGCACAGTATAAATAACATAGGTGGCTCTCACAACATTGAATGAGAAACCACTTTAAATATAGCTCTCATAACTTCGCCGTACAGATGACAGTCTAAAACCTTGCTGTATAACCCAGTACTCCTTCAGTATTGCCGCTTTATAGGTTGTTCAACATTTCATTATCTCGTTTGTTTGCTAAGAATAGAATGTCACTTGGAGATCTGTAAAGCTGCAGCAACGTTTGTTGGCTAACGAAAGAATGCACCTTCAAAGTCCGATGGCATCAATACACTGGAATGACGATATCCAGAAATAAGAAGTTCCTGGAAGTCCCAAAATGGCGGCACGTTTTTGACGCTGAGCCGAATGGCTCGAGGCACATTTGTGCAACCGGGCGTCTAGGAGCAGGCCCAGCACGAAGAGACAGGGCGAGAGAAGGCTGCATAATGACATCACAGGACGAGAATGCCGGTAAGATCGCGTGCATGGAAACACGAGCTGTTTAACTTTAAAACTCAGACTGCAGTTAAACCGGCAATAGGGCAAATCAAAGGCAGAATGGCAAGAAAACTCGAAAAAATATCCAATCCACCCCAAAGTATCAATGTTGCCTTCACTGAGAGAGAATTGGCAGTCTTACTCCTCAGTTCCTCCTCGCAGCACACAAATACAGCTTCTGCACTGTGATCAACTGTCGGATGACCTTAATTAACGGTAATTGACTAGGACAAAAAATGTGCTCGGGGAAACGTTTTCCGTAAAAAAAGAAAATGTGCAGGCAAATAAAAGTTAAATATTCCTCCAGTAGATGGCAGCAAGTATCCATTCACTCCCGCCGGCAAAGTCAATTAAAATTACACCATAGTTTAAATTGTAAAAACAATGGAATTTACCCTTCGGCTCGGCTCATGAGCCTCTCAATCAGCCCCCTGTCATACCAAAGCTTGAAACTGGATCTCATCCTCTTTCTCCAGTTTTAGCTCACCATCGCTGACTTTGAGCTCCGGTTCTGATTTTCTTTACCCGTTCAGGATTCACTGTAAGTTGTGTGCAGACAAGAACTGGCACACTTCCGTTGTGATCAAGCAGCGGCACACTTCAATTGTGTGCAGGCAGGAATTGGCACACTTCAGTTGTGTGCAGGCAGGTAGCAGGCAGCAGGTCAGCAAGTAGAAACTGGCACATTACCGTTGTGCAGGCAGGAACTGATACCCTACCGTTGCGTGTGACCGGTGCCACAGGAAATGGCAGATAGCAGGACAGCATGTAGTAACAGCAGGTAGAAACTGGCACATTACAGTTGTGGGCGACCGATGGGAGGTCACTGGTGGGGCTCACCGGGTGCCAGTATGCCTTTTAATTGTGTAGCTGTAGTTGTAGGAAACTCATACCTTGGAGTTGCTTCCTGCTTTTCAAAATTTCTGAAGACCATCAGGTGGCAAGGCAGGTTCTTTCCAATCATCGCCAAATGTAATAAGTGAATAGAATCAAGACCTGTTGGATTTCCATGTAGGTTTATTGTAGATATTGTAGATCAGGAATCACAACATGGAGTAGTACAGAATTAGATGTAGAGTAGGTCTTCTCTACAGAGCGAGCCCCACCAGGAGCAGCTTCCTTGCTGCTCAGCCCATCCTCTCAACTGACACTCCACACACAGTCATACCAGCATTCTATTACCTCACCACACATACTAACATTCCAAGAACATCCACACTGGCTGAGCAGCAAGGCAGAGAAGCAGGAAAGGTGCAATACACTAAATACCAGTATACTACACACCCCATGCTGCCTTTCTCAACTTGGGTAATCAAATTTCTTGCAGATGATGACAATAAATGTGTACTAGGAATGTACCACTGAAATCTAAGGGTTTGATTTAGAACTTGGTGGATGGGTTACTCTGTCACAACGGTGACGGATATCTCGTCTGCCGAAATATACATCACCCTAAATTCTAGGGGATTTTTATTTCGGCTAACAAAATATCTGTCACCTGTTTGTTGAGTTCTAAATCAGGCCCTCAGTTTGATTTATTCAGGATCACAGCTATGCAAGGCTTTGTGGGCTATGCAAAGGGCCTTAAAATCAATATGTTTTTTATAGAAAGCCAGTGCAGCTTTTGTACTGCCTGGGATGCTAACTGGAATTTAGGAATATTAAGGAGAATATGAGCAGTTACATTTTGAGGAGTTTGAAGTTTACTCAAGAATTGCGGTTGTAAACTGACATATAGAGCATTGCAATAGTCAATTTGTGATAGTACCAGAGCAACTATCACTGTTTTCTGCAGATCCGATGGAATACAAGGAACTTCATTTTAGCATTTTACTATTCTTAAGATGTAAAAGCATGATATGGCCTGAGTAAGTCAGTTTGTCATTGTAAAGCGCGCCCAAATTCTCTGCCTTCCTAGAAGGGGTGAGGCAACATGCCTAGATCACGCAGCCGCCAAGGAGTCCAGAAGGAAGTATTATTGCCAAACAAAAGAACTGGGTTTTTTTGTATAACGTTTTACGCAATTGTTTGTCATACAAATTACATCATACAATTATTAAGCCTATTTTCTACCTTCTGAATAATACTTGAGATGGACACAGCAATTTGAGTATCATTAGCATATGATGCTATTAAAAATAAAAAGGATAAAATCAGTTTGGTAAGTGGTGTAACATGCACATTAAACAACGTGGGACAAAAGGATGATCCCTGTGGGACTCCACATGGGAGAGAAAAAGGCTTGGACACAAAGGTGTTCAAGGTAACAAACTGTTCTCTTTCTGAAAGAAAAAAGCTTAAGAGAGCTAATGCTGATTATTTGATCCCAATACTCTCAAGGCGGCACAACAATACCTTATGATTGACGGTGTTGAATGCTGCCGACAAGTAATAAAATGAGAGCTGTCCCTCCATCGACTATAGATCTTATTGCTTCTGTCGCAACAATTAGAGTATACTCAGTACTATGGCCAGCTCTAAAACCAAACTGAGAAAAGTCCAGCAATTGTTTATCATTAAAAAATCAGTAGGTTCTGTATTCATAGCTTTCTCATTTAGCTGATAAAGGTAATTGGGAAATAGGACGGTAGCTGCTAACTTCTTGAGGATTAGGAAAAGGTTTTTAAATCAGAGGCTTTCTTTCCATAGTTTCGGAAAATGTCCTGATCTATTCATTCTGTTCAGCAACTCAGTAAGATGTGCAGCTACGATCATAGGTGATAGTTGAACAATTCTAGGGGGGCAGGGATCTGATGGAGCACTGTTTTTGATCAATCCCATTAGGTTTAACACATACTCCACTGCAAAAGGAGTAAATTCTCTTAATGTCACATTACCATTGGTATAAACCTGGTATTTAGAAAATGACATTTTATCAACCTGAATATTTTGCGAGAACTCATTATATACCTCATTGACTTTTGCTTGAAAAAAGTTTGCTAGGCTGTTAAAAAGGTGTGATTCAAGTCTATAGTGTTATTAGCAGTTAAATTGGCAAGTGCATTTAGTGTTGAAAAAAGTGCTCTAGTTGAATTTTTAGCTGTTTTAGGGCCAGATGTATCAAAGGGTTTTACCTATTCTGTGTCTATGGGGAAATGTGTTCATACTTATGGCCCTTAATCTTAGCCGAAAAGTAGGTCATTTTTCTTCCATATCATGGCTTTATATTCTCTTATGCACTGCTTACATTTACATCTGTCAGATGGACTATAGTTTTTGTGGCAAATTTGCTCCTGCCTCTGGCAAAACTGTTTCTGAGATCTTAGTTTGTTTGAGTACCAAGGGGCTAAAGGTTTATCTCTAAAATTCTTTCGAGCATTAATAGGAACCAACCAATCAACAGTCTTTCCAATCCAATCAGCATAATTAGAGACCACCTGGGCCAGACCAGAAGTTGGTTGAGGCTGAGTTTCTGATAGTATCAGATTGAACTTGTCAAC
This sequence comes from Calotriton arnoldi, assembly GCA_963921515.1. NCBI lineage: Eukaryota > Metazoa > Chordata > Amphibia > Caudata > Salamandridae > Calotriton > Calotriton arnoldi. Next base: position 751,857 of record CAWUFW010002309.1, read on the forward strand.
TTCAATCATATACCAGGCACGAGATTTAAACATTTGTCCCTAATTTGAGCCTAGCAATGCTTTATTTAAAGTCTTAAGTTTAAAAATAACCGCTTTATGGTCTGACCAAGTAAGTGGTAATATGGAATCAAAAAAAAGAGACGAGATTTTAGAAAAGATGTCATCAAGTGTGTGGCCAACTAAATGAGTGGAACCACAATCCAATTGGGGGAGACCAAAACTCAACATATTATCCACTAAGTACCCAGTGTCCTTATCATCAGATAGTTAAAATCTCCTAGTATTGTAAAAATATGTGCATGGAAAGGCCTACCATAAAATGATGTGCATGGAAAGGCCTGCCATAGAAAGGGCGAGCCTTCTGAAACATTGTTGCACATAGCAATGCAGCCATAAGCTGCTGGCAAAAAGATATCAATGGCTGGGACTCTGCCATTGAACACCCATTTGCTCCCCTTCATGAAATGAGGGAGGCAATCTTGAAACTGGAGGACATCAACCAGTGTATGGCTGATGTACCACTTCTACCACAGCATAAATGACCCACTAAGGTCCTAATTGCAAGCTGGCTAGAACAGTGTCCCTGGTCGTATACTTCACCAAGACACTACAGGATTTTAGTTTCTCTTGGCCCAGAACTACTGAGTCTTCAACCTCTGCACCTTATTATTCCAGCCCCAGAGACGTCTAAAGAGCTGCTGGTGCTGCCGGGAACTGTGAGCCTAGCCCCATTCTTATATTTTAGAATGCAGGATACGAAAAACCTCTGCAAGCTGAGGTTAAACAAATTGTGCACCTTCAACCTCGCACATCGGTAAGCAAGAATGTCCCTGTAACATTTACCACCTGTTCCAAGCAGGTGGTAAATGTTTGCAGATTTAGGACATTTATTTTCCATGGGAGGGGTACTATTGAGCCCACTTGTTATTCCACATTCTGAGGGGGAAATTATAATCTCCATCATATCTGATGATTACCCTTATGGTATAGTAAATGCTGGTCCCAGGCACTCCCCACTGAGATAACAAGGAATTTAAAATGGCAGACTAAATCTATTTTTTCTCTATTTATGCTTTATTATTTTACTTCTTTTCTTAGTAGATTATGTCTTTCAGTTTGATTTATCAACTTGGTTTAGTGATTTCATTATTTGTTACTTAACTATTTTCTGGAGTATCCTGTACCCCATATCACTTTCACAAAAAAGGTTTTACCAGACCCACTGTATTCAGGGGAATTATTAATAGGCTTTGGGAAGTTTCCAACTCCAGGGTTCTAAAATATTTTGTTCAAAATACATAACACATATTAGGCCGTGTTCCCTCCTCTTTCTACATAGTTTGTATAGGATGTCCTTTTACTAATATAGCCACTGTTTATTTTGACAATCTGTTTTGAAATATGACAAATTAAATGCAGTACTTGTTTTGATTGTATCATAAATACAAGTCTTTACTGCATTAAAATGTAGCTATGCACTTAAGCTGAACCCTAATCTATGGAAATGTGTGTTTATTTATATTTAGCTTGATTTAAGAATGCATCCACATCAAATTCCATGCTTAAAAGAGGACAAAATGAGTTAAATGCTCCCTGGTGACATCTGGTTCAACCTGCAGTTAGACTGTGGGTAAGACAGAGTTAACCTTCTGAGCTAAATAAACAAAGTAACAAACTGGGATGTAGTAACACTCATTATTATTAATGCTTACTAAGGGCCTGATTAAGAGTTTGGCGGATGGGTTACTCCATCTCAAATGTGACGGATATAACATCCGCCGTATTAAGAGTTCCATTATATCAAATGGAATATAATAGAACTCATAATTTAGCGTCACGTTTGTGATGGAGTAACCCATCACCAAACTCGTAATCAGGCCCTTAGTGTTTTAAATGTTACTAATACTATTTTTTTTTATTATGAACACATTATTATAACACATTATTCACCATTCCAAAGAAAGTCATGTTCGCATTCATTAATTTTAAATTTGATTTTGCTGGATTTGATACCAATATTATTTTGGTATGTGAGGTAATGAAGTTGCAAATGCACATTTAGCCCTTTCACATCTGCACAGTCTCGATTTTGTAACTATGTTTTTAAATAGACTTTATTAAGGATTTGTAAAGGAAGGAAATGGGAAAGAGGGGCATAGGGTGAGAGAGGAGGAAAAGAAGCAAGAGACCGGATGTGAGACCGATAGATTGAAAGAGGAATTGAGTGTGTGAAGGAAAGAACGAAAGAGAGAATTAGAAAAAACAGCGTAAGAGAGTCATGTATGGATTTACTTCACTGTCTTCTGAGGTGCTTGTGGGTAGCATGCAGCCACCTAGCAAACACAGCAAGATGATGGACGGAGTGCTGAAACTTTTCAACCACTCACCCCCGGTCACAGATCTGGGTTTAATCCATCATTCTACTGCTCACTATGCCACCCAGTTTGGACCCAGCCATATGCAAATCAGTCTTGACCCTGTTCCTCATGGGAACAGTCCAGCCTGAACTGCCAGGCCAGGTCCTCCCTGGACGGGAAACAAGCATCCTGGGACTGGTTTCGTGGTATTACTCCTCATCAGTCAGGCTAGCTTGAATCCAGTGGCAAAGCGAGCAAGGGACCTTCGTCATGGGTACCGTGCTCACTACGCCACAGGGCGCCAAGAAGATCTTATTCACAACACATTCTTTGTAATCATCTTCACAATCTTCATTACTCATGTTACAAGGCAAAAGAAGAACATTGTAGCATTTTTGTAGCTCCTGCAGCCAATTTTGCCATTTGGCATTACAAGGGGTTAAACACCTAGCACCTTGTATACAAAAAAGTTCTAGTTAGGGCATGCGATTGGATTCAATTAAAAATTCTGAACCTTACACATACATCTGTAAATGATGCACTCCACAGGAGTTGGCCTAACGGCTAGGGCGGTCGACATCGAATCTGGGGAACTGGGTTCGAGTCTCGGCAATGACGCTGAACATCCTTTGATTCTGGGCAAATCACTTAATCTCCCCGTGCCTAACAAAAAAATGAATGTGTCCTCATGTAACGCAACTAGTGCTATGTAAAGCGCTCTGATACCCGATACTTTCGGGTCAAGTTCGCGCTATATAAAACTCCGTAAAATAAAAAAAATAATAAAAAGTCTGGGTTTCTCTCTGAAGGAAAGAGTAGCTGCCTAATGCAAAAATCTCTATGTGACAATCCCTTTTCTGAAGCAACACAGCCCTCATCCCCTACTAATGTTTATAATTACAATACTCATGCGTCCTTGGCCCATGAAAATGTTTTCAAGGGTTTTATAGATACAAAGATTTCACACATTTAAATGCTTCTGCATATTCCTTACTCCAAACAAATTTTGAATTCATTTTAGCAAAACTCTCATGGTGGCCACAAGTTCAAGAAAATTGTCTACATATCATGTATAAGTCTCAGCCAGGCCAAGGAGCAACCCCAGTTTAACCTTATTTCCTAGACCGGATGTATCTTTAGTGTCTCTCAATAAAGACTCCTTGCATCTCTTGAACACACCTTGTAATGTCCACACACATCAGCACCAAAATACAATATGCCATTCTAGAAACATGAAATTCCTTCCACATTCTGGATTAATATATGTAAGGTCCCTGGAAAACAACAGGTGCTCTGCTAACCCAAAGAGCATTCTCGTATTCTTATACACTCCCTCTGGAGTCATGAATGGAATCAGATGACAAGCCTTGTGTTGTAATTAAATTTGGCGATATGGTAAGTACGTAGAAAAAGTAGAAAATACCAATTTTCATTCACACGTAGTCAACATCACTATAATATTGGGTAAAGGGTGGTGATTAATCCAGATGTTTTGTTTTAGATCATGCAAGTCTTCACATGTTTTCAATTGCCCAATAGATTGCATGCTTAAGGGAACTCGAGCCATTCACTCTGAACTTTCAGGTTCTTCAATTATTTCCACCTACTTGAGCATGCTAGCGTCTTTTGCAATCCTTCACTCAAACTCACAGACACGGCCCTAACTTTGTGGATACAAGACGCAACATCAATCAGTCTACGTTTGTGAGCAAAACCTTTTAACCTCCATAACTTTTCAGTAAAACTTGTATGATCTTATCCTCCCACTTGTCCTTAGAAAAATATCTTACCTCATTGCAGTACCTCACCTTTGCAGGATGAATGGGATCTAGAAGAATGTTTAAGTCTGCTAACCTTACCCAAGAAGAATTGACTCATGCTTTGCTACATAAAAGTAGCTTCTTCTGTACAATTTCTTTGAATGATACTTTTTCATTCCCTATAACTTCAAGGTTTTTCTCTATAAAGGCAGTTTTACCTTTTACTTCCTCAAAGTAGCAGTTAAATAGGTTACAAATTTCTCTTCACCTATTGGTGGTATGTCAAACCTGAATCTGCCATCATGCGCATATGCCCATTGTCCATCCTGAATACATTTTATAATTAGTAAATGGGATTTACTCCCACAAGTAATACACCAAAAGATCTGCCATCCCTTTTTAACTTATTGTCTTTTCTCTTACTTATGTTTACCTATACTTACACAGGAAATTCCTTTGAAACCACAACTTCTGCTAAACACTGTTGTTTCATTAATAAAGTTTGCTTCACTGTCAATTCCCCTGTTAATAGACAAAGCATGATCCAACAAGAATCTTCTATGGAGAATAAGCATTCATGAACTTAATTTCTATTGGCCATTTCCAGCAATTTGTATCTAATAATCTCCTGTTCGAAGGAACTACAATTGCAGCTAGTTGACAAAGTTCTAAAAGCAGAAACACATAAGCCACTGGTTATCCTGGCATCTGGACTAACTGAAAGAATTGGTTCTATTCTACTTTCTGGAATAAATCTCTTAATAAATGTCTTTAATACAGTGGCATTCTCATCCGCTGTGTTATCCTCACCATCTCTTACTTTAACTTCCTCACTAGGTAGAAATTTGTGAGGTTTCAGAAAATTCAAGTCCTAAACAATGTTTATTCAATTAAAATTTTCTTTTATGAAATATAAATTCCACTTTTTGCATGGTTGCATGCATTGTTTTGTACAGATGCTTCTGGTTTTTTAACTCTGCATACTGGTGAATTGCTGTCCAGTCCCCAGTGTATGTACCATGACCCCTAAGACATTGTAAATTGGCAAAACCCAAACTGAAATATTTAACTTCCAGTAAGGCCAAGGTATATGGTGCAAGAAATACATCCAAGGGACTGCAGCATTTAATATGCTATCCAACTAGCTGGCTAGGAAAACATGTTTTCAGGCTTACCTGTGTAAAGTGACTGCTGATTAAAAGCCTGCAGGCAGACCTGTCAAAACAAGCCCATTTTAACAGGAGAAAAGACTAATTATAACTACTAAATAAGTCACCCCTAAGTATGCCTTGCAGCCCACAAGCCTCCATGCCAAGTATTTAAAAGAGGAACACGTGGAAGGTAAGTATTCCTAAAGGGACTAGCCTCTAAAATCTATTTTCACTGTATATTTCTATTTCTATGAAAAAACTAAATTACAGTTAAAATGCTATTTTTGTAACTCTGGTTTGGGAAATGATAGAAAGTCCATTCAAACTCTGTTTTAATATTTTTTTTAATCCAATTGAATGTTTGATAAATATGTGACTATTTAAAAGTTATGCTTATCTTGCCTGAAGCTCCAATACTCTAATTAGAATTAGCCTGCATGGGCTGACCTACCTGCCAGTTCTTTACCCACCTGAGCAGGTGGGAAATTGCTCCCAGAGCAGGAACAATTAAATAGATTATATGGCAGGATGGCCTGGGTGAGAGGATGCAGCTCAGCGTATCTCAGGAATGAGCCTTTTTGTATGGTCCAGGAACTTCATTAACTTGAAAGAGATCAAGGAAAGACCTGCCCATTCACATTTTAGTGTGAGGTCAAACCTTGGGAAGAGGAGTCTTTTCATCCAAGGGTACACTCCAGCCATCATGGCTGTATTCACAGGGGAGGGAAGCTGCTATCAGAACCAGTCTGCTCCGGTGACTGCTCATTACCAAATGCCACAAGCCTCATATAGGGTGAGAAACATTCTGCCATCTTGATTGTCCCTGAGGACAGTTTGCATACGGCAATCAGGATTGGATGAAAAAGGGGAAAGGGTTAATCTTAGGAACTTGCTACTCATTGGCTTGGAAGTTAGCCCCACCTTCCAACATACTGAACTGCACAAAAGTGGCACCTCATACCCAACTCCTCAGAGCACTGATGAACCTGTGGATGAACACATGACTGCTGTCTGTAACCTGTGAGGCGACCAGGAGGGCTAGACCTGCTCTGTCTTACATCCAGGACTGAAAAAGGGATTCCATAGTTCAGTTGGCTGGCCTCCTGTTGACTAAAGAGACAAAAAAAGCTGAAATAGGCTTTTCTTGGAAGTAGCCATTCAAAAGAAGACTGTGACTGGACTCTGTTTGTGGCTACTGCTGAAGTGTATTCTAGTCTCTAGGTGCTGTCCGTACAATCCTGAAAGTCCTAGGAGTGACGTGAAGGAACTACTCCTAAAAGAAGGAAAACTTGGAACTAAGACAATTATTTGCTTGAAGAAGACCAGGACCAATGACTGAAATCATCTGAAAAAGACATGACCTTGGCAAGCAAGAAAACCATGTATGGGCCAGTCAGAGCTTTTTTCTGCCTAGTAGAAAGCTAAACCTGAGAGAGTCTAATGAGAAGACTTCAGTGAGCACAACATTTCAATTTTCTCTTCTGAGATTTTACCACCAAATCCAACGGCTTCAGCTGGACCTCATCCAATGCCTTTCCCACCTCAAAAAGACATTATCGTATACAGTCTTCAGTCTTGCATCCTGATGGATTTGAAATCCCAGAAAAAAGACTAGGGCCCAGATCTATCAAGGTTTGGTGTTATGCTTGCACCACACAAGGCAACCTAGGGCGACACAAAACATAGAATGAGATGCACACAGAGGCACCCTGTAAATCAAGTCAATACTTTGCGTTACACTGACCCGATAAGGCATTACATGGGTGGAGCGTGGGTATTCCCACGCATCCAGCCATGTATCCTGAAGCATTCCCAGATTTACCAAGACTTGTAGACCTGAGTATGAGTCAGAAGTGTACACTTTCCTGATAGAGGCAAAACAAGGAGAAATATTTTTCTCTCTCCTCATTGTTTCCCCTTTCTAAATGTGCTGCACTGTACAGCACTCTTAGAAAGAGTAATATACCTCTACGGATGGTTTTTATGCAGGAGGGTATGGCTTTCTGCACAAACACAATCCTGCCTGCCTTGAAAATAAAAACAATCTTCCCAGACTAAGAAGGAGGTCTGCACTAGTGTACTCTAATGTGATGACAGACTTCATATTTGTATTCAACTGAACTATGCACACATGTCACAAAAGCCTCACAATGACATATGCTTGGTAATGGTGCTCCTAATCCAAGTGGAAGTCAAGACTCAGGAACTGTTGACCAAAGTGGCCATGCTGACAGGAGCAAAAACAAGTGCTCAATGTCTCTCAGTGGGGACCAGAAGAACATTGTGGTCAGGAGATAGCTCATGATTATCAACTCAGATGTCCCCTGCAGAAGAAGCATTTAGATGGCAGATCAAGAGCACCTAGCAGGACAAAGGGAGAAATTATCAGACGGTGGCGTGGACTCCCCCAACTTGTTTTGCATGAAAAGAAGCAAAGCACAAGCAGAGGTATGATGCAGCAAAGAAATTGGAGTTCAGCGATATGCAGCCAGCATGACACACATTCCTCCAGTACCAGTCCCTTGTATGTTCTATAGCCAAAATGTACTCAAGGAAGAGGTTTATAGATTTGTTGTCATATTTTTTTCATTTCCATTGCTTTTATTGAAAACTTTGGACAAATTATAAAACAAAGATCCTGGCAAAATCAAACTGTTAGAAGGTACAAAAGTAACAAGCATTTGCAATGCAATCGGTCTCGCCTTTGGGACCTTATATGTATTTAGCTATGCAGCACATTAGCCTGGGTGCTGAAACATCTATTGTTCTAGCAGTACCACCCTTCACTGCCCTTGATACAACTTCAAAGAGACTCATTTTAGTTGTTAAGCATCAGACAGCAAAAAGAGTCGGGTACAACAGTCCCATGGAATGCTCATGTCACCCTTAGAATCAGCGACACTATTATCCAAAAGGATGAATGGTGTTCCGTTACTTTAAGTACATCGAACAAAAAGGGAGAGGATGGGACATAAATGCCAGGAGCTGCCGAATTTTGAGCTAGGGAATCACGTTCCAGTTTCAGCGATTCTGGGCAAATACCTTAATCTCCCCACCTACCGAAAAATAAATGTGCTTGTGTAATGTAAGTGTTGCTCATGTAAAACACTCCGATACTTACAGGTCGAGTTCGCGCTGCATAACATTGCAACAAGCGACGAGCAGAAGCACCAAAGACACAAGCTGGGCTTATAGAGCAGAGAAGGGCAGCAGTAGAAAACAAGAAGATAGGTTTTGTCTGCGCCAATGTAAACAAGCATGAATGGCATGAAGCGGGTGACACAAGAGGTGCGGAGGTATCGTCCGCCATTTTGCAGGAATACCAGCTGCAATTAAACAAACAACCCACCGGGTAAACATTTAAGTGGCAGAGCTAATCTCATTATTCCACACAGGGTGCCAGCACTACCTAAATCCTAAGACTGGATAGTACAGTGCAATTTAGATCTTTTTTTTACACGTAGACCCATTTTCAGACTGCTATTTGTCCATATTTGGTGTTTTATTCTATCCGGCAGTTATGGTTTGCACCATGAGATATTGATGATTATTTTTGCATTATGAACTTGGTTCAACATAAATGAATTCGCTGCTAGCATGAAGCTGTGCCGTTATCACCCAGCTCTAACCCCAAACCTTGAGGAGAAAAGCTTTCTAAACCAGAGATGAGCGGACATTATCTGTTCTGACAGAACATGAGTTAACGGCGTTGTTAATTAAAAGCAGCCACTGATGCAAATGTTCTTCCACTGGGTATGCATGCACGTGGGCCTGAGGGCATGGTTAATTCGTTGCTTCCAGAAAGAGAACTCATCAGGTACCTCACCCTGTACAGTTACTGTGATTTCTTGGAAGTACAACTTGTGATCAGGGAGCGTTACCTGAAGCAGCAGGTTTGAGCTACTGAAATGTGCAGTGATTTCAAGGCAATGCCAGCATTCAGAGAGTCACCAACAGAACAGTGTCAGTAGGAAAAACAAATGGTGCTCACACTAAAAACTGCAGTACTGCATGCCACAGTCAGAGAAATGCCCAGGTGCCACAAGGCAATAGCTGGCTCAATGTAGAAACATCTGGATAACAGAGCGGTGGACCTCTAACCTAGGGAGTCGGATTCGAGTCTCGGCAGGGACACTCAACATCCTGTGATTCTAGGCAAATCACTTAATCTCCCCGTGCCTAAAAAAATGAATGTGTCCGTCTGTAACGCAACTGGTGCTCATGTAAAGGGCTCTGTCTGATAACCTTCGGGTCCAGTTCGCGCTATGTAAATCTCCGCAAAAAAGACCTCAATACTTGTCAACTTCTAGCGCTATTAAAAAGAAAGGATATATTTGAATCGATACATGTACTGATTAATGTGTTGGTTTGGCAACTTATGCTTATTAAAACGTCATTTTGCACTGCTGAGCTCACCTTTTCCTGACCCGCAAAGGGGGCGGGGTTGGCACGAGCTGTTGAACTGGCAGCACGTTTAATTAAACCTCCAACATTGCACCTCACTAGCACCCGCGGCTGGCCGGGGGCTGCCGCCCCCAGTGTGTTTACCTACGGTACATACCCTTCATACTGCACGTGCCTGGCATTCTTTCACTCGCCTTTAATTCACACACTGCCTCGGTTGCTTCCTGCTCAGACTGTGCATGGAAACAAACCTTTAAAAATCCAGTATTTGTAAAGCGCGAACAGCTACCCGAAGGCATCCCGCAACCAGGTTACATTGCAGAGATGCAAATGTCAAAACGAATCCCTCCAAACACGGCCACGGCCGGTGAACTGTACAAAATGCGCAGATTCGGCGCTGCCCCTCCCATGTTTTCTATGGCAATACAAATCACAGGCTGGCTTACGGCATATGCAAAGCCGCACTAGGCAAATAGTTAAACAGCTACGGTCCCATTGCTGTAAAATGTATATTTAAAGGAAGGTGTGGGCTTCAGGGAGGCTCCAGCGAGGCGGAAGTGACACGCGCTGCCGCCCACAACCAGGCAACTGCTGCCTCACTTTTGGGGCACTACTTTAAAAAGAAGCATTTGCAATGCAATAGAACTCGCATTTACGCGAGTCCTATTACATTTAAAACGGGAGTGCGGGCGGGCAAAAAGGCACGAGTGGGAGTGTGGGGGTGGGTGAAGGTGGCCCCAGAAATCATGGACTGTGAAAGGGAAGGGGGTGAGCAAGGGCAACAAAATTGTTTTTAAAGTAAAGGGGCTGATAGCCATGGAAGGATACAAATCAGAACATGGCCGTCAGGAGGAGGGACTAGCAAGCTAAAAACCAATCAAAAGGCAGCATTTACAATCTAAGCCAATCCAAAAGATGGGCAGAGAGTGGGCGGAGCTTAAACGGAGCTTCCCCCACTATAATGTATACTGCATGCCTCGCAAAGCGATGGCAGCGCATTCGCACTGCAACGCTAGGCGAGACCTACAAAGGCATATTAAGAGTGAGACAAAGTTACAGGAGCCTATTGTACCAGTATTGCAGGCAAGCAACTACTAGGGTTGTGAATTGACTATACATAGCAAACTCTCTACACACTAACAATTGTGAGAGAAGTAGTAACAAGCATAACTGCTCCAAAATATACTGGGTGAGTGAGTAAAGCCAGAGAATGTAACCCAGTACCTTCATACACAATAGATTTGTAGTCATCATTAAACAAGCATTCGTTCAGATATTTCCATATTTCATAAATTTGTGAAATATGGACATATGTGAATGAATTATTCATAATGATGGCAATAAATCTATAGGCTTCCTACTGGAGTACATGTGACGTATGCAAGAGCACTCCTTTAATAAAGGGCTCCAGAAAACAAGTCTGAATCAAGGCAGCAACAACCAACAATATAACCTTTGATGACTGGAACCTTGACAGCACCAGTACAGTTCCTCCAGGAGTATACTAAAATATAGCTCAGACTAACCACCCACAAGATCCAAAGCAGGTATCTGGTACATCATGCATTTAAAACTGTTTTCATTGTTTTTCATTAAGTTAAGGCCAGATGATAAACAACACTTGTTATACAACTTTTTTAGTTTTTTTAATTTTTAGCTTATTATTGATCACTATTTCCATTACTTCGCTCTCGACAGCCCACTCGACAATGCTTGGCAGAGTTTTTCCTTTATTCTAATCTTGGTAACTGTAGAGGTGGTGACTTTCTTAATAGGAAATCCACTTGCCAAATGTTAGCTTCAGTTTTGTCTACATGGTACCATATTGTAAATGTCAAGCAGGAATACTCCAAAGTGTGTGTTATTGGATAGAATGAGCTCTCTGGCCTGGCTTTATGTAATTAAATCAGTTTGCATGCAGAGAAGTGGCACCAGCAGATTGTTTCTTGGAAAGAAGGTGCACACCACATCAATTTGTAGTTTATAACTGCTATCAAGTAGTAATAATTGTTTAATTCCTTTAGAAAGAGCTTCCTGATCTTCCATATTGTCTCTGCACATCATTTTTCTAAGTTTTTTTAATGCTAATTTATTAACAGATAATTTTTTATCGTGCAAATCAACCAGTTCATTTAGGGCCTGAAGAAGATCACAAAAAGTGTGTTAATGAACTTGGTTTCTTTGTCTTAATGAAGTGCTGGGATGTCTGCTCGAGCTGACGGTTGACAATGAAACCCTCCCGAGGGCCTCTAGTAAGACAGAAATATATATGTGACCTTAAAATGGGGGCAAAAACACATCCATGCTTTATTCAACTACAGCAAGAAATGTTATTGCAAAGAACCCTTTTAAGAGTGAAGATCCTAATCTAACTGAATCTATTAATGTTGGATTAGCTTCAGAAGTGAAGAGTGAATTCCCATTTATGCACCTTGGACCAGAGCATTTCCCTGTTGACATAGGATCTCCTTTATAGTTTGACAGACAAGATTCTCCATGACAAATGTATTGGATATGCAGTCCGCCTTATTACAAATACGTTATAGACTATAGCACTTGCCAGTGGTATAACATTAGCCCCTGCAGCACCTGTGGTGCAGGGGGGCCCTGAGCTCCAGGGGGCACTGTGCACGGGTGGCAGGCCACTGGCTCACAGCACAAGCTGTAATGGGAAAAATGCAATGGGAAAAATGCAGATTTGTAACTTCCCTGCACCGTGTGGCAGGCACCATGCGGTGCCACCCATATGGTGCAGGGATGTTTACGGGGGGACCTATGGTGCCCCCAGACCCTATAGCAGAGGGCCAGGAGGGGAGGGGGCCCTGCTAGGGGCCCCAAAGTCACTTTCCACCTGCCTTTTTGATGGCGGGCAGACTGCCATGAAAGGGTAGGCGGAAAGTGGAATTATAATCCTGACGGCGTAGTCGAGGCTGGCTCCGCTGCCATTTGGGGATTACATTTCTGACCGCTGCCCCAACAAGCTCTGTTAGCCCATCGGAAACGGAGCGGTATTCCCCCGTGGGTTTCCCTCCGGCCGCCAGTATCGTAATACGGTGGTCGGACGGAAAACACTGATGTTGGGTGGAAAGCCTCCGACGAGGTGTCGGAGGGCTTTTCGCATGACATCATAAAGAGGCCCTTTGATGGTAATTGATGAAGTCTGTAATAATAAATTTATGCAGCTAAGGACTGAAATTGAGGACTAACATTCCTCATGCTCCACTGCTGATTTATTCACAGAACAAAATACCCCAGTCAATATTCAGAACCAACTCTTGGCAATTCTGTTAGCATCATATTGGTGCAGACATACGGACTATTCGCCAATGACGACTCAAGAGGTTTAATCACTTTTGACATCTTTCAACAGTTAAGTCCTGCAGTCACCTTTATAATAAGTCAGTGGCACATCAAGGATGTTATGGGACAGAATGCAAAAAAATGGATTGCTTCAACCATTTTGAGCAATAAAGCACAACCATAACTGGGGTGAAATTGGCCCCTCACATTCCTGCACCCCCATGCTTCTGCTCCGGCTGCACAAATGATAGCTAAGACCCTGCAATCTGTGATGAATAGCTGGTACATAACAGTAGCCAGAATAACGCCTGTGGTCAAATATTTAATCATTTCCCTGCAGATTTTTTTTCTGGTTAATTCTATTTTTCAGTTTTGTCCATGTTCAACCTAGTCATGTAAATTAAGCTGTGCTTTAAAATAAAATTCAGGAATAAAAATGCTGGTGCCAACTATGTGTGGTTCTGTTCTATGTCAGAAAGTTCCGGGAAATGTTTTTGGCTTTGTAATTTTATCAGAAATCAATTAATGACGAGGACGCGATGCTGACCAGATGAGAGAGGTCAAAACCACACCCCCTCACTTCCTCCTCCGCAACGTCAGATGCTACGAACAGCTGAGCGGTGCTGTGTGATGCCGCCGAAACTGCCGTTTTCGATGCCGATGTAACTAAGCCGCTGCGGTCTGCGGCAATACTTTAGTCAGCTTTATTCTTCTCCCCCTAATTGCTTTATCGCCTCGCCAGCCTTTCCCGGTGATAGGAGCGGGGAGCTGGATAACCTGGGAGCAGCTGTGCTGAGCCAAAGAAGAACCGACGAGTAGCAGGTGCCTCGGGGGATAAAAGTCGTGCAGGACTTGGAGATTTTACATTTTATGCAAGGCGGAAGATCTGTTGTCGGGGCGCTGTGCCAGGGCACCCCCAGTCTGGCTTCTCCTACTCTGGGTCTCTCGGTCTCCTAGCGTCGGGCCACCCCCAAACCACCAGGTTTCTCTCCAAGTGGGGGTAAGTGAAGGTGTTTTTTCTTTTTTCTCCCTTCCTTTTTCTTACTCACCGGTATATGGGGGTTCCCTATACCACTTGGTTGAGGGTCGCTGGGGAGGTCCCAAGAGGCAATTCTAGTCAATTGACCGTGGAGGAGCTTTTTGATTAAGGCACTATGCGAAATCTCACTAAAGGAGCTAAAGGATTTGCTCAATCTGAGTCGCCAAATCTGGGCCAAAAAGTTAAAAAGCGAGCCGGTCAGGCAGCGGCCCGATCTAATCGCGCTGCAGCTTTTTCAGGAAGGATTTGCCCCTACATACTGAAATTGTTGAGATGGCAAGTACCGAGGCCGCCAAACAAGATTACCAGGGTGCTGCCTAAGCGGAGCTTGATTCGATTTTTAGCCCGATCGGGTTGGCCTCCTCAAACGCCGGTACGCTCGTTTTTCCAGATACAATCAAATCTAAAAATCTTACACTTGACGGAGCAGCAAGGGAAACCAAAGACCTTAAAAAGTACCCTCTATTCTTTAAAGCTAAGCCTGGTATGTTTTCGGGGGGGCTGGTGCAGGAGATGGCAGGCAACGACCCCCTATTAGTGGACAATTCATTGGACTCATGTCTGGAGACTCTAAATTTGGTGATTGCTAGCCACTCCCCCCCTTCAGTTCCAGGCTTGCTAAAGCCATTGGTCGGGGAGGAGCCCGTGGACCTCGCGGATCAACTTATCCCAGTAGTCCCAGCGGCATCGGCATCAGCTTTGTCTATATCAGCGGAGTCAGAACACTCAGACCCAGAGGTTTCACAGCCAGAGGATCGGCCTAACTCGAGTCAGGTTAATCCCTCACAAGACACAAGGTATTTTTCCATGCAATGGGACGCTAAAAGTCTTCTTAATTTGATTCTGGAAGAAATTCGTGATCTGAAAGCTTCCCAATCCGCCGAGACTGCAGTAATTCATGCCCGCCTGACTAAAATTGAGGAAAACATGGCTCAGATCCTGGCACGGCTGCAGGAGGCTGAAACCAGGATTTCGCATCTGGAGGATCAAGTGTCATCTATGAATCTCAAAGTCGCCACTTTCCAGAGCCAGAAGACTGCTCTGGAATATAAGCTGGAAGAGTTAGAAAACCATTCTAGGCGCTCTAATCTTCGTATTCTGGGCATCCCGGAGGGGATTGAGGGCCAGCAGACTCTTCAATGGGTTGATTCATTTATACAGAAAAATGTCCTCCCAGAATTCAACGGCGATCTGACCATAATGCGAGCTCATCGTGTTCCAGCACACCTTCCTCCTAACGCTATTGCCCACGGACTATCCTGGTTAACTTTGGGGATTTTAGGGTGAAGGAACAGATCCTAACAAGGGCCATCAAACAAAGACAGTTCACCTCAGCAGAAGTTCCATTATGTCGTATCTTCTCGGACATGTCAGCTTCTGCTGCTAAAAGGCGGAAAGAGTTTGTCAAAATGCTACATTTGTTTAAAGAACAGGGAGCACAGGCAATGATAGCCCAGCAGAGTAAGCTGAAGGTGCTCGTCAAGGGCAGATTCCATATTTTTTGCAGTGTCCCGGAAGCACAGGAATTATTGCAACAAATTTCCTCGGATAAATCTTAATGGTGCTTTTGTTTTTCCGTTTCTTTCTTTTCTTGGTGGGGCAATGAGCTATCTGTATGTGGAGGTCTACGGTTGCTTTTTTTCTTCTTCTTTCTGGCTTTTCACTATTCAGCTTTTGCTTATTTGTTTAAAGGCAGGGAGGGGAGTGGGGGACGTGAGCTGTCCAGCAGCACCTGGCACCAAGTCATTGTGCCAGTAGTAGGGTGGGTGGGACAGCTTGTCAGGTTTGAGCAGGTATGGCCACCTGCTCATGGCGACATTGGGTGGAGGGTGGGGTCACAGGGGTGGAAAGGGAGCATGGGGGAAAAAACGAAATCCATATTTTAAGATCAAATACATCAGTTCATTGTTATGTGAAAGTGATGAAGGGGGTTCACTCTCTCTGCTAGACTCTGGCTGGAGGCCTTCCTCCGACCTGGTAAATTGATATTTCTCTTCAGATTATTCGGATATTCAGAAATTTGCCTTGTTCTCGTAAATGGGAAGTAAGGAAATACTGAAAGTGGTTTCTTTCAATGTGAATGGCCTTAATAATAAGAGGAAAATACGGGCCATTGAGGCTTGGATTAAGACAGAGAATCCTGCTGCCATTCTCATACAAGAGACCCATATACCAGATTTTTCAATGTTTAGATCCTGGGCAGCCTATAGGGGTTTCTCCTCATCTTCAGCAGCCCATAGGGGGACGGCGATTTTTCTTAGCAAAAAATTTCAGGCTGAGGTTGTCAATTTTGCGAGCGATCAAAGTGGTAGATGGTGCTGGTCACCTGTAATGTAGGTCACCGGCCTTTGACGCTCGCTAGCATATGTGCCCCAGTAGAGGACAATCCCTTCCCCTATGAGGAACTTTTTCAATCATTAATCCAAGTTTCGGGGGATTTGATCGTGGGGGGGTTTAATTTGTTGATGAACCCGAATATCGACTCCTCATCCAATTAAAAAAGCAGTTAAAACGAAAAACTTTCAAAACTGTACAAAGTTATAGCTCGACGCTTGATATTGCTGACCCTTGGCGGGCTGCATTTCCTACTGAAATTGCTTACACCTGCTTCTCAGGGAGATTTCATACTTTTTCGCGCATTGATTTTTTTCTTATTTCCAGGCGATTGGTTTTTAAACAGCAGAAAATTCTTCAGAATGGGTTTTCGGACCATGCACTGGTTGTTTTAGAGTTAGCGCGGGGTGAAGGTAGTACACCCCCTAAAAGATGGCTGTTAAATCGACAATACTTACTAGAGGAGAATTGGGTGTCTTCTATTAAAATCGAAATTAGAGAGTTCTTTGAGCGAAACCATGGCTCTGCACCACTGCATGTGGTCTGGGATTCGTTCAAAGCTTTTTTCCGAGGGCTAGCTATAAGTAAAGATGCAGAGAATTCAAGGTGTCTTGTGGTTTGTGGCCTCCTGGCCTGCCTGGATACGTTGGCATAGGCCTGGCTGCCATGATGACTTTTGCGCACGTAACTCTTAGCCGTTGTTCTGTCGCCCTCTGCTCCTGCCAAGTTATTTTACAACTGTCTGCATTTTTTGTTTCTCACCTTTTCTCCTGTTCCCTTTGGGCTCAGTCTGAACAACAGTTACAAGGTCGAAAAACACGTCACTGGTTCTTGCTGATATGGCCAGTCCCTCGCACCTAGACATAACACTATGTACAGCTGCCATGGGGAAATTGGTGGGCTATTATTATTGCGTTTTTCCCTCTTGAGAGGGACTTGAAGAAAACCTTTCCAGGGAGAAGAGCTATGATTGTCTGCTGATGTAGTTCTTGCATCTAGAGACTGAGGTATGGGGGTTCACTTGTCAAAGCCCAGAGGTCTTCTATTTTTATAATACAAAAGCTACTAGCACGGGGAGGGTGGTAAGGTCATTCAGCCCTCTATCCACGGCTTTATGAAATGCTTTCCCCGTTAGTATTCTATGGAGTTGTAACTATGCTGATTATATTATTCTTATGCATTATGATGATAGTACTGTCACGTGTACTGTATCTTAGAGCACGTATGTTGAAATAAACATTTTAACCTATACAGTGTCTCTTCTTACGCCTGTTGTGGACAGGTATGAGTGAGTGACTAAAGGGTGTTCTTGCTACTGCGAGTCCTGAGAGAGAGAGAGATACCGTGTTCTGGGTTGTCTAATCATTGGTACATTGTTGCAAATGGGATGCTAAGGCTAGTTGGGTTGGGGTTTTAGGTGCTAAGGTTTATGTTTGGCTCACCACTATATTCCGAGATCCTATTATCCTGTGCATAGCTCTGTGTGCGTGCAGAATCCCTATAACATGGCGCGACCAACGAGTGGGGCTGCTTATCTGCGAGATGCTTGAGTAGTGCTTGTGCTTGTCCACAACAACCCTCACGGACGCTTCCAGAAGCGTGTGTGACGGTAATACCTCCTATATTGACGTTTTTGTAGGTTCTTTCAAGCTTGAAGTTATTAAAAGGTTTCTTAATCGAACCCTCTATTGTGCTGCCTACTGTTAGGTTGTCGAACAACCCCGATCGTAATGGCGGGTGTAAACATAGTGGCACATAGCCGCACAGCGCTCCGTGATCACTTAAGGGTGTATGGAGTGCCGGACACGGGAGTCGAACTGATCTTTGTGGTTCAAGCCGATCCGGCTTTCCACTTTGAAGTATTCTACTCTTGGGTCACCTTTCCAGCGGTGGAAGCGAACGATAATCTGTTCCATGAATATGAACCCACCGTTGTTCCTGCTGCCTATAGACCTTATACTAATCTTGAAGTACCGCTCACGGCTTGGCAGCACCGTGTGTGGTTTGATGGCGTCCTCCCACAACCGGTAACAACGGTTCGTTTAGGCCCCTTGTCTATTGACGGGCCACTTGGCCTGTTTTGGCCGGGTACACCCCACATCTGCGATATATGCAGATACCAGTCGCTGACCTGCGCAATATGTATTCGGCTTTGGTGCGAGTGCATCGCGCTTTAGTGCAATATGTTACAGGCAACATCCAGGGGGCCCCACATGGAGTTGCGGGCCATCCAGATGCTGCAGGCGGAGTTACCATAAGTCCCGTCATGGTGAACTCAGTGATGGGCAAACGTCCACAAAATAAGGATGATTTTCCTTATTGGCTTGCAGAAAAATTTGACCAGTTGGAGGCAGTTTTTCCAAATACAACACCGGTGGATAAACATAGAATGCTTACAATTAGTTTGCCAAAAGACTTAATCCCCGAGTTGACAGCATGCAACAACTGGGGTAGGGTATTCGCAGCAGTTTATTCAAAGTGTTTCGGCACTCCTTCCATGACGGTTCTCCCCTCTGTAATTAAAAAGTACAGGATGAACATGGCCCTGAAGCGGCTGTGGAATTAGGGATGAGACTGGTGGGAGTGTTCGAAGTAGTAGCTGAGCTGATCCTTGCGAATGTCAAGGGCGATGCAGTGAACTTTCAAGTAGCTAATGCTTTGGCTTTGGTCCCGGAATTGGACAAGCCGCGCGAATTACCGAAAATTATAACCCAAGCTTATAAAACTATTGGCCGAAATAGCCTGGGCAATAAGCCTTTTGCAAAACAGCAAACACAATCGCAACAACAACAACAACCTAAAACTCAATCTGAAAAGGATGAGAAACCAGTTTTTACTAAAAAGAGCTGGAGGTTGAAAAAACAGGGTAAGCAACAAAAGAAGCCGGGGTCTCTTCTGAACGCACATATGATTTGCGCGATAGAGCGAGAATTAAATCTCTGGATAGGTTTCAGATCCCTGATACGCGTTCTCCTCGTTCTTCACAGGCACAGACAACTTCACAAGACAGTGGAGGGGATCGCCAGGATAGAGGAAGGGGTCGAGAGGCTCCCCAGGGACGAGATCAACCTCAACAACAAGTCAGAGGGAAAGCAGAAGACTTTCAACGTTCTCGCCCACAATTTCAGAAGAAGAAAGTTGCCGCTGTAACAGCGAAATATGCCACAGACGGTGAGAACGAGACTCCTGAATTGGACGTGGGCAGTAACCCTCCTAGACAGCGCCGCGGAAGTTACCATAGTGCGGGAGGCGCTACGTCCTCATATGGAGGCGACAGCAACTGAAACATTCATTACTGTTGAAACAGCCGACACCAGAGTGGCACCCCCTGACAGACTATTTAATATCGCCATTCAAATTGAAGGTGATATACAACGTGTAATTAAAGGGATTTTTTTGGAAAATCTGACCTCTTCATACGACATTTTGTTAGCGGAGGCGGATTGGCCACCCCCATTCGTACTTGCTGCGCGTAAAGGGGAGGAGGTAATCCTTCCGAGCTTTTCTCGACATGTCCCAAAGGACAAAGCGGAGGCTCTTGCAGCTGAGTGGGCTGTGTCCCTGGCTCCTGCGTTATACCGCAACCACGTGGGTTGGGATGAAGATTCTCCCCCCCATGAGATACCTTTACAGTCCCTACCGCAGCCACAACCCCAATATCCCATTAAACGTGAAGCCAAAGGCCCCGTTTCTGAAATTCTGACTCAGTTAGAATATCAGGGAGTAATAGAAACATGCGTATCACCCATGAATAATCCCCTTTTCGCGGTTTCTAAACCCGATGGATCGTACCGCCTAGTATTGGATTACCGGCATTTGAACTCTCATTGTCGGACCTTTGCGGTGCAAAATACCCACAGTTCTGCGCTAGTAGACAGTCTTGTTCGTAAAAAGTATAAAACGACACTTGACTTATCCAATGAATTTTACACGCACAACTTAGCCACGTAGTGTAGCCAATGGAGCGCTTTCACCTCCGGTGGTAAACAATTCAAATTAAGGCGACTCCCTATGGGCTACAAAAACAGTCCAGGTGTGTTCGCAGCCCGTGTTGTCTCTTTGTTAGACGGCATAGACCCAGATGCATGTTCGTACGTCGATGATATTTATCTGACAGACGACGAGTTATACCTGCATCTTTCCAGAGTGGACCGCATTATTCTCGAGTTTGCGGTATTAGGTTATAAGTTTAACTTTGCCAAATCACACATTGCTGAATTAACAGTTTTGTTTTTGGGCTACGAGCTCAACAATGAAGGTAAGGGCTTAGCCCCCCACTTTTAGGAAAAATGTGCACTTTTGTGCCCTCCTACTACTCTGAAAAAACTTCAGTCTTTGCTGGGTTTCCTAAACTTTGGGCGTACTTATATTCCCGAATACGCCCAGCGTATCAAGCCATTGTATGCCTTGATACAACCAAACTTTTCGAAGTCTTGTTGGCTTCCGGAGCATTCCTCCATTCTGCAGTCTTTGCAGACAGACCTTCTTGAGTCTAAATACTTGTTGACGCGTGATAACCACACAAACCTGGTGATCAGAATAATTCCGTGGGCAGTGGGTTTCACGTACTTAACCTTTAACGAAGGTGACACAGTACCGATCGCGTACAAGTCACATCTATACACTTCCGCAGAAATGCGCTTTTCATCTGTGGAGAAAGTTCTGACTGCAGTGCAGATGGCGATTCTAAAGGAACGCGCACTGGCACAGGGAAAGAGCATTCAGGTGGTAACACCATATCCTGCCCTAGAGGCAGTGACAAAGGCGAGTGTCCCGAACTCTAAGGCGCTGCACCCCCGTTGGATTCAATGGGCAACCTCTTTGACGTCTCCGGATGTCACTTTCATCTTTGATTCATCTCTACAGACTCAGGAGTTTTTACAGTATGAATTTGTTCATCCTCCTCCTCTGTCATTGCTCCCGCTTGAGGATTACGACTGGGTGATCTACACCGATGGTTCGGCACAACCGGCCACGGAGTCCAAGCATGCTTATTCTGCCGCATGTGCTATTGTTGCAGGTACATTCGTGAACGGAAAGTTCAAATCCACTGTGGTGCACACTCTGGCACTCGGGGACAGTACTGCACAATTGGCCGAGCTGCGCGCATTGGTGCTCGCGCTTGAGTTCGCTACTCCGGATGTGACCACTCTAATTGTATGCGATTCTTACTACTGTGTTCAATCTTACAATGACAATCTGTTCTTTTGGTCGCAAAATGACTATAGAGACGCTAAAGGTAGCACAATTAAGCATAAAATGCTTTGGGTTCGGGTGGCAGAATTGAGACAACGTCTGCCACTTACACAGGTGGTTCACACCCTTGGCCATCAGCGGGTGGGCGCACACGCTGTTGGTAACGGTTTGGCAGACGAAGCGGCCAAATCAGCAGTAGTCACGTGTTCAGTGGCAGCAATTACTAGATCCATGTCTAAAATTGATACTGATATTTTGGCAGCTATTGCTGCAACACAGGAAGGTGCTAATTACCCTAGGGGTTTTCCTTCCAAATATTCTTATCAGTTAGGTCCCGAACAGGCTCCCTATGTAACAATACCCGACGTTGGTGATCGGCTGATCCCCAACGCGGACCGCAGACTTTCCTTGATAACAGCTGCACACGAAGGCATGGCTTCGGCTCATGCTGGAGTGTCTGCGACCGTTTCCATCTTGCAGCAGCGGTACTGGTGGCGTGGTTTATATAAAGACACCCGTACTTATGTGCTTTCTTGTGACGTGTGTCAACAGATTAAGCCTTCTACGGTTACACGACCACCACAGACCTCGCTCTACATTTCTAACAGACCCTTTGGGTGTGTTTACTTGGATCACTGTGGTCCATTTTCTTCAGACACTGCCTATAAATATATCTTAGTGGCAGTGGACTCGTGCACACGTTTCATCTGGGTCTGGCCACAACGGAGTGCTGACGCTCGAAATGTTATCAGGGATTTGCGTATCTTTGTGGGAATCTTCGCTTGCGGTACCTTCCATTCTGACCAAGGTCCAGCGTTTGCCTCTAAGGCGTACAAGGACGCAATGGGTTCACTGGGGGTACGGGTGAAGTTTTCGTCTCCATACAGACCTGAGGGTAATTCAATTGTGGAGCGAATGAACCGTGATTTAAAGCAATCCTTGACAGCTAGGGTCTTAGGTACTGGCAGGAACTGGCTGGCCCACTTGTATACCGTACAACGTGAACTTAATAATCTCCCTAGCAGATCTCTGGGTGGGCGGACCCCATACGAAATGCTCTTTGGCATACAAATGTTTGTGCCTGACCTTGATGGTCTAGACATGGCGGCGCAATCCGCCATCTTTGATGTAGATAACCATTCTACTATGTTACAGGACTTACAAGAAGCCCGAGACAAACTTGCAATCGCACATTTACCCTCAGCCACAGACCCTGCATTGCAGATTCCGGTTGCCGGCTGGCTTCCGAAGATTGGCGACCTGGTTCGAGAGAAGGTGGAGAACCAGAAAGAATTCGGCCCCTCTTATCGTGCACCGGTTCCAGTCCTGGGTTTGAAGGGAACACGTACAGTCATCTTACCACCGCTTCCTGGTCGCAAGGAGAACAGATACATCTCAGTGGAAAATGTCAAGCTACAACAACTGGCCGATCCTAAATAGTGTTACACCAGCGGTCTCTTGTCCTGCAATTTACCGGACTTGTGTTCGAGGCCCTACTGCCCGAACGGTCACTGATGTTACAATTGAGATGATTGATTTGCCTGAAAGTATACTCGAACCTCCAGTTATCCCCTGCATTGACGAGAACGAGTATACCTATCCCAAAACAGAATCTGTGGCTCACTTACCAACAACGCCACTGAGCCCGACACGTTATTCCTTTGACTCGGATTCCACCACGTCGATTGTCCCGTCCAAGTTCAGTATTTTTGTATCCTGGTTTAGAGACAATTTTTTGATTCCCCCTTGGACATACATTTGGTTGGTACTTTTATTGATTTTTTTGTTCATGTCCATTGGCTTTGTCACAGTGTTTTTTCTACTGATCAATGGTCACTATTTACCTGAACGCTCTGCTGTGAACAGTGTTGCTGGAACTTTGGCTCCACATTCCTCATCTCACATCATGAAGCGTGACCACACATTGGTGAACATTTCAGCTTTTCCAGTTGCTGATGGCATCGTATGGGATGTGGGTGGTTATGAATATTGGACGGAAACGGTGGATTTGAAGTCAATCTGGGGCTCCAAGCCTTGGCAGGTGCAAGGCACCGAGGCCTTGCACCATGCCTGCCTAATCCCAGCCCAAATGGTGTTTTTGAATGCTTCGATCTATCAGACTACGTGTTGGGGTCTGGCTACCACAAAACAGATGAATGCACCATCAATTCCATCCCTGTCTTCCACTCTAAACCACAGCTCGCACTTTAATTTGTCCCTTTCGACTTTACAGGTGTTGTTTCAGAACAATTCGTTTAATATTTCTACGCTTGTTCAGTCACCTTGGTTGTCTTGGCCCATATCTTCTAACGAGTGCCAACTGCGTTTTCATGACACAGTTTCTGGCTATACTCAGGACAAGCCCGATCCTAGGTTTTCTAACTCCCGTACTGTCACCACCTATTCTGTTGGTAAATTATGTAAACAATGGTTGCAACATTCTTCCCTATGCTCTGTTAAACAACATTTGTCCCTCCTTTCAGGCAATATTTGTGAGAAGTTGGCCTGGCATATGCTGTCCACTAATTATAGTGGGCACCTTGCACCAGTCCAAACAACCCCTTATTGGAGATAGGTTAAAGACAACCTTTATTGAAAGCTATCCTAGTGGTAGCTATGGAGAGCAGCCTTCAGGCTAAGTCTTGAAGGAATGTAAAGCAGCTTGTTTTACCAGTCTATAATCTCTTGAGTGACCAAATGAAAGAGGACCACACCAGGTATATATTCAAAATATATGTATTTATTACTAAACACACCCCTCTAGTCTCTTTATGAGGCTAGAGTTCGAAGTACATAAATTATAAGTTAGTTATCTACAGTAATAGCACAAATACACGTTTGAGCCCCAGGGGCGTACCAAACCATATACCAATAAAGTGGTATAAGAACCACGACTGAGCTAGACACAAGGCCTAGAGCCTGTAGAAGGACCACAAGGAACCACCCAAGGCAGTGACACAGGGGACCCACGGGGGACGCGTGCAGCGTATGAACACAGCCGCGAACCACCGTTAACTTCTATGGGGAAAGTCGCGATTAGAATTTAAAAGAAAAGGGACACTTAGAGGAGGACTTGGAGCAAACCCTTTGAGAACTAGGCTGTTCTAGTGTCAATACCCACGGGAGCACTGGAGAACTCGAGTTACCTCACCCAGGGGAGCCGGGTGCATAGGTGTCTTTCGGGGTCGGGTTTCGTCATCGCTTTCTATGGCGATCTGCTGCAAAGTGCTGCTGGCGGCCAAGTCGAAAGTGTTCGGGTGGATCCAAAGGTGGATCGAAGATCTGAAGAACCTGAAAGCAGAGGGGACAGAGTCTGGGTCACTAGCCAGTGACCAGGAAGGCGATGAGCAGATGCCCACCGATGTTGAGTGCTTCAGGTAGGTTGATGGTCATCTTGACTCTTCAGCCACGCGGTCCAGGAGGCGTCGACGACAACCGGGAGCTGGATTCGAGCTGTGCAACAACGTCTGTCGATTGTAGGGGTGTCGGAAACCGGATTGGACCCAACAAGCCTTGGCAACGGCAAGTCTTGTGGAAATAGAAGAAGGACGATGTTGCAGACCAGCAAGATCTGGGGGACTCACCCAGCAAGGATAAGTCAGGGCACATCTGGAGCAACCAGGGAGCCCAAGCAGAAAAAGATTGGCCTTCGGGAGGGCCTACTAGCCAACGGACTAGCAACCGCGAAGGAGCCTTGAGACGGTGCACGTGGAGCTGGCTCACAGGACACTCGTGGAGTGGAGGCCAGTGATCTTCGGTGCAGTTGGTGCTGGAGGCTGGGGCTACTTGGTGGCCAAAGCACGACTTCGTGGGAGACCCAGAAGAGGATGCACTTGCAAATGCGTTCGGTGTCCAGGGGTCACGGTTCCACATTACCCACGACAGCTACGGGCCTCAGCTTTGCTGGGGACTCAGGGCAGCCTCGGCGAAGTCTGGAAATCTACCTCTGGTGATGCAAAGACTTCGGCGTCCGGTGGGAGCTTCAGCGATGCAGACCGGACAATTGCTTCTGTGGTGCCTGCCAAGCAGGGGAGTCACTCCTTGACCCCAAGGGAGATTCTTCAGTCCTCTAATCTTGAAGTAGAGCGTCGAAGGTCCAGGATTCTGTGTCAGAGTTTCGTCCAGGTTAATCTAAAGTCCTAAGGACTGGGGTCCCCTACTTATACTAAGGTAGGGGGTTGGACATATTCTGTGGCCCCACCTATGGGAGGGTCAGGGCAGAGGGGTGGTTACACCCCTTTCCCTTTGTCCAGTTTTGCGCCAGAGCAGGGGCTGGAAGCCCCTGAGCCGGTTTGAACTGGGGTATGCACAGGGACACCAAGTGTGCCCCCAGTGCAGGACTTCACAGCACCCGAGAGTGCTCCCGCCCAGCCCCGATACACACTATCCTGTCTGGGGAGGTGGTCACACCTCCATGGGACAGGAAACCTATTGTCCCGGCCTCCCCTGCCGGAGTTTCGGTCAGCAGCAGGAGGCCAGACTCGTGTCTGTGGCAGCGGCATCCATTTTGTGATGCCAGGGCTCTGGAAAGTCAGTACCGGGTATACCGGTGTGTACATGTCTTTCCCTCTAGAAGGGTGGAATGCTACCCCCGCCGCCAGAACTTGCGGGGGTTAGTATTCCAAGATGTTTGACACCAAACACGACATGTTTCCGTGCAGCCATCTCAAAGTTAGCATTTAACGCGAGGTTATAATGCGCTTAAGAGTATATGGTCGGGCTGCACTACAAACAGCATCAGAGAAGGGTCTCCGAATGCTACAGAGGGGCCCAGCTCATGCAGGGGCACCCTCTCACATAGGAACCACGCACTCTGCCTTCAGGATTGATAAGGCCTGCCATAGGAGTGACTTATAGGTTTATATGTGTGTATGTATGTAGTGATATAGGTAGCCTATATCACAGTAAGGGGTGCATGCACCACCTTACCCAGGCTGCAGTAGCAGACCTGTGGTGTCAGTTTGGATGGCCTTCCAGGGGTGGCACAATACATGCTGCAGCCCCTGGTAGGCCTCTGAGGTACCTATGCCCTGGGTACATAGTATACCATATACTAGGGACTTATAAGGGCACTCCAGATTCCAATCAGAGATGTGCCTAAGGCACATGGAAACCATTTTAGAGAGGAAGCAGCTAGGCTGGGGTTCTGATTAGCAGGGCCCCAGCCAGACTAAGGTCGAAAAACAGTGAAGCATCAGCAAAAAGTGGGGGTACCCATGTGAAGCAGATCCTACTCTCCTACACAACCCCCCCCAAACGTAGGGACATTAAACTAACCTTGCCCAGTTAAGTCTTCATGTTCTAAGTGGAAGTACCTAGAGAGTCCATCTGCATAGGCATGGTTACTCCCAGGTCTATGTTCCACTGTGAAGTCCATCCCCTGTAGGGAAATGGACCACCTAAGCAGTTTGGGGTTTTCACCCTTCATTTGTTTTAGCCATAAGAGGGGCTTATGGTCTGTTTGAACAAGGAAGTGAGTACCAAACAAGTATGGCCTCAACTTCTTCAGAGCCCAGACCACAGCAAAGGCCTCCCTCTCAATGGCTGACCAACGTTTCTCTCTAGGGGTCAGCCTTCTGCTAATAAAAGCTACTGGCTGATCCTGACCTTCATCATTCAATTGTGACAGTACAGCCCCTACCCCCAATTCAGATGCATCCGTTTGAACAATGAACTTCTTGGAGTAATCAGGACTCTGTAGAATGGGAGCAGAGCACATGGCCTGCTTCAGGTCATCAAATGCCTTTTGACAGCTAACTGTCCACTGAACCTTTTTGGGCATTTACTTGGAAGTTAAGTCATTCAGGGGTGTCACTATTGATCCATACCCCTTGACAAATCTCCTATAGTACCCAGTCAGGCCTAAGAAGGCTCTCACCTGAGTCTGGGTAGTTGGAGCAGTCCAGTCCATGATGGTCTGGATCTTGCTCTGCAGTGGTTGAACCTGGCCTCCACCCACAAAGTGGCCCAGGTACACAACCTGACTCTGCCCTATCTGGCACTTGGTGGCCTTGATAGTCAGGCCTGCTTTCTGCAGGGCCTGTAAAACATTTCTGAGGTGGACCAGGTGATCCTCCCAGGTGGAGCTAAAGACAGCAATATCATCTAGATATGCTGCACTATAGGCTTCCAGACCTGTAAGGACTGTATTCACAAACCTCTGAAAAGTGGCAGGTGCATTCTTCAGACCAAAGGGCATCACCACAAATTGATAATGCCCACTAGGGGTTGAGAATGCTGTCTTTGGCTTTGCATCATCAGCTAGTCTGATCTGCCAGTAGCCAGCTGTCAGGTCAAATGTGCTTAGATACTTGGCTGAGGCCAAAGTGTCTATTAGCTCATCTGCCCTTGGTATTGGATGGGCATCAGTCCTAGTGACTGCATTGAGACCCCTGTAGTCCACACAAAACCTCATCTCTCTTTTCCCACCATTGGTGTGAGGTTTTGGCACAAGGACCCCTGGACTAGCCCAAGGGCTATCTGAGGGTTCAATAACTCCCAATCCAACATCTTCTGGACTTCTGTCCTGATACAGTCCCTGACATGGTCAGGTTGCCTATCAATCTTATTTTTAATAGGCAGACTGTCCCCAGTGTCCACTTCATGAGTGCACCAGGTAGTCTGACTGGGTGTCAGTGAGAATATGTGTCTGAACTGATTGAGCAATCAGTCTGCTGCTGGGTAGTGAGGCTGCCTGCCAAGGCTACACCATCCACTGACCCATCACCAGGGTTCTGTGAGAGCAGGTCAGGGAGTGGGTCACTCTCTTCCTCCTGTCCCTCATCAGTAGCCATGAGCAAGCCCATGTCTGCCCTGTCCACATATGGTTTTAACCTGTTGACATGGAGAACCCTGTGGGGACTCCTGGGTGTTCCTAGGTCTACTAAGTAGGTAACCTCACCCTTCTGTTCAACAATGGTATGGGGTCCACTCCATTTGTCTTGGAGAGCTGCTGGGGCCACTGGCTCCAACACCCACACCTTCTGTCCTGGCTGGTAAACAGTCAGTACAGCCTTTTGGTCATGCCAGGCTTTTTGAAGTTCCTGGCTAGCCTCAAGGTTTTTAGTTGCCTTTTTCATATACTCAGCCATCCGGGAGCGGAGACCAAGTACGTAGTCCACTATGTCTTGCTTTGGGGGCTTGAGAGGTAACTCCCATCCTTCCTTCACCAAGCACAATGGACCCCTGACAGGGTGACCAAACAAAAGTTCAAAAGGGCTGTAGCCAACCCCCTTTTGAGGCACCTCCCTGTATGCAAATAAAAGGCAGGGCAAGAGTATGTCCCATCTTCGCCTAAGCTTTTCTGGGAGCCCTTTAATCATGCCCTTCAAGGTTTTGTTGAATCTCTCAACTAAACCATTGCATTGTGGGTGATAGGGTGTGGTGAACTTGTAAGTCACTCCACACTCCTTCCACATTGCTTTTAAGTATCCAGACATAAAGTTTGCACCCCTGTCTGATACAACCTCCTTAGGGAAGCCCACTCTTGAGAAAATTCCCAGGAGGGCCCTTGCCACCACAGGTGCTATAGTGGTCCTAAGGGGAATAGCCTCTGTGTACCTGGTGGCATGATCCACTACCACCAGGATAAACCTGTGCCCAGATGCTGTTTGGGGATCCATGGGACCAACAATGTCAATCCCCACCCTTTCAAAGGGAACCCCCACCACAGGTAGTGGTATCAGGGGGGCCTTTGTAGTGCCACCTGCCTTGCCACTGGTCTGGCAGGTTACACAGGAGCGACAAAACTCCTTGGTGTCTTCAGACATGTGGGGCCAGTGAAAGTGAGGAGCAATCCTGTCCCAAGTCTTGTTCTGGCCCAGGTGACCTGCTAAGGGAATATCATGGGCTAGGGTCAATAGGAAGCCCCTGAACTTCAGAGGTATAACCAACCTCCTGGTAGCACCAGGCTTGGGGTCTCTACACTCTGAGTACAAGAGTCCATCATCCCAATACACAGTATGGGGACCACTAGCTTTCCCAGCAGCCTCAGCAGCAGCTTGCTGTCTGAGGGGTTCAAGAGAGGGGCAGCTCTGCTGCTCCTGGCTCAGATCTGCCCTGGAAGGGCCCCCTGTCCCCAAGAACTCAACCTGGTCAGGTTCAAGCTCCTCTGGGACAGTTCCTTCCTCAGGACTGAGATCATCCCCCTCAAGGGACTGATCTTCCTTCTGAGCCAAGGGGGAAGGCACTGCCTTTACCCTACTACTCCTCTTCTTGGAGGGCACTTGGTCCATTATTCCAGAATCCAAGGCCTGTTCAGTGTTAGACATTTTGGCTTGTGACCTGGTCACAGCAAACACATCTGCAGGGATGCCCCGCATTTCTGCATGGGTCCTGAGCTCCACTTCTGCCCAAGCTGAAGTTTCTAAGTCATTGCCAAGCAAGCATTCAACGGGTAGGTCTGCACTTACCACAACCTTCTTAAGGCCAGTTACCCCTCCCCAGGAGAAGTTAACAACTGCCAGAGTATGGTCTGTTCTGACGTTGCTAGCATTGGTCACTTGGTACATTTCACCAAGTATGATCTGCCCAGGATTCACAAGGTCTTGTGTCACCATGGTGACACTTGCCCCTGTGTCCCTAAATGCCAAAGCCTCTCTTCCATTGATTAAAGGCTGTTGTCTGTACTTGCCCAGATTACTGGGACTCACAGAGGAGGTCATATCCATGCCTCCATCACAGACTAGGACAGCCTGAGTGAGTTCTCTGACTAGGTCAGAGCTCATCTCTTTACCCAGGGTCAACCCTACTAAACCCTTGGCTTGTGTAGTCCCACCACCAACTGTAACTGCACTAGGGGGAGCAGGTGCCTTAGGGGCATTGGTGGGGGCTGGAGTCGAGTCTTTGGACTTGGTGCAATCACTGGTCCAGTGGGTCTTTTGCTTACAGACCTTGCACCATGGTTTCCTTTGGCCTTTCCCTTTGGTAGACTGTGAATCCCCACCTGAAGAAGATTTTTGGGGGCCTTATGAAGACTTTTGATCTTTACCCTTCTCCCCACCCTTATCAGAGGTTTTCGAATCTTGCTTCTTAGGGTCACCACCTTGGTTCTGTACCTTCTGCTTCACCCTGGTTCTGACCCATTTGTCTGCCTTCTTTCCCAATTCTTGGGGAGAGGTCAGATCAGAGTCTACCAGGTGCTGATGCAACAGCTGATTTTGACAGTTATTAAGAATCTGCTCCCTCATTATAAGATTGTACAATCCTGTGAAGTCACATACCTTACTGCCCAATAACCAACCTTCCAGAGCCTTGGCAGAACAATCAACAAAGTCCACCCAGTCTTGAGTCTGTGCTTTTTGGGTATCCCTGAACTTTAACCTGTATTGTTCAGTGGTTAGGCCAAACCCATCAATTAGAGCACTCTTCAAGACTTTGTAATTATCAGCCTCCTCCTCTCTAACAGTGAGGAGCTTGTCTCTACCTTTGTCTGCAAAGGAGAGCCACAAGATTGCTGCCCACTGCTCCTGAGGGACCCTCTGAACTTTACAGGCCCTCTCTAGAGCAGTTATCCATTTGTGGATATCATCCCCACTCTGGTAGGGAGGGACAATCTTGCTCAGGTTTCTATGGTCATAAGACCTTTCCCTATCTTTGCGGAAACTGCTGTCACCATGGGACTCTAGTCCCAACTTTTGTCTCTCTCTATAGAGATCTAGGGACTCCCTGTCTATAGCCAATTGCTGTTTCCTGAGTTCAAGCTGAGTTTGCTCATATTGAATCAGTCTCTTTCTCCTCTCATGAGAGGATTCCCTCCTATGAGAGGAGACAGAGGTCCCTACTGAGGTGTCAGAGTGGTTAGACTCCTGAGAAGGAGACCTAGACCTTCTGGGCACACTCAGAACTCTTCCTGGGGGGACAAAGGGGAAGTCAGTCTGATCCTCCCCCTCCTCCTCCTCCACAGGAGGAATTGGGTTTTCCAGGACAAGGTCATTTTCACCTTCCTGGCCAGTTTCAGAGGGGGGGGCCTGGGTTTCTTCACCCCTGGCCCCTTCCTCATCTTCTGCCCGCCCTCTTTGCCTACCCCTTCAGACCCTAGGGGCCTGCTGAGATCATCAGCTAGTAACACCTCCCTGAGGTGTTGGGTGCTGGCACTTTTGCCTGCCTTCAACTTCCTAGTATTGCATAATGCTCTCAATTCCAAGAATGGGAGTTTATCATACTAGGAGGGAAGAAGCCCACTGGCTTCTGGCAAGGACTCACTGGGTCCTGGCTTTGAAGACATTACTAGTGAGGTGTGGTGTATGCACTACCTACTCTACTGTGGCCTACTAAACTCTCTTGAGTTGTAGAAAGGGTGTGCTGTCCCTTAACACACAACTCTAAGTTCAGTAGAACTTACTGTATTGCTAAGCTTGATTTATATGTACCTTAGGTACCCTTAGTGGTTTTCAGTTGATCAATTCAATTGAGATTATCTGGTAAAACAATAGCAAGCTGGAATCCCACACGCTGCACACCAATGTGAGAAGTTGACCTGGCATATGCTGTCCACTAATTATAGTGGGCACCTTGCACCAGTCCAAACAACCCCTTATTGGAGATAGGTTAAAGACAACCTTTATTGAAAGCTATCCTAGTGGTAGCTATGGAGAGCAGCCTTCAGGCTAAGTCTTGAAGGAATGTAAAGCAGCTTGTTTTACCAGTCTATAATCTCTTGAGTGACCAAATGAAAGAGGACCACACCAGGTATATATTCAAAATATATGTATTTATTACTAAACACACCCCTCTAGTCTCTTTATGAGGCTAGAGTTCGAAGTACATAAATTATAAGTTAGTTATCTACAGTAATAGCACAAATACACGTTTGAGCCCCAGGGGCATACCAAACCATATACCAATAAGTGGTATAAGAACCACGACTGAGCTAGACACAAGGCCTAGAGCCTGTAGAAGGACCACAAGGAACCACCCAAGGCAGTGACACAGGGGACCCACGGGGGACGCGTGCAGCGTATGAACACAGCCGCGAACCACCGTTAACTTCTATGGGGAAAGTCGCGATTAGAATTTAAAAGAAAAGGGACACTTAGAGGAGGACTTGGAGCAAACCCTTTGAGAACTAGGCTGTTCTAGTGTCAATACATATGGGAGCACCGGAGTACTTGAGTTACCTCACCCAGGGGAGCCGGATGCATAGGTGTCTTTCGGGGTCGGGTTTCGTCGTCGCTTTCTATGGCGATCTGCTGCAAAGTGCTGCTGGCGGCCAAGTCGAAAGTGTTCGGGTGGATCCAAAGGTGGATCGAAGATCTGAAGAACCTGAAAGCAGAGGGGACAGAGTCTGGGTCACTAGCCAGTGACCAGGAAGGTGATGAGCAGATGCCCACCGATGTGGAGTGCTTCAGGTAGGTTGACGGTCGTCTTGACTCTTCAGCCACGCAGTCCAGGAGGCGTCGACGACAACCGGGAGCTGGATTCGAGCTGTCCCACAACGTTTGTTGATTGCAGGGGTGTCAGCGACCGGATTGGACCCAACAAGCCTTGGCAACGGCAAGTCTCGTGGAAATAGAAGAAGGACGATGTTGCAGACCAGCAAGGTCTGGGGGACTCACCCAGCAAGGATAAGTCAGGGCACACCTGGAGCAACCAGGGAGCCCAAGCAGAAAAAGATTGGCCTTCGGGAGGGCCTACTAGCCAACGGACTAGCGACCGCAAAGGAGCCTCGAGGCGGTGCACGTGGAGCTGGCTCATAGGACACTCGTGGAGTGGAGGCCAGTGATCTTCGGTGCAGTTGGTGCTGGAGGCTGGGGCTACTCGGAGCCCAAAGCACGACTTCGTGGGAGACCCAGAAGAGGATGCACTTGCAAATGCGTTCGGTGTCCAGGGGTCACGGTTCCACGTTACCCACGACAGCTACGGGCCTCAGCTTTGCTGGGGACTCAGGGCAGCCTCGGGGAAGTCTGGAAATCCACCTCTGGTGATGCAAAGACTTCGGCGTCCGGCGGGAGCTTCAGCGATGCAGACCGGACAATTGCTTCTTTGGTGCCTGCCAAGCAGGGGAGTCACTCCTTGACCCCAAGGGAGATTCTTCAGTCCTCTAATCTTGAAGTAGAGCATCGAAGGTCCAGGATTCTGTGTCAGAGTTTCATCCAGGTTAATCTAAAGTCCTAAGGACTGGGGTCCCCTACTTATACTAAGGTAGGGGGTTGGACATACTCTGTGGCCCCACCTATGGGAGGGTCAGGGCAGAGGGGTGGTTACACCCCTTTCCCTTTGTCCAGTTTCGCTGGAAGCCCCTGAGCCGGTTTGAACTGGGGTATGCACAGGGACACCAAGTGTGCCCCCAGTGCAGGACTTCACAGCACCCGAGAGTGCTCCCGCCCAGCCCCGATACACACTATCCTGTCTGGGGAGGTGGTCACATCTCCCTGGGACAGGAAACCTATTGTCCAGGCCTCCCCTGCCGGAGTTTCGGTCAGCAGCAGGAGGCCAGACTCGTGTCTGTGGCAGCGGCATCCATTTTGTGATGCCAGGGCTCTGGAAAGTCAGTACCGGGTATACCGGTGTGTACATGTCTTTCCCTCTAGAAGGGTGGAATGCTACCCCCGCCGCCAGAACTGGCAGGGGGGTAGTATTCCAAGATGTTTGACACCAAACACGACATGTTTCCGTGCAGCCATCCCAAAGTTAGCATTTAACGCGAGGTTATAATGCGCTTAAGAGTATATGGTCGGGCTGCACTACAAACAGCATCAGAGAAGGGTCTCCAAACGCTGCAGAGGGGCCCAGCTCATGCAGGGGCACACTCTCACATAGGAACCACGCACTCTGCCTTCAGGATTGATAAGGCCTGCCATAGGAGTGACTTATAGGTTTATATGTGTGTATGTATGTAGTGATATAGGTAGCCTATATCACAGTAAGGGGTGCATGCACCACCTTACCCATGCTGCAGTAGCAGACCTGTGGTGTCAGTTTGGATGGCCTTCCAGGGGTGGCACAATACATGCTGCAGCCCCTGGTAGGCCTCTGAGGTACCTATGCCCTGGGTACATAGTATACCATATACTAGGGACTTATAAGGGCACTCCAGATTCCAATCAGAGATGTGCCTAAGGCACATGGAAACCATTTTAGAGAGGAAGCAGCTAGGCTGGGGTTCTGATTAGCAGGGCCGCAGCCAGACTAAGGTCGAAAAACAGTGAAGCATCAGCAAAAAGTGGGGGTACCCATGTGAAGCAGATCCTACTCTCCTACAATATTGATCTGTCCGACTTTATATTGGGACCTCGTGGTCCAAGACCGAAGAGGTTCATTTATGAAGCTTATAATGAACTCTGGAAGCTATTGCAAATGGAGGCTGCTTCCCGTTTACGGGAAATAGACCAAGCAAATTTGGAAAAGGTGCTTGCTGTTGTAGACAATAGTATTAATACCCTGTCTTCCCGCATTTACACGTTGGAGAATATTGTGTCCTCTGTTGTTGATATTGTACAAGATGATGTTTCTGTGTTGTATCATGGTCAGAATCAATTACGTTCAGTTATGCAATTTGCGTGGACTTTGCAAACACTTAAGTTGGGTAAGGTTCCTTGGCACTTATTGAACACCACTGCCTTATTTCTGCCTTTTAATTTAACTGACAAACAGCAGTTCATGTCCATGAAAGATGCACTTTACACTCTGTTACATATCGAGAAAGTGGAGCCCTTACCATTCTCTGTAGCGGAAATAGATTCTGCTGTGTGGCTAGTTCATGGGGTTATCGCATTGCCTTTTTCCTTGTTTGAATTTAGTTCATGCATGAAACATTATCCTGTGGGCCGTTTCCAGCCTTTGGGTAGTGCCTTCCTGCATGAACTTTGGTCCCTCCCTTTCATGTATAAATGCCTTAGAGATGACAAGGAAGTTTTTCTCACGGGGAGTCATGCGATTCAACAGTGGGACATTCTGTTGTTTGTAAACATATTAAATTGCACGGAGCTTGTAATGTTTCTGCTCCGAATCTTGCTTGTGTGTTAAGGGGCATTCCTGCTCCTGCTATTTCTCCTACCTTTACTTTGCTTACAAATGGTAGCTATTTGCTTTTAAATAACGACAACTGCTGTGGCATGCAGGCCGGCATCCCCTATATTGTTACTGTTTCGCACAGGGTTGTCTGCTGCAAGAATGTGCTTTTTCCTCCCCCTCACGACATCATAGATAATTCTATTTGGCCTTCCATTCCTACTATGGAGGCGGATTTCAATAAACTGAGCAGAATAAAGGCGCTATTATTGAACGAGGAGGTTATGCTCACTTCCGCCCGGGAGACATTTGTTCTCCAGGTGGCAAGTACCCACAGTGAAATACAGGCCCTTTTGAACACTAACCTCCCACAACATTTCGGTGAATTAATTCACCGTATTTTTAACGCATCTAACACTGTGGGTCTAGTGCATTTTTTTAAAGTGGTGGGGTCCGGCCTAGTGTCCTCTTTCCAAACTATTTTTGGTGTGATACCGGCGTTTATTCATTCTATTTTTTCCAGCGTCTTTGGTGGCTTTCCATTAATCCTTGCTTTGGCGGCTGGTGTACTGCTGTTGATCTGTTTCCTTCGCAATGGCTGCTCCCCGATGGGCCCTTCAGCCCCCCGGACGCCTACTGCTGCTCCGTGAGCGCATTCTATCTGGTTTCGGAGTTCTGCCGTTGGCGACACTGAGTGTGTCCTATACCCTTTCTTTTCGCTTTGCGTGTTTCACTTGCATGCAACCTGTGATGTCTTGCATTCGCTGCCCTTTCACCTGGGCCATGGATTATTGCCTCTCCAATACGTCGTTGTCTGTTCCGGATTTTGTTCGGTTGATGGGTCCCTTAGAGGCCCATGAACGGGACTGTTCTGTTGCAGGCTGCATGACGCGTGCGGCTGCACTGGGGATTTTGGCACAATGGGATATCTGGGCGGCTGCTCAGAATCTCCTACAACAAAGCTATATTGAATATCACGCAAGCTGTCCCGCATTGCTTTTGGATGCTCCGTCCTCTGAGGAGCATTCCTGCAGCTTTGACCTGTTGGACTGGATGGCGTCTACGTTTTCTGACGATTCCAATGATGTCCTCTTGGACGGTATAGCATTTTTCTGCACTTCCACGTTTTTGGATTGATTTGCCGTTCACTGTCCATGAACTGCCTCGCTGACTGTCTTTTTGCTACCTTTCCCCGTTCGTTGTCCTTCATTAGGACTCCTTCCACTATGGACGCCTCTGTCCTGCTCAGGTGTTTTGAACTCTGTCTTCGTCCTTAGTCTTGGCCGATTGACTGTCCAGGGGAGGGTGTCTTGTGGTTTGCGGCCTCCTGGCCTGCCTGGATACGTTGGCATAGGCCTGGCTGCCATGATGATTTTTGCGCACGTAACTCTTAGCCGTTGTTCTGTCGCCCTCTGCTCCTGCCAAGTTATTTTACAACTGTCTGCATTTTCTGTTTCTCACCTTTTCTCCTGTTCCCTTTGGGCTCAGTCTGAACAACAGTTACAAGGTCGAAAGACACGTCCCTGGTTCTTGCTGATATGGCCAGTCCCTCGCACCTAGACATAACACTATGTACAGCTGCCATGGGGAAATTGGTGGGCTATTATTATTGCGTTTTTCCCTCTTGAGAGGGATTTGAAGAAAACCTTTCCAGGGAGAAGAGCTATGATTGTCTGCTGATGTAGTTCTTGCATCTAGAGACTGAGGTATGGGGGTTCGCTTGTCAAAGCCCAGAGGTCTTCTATTTTTATAATACAAAAGCTACTAGCACGGGGAGGGTGGTAAGGTCATTCAGCCCTCTATCCACGGCTTTATGAAATGCTTTCCCCGTTAGTATTCTATGGAGTTGTAACTATGCTGATTATATTATTCTTATGCATTATGCTGATAGTACTGTCACGTGTACTGTATCTTAGAGCACGTATGTTGAAATAAACATTTTAACCTATACAGTGTCTCTTCTTACGCCTGTTGTGGACAGGTATGAGTGAGTGACTAAAGGGTGTTCTTGCTACTGCGAGTCCTGAGAGAGAGAGAGATACTGTGTTCTGGGTTGTCTAATCATTGGTACATTGTTGCAAATGGGACGCTAAGGCTAGTTGGGTTGGGGTTTTAGGTGCTAAGGTTTATGTTTGGCTCACCACTATATTCCGTGGTCCTATTATCCTGTGCATAGCTCTGTGTGTGTGCAGAATCCCTATAACAAAGGAAAAGGAAGGAAGAAAAGCGAATACTAGAACAAAAGGTGCAAAGGTCTCTGGACAGATTCCTTTCTAGTCCCTCGGTTTCTAATAAACGACAGCTGGAGCAGGCTAAGCGGAATTTGATCGAAATATATTATGCTAAAAGTGAATCCCTTTTTCAGCAGGACAGGCAAAAGATTTATGAAGAAAGCAATTACACAGGGAGATTTCTGGCATGGCAGGCTAGGGAACGGGCCGCAAGCAATCAAATATCCGCACTGAGATGCCCTAATTCCGGTTCTCGTTCTGAGGATTCGGGAGTAATAGGAGACACTATGGTCCAACATTATAGGAATATATACGGCCAACAACAACCTATCGATATGACATCTTTGAGAGATTTTCTCCAGGAATACGAATTTCCTGTGTTATCAGATGAGGATAAAGGACACATGGCGAGTCCTTTCACAAAAGAAGAGTTAGGGGAGGTCATCAAAAACCTCCCAAATGGAAAAGCGTGTGGCCCAGTTGGCCTTCCTGCCGAATTCTTCAAAACATTTGTATGTGTAATTGTGGACTATTTCTTATTAATTGTAAATTCAATTTTTGAAGGTGGGTCTATACCTCGGTCATTCTGAAAAGGGAGTGTAGTTAGTTTTTAAAAAAAAAAGCAAAAATAGTGAAGGCCCTAACTCATATTGTCCCATCACGCTTTTAAACTCTGACTACAAAATAATAACTAAACTTTTAGCCACTCGTTTTAATGGAATTGCCTCTCATTTAATTCATTCCGATCAAAATGGTTTTATTGCTGGGAGGCAGCTTGGCACGAACACGCACTTTTTAGTGGAGGCACTTGACTATTTTGAGACCCAGAAGATACCAGCATTAGTGCTTTTTTTAGACGCCGAGAAGGCATTCGATTTGGTGATTTGGGAGACTTTATTCTGTATTTTGGCTAAATTTGGCATTCCCTCCAAAATTACGGGGTTGGTGGAGAAGTTATACTCGAATGCTGAGGCCAACATTATTATTAATGCCGCCGAGGTTGGCCAAGTAAAAGTTAAAAGGGGAACCAGACAGGGATGTCCGTTATCCCCGGTGTTATTTGCCTTCTTTATTGAGCCCCTCGCGATAGCCATCAGGAATAATAGGGATATTTGCCCTCCGCTTCCAACTATGGGTAAAGTAAAATTATACGCTGATGACATTATGCTTATTATAAAGCCAGAGAAGGAAGTGCAGGCAAAAGCCTTCCAGATTTTTTAACGTTATGAGTCATTTGGAGGGTATAAAATAAATTTTTTAAAAACAGAAATAATATTGTGCAGCTGTGCAGCTAGGGATTTACACCCCGATATCCTTTCATGCTTAAATACAAATTCAAAAAGATATCTAGGTGTTTACTTTTCGCCATTAATTTCGGAACTATATGATTTAAATTTTGTTCCATTATTACGAAAAGTCCGGGTTCTTTTTTCCCGAGGGAATTCTCTCCCATTATCTATTCTCGGCAGGGTTGCATTGATCAAAATGTCAGTGCTTCCACTTTTTAACTTCCTTTTTTCAGCAGTTCCGTGTGTTTTAGTGAACTCCTTTTTTACAAAACTAGAGTCTATGTTTACATCATTTCTGTGGGGCAAGAAGGTCCCTCGAATTGCACTTAGCACTTTATATGAGGAGCGGGAAGACAGTGGTTTAGCCCTCCCTAATCTGAAGGATTACTATTTTGCATATTTTGCACAAAATATGTCTAGATTTAAGCAGGGACCACATCCGGGCCTTTTTATTAATTTTTTCATGAATTTAATCTGTAAAGAAAATCAGATCCACTGCCCACTATCAATTTTTAGAACTCCTAAATTAGTACGATATAAGTGTTTACACTGGTTTTTTCATAAACGTCAGGCTTTTTACAGAAGATATTCCATTTCCGCAATAAATTTTTCAACTCCGATAGCGGGTCTTATTGCCTCTGCAGGAATTAGAGATTTGTTTACAATCATTCAAAAATTGGACCAAGGCAGGGTTCCGGAAACGTTCTGATTTCCTGCGGAATGATAGATGGCTGAATATAAGCGAAATGTCTCAATTAATCCCCAGTGATTTTCTTCTCCTTGGGTCATATAACGTTCTCAGTAAGTTTTTCAGTAAACTTGATCTGGCTCAGATCATTGATCAGAAACGTTTAGTATATGACTTACTGGAAGATACGGAATTGAAGAAACCTGGGGAATGGAAAAAACGTCTTGCCTCAATTAAGGGGATAGACCTAGAGGCCAAAGCTATAATGAAATGGGAAAAATATGAGGAGCTGGAAATTACAGCAAATATTTGGTCAACAGTTAATAAATTAAATTTTAGCATGGTCAGAGGGGCTAATTGGCGAAGGATGCTATTTTTTTGTAAGTGGTTACTGTATAGAACCCCCAGCTTTGTAGCCAAGGCTTATCCTAATCAATCGGGGCAGTGTTTTCGGTGCCACAATCACCCTTCAGCCAATTGGACACATATAATACTACAGTGCCCTTTGATCCAGAAATTTTGGATTGATATTTTTGATTACTTAGCAACAGAATGCATATTAACAAGTGGGCTTAATGCTCGGCTGATAGTGCTTGGATATGACCCAGATCTTAGCTTACCAGATAAGATGATCAAACTGGTATATATCGGAATGGCTGTCGCCAGATCACTTTTACTCCAAAGATGGCGAACGGATTTAATATCCTCTAAAAACGAATGGGTCCGGAAAATGGCACAGGTTAAAAGAAGTGAGCGAGCCTATGCATTACAAATTGGCGGGCACAAGAAGTTTGAGAAAATTTGGGCAGAGTTTTTTAACGGCGATCTCTAAACCGCAGAATATGTTTTAGGAGTATTTATCTGAGGTGCCCTGACTTTTATGATTTAAAAAATTAGCACTTTAATATGTTCAGAGTTGTTTATGTCGTTTTATCAGTTATATGGGATGAAGTTACATTTTATATATATCTTCTCGCTACTCTGCATATATTTTAGGAATTTAAAATCTAATGATCTGTTCAATTGGTATTAATTTGTGGTAGTGGATATAGTTTCAAGACATTACGTGTCGTTTCTCTCAGGGTTTAAATTGCAGTTTCGATCTTCCAGTTTATTGCTTTTTGATTAGGTGTTTTTTGTTCATTTGGTGCTATTTTTTTTTTCTTTGCTTTGCAAATCTGATGTTATTGATGAATTTTGATGAATGAATATTAGGATGAAAATGTATGTCATATATGGATTTCAATAAAAAATCAAAAAATCAATTAATGACAATGTGGTAGAAGTAATATTCAAAAGTTGCCCCTCACGTTCTTGAATTCTCCGGTGAAATTTAAGGGAGGTTTTCTATTTCATTAAAAGACAAGAAAGCTTTAAACTCATTTTAGAATGACTGACTTGAAGGTTCAAATGAGGCCAGGACAAAATTGCAAGTGCTTGTTTTTCTCTTAAAAGGTTTCTTTACAGAAAGGATGCATTCAAGGCAACCAGTGAATGCACAATCTAGGATGATTATTATCGTGAAAAAGGGGAAGATTGTAAGTGTATTCCCCTTCGAGAAGCTGCTATCTACGAGCGCTGCAAAGCTTCAAATATCGATGAACGGATCCACATTAAGAGAAAATGGGCACGGGTGTTAAACTAAACAGATAAGGGGATACGTGTCCAAACGATGACTGGGATTAACATGGTTTCTAATTCTTTATAACAAAATGAGGAGGAAAGGTCCGGAGTTCACTGGCAAGAGCAAAATTGTGGGAAGAAACTCTATTACATCACAGAAGACCCCCAAATAGCCAGAGATCACGAAGATTAGGACATTTGGGCAATTGGAACTGACCATACTGTAACCATTACTACCATTCATAACTCACTTAACAGATATGTTCTCTTAGGGGAAAACCATCAAATTCACATTGTTCTAATAAAATAAATCTCTCTTTCAATATACGGACAAGTTACATCAATTCAGTGTTCTCCGTAGCCTTGAACTTCGCTAGAAGAAATCCAAAAAGGTGAGGACAACAATCCTTCACTCCTGATGGCGTGACCCTCACTGGGAGCTCCAGCACTGCATGCCTGTCATTCAGAGGCCAATAATTAACAGTCCCACTCCTACTATCTCTCATGGCTCATGTTCCCAGAAAGGCCCCAGTGTCCAGGTTTCTCTCCAGCCAAGGTTCCCACAGGGCCCAGTGCAGTTTATTCACAACCAGGCAGCTGATTCTTCACATTTTATTTTTCCTGATGCAGTATGAGATGCCAGATAACTCATCCTTGGGGAGTACTCTTAGTCCCTGGTTTCAAGTGGAAAGCAGGGGAAACCACTGGCTTCTTCACAGACAGATCAGTCAGGATTCTTCCTTTTTATTCTGAGTCTTCCACGAACAGACTTTTTCGGGTTTACTGGTCATGCAGTGCCATTTCTATGCAGTGTGATATCCAGTGATTGGTAAGATTCTCTGACCCTGTCTCTGGAGAATTCCCACCAGCTGCCATCAGATTTTTTCAGCACTGCCTATCTTGATTACCCAGAATCCTTTCTTGAAGATGGCAAAAGTCAATCTTCACTCTTCAAATATTCTTTTCACTTCCTAGGTCCTACCCAATAAAAATGAGCACCCATCCCTTCTTCTTGGTCTGGGACAGATTTTCCCTATTGGGAGCAAAGGCAAAGGGGCCCCTGGTAAACAGCTTCAGCCACCTTAGCCTCCTTTTGTCATAATCATTATAAAATTCTAGATTCAACAGGGACCCTTTTTTGGCCACATGCTCCTACTTACTACCAAGGGTCACATTGCAAGATAAGCTACTACTGAATATCTCTTCCCATACTTCCTGCTCTAAGAGGCAGCCCTGTCTTTTCACTAAAATGCCTCATCAAAACAAAATCACTGTTACAACGGAAGCCCAGAGAAGCTAAATTAACTACTACTGGAACCTTTAGGCAGCACAGTCTATAGTCTTAAAAGTTGTCTTTCATCGTTAATGATCAAAAATGCAGCTTCGCTATTGAACTAGCTTATTGAAAGCTATTTAAAAGGCACTTTGACACATATTTATAGTATTTTCCTGACCAAATGTGTAAAATTAAGCTTTTAATCACAAGTAGGCTTCTCTAATGAAAAATGCCACTTTACTTATACAATGAGTTATTTGAAATATAAAAGTAGCTTTTTCTCGATGGCAAAGCACTTTCTTCTGATATGTCTTACAGCAGTGTTTCAGACTCCAGTCAGACAGACTATATTGGAAAACAAGCATTTGCAATGCAATCGGTCTCGCCTTTGGGACCTTATATGTATTTAGCTATGCAGCACATTAGCCTGGGTGCTGAAACAACTACTGTTCTTTAACATGGAAGGAAAGTAAGCACCAAACTGTGTTACACGCCAGGTATGGGAACACATGGAGATAAATATTGCCTTTCAGCAGAAAATGGTATAGTCCAAAGCTCTGTTTTTAATATAAAATCAGGGCTTTCGGTGGTCATATCACAGAAAATACAAGATTTGAAAAAAATATTATTGTCTACGGGTGCTCGTGGAAGACCATTTCTATGGACTGGAATCTAGAGAATGC
The DNA here is from genome assembly GCA_963921515.1 of Calotriton arnoldi. Classification (NCBI taxonomy): domain Eukaryota; kingdom Metazoa; phylum Chordata; class Amphibia; order Caudata; family Salamandridae; genus Calotriton; species Calotriton arnoldi. The sequence goes on from CAWUFW010002309.1 coordinate 795,138, forward strand.
TAAAGTGATTCTGGTATTTTACTGACCTCTGCTGGTCGTTTTCTATCAAGAAAGTTAAATAGAGGCAGTTGCCAGAAAAATAAAAAAGTCTCTCAGCAGAAAGCAATTCTGGTATTTTACTGACCTCTGCTGGTCGTTTTCTTTCAAGACAGTTAAATAGAGGCAGTTGAACAGAAAAAAAAGTCCCTAAACGGAAGCAGACAAGTCCTAGGGCTAATCTCCAAAGCCCACATAGTACATACACATATAAGTATATAATAAGTATATACTAGAGTATATACAAGAGGTCTCGAATGCTCGACCTAAAAATAAGTAATATGTATGTGAGCTAAATGTACATGGCGGCTCACATGTCAAGTTTAAATTTCAGTTCACTGATCCACTTCCTAACCCTACTTACTATTGTCTTATGAAAAAGATAAATACTAGGTCAATTGGATGTAGATAGTTTAATCTCAGGCTATAGGAACAGAACCCACACACGAATATACACACACACACACACACGCACACACACACACACACACACACACAATGCAAGACCGAGCAATAGTGTCACAGACTTTAAATGCCAGTACCAAACAATCTCAAAACGTAGGAATTATTTCTGTGGGTGCATTATTCTAACTTTTGTAAGGACATATAAGCTTACAAAAATAGGTGTTCTCATCGATAATCTATCACATTGAACAAACGCAGCAGTTTTCTATGATGGGTTCTCTTAAATTCAAATTTAACTGCATGCCTATAATGCTTCCAATTGTGTAGCCCCCCCCGCAATTACATTGGTAGTTTTTGTAATGTACGTAAAGCATTGAGATAATTTATAAGGAAACTACCAATTTGAAAATGGAATCAAATGTAACATTAAAAGTGCAACCATAATTCATCAATGTAACAGACAGACATTAAATTATAGGTGCTGATGCCACACTTAAGTATCACATACACTGCTGTCTGAGTATGTTTGTTTGAGTTCTGTTGAAGGAGTATGGATTAATAATGGCTCTATTAACTACATTTAGTTCTGCTTCGAATGACATGCTAATAGTTTGTATTCCCCTGTAAAAAAACCAATGTATAATATGTCCGGATGATGGGTTTATGGATACAAATTGATACACTTCTTTTAATTCCGGTTTCAAATTGTAAATACACAATTTGCACTGATTGTTTCATTATTGAGATAACTTTTAATGAAAGAATATGCTGTGTCCCAAAGAGACTTGGTCCAGAATAGGTGAATCAAAACATAGCAGAGTGCATTTCTCACGTTTCTTTTTATGCTCTCTTATGCACTTTGTGAATAACCATTGCTGTTTCTTCTCTGCTGCATCTCCACTATCAAAAATGGCGGGAAGGTGTTTGGATCTTACAACCTTCCACTTAACCTCTGCAATTAGGAGGAATGGATTAACGCTTGCTATGGTGTGTTATAATTTTTTCCTGCACGAAGGCTCTTCTCACTTTAGCAAAGCTGCCCACATAGGCTGATTGTCCCAAAATTTACCACACGTGTGATATAATGGTAGATATTTCCATATTAAAAAAGAAATTTCTTTGCAACCAGTAATTTGCTTAATGGCTGTGCTTGGAGGTAGATTCCGTTTTTTGCTCATTGCCAGGATTTGTCTGTGTTTGAATGAGGTAAAATTGGAACGCTGGATTGGATGCTTTTAGACAGAGGCCCTTTCCACCTTCCATACTCCTCCTCTTTTACGAGTTCTAAGTCCCTTTTGTTCTGAGCTGGCATGAGCAGGAAAACTGTAGAATCATATTTCTGCTGACCCCTAATATATAACTGACAAATTCAATACCACTGCTAACTATTCTTTGTAGGAGTTTAGGCAAGATATTCCAGCTTGGCTGGACATTTTAGGTCCTTGGCTACCTCTGTGAAAGAAGAGCTGTTCAAGGTCAGATAGCAAGTGGATAGACTCGGATGCTGCAGACCAAGGTTATGTCTAATAGGCAGATACCTCCACTGCCATTTCCTATACCAAATTTAAAAAAAAATGTCAATGTACCGTATCATTATTTTCCATCTTTCACTCTTTCCATCTTATTCTTTCCTGGCTAAGCAGTAACGTTATGTTTGGACAAGCAATGTTCTCTGCTTAACCTTTAAAACTCCAAAATCTAAAGGCAAGGGGGAGTAGCTAATATTCATTTTAGATGGTTTGAAACTCTACCAGTTTGTAATATTGTTTCCCTATAAATATGCTGATTTCAATGAAGACAAACTGTTAATCTACTGAAAGGGTTTGTGTCAGACACAACTCTACCAGAGCAGTGCTGTTGATAGCCAGTAAAGATTGCTTGCAGCTCTGTGAAAGAGTCCAGCAGGAAGGAGAGAGACCTTCAGCCTGAAATGCTTTCTGTATGTCATCTTACAATAAACAGAAAGAATGGACCTTAAAATACATGAATGAACGTATTTTCACCCACACATATATGCTACACTGTAATCTTTCAGTATTATAGTAAGTTGTCGCAAAAAAAAGTGTTATTTTATGATCTGGAAAAAACCCAAATAATGAAGGATTTGGTACTTTAGGCATTTTACCTTATCTGACATAATTTTTATGTTGAAACTGTTTCTCCCATAAAGATTGTGATGTAGTGGAAGGTGAATCATCATACACATTTTGTGAAGGGGAAACAGCAGAAAAGTCTGTTTGCTTACATATTGAGCAATAACAGCACCTCTAAACTCGTGCCTTGGAAGAAAACCAGGAAAATGCACTTTAAATAGGACCAGCACACCCCATCTGTCCCAAGCAAAAACGGAGCCTCCTTGAACAGTTTCAGACCTCTATTTGAGGAGGAAATTTAGAAAACCATTCAATCAATGAAACCTACCACACATTTCGAAGATCCCATTCCCTCCCACCTATTGAAAGACATCCACAAATCTGTTACTCCCTTCTGGAGCAAAATTGTGAATGCAAGAATCCCTCCCAGCATTCCTAAAGATGGGCCAAGGATCCCCCTACTAAAAGAACCAGCCTAGAATTTGCTATGTGAACACATCAAGAATTTTGACCTATTAGGCAGACACCAATCTACTTTCAGACCCAGATACAACACTGAGATCACCATGCTAAACATTTTAGATGATAGACAAACATCACTAGACCAAAACGAATCCTGCCTCCTGGTACTTCTGGATCTAACTGCGGCGTTCGACACAGTCAGCCACAAGCACCTTAGAGGAGCTCTTGAAATTAGAATGAGCCTTTCAGGAGCGGTCCTTAACTGGTTCACCTCCTTCTTGCAGAACTGACAACAAAGAGTCAAAGGGCCTCATTTGCAAGGTTTTGGCACGGGGAATCTTGCTGCGCTTCCCTGAGTCAAAAGAAATGGGCAAGAATGTGCCAAATCTATGAGATACCGTGCATTCCTGTCCTTTTCCCCTGTGCTGGCGCACAATGGGCTGCCATGCACAAACATAGGGCACCCTTGCACTGTGGTGCAAGGGTGTCTGCGGTGTGAGGGTTATTGTTTTTGTGCAAGAAGGGGCACCTTCCTGCTCAAAAACAATCACAAGAGGTGTTTTTCTCTTTCTTTGTGTGCTGCAGAATGCAGCACACACAGACAGGAAAAAACGAGGAGAAATAAGGATATTTCTTCTTGTTGCGCTTTCCTAATGCCCCCCCTGGGGTAGCAGTAGAATCTGATGCATTGCCAGGTTTACAATTCCTCGTAAATCTGGGAATGCTTCAGATTCCATGGGTGTTGGTGGGAACACCCACAGCAACACCCATGGAACACCCCTTTCATGCAGTGTTCTGCGTGAAAGGGGCACATATTTACAAGGCCATGAAAAGCCACACATAGTAGCTTTACGTGGCCTCGTAAATATGCTGTGGCACATTTTGCCACTGGAGCGTCAAGAAAGTGCCTCTCCGGCTGCGCAAAAATGCAAATGAGGCCCAAAATCAGCAACACCTTATCAGATGTAGCAGACATTGACATGGGGGTTCAGCAAGTATCTACAATTTCACCGATGCTATTCAATTTTTACATGGAACCACTCACTGAAATCCTAACATATTCAAAAATTTCATACCACATGTATGAAAAATCCTCTCTCATGGTGCAGTCGGATTTTAAATTACAATTTGGAAAATGCCACTTTTAGAAAGTTGGCTTTTTTCTGCCATAGCAATCTTGTGCCTGCAGCCTGTCTCTGGGTCTCATGACTGGATGTAGCTGACGAATGGGCTGTGTGTATTCTTCCTAGACAGCCACACAAAATAGAAAGCTTAGGTGTGCCTGGATGGGCCATCACTGGCAGGATGGTGGGGCGGAGCTGGGCGCAGCCCTACTTACACTTGAATAGGCTGTGTCCTTCCGCCACACAAAGGGCTGCATACCCTTATAGTTAGTCTGAAGCCAGGGAAGGGAGGAAGCCTTTGGACGTCAAGGGGAAGCCTCTAGAAGCTTCTCCCACTTCAAAGGAAGGCCCAAGTATAAATATTGGACTGGCACCTGCTCCTATTTGCAATTTATCACTTATTAGATTCAATAAGGTAACTCTAATGTTAGTCTATGGGAGAGGTAGGCCTTGCAGTACTGAAAAACAAATTTAAGAGTTTTTCACTATCAGGACATATGAACTAAAAAGTATATGTCCAACCTTTTAAATACACTGCATTCTGCCCTCTGGGCTGTCCAGGGCCTACCCTAGGGGTGACTTACATGTGTTAAAAAAAAAAAGCTTTTGGGCCTGGCAAAAGGCTTATTTTGCCAGGTCGAAATGGCAGTTTAAAACTGCACACAGAGCTGCAATGGCAGACCTGAGACATGTTTAAAAGGCTACTTAAGTGGGTGCCGCAATCAGTGCTGCAGTGCCATTAGTTAGTTTTAATTAACAGGTCCTGGGCACAGGTAGTGCTACTTTACTGACGACTTATAAGTAATTAAATATGCAAGTTGTGTATAAGCCAATTCTACCATGTTATAAAGAGGGAGCCCAAGCACTTTAGCACTGGTTAGCAGTGGTAATGTGTGCAGAGTCTAAAAGCCAGCAAAAATTAAGTCAGCAAAACAGGAGGGTTAAAGACAAAGCATTAGAGGGAAAACCACACCAAAGATGTAAGGTCTAACACTCAGCTAATATGTCTAAACATCAGTTGGTTTTGCACCTCTTTGTGAATACAGATAACATATTTTGTTTTCCAGCTGGCTTTCATTCCAAGGAATGGACTTAAAATAGAGTATGTGAAGAAGATTAAACTGCATATTTACATTCCTTACCAAAGTGAATGCATCTGAGATAAACAATAGTATTGTCCCTGCAGGATCAAAATCTTCTTTAATCTACTCTTCTTTAGCCTCCAGCTTTTTACTGGCTACTTTATGATTCTGAGATTGAAATTGCATTCCCAATGCCCTTGATCATCATAAGATGTGTGCGCTTCGGATTTGGAATTATGTATTTTAAAGCATGCCTTTGATTCAAGATGCACAAACTCATTGAATCTAAAAAGGTGAAATGAGTGTTGGACCATATCATTAGTTTTTTTTCCAGGAAATTCCTAAGGCAATATTGGACACAATTTCCAATGTTTTAGCTACAAAGAATAAATAAAAAAAAGTCAGGATCTTTTACAACTACTATGAGGCTAGTCCTACATCATTGACTAAAAATTAGATTCTACTCAAGATGAGTCCCTATGCTACCTTTGGATCTTTTAGGTTTAAAGCATTCTCTCTTTAACAATGTAGTATGCATGTCTTTCCGGGTGTTTCAGGCACTTGCTTTCAAGAGCTATAGGATTTTTGAAGGGATGGTAATATCTATATATGACCATGCACATGTAATGGCCTGTGGTCATAGAAGGAATCCCCTGGCTAAGATAATGGTTAAGGGAAACCCCCTGGGCTGTGTAAATAACTTCAACTATCTAGGGGCTACTTTTAGCTGTACAGGGACATGGCACACACAGGTCAGAAATTCTCACCTAAAGCTCAGTAGAGCAGCAGGCGCAATCCTTAGCCTACCTGCGAGGAATGGAAGGGGCATCATCTCCCCAATTATCAACATTTATAATGCTTAGTGCGTCTCTGCAGTGCTTTACAGGGCTGGGTTATGGGGTTATGGCAACACTGATGCCTTAAAGATCGAAGAAAAGCGTATTTGTAGGCAGATAATGCACTTGCCGCCTTCAAGCTCGCATAATCATCCTACACATAGAAATCAAACTTATGCACAATAGTGTCCTGGTTAAGTTGGTGCCACTTTTATTATGGATTAGTATTTGGTGTAATTGCAAGGCAAACCTGTAGAGGGAAATCCTTCTGGATAGCTTGCACTGAATAATGTACAGAAAATGTATGGCATCTTAAATTGATTAACCTTGTTTGATTCACCAAATACAATTAGGAAATCATATAAATTGAAGATCAGATTGTTGTTTATAGACCTTTGTCATTCCCAGAAACTTGCAAGTGGGATTAAAAAGAAGACCATAAAACTGTATTATGAACTGCATAAGCCGGAATAGGATGTTTTGTATCTCACCCTGCCTTTGTCACGGTGAGAAAGGTCTCTCCTTTTTTGATTTAGGGCTGACTCTTTGGTGCGGCTTCTGAGTTTCCCGGGGTCAGACACACAGGTGGTATCTGCAGGGACAGTCTGTTCCGGTGACGGTCACTCAGAACACTCCCTGATGCACTTTTTGGTTTTTTTGCACCTTTTTTAGTTTATATGTTTTAAAACCTATCTTAAAATGTTTTGCCTTCAGGAAGAGTAAAGACGCACTGTTTTATCTTCTGTTGAAGTCTGTCTAGGGGTATGTGCCTTCTTAAAACATGCTGTGAGATCAAAGAGAACGATGGAGGGTTAGGGAGATATATTACTGCCTTAGAGGAGGTATTGGCCGCCTGACCGTCTGTCGTCTATAGGTGTATCGACTTGGGGGTATGTTGGGGTTGGGGCTGTCGTTATGTGACTAATTGAAACTTATGTACTTTTTAGACATGATATTTATTGTTTTCTTTTTTATATTGTTGTTTATTCTTTTATGTGTCTTTTATGGCTATGTATGTGCCGAATAAAGCAATTCTGACCGACTGACTGATCCTCACTTGTGCCTCAACTTGCAATTATGATACATATGGTCGTCCACACATTCTAAATGGGGAATGAATATCACAACAAGACACTCCACAAATGTCAGAACTAAACTTTTTCCCCGCCTAAATCTGCTGCACTGAACATGCAAGCAGGGGGAAGCAGCAAATGAAGGGCCAACTGCAATACTTAGTGGCTGATTTCTTCAGATACCTTCTACAATGTATTTTACAGCCTGCATTAGGCACTTGATTTACACCTCAATTTGGAGACTAGAGCACACCGAGGAAATTGTCATGAAATGGAAGACAGACAAAGAAAACAAGGACTGTAATAAAGAGTTGGTAATCATAGCCTCCCGAAATTATCTAAACGCAGCACTCTGCAGCATTTATGAGTACTTTTCACCCAGCAATCGAGGCCTCTACTTTGCAAAGTATGGCATTTCCATTTGTATTAATATGTTCATTTAGGATGTTTATTACAACATACATTAATAGATGAAACCCTAGATGACACTACATCTCTGAGAGGAACACCTATTTTAATGATGTAGATTATGTTTCCTGTCAGATTTAGAAGGAAAAGTTACACAATAAAAGAGCATTTCAACAATTGTATTAATGCTATATTTTGAACAGATTACATACAACGAGTTAATCTTCTACGGCAATTTGGAGAAATCAAAGCAGATGCAAATAAATTACTAGGAAATAAAACATTGTCAAAACAAAAATGACTGAAAAGCTAGCAAACAAAACCATGCTCGCATATAGATACCCAAGAACAAAAGATAGCAGGAAAAAGAAAAATCACACATTACATATATATTAAAAAAGCATCTTTCCTACCGCGATGAAATATATACGGGACTTCATTGCCATCAAAAAATTCACACTGCTTAGAGGAACTAAAAGGACTAATCTACTATGCAAACATTAATTTGTACATATCAACATAAATGAATGCTGCTTCATATGGATATTCACAAAACAGAATGAAAGGCACACGGAAATACCAAACCACCTGAATAATGCAATTCAACTTTACCCCAGTAATACCCCCTTCTTTGGGGACCCGTGGAAATGCAAGCTGTAAATCAACAAGCATTTGCAATGCAATAGGTCTCGCATCTGTGATAGCTCGAGCTCTTGGTGTTGAAAATGACTATGGGGTCTATTACGATGGCGGTCGGATGTCCGCCAGACCGGCGGTGGACATCCGCCCGCGATCGCAACCAGGAAAACCGCCGGTCAAATTAGGATGGCGGTGGTGACCGCGGCGGTGGGAAATTCTGACCGCCGCTTTTTTGCCGGTTGCCATCCGCACTCCTGCCTGGCGGACGGAGCAGGACCGGGATAATGGTGGCGGTGCAGAGCAGGCTCCACCGGCAGGATTATGATGCCAGCGGTAGCCAGCCTTTCCTCAGCGGTCACACCGCCATGGAAAGGCATGCGGAGATTGTCTTCCGGGGGCCCGTTGTGGGCCCCCAATGTTTTGGGGGGGGTGTGGGTGCACTGGGGGGGGGTACCCATGGTCCCCCCTACATTTCCCTGTACAAGGTGGCAGGCACTGTGCAGTGCCTGCCACGCAGTGCAGGGAAATGCAGGACATGCTCCTTTGGACATTGCGGCGGTGCTGCGGGCAGCAGCAACCGCCCCAATGTTAAGGCCCGCGATCCGACCGCCGCAGTCGGATTTCGACCGCAGGTCATCGTAATTCGACCGGCGGTGCTGTCGCGGTCCATGCGGGCAGTCTTTTCCCGCTACCATGGCGGTCGGGGAGGTTTTCCGACCGCCATCGTAATAGGCCCCTATGTTTTTTACTTTTGTTTTTTTGTATGCAGTGGAGTCATATTTGCATAGCGCTATTAATGAAAACAATCAAGTCACATATCATACAGTATCAATGATTATGTATATAAGAATAATAGAAATTATGATACCGGAAGAAGGCACTCAGCGAGGGAGGTTGAGTCTCAAGTAAGGGCAGGTGCCCGCGGTGCGTTGAGGCACATTACGATTTGTATGGAAAAATGATGCAATGCTAAACTATAGTGCCGCGCTCAAAGCGCACGTGCAAAAATGTCTTCTTACTTGTGGGAAATGATGGGCTTCTCCTTGTAAGTGTAATTGCATTTATATAGCTCTCACTACCCCTGACTAGGCATCGAAGTGCTTTTCGGCAAGCAGCATGCTACTCCGGAATCCAAAAAGGATTAGTGGTGGGTTAGTATAGGGACATATGAAATTTATATGAGCGGTGGACATGTCAGTCTGTTATTTGGGTTGAAAAGGATATTGGAGGGATAGAAGAGGGAGGGGTTTGCATTTATATAGCGCTTGGTACCCCTGATGAGGCATCAAAGCGCTTTTCAAGGAACAGCACACTACTCTGGAACCCAAACAGGATTAGTGGTGAATTAGGATAGGGAAATATAAAATTAATTTGGGCAGTGGACATGTGAGTCTGTTAGTTGGATTGAAAATGATAGTCGAGGGATAGAAGAGGTAAGGGTCTAAAAGTGTTTATTTGGAGATCATAGCAGCAGGAGCAAGTTTGGGATGAGTGGGGGAGTCAGAGAAGAGAGTTTAAAGAGGCTTGTTTGAAAGATAAAAAAGAAATTTGAGATGATACAAGGGAAGGGTAGAGGAGGGAAGAGTCTAGAAAGGGTTATTTTGGGGGTGATAGTAAGGGTGGAGTATGGAGGAGTCTGGAAAAAGTTATTTTGGGGATCATAGTAGTCAGAGAGTGGAGGTAGAGGATATATTGAGAGAGGTATAGAGTGAGAAATAGGGTAGTGTGTTGGAGAGAGAAGTACGGAAGTGTTCACTTTTCTAACAAAGGCAATACTACAAGCAGAACCGAAGTAATGAACAATAAAAAGTATGCATAGATTACAACAGGATAAGGGAAATAACTTTTTGGTAATCTTCAATAATCAATGCTTTAGATTTTTTACGACAACATCAGTATTTGCTGGTTTTCCTTAATAGACGTAGAAAAGGAATGAGCAGGTAAACTGTTTCTTGCACATACCCAACCTTGTGCCTATATCTGAAGCAAACAATTTGCATTATAATAAACAATAGTTCAACAGTTTTAATCAAAGGCGCCATGCGATTATCTTATAGAGAGAGAAGGTCTGCTTAGCAGAGCAGATTAACTTTACACACCTCCCCCCCCTGGCTTCATCTCAGCAATATGCCATTTTAGGGTACAAGTACATCAGGTGTTCGACTACACCTCAGAGATTGGTTGATTAAATGTGAGTAGTGACAAGAAACAGTAATGCTGTTTTATAACCATGTCAGAGGACCAGGTCGAGCTGACAAAGCACTAGGGACGTCACATGACCAAGTGGTTTGATAAACCTTGTCATGTTTGATTATGAAGACTACATTTACTCTTTTGAGAAGACAGGAATAAAGGTGTGTTCCTTAGCAGGGTAGTTACTACTGTGGGTGTGCAAAAGGCACAAACTGGAGTTAAAGTTGAGTACCTTAGTGGCCTGATAGCAAATGCAATTGTTCTACATACATTGCATAGGTGTGTAGAATTAAGAGGTAAAAACAATTTAAGGAGATAGGGATAGTGTAGTCTGGGGGATGGAAAGGGACTAGAAAGGTTTATGTACTATGCGGGTAAGGTTCCAAGTCTGAGACAACTGGAAATGCATGCCCTGCTCTTGACACTGTGTCTTTAGACTCACTTGGCTACTTTAGGACTGTTAACTGCCTCTCACATCAAGCATCAGGAAAAGTGCACAAAGAGAGCACTGTCACTGAAATACCATTCTACTAGATTTTATCTTACAGATATATGAAAGGAATAAGGGGGCCAAGGCTTCCCTAAGGGTAAAATGCCTATATCAATGCTTAGTCTAAAAAGGACATGTTCTAACTTTTCCGTCATAGGACTTCACCCAAGTTTTGTCTCAGAAATCTGAAGACCATACATGATAGTGTCCTACTTGATGCCTTCTTTGATGCCACATTACCTGCATACAATAAGCAATGACTTCCGCCCTAGAGGATAGAGTTGTCCTCTCGAAATGCTAAGCCAAATGTTGGTATTCTCAGTACAAAGGGGGTCTGTGAAAGAGCTGATGGCAAGGTCCCTTGATAGAAGCTGTACCAAATCTTATGTACTAGCACATCCATTGTCATGACACAACATCACTGCGACTACAAGTGCAACATCCTCAGAGTAAATAAAGGTCTATCTCCTGAAGTGTATTATGGAAGAAGTTAACTTGTCAAAGAAGCTCTTGTGAGATTATAAAGAACTAACAACATCAGCACCAGAATCATTATATGTCTGCACCACAAAAAGTCATATGAATGGTGTGTGGCCTATTATAGCAGATAAATTAACCCTTTCAGCGCAGACCTCCACAAGGCTGAAAGATCACATCCAGACTTGTGTATCACAAGTTTTGACTGTTCCGCCTTCTGAATCTACACAGCACTTCTGAAGAGCTGAGTAACTAAGATGATTAATGACTTTAACCTTGGTGCAAGGGCTACGTATACGTACAATGCAAAGCCTGTCAATCTACGGAACATCACTTTTTAAAAGCTTGCCATCAATTCCCTCTCTGATGTGAAGTTACCAAAAGAGCCTCAGCATGCCATCAACCCCTTCTTCGCCCCCCATTAAAAATACAAAAGTGGTTTCATAAATCCTGGAAAATAATATGTCATTTTTCAACCTCACATACATGAACAAGACTCTTAAAATGGGAATTTCTTCACAAATCTATACTCATATTGAACTCAGCAGTCATTCAGGTAATTTCAGTGCAGGCATCTGCTCAGACAGATATACTCAAACTGCACCTATGAACCTTGAAATGATTCAGAACAATCCACTTGCCAAGCCCCCATTTGATTGGCTTCCGTCCATGGGATTACACCAATAACTTCTAGTTCAATCCACATTCTGCACATCATCTTACACAAAGGTGACCTTTGTCCCAAAGTAATCAATAATTTGTTCATCCATCTCTGCTCCCTCTGTGGAATTTTCCATATATTGCAAACACATCACTTCTCTGCCTTTATTCCTGGAATGGAGTCTCCAGAGGCCACCCACTGAAAGTAATGGGAAAGATCTAAAAAGCACAGCACAGTGCCTGCATCAGTATCCTATGGTAGAGAAATGGTTACAACAGGTCTTGGCTGAAGTACCTTCAATGGATATTAGTAAAAAAGAGGTTTTAATTGTAAAACCCCTTCTAACTTGCACAGGACGCTGCACGGCCAAGCGCTTTAGTATTTGACAGAGCTGATACTTTCTGGACCGAAAGGCCAGACATCCTAAGACCATCCTTTTCTCCAACAGAAGAGATACAAGAGGTCTGCGGGAGATCCTTGCAGTCACACTTTCACCATCTAGCACCTACATCCAGAGGTAAATAAATCGCATAAATTACTTCATCCAGCTAATAGCACCAGATTTACCTTTGAATCTAAATGAGTGCCAGACTGTGGCATAAATGTACTATTGAAGGGGGGATACTTTGGTTTTATGTTTTAACTATCTGACTCTGAACCACATTTCACAGAATCACTTTTCTAAACAGAGGGTAAATGTTATTTGCACATTTCAAATAGGGGTGTGCAAAGTTTTTACTATGCTAGTGTAGTTTTGCATAGTTCATAAGTATTGGCCTATCCATAGCTTGCTTAGTTTCATACTTTTTCATGCCTGCACCCTTGCATAGTGTTCTCTCACAATTATTATTTGGCTGCAATATCACACAAGCATCGTGTAGGCTTGTGCAATCCTTGCTTATGTTTTTTCCAACAATCATGTCACAGTGGTAAAGCGTGAGCATCCAAGTGCATACTGTTTTTAACGTTTTCTTTCAAGTGACTCATTGAAGAATGACACTTATGTACAAGTGTTCGTGAAATTCAGATTTTCTCACGCAAACCCCTTTGCACAAACTTTGGGGCTTATTTACAAGCCTTTGTGCCGCCGGTGCGTCATTTTTAACATGGGAAAAAGTGACGCACCTGCGGCACAAGGGGCTTGTAAATAAGCCCCTTTGTATCTTTTCTATGGTTTCTATACTTTTCAACACTATGCAATGAAAACTCTACACGACTTCCAAAACCCCTATCTCCATCTCTGAATTCCTTAATTACAACAGACTAAAAATTAACATAGGTTCTCAAATGATGCTTATACTTGAAGGAATCAAAAACAGTATCACGGTTATTTCCACCTACTCAGTCCAAAATAGATAACATTAGCTAATAAAGGCTAATTATCCTGTTGCTGGCTAAAATCTGGGGCCCCTGTAATGCCTTAGAATAGCTCACACACCGTAGGAGACTGTGTGGGACAATATTGTGCCCGAGCAGCACTCTCAAAGCAATGGGGTGACTGTTTGATGGGCCGGTGGTAGCACCCACGATGGTGGCCGATTACTTCATGACATAGGCTGCTGCCTCAGATGGGATGGCTGAGGGGCTACTGGACGGGCAAGAAATTCTCTCCCTGGCAACATTGTCCGGGGGCACCTGGAGCCAGCACTGATGAACTGACATAGGCGCGGTCGACCCACCAAGTCGACTGGGTGGTACCAGTTCCTGCAACTGTAAGCAGAGCAGGACTGCACCATCTTCACATTGAGCATAAAGACTGCTGCATAATTTTAAGAGAGCTATCATTTAATAGCATCTTCATTCATTTTTGCCATTGCCAGTGCTGGATATGGAAACATTTTCATCAGCAGCCACGAGAGACAAACACAAGCCCAATCACCCTTGAAAAAAAGCCCAAACAGAGTAATATCCTACCAAACAAAAGCCCTACTGATGGTTGACATTGAAAATTGCAGGAAGGCTAAAAAAATAGAACCAACGGAGCGGGAGGCACAGCGTGGGAGGCAGCACTAACACAACTGTAGCATTAAGAGGAGGTGGGAGGGAGAAATTCTACAGTCAAATCTAAGCAGCTATGGCACCAAAGCTGAACGCAGGCAAACAGTAACAGAGCAGGAAACCAAGAAAAAATAGTCTCCCAAAGAACAGATAAAGAACCATAGCGTAATGAGACAGTACTTAGTCCCTGCTGCATGGGAGGAACAGAAGAGAAAAAGGAGGGACAAAGAGGCAGGACTGACCACTAGCAAGCAAGGATTTTTAAAGGACACGGAAACAAACTAATCAAAAGCAGGGGGGTGGCTTTAAGCCCACAAGAGAAGTTACAACAGGTCTTGAATGCTCGACCAAAAAACTAAAGATGTAGTGTGCTGCTCACCGTTACTTTGACTGCCAAAGGCACAAGAAGAGCACTGATTACAAAAACCGCACACTGGACTGTAAAAAGAATGTGCTAACGAAAATCAAATTCCTGGGCTAAAACAACTCTCCGCACCAATCAATGGTATCAGTACCCCAAAGATAAGATCTGCCAGTAACAACCACGGCAAACAATGTTAGATAATGTTAAGTGTGCAACAATCATCCATCTGGAAGACAGCAACACATGATTCTGAGGCCAATAAATCACCCTATGCCCCTGCCATGCCATTAGGCCCATACTTGCTTTACATTTATCCAAAGAACTCGAGAATCACCTGCACGTCCCAACAGCGGTCACAGGATAGACAGGTAAGGTCAAACAATCTATCAAAACTAAATCAAATCTGCTTATTGCTCAAAGTTAGAACTTAAATATTAAAATGTAAAACGGATTAAATACAGAAATAAGCTTCTCTTTGCTTCAGCCCTCAAGTTCTGCTAGCTCTATATAACTTGTCACCTATAACCAACTTTTTTTTCTATCCTCATCCATCAAAAATGATGCAGGATCTGATTATCACCTGACTAGCACATGGAACTGTTCGTGCAGAACTGAAAAGGGCAGTGGTGAAACTTCTCTAATCAAACTATTTTGAGAACTCTATAGAATCTTGCAATTTCTGTCTCAGGTCTGCCAGTACCACCATAAACATATAGAGAAAGCAGTGACCAATGCATTCTGATCTCTTCTTAAATATAACAATCATCTGGCTTTCTAACTGACTCTGTCTATATCAGATTGGAGTAATGCATGTGTCTCAATCAGCAAACTGCATAGTTTAAGACTCTTTGAGTCTCATTACGAAAGGGATAATTTTATGTCTGAAATTAACAATTCTAAATGGTAATACCAACCTTGAGACTTGGAATTATGAGTAAGAAGCTTCAATATGCAGAATAACTTGTGGAGTAGGGATCACCAGGCTATTCCTGGACCCAGGGCCTTCTTTGCTGACAATTTCCACCTACTTTGAAAAGGCGGATCATGTCAGTGGACCTGTGTGCTACTTGACCAGGTGTGGAGATGCACCTGGTAAAGCAGGCCCTGGTATTGCTGCACTCATTAAAAAATTGTGGCTGCTCTAACTCTTGGGCACTCTGCATCATCTGGGACAGTATCCCATCGAGGGATACCTCTCTGTCCGACTCACAGTGATACTCAGTGTATTAATAAGATTTCGGCACCATGGTACTTCTAGATGTTTTAGTAACATTCAACACAATCAATTATGATACTCTGCTTGCCAGGCTGAGCTGGAATGGAATTAAAGACACAGTCCTCCACTGAATTGGATCATTTTCAGTGGATAAACCCTAGTTTGTCCCACTTCAGCCATATCAACGTGTGGAGACCAAGCTATGTTATGGAGTCTCCCAATATCTGCATTATCTTCATTATCACCTACCAATTTCAAGTATGCATGGTTAGGTATATCCGATAAACCTAGCTATACTGCAGCAATCTTCTGTATGGTATAATGCCACGGTACCAAGTGAGGCCAATTAAGACTTTCTTGCAGTTTGGAGAGCTCTGTTTGTTGGCGTCCATGAAGGTCAAGCATTTGAAGTGGTTTCCTTTAGACACCATGTTCATTGGGCAGCAGCATTTGCATCTCCATCTTCATGAGGAAGGAAAGTGCTTGTTGCATCTGTGGTGGAAATGGAGTTCCAGAAGCTTGATTCCGAGCATGAGAAAAACTTTTGTTAGCTCTATCCTTTTTTGCATTTATCTGTATCAAGTCAGGCTATGTCATAGCTTGTCGGAGTTGCAGTAACCACCAGCGAGCTTGGAGTGTTTGCTGAAAGGTGGGGGTTGGTTGAGGTAACAGCTTTCAATATGATGCAGTTGATTCCGAAGATGTTTAGTACTTGCAGGTGAGGCTAAAGTAGTTCCCGGAGTGTGAGGAGGATCCGTTTGAACTTTCTTAGTGTGTTTTTTCTTACTGAGATGCGAATATGCTCTTTTGGTTATGGCGTGAACATCTGGGATGCTGGAAAGCAGACTTTTGCTGCCATCCAGGTGCAGCTAGACGTGTCTATGTGACAGTTCTGAAGCCATGCAGTTCAGTGAGAACTACACCTGCTTTTTCTATAAGCCTTCAGAAATGATGCTCATTAAATAATTCTGGGTGAAGATCCCTAGCTGCATCTCACACTGGGCATTCCATTAGGCAATGAATGTTCACTTTAGGTATCTGGAGAATGAAAATGTAACCCATAAAAGCAGCCTTTGATGACTGGTAACATGGCTTCTCTCAGCATACACAGTATTTGAGCTACTTGATCCCAAATGCTATTGTGGTAAAATCAGGGCTTTAAGTGGGCCGGGTCTGTCCGGGTCTGAGCATCGGCAGTTATTTTCAGGGGGCCTCGAAACGGGTCTCTATCGGGCTCTATTTTTGGGCCTCGCAGAGGTAGTCCGTTTTTTTTTTCTTGGACTGCAGTGAGAGCATGCACATTGATGCTCGGATGTCGTGTGAAGATGACAAGTGGAATGTATTCTTTAACGGCACAAGGACCCCCATGCAGAGGCGCAACTAGAGCCAAATTTCGGGAGGGGGGGGTGCTACTAAAAATTTCGGGGGGGGCTGACTCTTCCAGCAATATGCAGAGTGGAGCTGCAGGGGCTCTAAGAAGGGGTGAAAAACAACACAGCCTCGTTAACAAGTAAATAGTCTTTTTAAAGACCTGTGAAGTACTCAGGTGCGGCTCTGTGTGTGCCCAGGAAGCTGTCTCAGCTGGGCTGACACACACGAGGGGGGTGGGGTGGGGGGGGAGTTTTCCCTTTGATTCTGAGCTACATCACCTTCAGCTGCTGCACTCACAATTCACGGCTTTCAACCAATCAGAGCATGATATTCACTGAACATTATTCTCGGGCCATAACCCCTGAGGTGCTGATTGTGTCCTGCACTTACATTATAAAGCAGAATGTAGTAAGTTTTGGGAGACCAGCGTAAGTAGAAGAGTTTATTGTACAACTACACGGTTGTGGAGACAGTTACAAGAACTCCACCATGAACAAGGATAAAACAACTGTCATACAATCTTAAATACATACATTCTAAGAATGCTTAAGGAAGCTCCATCACCCAGCAACCCAAGAACTCTGTGGTGGAATGCAGCACACACAACCTGAGAAGCAGGCAGTGTAAAGCGACACTCCTCCACAGAGCTAAGATATAACATATACCTTCCCTTCTCCTAAAACAAATCAACAAAAAAAACTGTACACGAAAAACAATTACTTCCGAAAACTCTCGGGAGCAACAGGAACTCTCGAGCCCCCACCCTACTTCCGAAACCTCTCGGGAGTAACAGGAACTCTTGAGCTCCTTCTAAGACCAACCTTAACATCCCCAACATCACTGACGGGATCTCCACCAGCTAAATCAGATTTGCTCTTGGTGGAAAACTTTACCTTGACAATTTTGGAAGTGTTCCACCAATGTCCACCCATGACCTGAACAGCATTGTTACCAATCTTAATAACCTTAATAGGTTTACCAAATTTACTCTCCCTTTTTTTACATGAATGGGAGTTTTAATCCTGACCATGTCACCAACAGACAAAGGAACAGTTTTAACACATTTCTTATTATCATACCAGACTTTCTGTTTCATCGCCTCGTCGCCAATAAATTGTAGTAAGTTTCGGGAGACCAGCGTAAGTAGAAGAGTTTATTATACAACTACACGGTTGTGGAGACAGTTACAAGAACTCCACCATGAACAAGGAATATAAGGGTTTACAACTTTTACCATCTAATGCGCTTTCCTATTTAGTAAGTGAATGAATAAATATCTGTTTCTTCCAGTCACCCGCCCCATCCTCTCCGGATGTCTACAGTCTGTCTAGTAAGGAGGGGCCGGCTTCTTGGGGTGCTTCTCGCTTGTTCTGGAGGACCTGGAATCTATCTGGCTGGTCCAGTCACCAGGGGTGTGGGAGGGGGGATATACTGTCTGCATCAATGTGTAAGCAGGGGTGGTGACAGCTAATATAGAGGCTGAACTAGACCCCATCCCTTAGTGTACTGTGCACGCTGCAGGTGGACTAACGGGAAACTGAGTATGATTAGAACTGATCGGCTTCCAGCTGCTTATTGAGTCTGGAATGACTGTCAGAAAAGGTCGGATTGATAAGACAGGCACTCAGGCAGGGAGGGATGGGCCGGTGACTGAGGGCCAGTTGTGAGCCGGTCTTTTAGATGCCATGTTGGCCCTTTTGGTGTCTTTCCGTATCATTCGGCTGTCCTACGCGGCCCGAAGGGGGCCTGAACGACCTCCCTGGGGACAGTGGTCTCTGCTACTCTCTCCCACCCAGATGGAGGCCCGCACTGTTCTTCCCCGTCCCCTGCCGGGCCGGCTTGTTCCTGTGCGGGACACTGGTCCCTACAGCCATGACGTCATGCCAGGTGAGCCGCGTTGTAGGAGGACTCTGTGGCATGTTTTGATGGGGTGGTGGCTTCGTTAAAACTCACCCCTGTGAAGCCGCATTGCCTTCTGGGAGCAGTGCTTCTAGTACACTCAGCCTCACGTGAAGCCACCCTATACGGGAGGTGTCTGCCTGGGCATTTCCCAGGATGACGACACCGGTCTTGGGGTACTGGGGAGGGTGTATGGCGTTATCCATACATAGCCTTGCTGGAATAAGGAGGGGAGTGAGCGAGCCTGAGCGGGGAATTCCAAATCTGATGACACTCTGAGGAGTCCTAGAGCTGACGGCTTGTCAGAACAGGGAGTACTGCTAAACTAGTTATCGTTATTTAGACCACGCCCCTACTTAGATAGGCCACACCCCTTTGAGGTTTGCCCCACCCCTTTTAGAGCACCCCCAGTTTTTTTTCCCACTTAAAGCCCTGGGTAAAATACATTGGCATCTTTCTAAACCTCTCACTCATTCTGATGCTCCGCGTAGCAGCCATGTTCAAGACCAGGTTCTTTTATGCTAACCTTTTTTCAAGATTTTTGCTAACTGGATTCAATATGAATACAAAAGTGGCAGGAAGAGAGAGAGCAGATGTTTCTCAAAAAGAATACTCATTACCTCCTGCAAACTTGAATAGACAGGAAGAATACTAGATGTTTTCGACAAGGAGCTGTCCAGGGCTGAAGAGTTGATGGAAAAAAGTCACAAGAAAAATACTGACAAACATGAGTCCCAAGCAAGAAACTCAAGTCGTCAGGAGTAATGAATGCCGACAGTGTCATGATGGAGACAAAACGTTGGATCTAAAGGATCAGCCCCCGCAAACTTGAATTGTATTTTGCACGCACTGGTATCTGTGTGAGGAAAACCTTCGAAAAACAAACGTGGCTGAAAGGAGTTTGGCGATGCATCAGGAAAGGAAAGTGATGAGATCAGATGTAAAGAGCACTGCAGGGAGCATTGGAAAACGCGCGATTTAGAAGCAAATTCTGAGAGAGTAGGTACCAAACGGACGGGAGACCTGAAAACCAGCAATTCGGAAGTGACTTGCGGAAGCAAATGAAAACAACAATGCACCCTGTATTACTTTGGTCCAAGCTCTTGCAATTTCTTTTCATTTGTATCCATTGGATTATATTATGTTATTGACACAAATATGTGCCGTGCAGTTTTTGCACTGCTGTACATGTAAATCCATTGCTATTTCTGTATTAAACTACTTTACAGTTTCAGCTGTTTGCTCTGGGTCCTGTACAGGTGTTGTCAATTTAGAGTCCCAATCGAGCAAATATTAAAATGCCAAAAATAGTACAGACATTGTTACAAAATGTTCTGCCTTTGTCAACTGAAAATTAAGTCAACGTTAACAGGACAGGACGTAGCTTTTGAAATATTTTCGCAAAATTGAAAAGGGAGGCCAAGTTCAGCATTTAAACTTACATTTAGAAGATAATGCCCATCCCCAATGTCTACTCGCCCACGTTGGATGGGGGAGGGGTATCGATGGGGGAGGTGCACGCCACCAGTAAGATGTCAGTGCCTATATTGGTTGTGTTTGGTTCACATTAATTCAGCCTTTGTTTTGTCTCAATTTCTAAATGTTGAATTAATGATGCCACTTTACAGGCCGAGTCCCACCTCCGAGTAACCAGAAACCTTAGGGGAACCTGTGTGCACAGCAGCACTTGGGGCCTCATTTACAAAACATTGTCGTAGGGCTGCACCCTACGTTGTTTTGCTGCGATGCCCCATGCCAATTTGAAAGGGCAGGAATGCACTGTATTTACGAGATACAATGCATTCCTGTCCTTTCATCCAGCACCAGTGAATAATTTGGTGCCTAGCGCAAACGCAGGCACCCTTGCACCATGGTGCAAGGGTGTTTGCGTTGTTGGCAGGATTATTTTTGTGCAGGAAGGGACACCTTCCTGTGCAAAAACAATTCCAAGAGGCGTCTTCCTCATTCTATGGAAAGAGGAAAAAACAAGGAGGAATGAAAACATTTCTTCTCGTTACACCTGCTCCGGGGAGGCGTAAGGTTTTGGCACTTCCGCAGGTTTACGTGATTTTGTAAATCTGGGGCAGCATCAAAATCCATGGGTGTTGCATGGGAACACTCACCACAACGCCCATGGAATGCCTCCTTGAGCAGAGTAAAGGAAATCAGTGCTTTGCACTGCCTTGCCTTACTTCATATCTATGAGCCCATGCAAAGCCACGCAGGATGGCTTTGGGTGGCCTCATAGATATGATTGAGAGTCCTGCGCCACAGCAGCGTCAAAAAAAGTGATGCTCTGGAGGTGCATGCCTCTTGTAAATAAGACCCTTGGTTTCTCAAGGTCATGTAGAAAAGAAGGAATGGGCTACTACCACATGCCAGTATCATTGCCTATATTAGTGACATGACAAATGAGCTAGACTAGACAAATCTGCTCCCCAACTTCTCCTGAATTAAAGTTGGCATGTCTGGCCCAGTAGCTCGGGCCTGTCAAGCTACTCACCTCAAGGCCTCTTGCGTGTAAGGCAGTCCATGCTAAGCCAGACTGCTGGAGACAAACACTAAGATCCCTAGGTCTCTGCAGAACATGGGTTGCCTTGACAAAGAGCGCACAAACCTTACACAACTATATGAGAAAGAGTACAGGAACAGATTTGCATCTGTGTCTTGCACTGGGCAGGCACTGAAAGATTTACCCCAGCTTATATCTTTCCAGCTGTGGTGGCTGGTGTGGGTCTTGGTTAGCCAGTTGCTTCCCCTGATTTGTTCCTGTGTAATTATTTGTGATACAGGAACTGTGTTTATTTGTCATGTGCTCCTCCCCATGGCAAGTTCTGTGAACTTTTGAAGAACAATTTCCTTCAGTGTAACTCAGAAATACTTTTTTATCTGGTAGACTTAAGTGTAAATACTGATCTTGTTTGAGAGGCCCATGGCTCAACAGCTTTGTATGCAATGCGACTTTAGTTCTACGCCTCAAAAAATGGCTCTTTGAAAATCAAAGAACTAGGCCATCCTTATTCTGTTTGACCTGCTTTGCTATCTGACTAATCTGCAGACACTACTCACAGTTAAGACACAGACATAATTACAGATGTCCAAACTGGAGTTTGCCTGTATGTTGAGGCTTTGTAATTTGTTTGGAAACCAATGTCTTCTGGTAGGTATTATAACTTATACACCTCCGATGGATATGTGGCAGTGGAAACAGTGTTGCTTGCTCTCATGGTTTAATATTGAAGCTGCTAGAAGTTTTTTTCCTGAAGAGCCCATCTGACTAGATCAAACTGGACCTTCCTTGGATCCTGCTGGTGGCTCTCTTGCTGGAGTAAGTCCTGAACCTCAAGTGATGTTCCTGAAGTCCTGGGACCCCTGGCTATGTCAAAGTATACTCCTAACATCCTGAGAGACCTGGGACTTAAAAACGAAGACCTCCGAAGGACCGGGACAAACCTGCCAAGTCAGTTCTATGAAGTGCATTGCAGCTGGGCCGATGATTGACGTTGCACCCGCTTAGAGTTTTTCGACAGCAGCAAATCCACTTCAGCGAGATGTTGTGGAGAGATTATCTGGCTTTGTGGAACCCTGTTCAGCTACAGCATGCAGCCTTGCCCCGGTGTAGGAATCCAAGCTCCAAAAACATGACTGAGTCCGAACATCAAAGTCTTCACAGGGCAAAGCCACCAAAAGTATCCGGCCGGCAAGGGACCTTCTTTAGGCATGAATTTTGAATTTCCCCCACATGGAGCTTTCATGTCAAAAGTCAATGGCATCAGGGTTCCTCGTCTGATGGCTATGCTGCCTCATGGAGTCCTTCTTGGTTATAGCCTGCTGCCTTGCCCCGATGAGGTTTATTGACTTCCATTTCAGAGACTAAGTAAGAAGGTAACACATCCAACTGTAATGAACATGGTTTCTGTATCCGAACCACACTCCATTGCAGTTGGTCTTAAATCGTGCTTAAATATCAGTCAAGCACAACTAGATGACTGTTGTTGGCCCTTGATGGTTTCTTGCAATATCTTTATTTAAAAATTAAAAAAATTAAATCTCCAGTTCACTTTATTGGACTTTTCTTGTTTTGGTGTCATTTTGTTCGTTACAGCATTCCTTTTTTTATGAATAAATTGGAGTGGGATTTTTATTGTGTTGTGTTTTGACTTTTGAACTATTTGGGTAGTTCGAAATGCTTTACACATGGCCATAGTTCCTAGGGGTTGAGCTCAATATTATCAAACTCGTCTGGCTGTGAGAGATTTATTAAGAGCAGAATGCCACATCTATTCTCTCTAAAACTTTCCTGGGTCACTCCTCTTATTTTTAGGGAATCAATTTTCCTCTGACTAATCCGCTCAATAATATTCCCAACAGTATTGCCTTCTGCAGTACCACCTTCCAAGCTTGTAACTTCGTATCTCTCTAGAACGTTTTCTGTGTTGTCCATTGTCTGTGGCTACATATTGGTATTTTCATTCATGCTTCCCTGATTTTTTTTATAGAATACCTTAATATCTCTTCTCCATCACCTTCTATAGTGCTGTCCGCACCCGCTCTTCCTACCACCAGAATAAGGGTTTAAGGGAAGGGGTAGTCTCATTAGTCTGTGTTCTATCCCACTTAATAAGTTTCTCAATCCAATGTTCCGGACAGTTTCTGGTTTTGCCTTATTGCAATTTTGGTGCAATTTGCCAAATATCCAGGGCCATAAAAATGGCTTCCTGACCAAGATTTTAAACAAAGGACGTGTTATTCCTCTTGCTCTAGGTAGCAACAGTTACCTGAGAATGTTCATCCAGCTCTTGTGTATTTAGCCTTAACAAATCTAAATATGCACTAAGGGGCAGATTTACTAAGATTTTGCATGGGGTCGTGTCAATTTTTGTGGCACAGTCCTGACACAAAATCATGCTAGAGATTTACTTAACCATGCAAAGCCATTTTGTGTGGTTTCGCCTTGTTTAGGAAATACAAAGTAATGCAATGCAGTCCATAGTGCTACCTTGCATTACGCAGCATGCATAGAAAGAGGAAAATACATTTATCGATTGTTTTTGTGCAGAAAGGTATGCCTTCCTGCACAAAAACAATCTTTCCTGTAACACAAGCACCTTTGCGCTTAGGTACTCCGTGCTGCCTGACGCCAAGACAAAGTGCACCAGCGCAAGGAGAGAACAGAAATGCTCCAAATCTTTGTAAATATGGAGCATGTTAGCCCTCCCCTTTCACACAATGCAGCACAGCAAGTTGCCATGCTGCATTGTGTTGCATGGAAGAATAGCAAATCTGCTCCTTAGTGTTAGTTGCTGCCTTTAGAGCAATGCCCTGTTTCATGTGTCAACAGTCTATTACTTGGATTCACTTGTTTTAGCAAGGTCACTGCTCGAATAATGGTCCTGTTGGGTGTAACTCCAATAATGACTATGACATTCGGCAGTGGGCTGCTTTTTGACTGATAAAGACTTAAAACTACATAACGGTGGGCTGATAGTCTAGAAAAGCATACTCACATCAGAGTTTCTCAGCGGGTCATGCAGGAGAGCTTCACTACAGCAGCGATATCCCTCCTTGCTCTTAGACTCCAAGACCTAGCTCAAACTAAACTCCACAAGCACAGAATTTGAAATCATCACCAGTAACTGTGAACAAGATGCAGTGTAGCTCTACTCATATTAATCTTGACAGTTTAACTCTTCAACTTTTTGACAGCATTAAGTCCTTGGATATCTACACGAGCAGCAATCTCAGCTTCAGTGTTCATATTATGCACAATCCGAATCCTGCATAAGTTAGTTACTCCCCGCTCTGCAGACAAAGGTTTTTCTTACTGGAAGTAGGCTTTATATCGCAACAGCTCCTGGCCCTTTTCCACCATGATGGAGGCAATGTCCTTTTGTGTAGTGTCCCTGAGATCCACATGCCTTCACCTTTATACAGCAGCATGCTTAATCAGATAGCTTCAAAATTACAACAGGAACAATTTTCATATAACTTTTCCTGCTCCCTCTATTCACCCCGCATCACATAAAAGACATGCTGCACCATCTATAAATCAGTCACTTTGGGATACGACCATTCCTGCTGACCAAGATCAAGTCCTGTGGTGGAGCAGAACAGTATAAACAGACTGAAAATAATGAACTGAGGGAAGCAGAAATAAGATACCAGGTATTCTCCTTCCATGCCTAGCCCAAACTAATCAACATCCATCCTTTCTTCACTTCTGCAAACGTTTGTACTTACAACTCTTTTCCCCAACACCATTCCAACGGGAAACTGAGTATGATTAGAACTGATCGGCTTCCAGCTGCTTATTGAGTCTGGAATGACTGTCAGAAAAGGTCGGATTGATAAGACAGGCACTCAGGCAGGGAGGGATGGGCCGGTGACTGAGGGCCAGTTGTGAGCCGGTCTTTTAGATTCCAAGTTGGACCTTTTGGTGTCTTTCCGTATCATTCGGCTGTCCTACGTGGCCCGAAGGGGGCCTGAATGGCCTCCCTGGGGCCAGTGGTCTCTGCTCCTCTCTCCCACCCAGATGGAGGCCCGCACTGTTCTTCCCCGTCCCCTGCCGGGCCGGCTTGTTCCTGTGTGGGACACTGGTCCCTACAGCCATGACGTCATGCCAGGTGAGCCGCGTTGTAGGAGGACTCTGTGGCATGTTTTGACGGGGGTGGTGGCTTCGTTAAAACTCACCCCTGTGAAGCTGCATTGCCTTCTGGGAGCAGTGCTTCTAATACACTCAGCCTCACGTGAAGCCACCCTATACGGGAGGTGTCTGCCTGGGCATTTCCCAGGATGAGGACACCGGTCTTGGGGTACTGGGGAGGGTGTATGGCGTTATCCATACATAGCCTTGCTGGAATAAGGAGGGGAGAGAGCGAGCCTGAGCGGGGAATTCCAAATCTGATGACACTCTGAGGAGTCCTAGAGCTGACGGCTTGTCAGAACAGGGAGTACTGCTACACTAGTTATCTTTATTTAGACCACGCCCCTACTTAGATAGGCCACACCCCTTTGAGATTTGCCCCACCCCTTTTAGAGCACCCCCAGTTTATTTTCCCACTTAAAGCCCTGGGTAAAATACATTGGCATCTTTCTAAACCTCTCACTCATTCTGATGCTCCGCGTAGCAGCCATGTTCAAGACCAGGTTCTTTTATGCTAACCTTTTTTCAAGATTTTTGCTAACTGGATTCAATATGAATACAAAAGTGGCAGGAAGAGAGAGAGCAGATGTTTCTCAAAAAGAATACTCATTACCTCCTGCAAACTTGAATAGACAGGAAGAATACTAGATGTTTTCGACAAGGAGCTGTCCAGGGCTGAAGAGTTGATGAAAAAAAGTCACAAGAAAAATACTGACAAACATGAGTCCCAAGCAAGAAACTCAAGTCGTCAGGAGTAATGAATGCCGACAGTGTCATGATGGAGACAAAACGTTGGATCTAAAGGATCAGCCCCCGCAAACTTGAATTGTATTTTGCACGCACTGGTATCTGTGTGAGGAAAACCTTCGAAAAACAAACGTGGCTGAAAGGAGTCTGGCGATGCATCAGGAAAGGAAAGTGATGAGTTCAGATGTAAAGAACACTGCAGGGAGCATTGGAAAACGCGCGATTTAGAAGCAAATTCTGAGAGAGTAGGTACCAAACGGACGGGAGACCTGAAAACCAGCAATGCGGGAGTGACTTGCGGAAGCAAATGAAAACAACAATGCACCCTGTATTACTTTGGTCCAAGCTCTTGCAATTTATTTTCATTTGTATCCATTGGATTATATTATGTCATTGACACAAATGTGTGCCGTGCAGCCTTTGCACTGCTGTACATTTAAATCCATTGCTATATCTGTATTAAACTACTTTACAGTTTGTACAGGTCTCTGGGCCCTGTACAGGTGTTGTCAATTTAGAGTCCCAATCGAGCAAATATTAAAATGCCAAAAATAGTACAGACATTGTTACAAAATGTTCTGCCTTTGTCAACTGAAAATTAAGTCAAGGTTAACAGGACAGGACGTAGCTTTTGAAATATTTTCGCAAAATTGAAAAGGGAGGCCAAGTTCAGCATTTAAACTTACATTTAGAAGATAATGCCCATCCCCAATGTCTACTCGCCCATGTTGGATGGGGGAGGGGTATCGATGGGGGAGGTGCACGCCACCAGTAAGATGTCAGTGCCTATATCGGTTGTGTTTGGTTCACATTAATTCAGCCTTTGTTTTGTCTCAATTTCTAAATGTTGAATTAATGATGCCACTTTACAGGCCGAGTCCCACCTCCGAGTAACCAGAAACCTTAGGGGAACCTGTGTGCACAGCAGCACTTGGGGCCTCATTTACAAAACATTATCGTAGGGCTGCACCCTACGTTGTTTTGCTGCGATGCCCCATGCCAATTTGAAAGGGCAGGAATGCACTGTATTTACGAGATACGATGCATTCCTGTCCTTTCACCCAGCACCAGTGAATAATTTGGTGCCTAGCGCCAACGCAGGCACCCTTGCACCATGGTGCAAGGGTGTTTGCGTTGTTGGCAGGATTATATTTGTGCAGGAAGGGACACCTTCCTGTGCAAAAACAATTCCAAGAGGCGTCTTCCTCGTTCTATGGAAAGAGGAAAAAACAAGGAGGAATGAAAACATTTCTTCTCGTTACACCTGCTCCGGGGAGGTGTAAGGTTTTGGCACTTCCGCAGGTTTACGTGATTTTGTAAATCTGGGGCAGCATCAAAATCCATGGGTGTTGCATGGGAACACTCACCACAACGCCCATGGAATGCCTCCTTGAGCAGAGTAAAGGAAATCAGTGCTTTGCACTGCCTTGCCTTACTTCATATCTATGAGCCCATGCAAAGCCACGCAGGATGGCTTTGTGTGGCCTCATAGTTATGATTGAGAGTCCTGCGCCACAGCAGCGTCAAAAAAAGTGATGCTCTGGAGGTGCAGGCCTCTTGGAAATAAGACCCTTGGTTTCTCAAGGTCATGTAGAAAAGAAGGAATGGGCTACTACCACATGCTAGTATCATTGCCTATATTAGTGACATGACAAATGAGCTAGACTAGACAAATCTGCTCCCCAACTTCTCCTGAATTAAAGTTGGCATGTCTGGCCCAGTAGCTCGGGCCTGTCAAGCTACTCACCTCAAGGCCTCTTGCGTGTAAGGCAGTCCATGCTAAGCCAGACTGCTGGAGACAAACACTAAGATCCCTAGGTCTCTGCAGAACATGGGTTGCCTTGACAAAGAGCGCACAAACCTTACACAACTATATGAGAAAGAGTACAGGAACAGATTTGCATCTGTGTCTTGCACTGGGCAGGCACTGAAAGATTTACCCCAGCTTATATCTTTCCAGCTGTGGTGGCTGGTGTGGGCTTGGTTAGCCAGTTGCTTCCCCTGATTTGTTCCTGTGTAATTATTTGTGAAACAGGAACTGTGTTTATTTGTCATGTGCTCCTCCCCATGGCAAGTTCTGTGAACTTTTGAAGAACAATTTCCTTCAGTGTAACTCAGAAATACTTTTTTATCTGGTAGACTTAAGTGTAAATACTGATCTTGTTTGAGAGGCCCATGGCTCAACAGCTTTGTATGCAATGCGACTTTAGTTCTACGCCTCAAACAATGGCTCTTTGAAAATCAAAGAACTAGGCCATCCTTATTCTGTTTGACCTGCTTTGCTATCTGACTAATCTGCAGACACTACTCACAGTTAAGACACAGACATAATTACAGATGTCCAAACTGGAGTCTGCCTGTATGTTGAGGCTTTGTAATTTGTTTGGAAACCAATGTCTTCTGGTAGGTATTATAACTTATACACCTCCGATGGATATGTGGCAGTGGAAACAGTGTTGCTTGCTCTCATGGTTTAATATTGAAGCTGCTAGAAGTTTTTTTCCTGAAGAGCCCATCTGACTAGATCAAACTGGACCTTCCTTGGATCCTGCTGGTGGCTCTCTTGCTGGAGTAAGTCCTGAACCTCAAGTGATGTTCCTGAAGTCCTGGGACCCCTGGCTGTGTCAAAGTATACTCCTAACATCCTGAGAGACCTGGGACTTAAAAACGAAGACCTCCGAAGGACCGGGACAAACCTGCCAAGTCAGTTCTATGAAGTGCATTGCAGCTGGGCCGATGATTGACATTGCACCCGCTTAGAGTTTTTCGACAGCAGCAAATCCACTTCAGCGAGATGTTGTGGAGAGATTATCTGGCTTTGTGGAACCCTGTTCAGCTACAGCATGCAGCCTTGCCCCGGTGTAGGAATCCAAGCTCCAAAAACATGACTGAGTCCGAACATCAAAGTCTTCACAGGGCAAAGCCACCAAAAGTATCCGGCCGGCAAGGGACCTTCTTTAGGCATGAATTTTGAATTTCCCCCACATGGAGCTTTCATGTCAAAAGTCAATGGCATCAGGGTTCCTCGTCTGATGGCTATGCTGCCTCATGGAGTCCTTCTTGGTTATAGCCTGCTGCCTTGCCCCGATGAGGTTTATTGACTTCCATTTCAGAGACTAAGTAAGAAAGTAACACATCCAACTGTAATGAACATGGTTTCTGTATCCGAACCACACTCCATTGCAGTTGGTCTTAAATCGTGCTTAAATATCAGTCAAGCACAACTAGATGACTGTTGTTGGCCCTTGATGGTTTCTTGCAATATCTTTATTTAAAAATTAAAAAAATTATATCTCCAGTTCACCTTATTGGACTTTTCTTGTTTTGGTGTCATTTTGTTCGTTACAGCATTCCTTTTTTTATGAATAAATTGGAGTGGGATTTTTATTGTGTTGTGTTTTGACTTTTGAACTATTTGGGTAGTTTGAAATGCTTTACACATGGCCATAGTTCCTAGGGGTTGAGCTCAATATTATCAAACTCTTCTGGCTGTGAGAGATTTATTAAGAGCAGAATGCCACATCTATTCTCTCTAAAACTTTCCTGGGTCACTCCTCTTATTTTTAGGGAATCAATTTTCCTCTGACTAATCCGCTCAATAATATTCCCAACAGTATTGCCTTCTGCAGTACCACCTTCCCTGCTTGTAACTTCGTATCTCTCTAGAACGTTTTCTGTGTTGTCCATTGTCTGTGGCTACATATTGGTATTTTCATTCATGCTTCCCTGATTTTTTTGATAGAATACCTTAATATCTCTTCTCCATCACCTTCTATAGTGCTGTCCGCACCCGCTCTTCCTACCACCAGATTAGGGGTTTAAGGGAAGGGGTAGTCTCATTAGTCTGTGTTCTATCCCACTTAATAAGTTTCTCAATCCAATGTTCCGGACAGTTTCTGGTTTTGCCTTATTGCAATTTTGGTGCAATTTGCCAAATATCCAGGGCCATAAAAATGGCTTCCTGACCAAGATTTTAAACAAAGGATGTGTTATTCCTCTTGCTCTGGGTAGCAACAGTTACCTGAGAATGTTCATCCAGCTCTTGTGTATTTAGCCTTAAGAAATCTAAATATGCACTAAGGGGCAGATTTACTAAGATTTTGCATGGGGTCGTGTCAATTTTTGTGGCACAGTCCTGACACAAAATCATGCTAGAGATTTACTTAACCATGCAAAGCCATTTTGTGTGGTTTCGCGTAGTTTAGGAAATACAAAGTAATGCAATGCAGTCCATAGTGCTACCTTGCATTACGCAGCATGCATAGAAAGAGGAAAATACATTTATCGATTGTTTTTGTGCAGAAAGGTTTGCCTTCCTGCACAAAAACAATCTTTCCTGTAACACAAGCACCTTTGCGCTTAGGTACTCCGTGCTGCCTGACGCCAAGACAAAGTGCACCAGCGCAAGGAGAGAACAGAAATGCTCCAAATCTTTGTAAATATGGAGCATGTTAGCCCTCCCTTTCACACAATGCAGCACAGCAAGTTGCCATGCTGCATTGTGTTGCATGGAAGAATAGCAAATCTGCTCCTTAGTGTTAGGTGCTGCCTTTAGAGCAATGCCCTGTTTCATGTGTCAACAGTCTATTACTTGGATTCACTTGTTTTAGCAAGGTCACTGCTCGAATAATGGTCCTGTGGGGTGTAACTCCAATAATGACTATGACATTCGGCAGTGGGCTGCTTTTTGACTGATAAAGACTTAAAACTACATAACGGTGGGCTGATAGTCTAGGAAAGCATACTCACATCAGAGTTTCTCAGCGGGTCATGCAGCAGAGCTTCACTACAGCAGCGATATCCCTCCTTGCTCTTAGACTCCAAGACCTAGCTCAAACTAAACTCCACAAGCACAGAATTTGAGATCATCACCAGTAACTGTGAACAAGATGCAGTGTAGCTCTACTCATATTAATCTTGACAGTTTAACTCTTCAACTTTTTGACAGCATTAAGTCCTTGGATATCTACACGAGCAGCAATCTCAGCTTCAGTGTTCATATTATGCACAATCCGAAACCCGCATAAGTTAGTTACTCCCAGCCCTGCAGACAAAGGTTTTTCTTACTGGAAGTAGGCTTTATATCACAACAGCTCCTGGCCCTTTTCCACCATGATGGAGGCAATGTCCTTTTGTGTAGTGTCCCTGAGATCCACATGCCTTCACCTTTATACATAAATAAACAAAACAAGTTGCCAGTACTGCGCAATTATTTTCACTTCAATTCAAGGAACAATGAACAAAACAATTGCCCTTGCAAAACCGCTCTTTCCGTTTGATTTTAATCAAAAACTTTTTCAAATATATTTAATAACACTTTTTCAATATTTTTGATGTCTTTTTTGTTGGAACTACTCAAAATTACAAATCCAAATATACAAAATCGCTATCAATTCTCTTTTGGAGCCCCAATTAGAATTGAACTACACATTCACTCTCTAAAATACAAACTATATTCACAACATATATACCGTGTCAGAATTATACATTAATTACACTAATCCTCACATCCATCCATGCAATCACACAACATACATACAAAAGTGCCCACCCTGGGGTAGCCTAACAAAACCCTCTTTCTGGTGAACACACTTTCAATTTAAATATTGCATAAACGGCAAAACATTGTTTATAATACAAGGCCATCTACCCAATCCAACTTAATTCACAATTTAACGACTGAATACATTCAGATTGGCCTAAGCAATACAATGGTCTACGCGTTTCGAATCTCCCACATTTTGGGGATTCTCCTCAGGACCAACAATTTCTCATTGTCTGGGGAAGGGGAATTCGTGCCAATATTTGTTTAAAATGAATGATAAGGCACAGCTTAATGGTCAGCCTCTCAAGTATATGTTGTCCAATTTCTTTTTAAATACAATGGCCCCTTTCAGAGTAACGTTGTGTTCTTTGTTCAGGTCAAATAAAGTACCACCCGACCTAGCTCAATGAACGGAGGCTCCAACTTCGAAGACGACGGGTAAACAATTCCCGATCGCAACGCGCGCTAATCTCGAGATTCAGTCGTTAAATTGTGAATTAAGTTGGATTGGGTAGATGGCCTTGTATTATAAACAATGTTTTGCCGTTTATGCAATATTTAATTGAAAGTGTGTTCACCAGAAAGAGGGTTTTGTTAGGCTACCCCAGGGTGAGCACTTTTGTATGTATGGTGTGTGATTGCATGGATGGATGTGAGGATTAGTGTAATTAATGTATGATTCTGACACGGTATATATGTTGTGAATATAGTTTGTATTTTAGAGAGTGAATGTGTAGTTCAATTCTAATTGGGGCTCCAAAAAGAGAATTGATAGCGATTTTGTATATTTGTATTTGTAATTTTGAGTAGTTCCAACAAAAAAGACATCAAAAATATTGAAAAAGTGTTATTGAATATATTTGAAAAAGTTTTTGATTAAAATCAAATGGAAAGAGCGGTTTTGCAAGGGCAATTGTTTTGTTCATTGTTCCTTGAATTGAAGTGAAAATAATTGCGCAGAACTGGCAACTTGTTTTGTTTATTTATATTGTGGCGCGGCCTTACTGCGCTTTAGCCAAACCCTTGTTGTTTTCTCTCTTCACCTTTATACAGCAGCATGCTTAATCAGATAGCTTCAAAATTACAACAGGAACAATCTTCATATAACTTTTCCTGCTCCCTCTATTCACCCTGCATCACATAAAAGACATGCTGCACCATCTATAAATCAGTCACTTTGGGATACGACCATTCCTGCTTACCAAGATCAAGTCCTGTGGTGGAGCAGAACAGTATAAACAGACTGAAAATAATGAACTGAGGGAAGCAGAAATAAGATACCAGGTATTCTCCTTCCATGCCTAGCCCAAACTAATCAACATCCATCCTTTCTTCACTTCTGCAAACGTTTGTACTTACAACTCTTTTCCCCAACACCATTCCAACTTACATCCTCATTACACAATCCTTTCTGTAATCCAGACATCAAAGCAATTCCCCTCTCTATTGTAAAAGTTTGCTCTTGATGCTGTATACCTGTGTAACCGTATTTTCACTTTTGCTTTGTAGCTGTAGCACAATATATGAAATATACATGCATAAAAACAAACATTACCTACCACAATCCTTCATGGCTAGCGTTTGGACAACCTGGATGCATCAGTGGCATCAAACCCCGGGCTTTACCTAGGCACAAAAAAACTAGGACCATTTGCCATTATCTTCCCTCCTTTCTTTGGACACAGTACTGAACAATGGACTTTGACTAACCCACCCTTTTTCAACATGTGCCTCAAATATCGACTGCTAAGGCAAATATTGTATATTCTCCTAAATTACTGGCCCATGCATATGCTGCGTGGTAAATGATGATAGTTTATTGTTGTGATTAGAATCTGGTTGTCGTAGCCAATGCTCCTCTGAGCCAGTGACCCTTGGCCTCAATCTCAGTTTCCATGATAGTAACCAATTGATTGACACCCATGCATATTCATATATTTTTGTTAGTCAATATGCCCTTGCAATCCTGATATTGTTTCTCCGATGGGTGCGGGTTATGGCAACAATGAATTTCCATTTAGTCATGTGTTGGACTTGGCCCTCTCTGCAGGGTCACCCACAAACTGTTTGCCTTCACACTCCTTTTTTTTCTGAATTCGTTTTTTTGGCCTTAGGACTCTGTGCATTTTACCACTGCCAACCAGTGCTAACGTGCTTGTGTACAGTCCTTAAAAACATGGTAAAATTGGCTTACTCCTGATTGACATATTTAATTTGCTTGAAAGTCCTAGTAAAGTGGTAAACATATACCCAGGGCCAGTAAATTAAATGCTACTGGTGGGCCTGCATCACTTATTGTGCCAACCCCTTAAGTAGACCCTTTAAAACATGTCCTGGGTCTTCCATTGCAGCCTGAATTCAGTTTTAAACTGCCAATTTGACTTGGCAAATCAAACTCCTTGCAAAGCCTTAAACACACCTTTAATGACTTGTATGTCATGCCAATGGTAGGCCCTAGGTAACCCATAAGGCAGGGTGCATTATAATTAAATGTTTGGACATGTACTGTTAAGATTTACGTGTCCTAGAAGTGAAATGCTCCCAAATTCGTTTTTCACTATTTTGAGGCCTAACTCTCCCCTAGAATAATATTGAGTTGCCTAATTACTTTTAATAAGTGCTAACTTTTGTTTGGGTGCAGGAGAGGATTTCATGTTTGATGTCTGAGAAATTTTTATTTAAAACCCTCTTTAATGGTAAAGTCAGATTTTAAGTCACAATTTTGAATTTGCCACTTTTCCAAAGTAGGCATTTTCCTTCCCTATTTGATGCCTGCAGACAGTTCCTGGGTCACATGACTAGGTGTAGTTGGCAGTTGGAGTTTTCCTTCCAGACAGCCACACAATAGAGGGATTAGGTGTGCCTGGATGGGCTATCACTGGCAGGATGGGGGTAAAGCTGGGCACAACCCCACTTGCAAATCAATAGGCTAAGCCCTGCCATCGCACAAAGGACTTGTCACAACTTCATTTTCCATACAGACTGGAGCTAGGGCAGGGTGAGGCAGGAAATTCTGAGCACTTCAAAGGGAATTCTTTAGAAAATTCCACTACTTTAAAGAAGGCTTCAGGTATAAAAATAGGACCCTCATACCCACTTCTCTGTTCACTTTGAGGATTGTGGCAGTCCTGTGAGGCACTCTCACAGGACTGCCTGCTGCTGTGATTATCTGTGTACTTCAGAAGACTGCTTCGCTGCCCCTGGAAGGACTACTCTGCTGCCTGCCTTGAACTCTCATAGGCCTGCTCTGCTGCTTGAGCTCTTTTCCACTGTTTGAACCCTGGACTACCAGAGTGACTCCAAGGGCTAGTTAGCTGACCTCCTGATCAGAACCTCAAGGACAGAAAAAAATCCATCCATCTTAAACCTGCACCTGGATCCAGCCTGAGTGAGTCCCAACCATCCAAGTGGTGCCTCCTCAGTCTTGGACCCTTGTGATTAGTGCTGAAGTTGCCCAGATAGCCAAAATCCAAACCTTGGGACTTTAAAAACTTCTGGCTAAAAACTGCTCTGAGAACCGAGAGGGGACTCGGACGAATATGCTCTTCTATCTGCCCAAGGTGCATCGCTGGTCAGCCTGACTTTGTGGCAACTCCTGCTATGTGCTTCTCCACAGCAGCAAATCCCGTTCAGCAGCTTTTCACAGAAACGGTATACCTTCTCATGGAGCCCTCATGGGCTACAGCCTCAAGCCTCATCCTGCTGAATATTTTCAACTTCCAAAAAGAGACTAAGGCTGAATGTTGAAATATTCACCCGAACTTCATCTCCTCCTCCTGGGATACCGCCTGCAGCCTTGCCCCACTGAACTTTATCATCTTAATACTTTTTGTCAAAATGTATTCTAAGTCCATAGGTAAGCGCTGACTGGGCCCAATCTACTTTTTGTGTCCAACCCATGCTCCATCACAGGCAGCCATTTTTCAACTCTGACCCCGTCTCACGCAACTAGATAAACTTTAAAAATTCATAACTCCAGTTCCACAGATTAAGGTTTTTTTTTCATTTTGGTGTCAAATAATGTAATATAATGTACTCTATATTTCTTAAATTGGTGTGGGATTTATCTTGTGTTGTGTTTTCACTTTATTGTGTGAGGCACAAATACTTTACACATTGCCTCTAAGTTAAGCCTGACCGCTCTTGTGCCAAGCTACAAGAGGGTTAAGCACAGGTTAATTTAGTGACTTTTGTGGTTCACCCTGATGGGGATTGTGGCTGTTGCTTGAGCTGGGTTAGTGCCCCACTCAACCACTAACCCAATTTCTCACATTATGTCAGAGGAGGACTGAGCAGTTGCCCCATACTCTACATTGCATGCCTATTTCTGAGCTCACAGTTCACCTTGGCAATTGCTCTAGTAGCACTTGAACATTGGTTGTGCCACTGTTTGTCTATGTTGTGCTTGGATACATGATTGTTTGCAAATGTCAGTCTACATGGATTTCTGGAGGTTTCTATGTTTTTTACCTGAATGGCATCCCTACTTCACCAGTGAGGTATTTCCTGTGCGAGGATAGTATTTTGTCTTTGAGAACCATTGTCATCTTTCTTATCACCTCTTCTAATCCCTGTTAGTGGAACTGGTTTCACTGGTGGCAACTTCTATTTTAATGGTGAGTCCCTGTTGCATCCCTTAATAGTATTACCTTTGACAAACTCTGTGTATAGACGCTCTTCTAGATGGAGACATTGAATTGAGCTTCACCAGCAAACAACAGTTAAAAAAGTATTATTAACTGTATGTACTGTTCTTCTACTTAAAGTTAGACCTCCATAAATAATTTTTAAAAAACTATCATAAAAACACCTTTCCTCAGCATTCCCTTGAATGCAGTAAAAAACTTTTCAAGTTTATGATACAATTCAATGATACTATAGTTCATAGAGCCTTATTTGTAGCTTTCTAAAAACTGGAAGCAGCAATAATCTTTAACAGATCTTAAATTCATGCAAGAAAAACATAATAAGATTAACAGCTAGATGTTTACCTTGTCATAGAGAACATTTTACAGATGAATCTAGGATTTTTAGACCTCCTTGTGTGTGTTTTTCACCCATTCATAGTTTTAGCAGCCATTGCTGGGTTTCTTTAGCTGAGATGATTATTAAATAACCTTGGAGGTTCCCAATAGAATCCGATTTAGTTATGTTCTCATATTTAGGATTACTCAAACGTTGTTCAAAATCTAAGTCAATGGAAATATTTTTAACTTAATTAATTATCTTTATTTTCCAGGCATTAGTTCTCTGGATATCATCCCCTTTTTTCCATTATTGACTTACATGTCAAAATTCTTTTTATATTTACTTGCCACGGGTATTTTTTTGTGTCTCTATATATTTTTCCATTATATAAAGGGTTTGTGTCTTTTCTGAGTATAATGATGTTATACCAGTTATTTAAGGCTTGTTTATAATCTTTTCATATTATACTGTTTAAGCCCATCTCCAAACTCAGGTTAAAACCTGGAGCGCCTTTTGCCAACACAGTCCACCTTTTCCAGATTGACATTTTCATTGATTGAGTTCTGTTTAGATCATTGTGAGACAATATTTTGCAAGAAGGCTAACAATTTTCAACTCATTGTTTCTCTTAATACCTCAACCGTTTTATGGGTTATGCTTCATTTAATTTACCTAAGGCACATGCTACTGTGTTGGCTCTTTCTATTACAAAATCAATGTGGTTTTGGAACATCAAATTGTTAGAGAATTTCATCCCTAAGAAGCAATAAATAGATACCGTTTCAAGTGATTGATGGTTAACCTTCTATCTGAAGCTTCGTTTACTGCATCTCCTTTAGAACACAATTACTGTAGTTTTCATTTATTTAATTTTAAAATAGTCTTACAGTACTCAGCAAATTGGTCGAGGACTTGTAGCAGTCCAAAACGGAGGTAAGCAGAATAAGATTGTCTCATGGGAACAGTATGGACTCTGAATATTCCTTTCATCCAGCTCTGTGTGAAACACCAACCTTGTTGAAGGTTTTATGGTGCATCTGTTATGTAGATGGAAAACAGTAGTGTAGGCAAGATACAGCCTTATCTCAGTCTGTTTGGGTTCATTATATTTTCGGAAAGGGCATCATTTTGTTTGAGTTGAATTCTGGGCCACAAGTTATTGTGCAATTCGATTAGCTGGAGTAAGGTTATCGGTATTCCTCATTTAAACATTTTCTTCTACATGAGGTTCATATTAAGTCAAATGCAGTGGAGAAGTCAATATAGACCACATAAGGAGAGACTCCTGTCAGATTTACATATTTGTCAGCCAGGAGTTTTGGTAACAAATGTAAATCCTTCATGTTATGACCTCTTCTGAACCCTATTTGGAAGGCTGGAAAAATCTCAGCACTTTCTGTACATTCATATAGGCTATTTACAAGTTGTTTGGTAAATATTTTTCCGACCATATCTTTTAAGGCAAACTTTCAGTAATTTGACGGTTGGAGAAAATTACTTTTTCATATATGGGTATACTTTCCTAGAAACTGAGGTGTAATTGTTTTTCATAGCTGCTTTAATAACGTAATCTAAAAATTAAGCCCACAGATTTGATTGTGATTTTAATATGATCTCAGAAATTCCATCAAGACTGTGTGCACAGAATGTGTTGTAGCTCTTGAATAGAGTTTGAATTCTCGAGGGTTCGAGTTATAGTTAATTTAGGACATGAGTTATAGTTACTTAAACTAACTATAACTGGTGAATTTCAGTGGTTTTGTTTGTTTCAAGTAGCATGTTTTAACTGACTTTTCCCCCTAACTATTTAAGCTTTTTTCAGTGAATTTCAATTTTTTTTTAAAAATACCAAACTATAACTGTCACTCTAACCTATGTTTTTTTCAGTGAATTTCTATTTTTTTTTTAAATACAGTAAGTTTTCCATCCCCGTGTAGGGTTAGCTGCAGGCCCTGGCTTGCGGCCAGGCTCTGCGTTCAACCCCCTCCGTGAGCACCCAACCTCCCACGGAGCATGGCCTTCGGCCATGTGTGGTGTGAGGTTGGCTGAAGTTCTTGGCCAAGCCCCCGTGGGCACCACCCTCCTTGCATGTCCTTCGGCCATGCACGGTGTGAGGTTGGGTCCATCCCCACAGGTGCACACTCACCACGCACCAAACCCACTGTGGGCAGCCACCCACCTTTATTATTTATTCCCACTCTACCAGACCTGTGAATCCACCGAGACTTTCCAGGGGCAGCATTGAGAGCAGGGACGGATAGCCGAATCCACAGAACAGCAAAACAAGTCTTTCCTTTTTGAACCCAGATGTTAGTCCCTCTGGGAGCTACCCTCCCCCCCACATGGCCCACGGGGTCAGGGCACCCCTACCCTGTCCACTTATATTCTTTTTCTAAAAAAATTCTAGGACTCAGGAACAATGTCTACAAGTCCTACGATGGCGGCTGCAATGTTTCCTTAGTTTCGGGCCAACCAATGTAATCCCGCGAGCAGGCTTTTGGATCCACTGATCCATTGCAAATAATTGAGGTCAAAGAATGTGGCTGGTCTGTGAATGGTCTGCTGCGTGAAATATCTATATTTTGTAACCTCAATTTCTCAGAAACTACTGAGCAGATTTACACCACATCACAAAAAACACACTTTGAGGGCCAAGGTCTAGCTTTCTGTCAAATTTGTTGCCATTCTGTTCAGCCATTTTGGTTTTAGCTGTGCCTAATTTTCATATGGAAAAATGAATGGGGAAAACATGTTTTGGGATTCCCCTTTTTTCTCGGCCCCCACTTGACAGAGCACCCTGAAACATTCCAGGAAGGAGCTGAGGTGGATGAAATGTTTTATTTTTAAAGTTATGTGGAGATTTGTCAAACAGTGCCAAAGTTATTAGCAAGCAAAACATGTTTTTCCTATGAGAACATACATTGAGTTAAGAATAGTAAGTCTACTCCTACCCTAAATGCACTTACCTTTGAATATTTTGTCCTTTGATATTTTGTCTACGATATTTGAGTGCCACAATATTTTTGTACTCAATATAACAGAGTCAAATCTTCCAGTAGAAGTTCACCACTTTGATGTTCCATTACATAAGGCACAATTGGACTTATGACTTCCGGAAGTATGAGCCCTATAATCCCTACATTCCTCTGTGTACAAGTTTTGGTAATGAAGATCGTGTGATTAGCATTTAATGTGGCTTGATAAATGTTATTATTGCTAAAGTATGCCTATTTTTCTCAGTAGGAGGCACTTTTTTCTATGGCAATTGCACTGTGTTTTGATTTAAATGGTTACCTGAATAGTGTGAATACAGCTATCATCTATGTTATAATGTCATCTTCAGCTTTTAGAATTCCTTCAGCAAGAAAATCAGAATGAAGGTCTATAATAGCTGTATTCTTTTTTCATGCCATGTTGATAATTTGGAAAGCTTTCTTAAAGTCATATCCTTTGAGGTTATTCTTTGTAGAGTAGGGACAGGTTGTAATATTATTTCTGTGTGATTTGACTGTAATATTATTTCTGTGTGCTTTATGTAGTCCATTTCCTCTTCTACCAAGAATAATTCTTCGAATTCTAACTTCTTAAACACAGTTTTTGGGGGGTTGAAAGCACAGCATCTCTTCTCTCTCTTTTCAATTTTCTCTGTTCTCGGTACATTAGGAATTCTCCTCTTGAGAAGAATACTATTTTATAATTGCATTCACTTTTTCACCCCCCTATTGCAGGCCTCTGTCTGAATCATTTGGTTGTTTATTACAGTCACTATCTTGATAATAACTATCTTTTGACACCTGTCCTGGATATTCAAATCACTTTTCTTTGTTAACGATTCTTCCATATCATGCACTGTATTACCATGTATTCAAATCTTTATTTTTGGTGAGTATACTGTTGCCTGAGGTTTGAGAAACATATGGTTCTACATTGAACTCCTCAAATCAGAGTGTCTGGGACCTTTTCTAGTTAATGTTTGTGTTCTAATTTGTGTATGAAAGGGTATGTTTGTGTGTATGTCATCTGTTTTGTCTTCACTTAGACTTTGTTATCGTAAGATGACCTTCAGCTGTACTACACATGGACCTTCCTATCCATCTGTTTGAGAGATTGATTCAAATCAACTTATTAACTCCTACAACTATTATACCAAGCATATATTCACCATTTCTGCATAGCCTAAAGCACAGAGATCTCATTTTGTTTGACTGGATCTTTTGTGTTTATTGCTTTCTATGTACTAACTGTAAATGTGGTTCAAGCATTATTACGATATTCATGTTTTTCCCACCAGTTGTGTTACTGTCGCTTGTGTATTTGGATCAGATGTGTTTGCACTGATTTGCTATTGTGAGGATGTATCTCAGTATAGAGATAGCGAAGTCGGGAGAGGAAGGATATAGGTGTAATGACCTGTAACTACATTTATGCAGCAGTTGTTATTGGGGGAATGCCCCCTGCATTTAAAAGGTAGAATATTGAGGTATGCAAATATCATGGATATCATTTTGACTCTAAAATATCTAAAGGAAAGTATAGGTTTTCTATACTTAACTCCACATCTATGCACCTTAAGTGTATTTATATCTTCAAGATACATAGCTGTGGAGTTAGGAATAGTAAATCTATACTTTCTCTATAGATATTTTGGTCTTAATTTTTTTGGTCTTCAATATTTTGCCCACGATATCCTTGTATCTCAATATTTTTAACCTTGATATTCAGGAGTACAATAATTTCTGGATATTCACAAGTAAGGTCTGGCAGTAGCGCTTTGGTGTCTTCCATGTCGACAACTACTACTGTGGACTGTTTTTAAATTGATCTAGTATTTCAATACTCCCAATGGGAATGTTGGTTTAACATCCATATGTCCCTGTCAGTCACATGTACATACTTGCATTTTTGTATAGCACTTGGGCACTATTCATTCACTTTGTCACTTTCACTGCACCACAACACCATTAGGAGCACCTTGTTCTAAGATTGTTCTCTGAAATCAAGAAATGTAGTTCTTGTTTTTATACATGACTTTTCTATTGTGAATTACCGAATAAATTTGTTAAACGCAACATAAAACTTATTAGTGGCGGCTTTGTGTAACTTTTGCTTTGGAAGTCAAGGGCGACACTTCCCCATAGGGACCATGTGTGTCTTTATTACTTGTTCTGCCCATGTCCCAGGGTTACTGGGTTGCCCCTTATACTTAAGAATTGGTGTATTCAATGGCACTTCAGCAGCTCAGTTTGCAGAGAAGGGATCATCCTGTGTTTGCTGCGGGTTGGGCTCTAGGGTACATGTAAGTAACTTTTGCAAATGGCGTGCAACATCTAATTTGTATACTGTTTGTGACTGATAATAAGACCTGTCTCCAAATTATTGAGTTTATCACCCTTCATTGACTACTTAGTCACCCAGGGTTGTCAAGTTCACTACATTGAATTTGTTACATAATTAATTTGTTCAAATATCTTTAGTATTTCGTCACCAGCTGTTAGTCTTCATAACTTAATGGCAAACATTCCTGCTGCTTCTTAGTGTGATTGCCATACTTTACACAGTCAGTGGTTAAAGTCACTTTAAAATATTTCTCAAGGATATACAGTTGCTTTGATCAAAATCTTGGAGGTTTCCACTATCATCACTTTGTTTTGTAAATTACTCCATATTTTTTACATATTAGCTTACCATTAGTTTTTAAGCCCACTACAAGACACTTTAACAAAGGCTCTGGCATTACACCTCCAAATCGGTGTTGCACACATATAGTATGTAGATATTGACATATCAATGGACTATAGCCCAGCAGACTTCATACTGGTATTTGAGCCTGGATATGTGAAGTCTGTGAATGACAATACACAGGACAAACAGGAGAAATGTCATAGCAGTCACCAAGAACTACTTTGCAGCAATACAATATTGTGTAGCTTGTGAACAATTGAACAGACGGTGTAGGCCTCGTTCTCCTTATGTTGCACTGTGTGCATATATCAGACAAGCCAAGAAATGCTAGAAAACCCTCTAACAGACAAATACATCTATATCTACAACATGTTCTCCTTTCCATACTCTCTATAGTGTATTCTTGAGGCAAAGCTCTGTGCAACGATATTTGAATTCTCACCTGTACTATGCAACATGACAATCTCTTTGGGATTAAACAGCCATATCAACATCTAAATGTCTAAAGTTTTCACTTGACAAAAGCTTTAACCACCACAGCATCCACATTTTCTTAAAAAAATACTTTAGAGCACGTTAAATCCCATTCAGTCAAACCACTAAAGAGCAAAACTATGACATTTGGCCTCAGTGTCTTAAAAGCTACTTATGCTGGGGAGTAAAACTCCACTCCGGGTATAGAAAACACAGCTTTAGGCTGAAACCTTATAATGTTTAGATCATGGCATCTTCATCCTTTTATGTTCAATGAGAAAGTCAGTCTGATTTCGAGGAAATATTTTAACTTTGACTACATTGTAAGTAACTACAGGAGAAAATGTTTCGGAGAGCCATCAAAGAACTATAAAAATCATCGATATGTGAGTAATACAGGCTGCCAGACCACAGAGACATACACACACTTTCAAAGAAATATATGCCCAGGTTCACTTAACCTCAAGTTAAATTCATCATTTGCCACCGCTCCTTTGTATGGAGCCTCAAAATACACACAGTGTAATCCAATAATGATATAGCTAAAAACAACAAAAGCTCAGTGCACAGTTTGCACCACACTGCCATAAATCACTATCGCCCACTATTATAACCGGTGCAGCAGCGAAGACGAGCTACATCCCTGAGACGGCCTCATAACTTTTCATTTGACTCCATGAGGCCCCATTGCTCATTTCAGACACAATTGGAGAATAGGAACATCAAGGGTTACCTTCATTGAGCATAATGGAGCGGGCTGGACGTTACTGAAGCACACTTTCTCCTGCTGTTAAAGCGTTAGTGCAGAAGAATGAAAGATGACTTTCCAGCAAATTTAACACAGTATTTCTATAAAAAGCCTCATCATTGAATAATAGCTGTTGTTGTTCCAGCTTCTTTCTCATTCTATTCATGCTGTTTTGGCTTTTGATATGGGCAAATCTGAGCAAGGCTTATACCAAGAAGATGACACACTTCATGAGAAGACAACGATGTGTTCTTTTCAAGATGGCTGTCCTTATCAACAGGATACTGACAAGTTTAGATTCAGTCAACATTAGTTTTCAATGCTATGTAAGTGATGGGCGAATCTTACGGAATTTTCTTAGTACCTAAGCTGGATTTGTCTACTTAAGCAACCCTCATCTCAGACATTACCACATGACGCATCTTACTGATAGAATTATTACACTTTATTCATCTATTTACTTACTTATTTACTTATTTAGGGAATACAAAGTTAGGAATTCACTCCT
Organism: Calotriton arnoldi; assembly: GCA_963921515.1. Classification (NCBI taxonomy): domain Eukaryota; kingdom Metazoa; phylum Chordata; class Amphibia; order Caudata; family Salamandridae; genus Calotriton; species Calotriton arnoldi. The sequence goes on from CAWUFW010002309.1 coordinate 839,280, forward strand.
AGTAATTGATTGCTTGAGACCCGGAAAAAGGAGCGGCGAATGCACCAAAATGTATTCGTCAAAAATATTGTTAAATTCTAAACTGTAACGTTTGGAAAATGCTTAATAAAATTAATTGTTGAATATTAAATAGCATGCGGTAAAATGGAACGCAACAGTCTTCTTGATCTCAACTGAGGAATCAAAGTTTAATGAAAATAAACAGTATTTTGATGAAGTAAATAAGACGAGTGTCATTGGCTCAACAGATAGCTCAAAAAGTTGAACCTTCCATTACATTTTGTGACAGAAGGTCAATGTTTTCCGGTCCTGTAGTAATGGCTGACTCCACCAAGCCAATCAATTTGGGCACATTAACACCCATACCATAGGAGACTCAAACTTTCAAGGACTAAGAATCACTTTAAGTCCTCCTCACAAGCGTTACTTGCATACCTACTAATCTACTTGTAAAGCAACTAAAGTCGTCTCCTATTTTTTGGCAATTAATTCATTGTACTCAATTTTCTCAGTAGTGTTAACTGCTTCCATGAATCAAATTAATATGGTTTGATCGAGGCCTACCACTCAATACTAAATCAGGCACTTTGTTGGTCAGTTAGTTTTCTATGCATGGTTAAGTAGTTTATGAGCTAGTTACTCTGCTGAATAACAGACTGTAGGAAAGTAGGATCTGTTTTTATGATTACCCCCACTTTTTGCCTGGTGTTTCGCTGTCTCCGACTAGTCTGACTGGGATCCTGCTAATCAGGACCCCAGTCACTGTGCTTTCTCCCCTAAATTGGATATGGTGAGTACTTAGGTACATCCCAGATTGGCTACTGGAGTACCCTTGTAAGTCCCTACTACATGGGTACTGAGGTACCCAGGGCATATGTACCCCAGGGTTCCCCCATAGGCTGAAGCATGTATTATGCCACCCATGGGAGGCCACTCAAACAGTAACTACAGGTCTGCCATTGCAGCCTGTGTAAGCTGGTGCTAGCACCATTTACGACAGATATAGGTTTGCTTATATCTGAGGTCACTTAAAACCTATAGGTCACCCCTAAGGCAGTCCTTTCAAGCCTGAAGGCAGGGTGCTCAGTTCTAAGTGTGAGGATGTCCCTGCATGAGCGGGACACCCCTACAACCTTGAAGTCCATTCGCCCGGGTTGTAAGTGCATCAGCCATTACGATATATAGAGTGGTCATGTGTCATTACGTGGTGACCATCTCTAAGCTGGCTGGAATGCACCCTGTCGTGATTGTATCAAACATGTTGGAATCATACCCCCACACCGTAAATAGTGTGGGAGGTATGATTCCATTCACTGTAAAGCTCCTTCGGGAGGCACACAGTGCTCCTGGTACCAGTCTTCTAGACCCGGACAGCAAACTATGGCTGCTGCCGACCAGAGACACGATTCTGCCCTCCTGCTGCTGAGCCAAGCTCAAGCAAAGGAAGGCAGGACAATAGGTATCCTGTCACAGGGAGGTGTGACCACCTCCCAGACAGGGCTTAGTGTATTAGGACAGGGTGGGGGTGCTTGCCAGCACCACTAAGACTGCTTGAAGGGCACATTTGGTGCCCTCCTTGCATACTCCAGTTCAAACCAGCTCAGGGAGCAGTTGGCTCCCACTCTGGCGCGAAACTGGACAAAGGACATGGGAGTATCCTCCCCACTGTCCAACCCCTCCCCTGGGAGGGACCCCTGAATCGTCCCAACCCTTTCCTTAGGGTACTTAAGGGCTTACCTGCGGTGGGTCCCAAGATTCGTCGTGGGACAAGATTCAGATCAAGACACCATTTCCTCTTCAACCGTCTTGGCAGTCTGGACTTTGTTGGACTTTGCTCTGGGCACCGAGACTGCAACTGGGAAGACTCTTGCTGCTCCTGGTCTCCTGCAACACCTGTGCCTGTGCTCCATACAGGATCCTCACAAGGCCTGTGGTCAACCATGACACCTGAAGGCATCTCCCTTGAATTGAAGGAGTCACTTCCCTGCATCTGCAGGCACCACAACGCAGCTGACCGGTCTGCTGATCCTGGACTCCCACTGACTCCGAAAGGCTCAGCAACACAGGTCGTGGTTCTGCAATTTCCTTGAGGCCTGTACTGTCTTCTTACCAAGTTTGAGGCCAGTATCCCTCATCAGAACCGAGTGAACAGAACCCCTGTGCACAGAGTCAACTTGCCGTAGCAAAGACTTGTTGGCTCTCTTCCTCAGAGATCTTTGGGCTCCAAGAAGCTCCTGTTAGAATTGAATTGAAAAACTACTATATTATTCGTATTTTACTCCTAACTGTGTTAGCATTGATATAGCTAATACATTATTAGGCATACTGCGTGAAAATGCAGCCAGTGGATGCTGGCACTATATTTGTTCGGTTGACTTGTGTACCGCCATTTTGTTTTCCAAGACGCCATTTTACAGTATAATCGAAACTGCTACTTGCTTGAGAAATGGTCCTTGGTAAGTTTCGTTTCTCCAATGTTAAGGTTTGCTCATTAGTGCATTCCTCTACTGCTACATAGAGGCCTTCTCCCACCTGTCTGGTGGGGAGGATAAGCTAGATGACCTTGAGCAGTAGATAGCTTGTGCCAGGCTGTGGAATCAAAACTTATGCTCTGTACCCTCATTGTATTGCGACAGCTACCAGTGTTTTTCCATGATAGGCGGGTCTTCGTGGGCTCTGCAACCTACTTAATGTATCTTTATGCTTGTTAGAGTCAGTCCCTCGTCAGCCATCAGCACAGGCTGGTCTGATTGGACTCAACTGCAGTGTATCTTGTGAATAAACTAGTTTGCTTGCATTCTCTACTGCGTCATCAACTCTTCATTGAATGGAATGCTAGAGGAGGTCGAGAGTGACCCGGGTGACCCTAAAGGGGTCACTTCCTTCACTCCAACCTCAAGCACCCTCTGCAGCTAAGATCTTCATCCTCACCACAACCTTTGCACCGTGAGCCTGCATCCTTGGTGAGCTGCTCGAGGTCCTCTTGAGACTCCTGTGCCTCCGGCCTGTGGGTCCTCTTGAGGGTCTTCTTTGATTCCAGAGGTGTTAGACCTGGCATATCTTGGCGTGATTACCCCTGACTTTTTGCCTCTACCTCCTTTGCTTTTAGATGCTTTGGGTACTTTGCCACTGCTGATCAGTGTCAAAGTACAAGTGTTCCCTGTGTAAAGTGTAATGGTAAGTGGTTGGCCATGATTGGTATGTTTGCCTTACTAGTAAAGTCCCTAGTGATGTGCACTGTGTGTACCAGGGCTAGTAATGCAAAGGTGCGCGGAGAATGGAACTCAGGCCTGCAGTGTAGGGCCTGCGCGCAGTTTGCTAAGTTAGCATATTGTCCTGACAGGTGCAACCACTTGTCAGGCCCTACTTTCCCTTTTGCGTACACAGTGGGCACCCCTGTGGTAGGTGCCAGGTAACCCCTGGGCAGGGTGCAGTGTAAATAAAAGGCAGGACATATACTGAGGTGTGTGTTATGTCCTGACAGGGAAAAACACTCCATTTCGCTTTTCATTGGTGAAAGGCCATCCTGCCCATAGGACAGAATGGGGGAGGCTGGGTATTGTGTTTGTTAGCCTAGTTTCCCATAAGTTTAAAATGGAGAGGTGAAGTTTAGTATGTATGAACTCACAGTGTCATACCACATCTTTCTAGGAAGGTGGTTTTGTCACTGTGTGTTCAGAAGCCACTCATTTAGAAAGTGGCTGAGTTTTGTGCTTTAAGCATTTCTGTGTGTCTCTGCTGAATGTGGATTGACTGTCTGGATCTAAGAGGGGAGAGGAGCTGGGGGAGGTCTTGACCCAGGGACGGGATGAGATGGCACCAGGCTGACCTGCATCTGGAGAGTAGGCAAAGGAGAAGCCCCGGGAGGTGAAGAGGCCTGTGTTGCGGCTATAAAACAATTGACCCATCTCCGGCTGAGTGATTAAGGATCCAGACCCCCAGTATCAAAGGGAGAGAGGTGACACTGGGAGGGAGACACCCAGAACTGATTTAGGCAGGGGTCAGGGACCCTTGAGCACATGAACTTCAAAGACATTTAGGGGTATAACTATGAGAGCTGAGACCCCTGAACGTTGGAATAGAAATGGATTGAGACTGAAAAGGCTTGGACCCATTTCGTGTTCAAGAGGAACCTCTGCTAAGGAAGGAACAATTGAAGAGACTGCTGGGAAGGACCGACCCTTGCTTCGTGATCTGGGGCTGGTCTGCAGTTTGCTGTTTTAACCAAGGAAGAGGCTGTTGGGACTGTGCTTTGTGGACTGGGTGCCCCTGCTTGAAGAAGACTGTGCTTTGTGCTGTGTCTTGTTACCCCAAGGGCCCGAGGTGAGCTGGCTCCCTGTTTGGAAACACAGGAACATAAAAGTGTCCAGAGAAGTTTCAAGCAACACGGTGGGCGTGTGTTGTGGCAGCTTGAGACCCTCGGAAGGTGTGCCCTGTGATCTTGGACACACGGAGGAGAAGTGAGACTCGGACGCACTGGGTGCGTGTCATGGTGCACAGGAGGCGTTGGTGAAGAGCACCTGGTCAACGTGTGCACCGAAGGTGAAGTTATGTTATGTTATGTTATAACAGCTTATAAAGCGAACGGCTGCCCCAGCAAAGGGGTGACCCGGCGCTGAAGGCAGAAAACTGCACAGCTAGTGGCTAGAAGGCAACTTACAACGGAGGGAAGTGGAATGTTTTGACAGCTTTACGGAAAGGCAGATAGGTCTTTATACTGCAGATGGAAGTGGGGAGCGCGTTCCAGAGTTTCGAGGCCAGCACACGGAAAGAGCGCCCTCCGGCACGAACCCTCCTCACCCTAGGGACAGCCACAAGATTCTGTCCCATAGAACGAAGTTGGCGGGAGGGGATGTAGAAAGTATGCAGATTGGCCAGGATACATGGAGATGAAAAATTCAGGATTTTGCACGTAATGCAGAGGGCCTTGAACTCTATGCGCTTGACCACAGGCAGCCAATGGCGGCGACGAATGGCATTAGAAATAGTACACCTCATAGGCAGGCCCAGGAGAGCTCGAGCCGCCGCATTCTGAACCCTTTGTAGTCTGACAATTTCGGGCTGGTTGGCCCCCAAATAAAGGGAGCTGGCATAGTCTAGTTTTGACATGATCAAAGCCTGGACGATAACCTGCCTGATAGTGGGATCGAAGAAACCCAACAGTGGTTTGAGCCCCCGCAAAAGCCCAAAACAAGTCCCTGCCACCTTCTTGGTTTGGGTACGAAAGCTAAGTGCGGTGTCAATCCAAAACCCCAGGTTTTTTACCACCTGTTTAGGGGCAGGTGCCAGCCCCAGCGTGGCAGGCCACCAGAGCTCACTCCACAGCTCCGAGTCTCTCCCCACCAGCAGTATCTCAGACTTGCTGGCATTGAGCTGGAGACAGTTGGCAGTCATCCACTCAGCGACGGACTCAAGATCGCTCCGGAACTTACAAGCATCCCGAGTGATGTCGTCGGAGAGTGTGACTACCAACTGAGTATCATCTGCATACGATACTACCGTGAGCCCTCTGTTCTTAGCCACCGTCGCCAGTGGTTGAACATACAGGTTAAAGAGGGTAGGGCTCAAAGCTGAGCCCTGCAGCAACCCCTGCTTGGTGGCATAAACTCTGGAGACAAAGGGAGGGGCGGCTACCTGGAAGGACCTCTTAGAAAGAAAGGAGGCAAACCAATCCAGGGCAGAGCCCACTATACCCACCTCCTCCAGACGCCTCAGCAGAATCTGGTGGGAGACCGTGTTGAACGCGGCACTGAGATCGAGGAGAATCAGTGCCGAGGTACGACCCTCAACCAGAGCCCATCTCAGATGTTCGGTAACAGCAAGAAGAGCAGATTCTGTGCTGTGCCCAGGACGAAAACCGTTCTGAGAGGGGTCTAGCATGTTATTTTCCTCCAGATACCCCGTCAAGATGGTATTGACGTAGGCCTCGGAGATCTTAGAGACCCAGGGCAGGAGGGAGATGGGACGGAAATTCTCGGGTTTAGCAGCATCCAGGTTAGGTTTTTTAACAGGGGGACCACCCTAGCATGTTTCCAGGTGCTCAGAACAGCAGCCGTAGAGAGAGATAGGTTAATCACAGTACTCAATGGAGGGATGAGCGTAGATAAAATTTTCATTGAATAAGCCGGCTTAAGAGGATCAGTTGGAGAACCAGACTTGACTTTGCTACATAGCACGGACAGCTTCTCTTGGGAGATGGCACGGAGAGTGGTCAGGGTGCATGAAGTAGGAGGACGAGACACGGGGTCGGAACCTGATGCGACCTGAGGGAAGGATTTATAGATCTTCTCTACCTTCTCAACAAAGAAGGAGGCTAGAGCGTCGCATTGCTCGTCTGATGATATCAAAGTAGCAGTCAGGGCAGTCGATGATTTCAGCTCTTTCAGTATCGAGAAGATACTTTTTAATGGATTTGCACTGCTCTTAATCTCCTCCGCATAATAGGTAGCCCGTTCCAGCTGAATAGATCTATGATATTGCTTGATCGCTGTTTGATAGGGCCTCTTCAGGTTGGGGTCATAGTTCCTTCTCCATGCTCTCTCCAGCCTTTTACACTCTTAGTGCATGGAAGTAAGCTTGGCATTGTACCAAGGACTAGATTTGGTACTGCGGCTTTTAGACCATTTTGCTGGGATAAGAAAATCGAGGGCACCAAAAATCCAGTCCGACAACAATTTATCAGCAGAATCTGGGTCAGCTGGAAAACAGGGCATAGATGAAGAAAGGTGGTCTTGGAATTGCACAATATTAAGTTTGTGTCAAGGGCGCCTAAGTGTGCGCTTCTGAGACACCCTGCTCATGGGCACAACCCCAGGGAGTGTCATCGTTATGAGATAGTGATCCAACCAGCACATCGGGGAGGGAGGATGAACAGTCAGGAGGGCAAGATTAGTAAAGACTGGGTCCAATAGATGACCAGCGGAGTGTGTAGGACCTTGCACTAGTTGGGATAGCTGACATGCCGCAAGATCAGCCAGAAAATTACCCATGTCAGCATCCTGAGGATTGTCCAGATGCAAATTCAAATCCCCAAAGATACTGCAATTTGCCGCTCCCATAGCTAAAGGTCCTACAGCATCGATAAGAGCAGTTCTAAACTCTTTGGAAGGCCCCGGCGGGCGGTAGATCAATAGGCCCGACAGGGTGTAGTTGGCATTAAATGAGATCCTAAAGTGCGCAGCTTCGCACCCCGCAAGGGACTCCCTCACAAAGTTGCACAAATAGGACGATTTAACAATAACTGCAATGCCACCCCCTCTAGACCCTCTGCTGAGTGTCTTAATGCTAAAACCCGGGGGGAGCGCCAGACCCGGTTCAGCCACATTATCATCAGACAGCCATGTCTCGGTTAGGAAGAGGGCATCTGGGGCTTCATCCTGTATCAGGTCGTACACATCTGCGTGGTGTTTAACTAGGGAATGACAGTTGAGACTGAGAAGTTTAATTTTGGGGCTAGTGCTAAGAACGGGACCGGGGGGGACAGGGGACGCCCAGGAGTTGAAACCACAGTGTAGACAGCAAAAGGGCCCCTCCGGAGTGGTATATGGAGGATGTCTACAGGGGCGTAGACCTCTCCGAATAGCGAAGAAATCCGCTACAGAATAGGTGACCATACCTCCGATGAAACCATCAGCGTGTCTGGCGTCTGGCGACAGCCAGTCGCAGACGGGCTTGCCTTTGGCGCGCCTTCGTCGTGCCAGCGGCGCGCCCGCTGCGCACATCCGCTGCGCGCTCGCCAGGGCATAGGGTTAAATGGTGACACAACCCGGAAATGCCTCAAGTGCGCGCCCGATCAGCTGACCCTGTAGACACGCCCTCCGCACAATCGGCACACAGCCGTGACGGAACGGGGCGGAGACCAGGGGAGAGTGACGATATCCCACGGCAACAGTGAACTAAAATGTACAGCCCCGAAAATGAAGGGTCTCACCAGACGGACCCCCAACCCCTCTTAGGTGCACACAAGGAGGCAGAATAAGCGGGAGCAACAAGTAACAATAAAACCAATTGAAATCAGTGAATTTAAAAGCTGAGAACAACAGACCTCAGCGCTATCCGCCTGAAGTGAGTCTCGGACGCGCTGGGTCCGTGTCGTGGTGCACCGCAGGCTTTGGTGAAGAGCGCCTGGTCAGCGTGTGCATCGGAGGTGACGTGAGACTCGGACGCGCAGGGTGCGTGTCGTGGTGCACCGCAGGCGCTGGTGAAGAGCGCCTGGTCAGTGGTTGCATCGGAGGTGAAGTGAGTCTCGGACACGCAGAGTGCGTGTCGTGGTGCACAGGAGGCGTTGGTGAGGAGCGCCTGGTCAACGTGTGCATCAGAAGTGGAGTGAATCTCGGACATGCAGGGTGCATGTCGGGGTGCACCGGAGGCGCTGGTGAACAGCGCCTGGTCATCGAGTGCACCGGAGGAGAAGTGAGGCTCGGAAACGGTGAGCGTGTCGGGGTGCGGCCGAAGGCGTTGGTGAAGAGCGCCTGGATATCGGGGCACCAGAGTTGGAGTAAGTCTCAGTGAAGCGTATGCATGCTTTGGTGCAACCTGGGACTGTAGAGGTGATCGGCTGATCATCGTGTGCACCGGAAGAAAGGGAGTCTCTGCAGCGCGCTGTGCGTGTCTTGGTGCCATCTGAGACCGCAGGAAGGAGTGCCTGGTGAACGTGCACTCAGAGTCGACGTGAAGTCCCATCAGCGTTGTGTGTGTGGCTTCGTACCAGAGGTGACCCTGAGGGTGCTGTGGTGAACGTGCACCCGGAGTAACGTAATCTCAGAGGCGTGGGGTACGTTTGCCCTGCGGCCGCCTGAGACCTTCCTAACTGTCGCAGACCAGCAGCCCCGGAGGAGCTGAGCTGCCAGGCCGAGCCGCTGAGGCCCATTGAGAAAGTTCTGCACGGAAGGCCCAGTTCGCTGAAGGAGGAGAGGAGAGTGGAGTCGCGCCCCCAGGCAACGTGGATCACTACCTCGGCGGGGTGCGGGCTCAATGGGACACTCTCTCTGCCTCTCAGTCCTTCTGGCAACGTGAGCCTTTGCTTCGGCTCAGATTGGGTCCCGTACTGACCAAAGGAGTGGCAGTACTGGGGCCAGAGTGAGAAGCTGTACTTTATGTCATCGTTGATACGTGTGGGGGCAACTGTTATCGAAGAGGCTGACTGTCGTAATACACATTGCCAATATTGCTGCTAACGAACTGCCGGACTGTCTTATGACGCCTGACATTATTTCTGCATAACGAAGTACACGATTGTAGCGCTACGCATTGCATTATTTCTCCATTGCAAAGTACAGGATTGTAGCGGCCCGCATTGCATTATTTCTTCATTGCAAAGTACATGATATTAGCAGTGCGCATTGCATTATTTCTTCATTGCAAAGTACGTGATTGGGGTGTGACGCATTGCATTATTCCTTCATTGCGCAGTACATGATTGTAGCGGTACGCATTGCATTATTTCTCCCATTGCAAGGTACCGGGGTGTATTGTTACGCATTGTATTATTTCTCCTTTGCCCAGCACAGAATTGTATCATTACGCAGCGCACTATTGTTTGTCCATTGCAACGTGTGTGATTCTAGCATTGCGACCAGCATAGCATTTTGAAAGCGGTGGTTGGGATTTGAACCTACCAACCAGCCGGAACGAATATTACCCTTTATTATATGTTGGCTTTTGTATTGTGTGGTCTGATCATATATCTTTTTATATAAAGTTTATACTCGTTTTATCTAACTCGTGTGGAGTCCATTTGTGGTGTCACCAGTGGGTTGCTGTGCGTGTGGTTGCACATACTGTACACTCGTGCCTTGGAGATAGGCCTGGCTGCTCGTGCCAAGCTACTAAGGGGGTGATCAGGGCTATCTTAAATGGTGTCCTTACTTGGCCTAACGTTGAGTGAGGAGCCCCGGGTCTCGCATTTGGTGACAATGGTGCGGGACTGGGAATCTGGCTTTCAACATTTGGCGGCAGAGCGGTGGTATACAATCCTAACGTAATTGAAATGCGTGTGTGCAAAACCACTCACAGTAATTGGTGTACATCACAAATTGATCGCAGACCACGACGCAACAACATATTGTTTTGAATTGTTGGTTCTATTGTTGAGTAACCTTTAAACCACACATCATGTCTCAGGAGGGGAGCCAGACAGCCGGTGAGGCTGCGGCTGCAGAATTAGAGTTTAACATTGAGGCATTGTTTACCTACAAGGTTGATCAGTTGAGGAAATTCTGCAGAGCTTAGGGATGTCCCATGAAGGGTAGCACCAAGAAGAAGGAGCTGCAAGTGGCCTTGAGGGCCTGGTGGGAAGCCAAAGATGCTCAGGAGACGGGTGATGTTGAGGTGGATGAGGATGACCCAGGGAATGGATTTGGTCCACAGGATTTGCCAGTGGAGGGACCAGCCGCAGGGGCTGGTAGTAGCCATTCAGGGAGGAGTTTTTCACCAGAGGAGTTGGAGGAAAACCAAAGGGTCAGACTGCATGAGTTGGAGGTGTTAAAACTTAAAACTCAAGCAGAGGAGAGCAGGAACGCTCTCGCATTGGAAGAGAAACGGATTCTCTTCGCTCATGAGTTAAGCATGAGGGAACTGGACATTAAGGGTAGACAAGCTGAGCCCAGTTCGAATGGTGGCAGCGCACCACCAGTGCCAGTAGGGAAGGTGTACATTCCCAAGGATTTAGTGCGAGATTACCAGAGGGGTGATGACATTTATGCGTGGTTCACGGCATATGAGATCGCACTAAGGATGAATGAGGTGCCTGAAAAGCATTGGGGGCGGGCCTATGGAAACACTTTGAGGCTTCGGGGAGGGACGTTCTATCACCTTTAGAGAGGGCGGGAACCCTGACCTACGCCAACATGAGGGAGGCTTTATGCCTCCGGTATGGGCTCACTCCTGAACAATACCGGCAGAAGTTCAGGACCTCCAAGAAACTAGAATCCCGTACTTGGGTAGAATGTGTGAATGAGTACACACGGGCAGTGGATGGTTGGATGCTGGGCAGCAAGGTCAATGATTTTAAGGGCTTATGCAATTTAATCAGTTGGGAGCACTTGAGTAGTGTGTTTGTTCCAGAGCTGCACCAGCATCTATTGGATAGTAAGCTGACTGATCCCAGTAAGCTTGCTGAGGAGGCGGACCGCTGGACTAGTACCCGGATCCACAAGGGGATTGGGAGTACCACTGCCAAGAGTATGCAGGGTCCCCCCCGAAGGTGGGGGAGGACAAGGGTAACCACAAGGAGTCCTCTAAAGGGCACCAAGGTAGTTCCCCCAAGAAAGGGTCCCAGTCCCCCAAGGCCAAGAGGGCCTGGGCCTTCAAGGGCAAGAAGGAGCCCCGAGGTCCTCCTATGTGTTACTTCTGTAAAGAAGTGGGTCATATTTCCCCTAAATGCCCCAAAAAGTCATCTGCACCCATTGGTGCTCCAACACCTGGTTTAGTGAGTGTAGCGTTGGGGGAGGAATTGAGTCCTTGGAATGGGGAGGAGCAAGCAGTTATGACCCTGGTCTCCTTAGGAGATCGAGAGATGGTCCAGGAAATCTCTCTGCCTGAGAACACTAAAAAGTACAGGCAGTGGGTGACCATCAATGGACGGAGGGTGGAGGCTCTGAGGGACACCGGAGCCAGTTTGACATCTGTCAGGTGTCAGTGGGTGTCTGAAGAGCAAGTAATTCCCGATGTGCTTCACCCTGTAATGTCAGCAGACAATTCAGTGCACCTCTGCAAGGTGGCGCTGGTTCCCTTTGAATGGGGATGGGTCTCAGGTTCCTTGAAGGTTGTTGTAAGTCTGTCCATGCCTGTAGACTGTCTGCTAGGGAATGACCTGGAGAGTTCCCCCTGGAAGGAGGTGGAGTGCCAGGCGCATTTGGAGATGTTGGGTCTACCTGAGTGGGTGTGTGTGACCACTCGGTCTATGGTAGCCAGTAAAGGTATTCAAGAGAACCTGGGGCCTGAAACAGTGGCCCAGGTGCCTGCCAGTAAGAGAAGAGGCAGGGGGCATGGGAAACCGGCCCCCACAGTTCCCACGGTCCAGGAGGAGGCACCCTTTGAGGGGGATGCCCTGGAGCCTACGGGGGAACAAGTGGCTGAACTGGGGGACCTACCTGGGCTGACCGAATGGCAGCAGGAAGCGGGGCCCTCCAGGGAGGAATTCTGTGAGGAACAGAAGAAGTGTCCTTCTCTTGTAGGTTTGCGGCAGCAGGCAGCAAACCAGGCAGCAGGTGATCAGTCGGGATCACACTTGATTTACTGGGAGAACGATCTCCTGTATAGTGAGCCAAGGGTGGCTGAGCCTTGGTCAGCCCGGGCGCTGGTGGTACCCCAGCGCTTCAGGGCCTTCCTATTGGGGTTGGCTCATGATGTACCTTTGGCGGGACATTTGGGGCAGGACAAGACCTTTGAGCGACTTTTCACCCACTTCTACTGGCCCCAGATGCGCAAGAGTTCTGATACTCATTTCAGGACCTGTCAGACTTGTCAGGCGAGTGGTAAGAGCGGAAAGAAGCGAAAGGCTCCCCTCCAACCTTTCCCTGTAGTCAGCACACCATTTGAGAGGGTGGGCATTGACATTGTGGGGCCTCTGGATCCCAAGACGGCCATGGGAAACAGGTTCATCCTGGTCTTAGTGGACCATGCCACCCGGTACCCAGAAGCCATCCCTCTCCGGATGGTGACAGCGCCCGTGGTGGGCCGTGCACTGATGGGGATTTTCTCCCGTGTGGGGATCCCCAGAGAGGTGGTGTCTGACAGGGGTACGAATTTCATATCGAGGTATATGAAATCTCTGTGGAAGTAGTGCAGTGTAACTTATAAGTTCACCATACCTTACCACCCCCAGGGTAATGGTCTGGTTGAAAGGTTTAACCGGACCTTGAAGGGCATGATTATGGGTCTGGAGGAATCCATGAGGCGTAAGTGGGACATCCTCTTGCCATGCCTGCTGTTTGCATATAGAGAGGTGCCACAGAAGTCATTGGGGTTCAGTCCCTTTGAGCTCCTGTATGGGCACCCGGTCAGAGGACCCTTGAGTTTGGTGAAGGAGGGCGGGGAGAAGGCTCCTAGTAAACCCCCCCAGGATGTATACAGCTACGTGCTGGCCTTCAGGAACCAAACTAAGCTTTGCAGGCAGCTCGCTCAGGCGACCCTGGAAGCCAGCCAGGAGGACATGAAACGGTGGTACGACCAGAATGCCACTTTGGTCGAGTTTCAATCTGGGCAGAAAGTGTGGGTGATGGCGCCAGTGGAGCCTTGTGCGCTCCAGGACTGGGCCTTATGAGGTGGTGGAGCGCAGGAGCGAAGTGACCTACCTGGTGGACTTACGGTCTCCTAGGAATCCTTTGAGGGTTCTCCATGTGAACTGCCTCAAACCACACTTTGAGAGGTCTGAGGTGACCATGCTCTTGGCTACAGATGACGGGGCAGAAGAGGAGAGTGAACCTCTTCCTGACCTCCTGTCAGCCAAGGAGAAGGATGGGTCAGTGGATGGGGTGTACCTCTCGCCTACCCTGACCCCGGAAAAGCGGAGGGACTGTCGCCAGGTAGTGGGTCAGTTCGCCTCCCTGTTCTCCCTGACCCCAGGAGTCACCCATGGGTGTGTCCATGATGTGGACACTGGAGACAGTCTGCCTGTAAAACAAAAATTTTACAGGGTAGCTGATAAGGTCAGGGCCAGCATCAAGGAGGAGTTTTCCAAGATGCTGGCGCTAGGGGTGATTGAGCCATCCAGCAGCCCCTGGGCCAGCCCAGTGGTCCTTGTGCCAAAAGCTGCTGCGCCGGGTGCTACTCTCGAACTTTGGTTCTGAGTGGATTACCGTGGACTCAATGTGGTCACTAAGACTGACGCGCCCCCCATCCCCAGAGCTGATGAGCTCGTGGATCGGCTGGGAGCTGCCCGGTACCTCAGTACATTTGATTTGACATCTGGGTACTGGCAGATTGCCTTGACCGAGGGGGCCAAGGAGAGGTCAGCGTTCTCAATGCCAGAGGGGTACTACCAGATCAGGGTTATGCCCTTTGGGGTGAAGAACGCCCCTGCCACCTTCCACAGACTGGTTAACCAGGTTCTGAGTGGGCTGGAGGAATTCAGCGCCGCTTACCTGGACAACATTGCAGTGTTCAGCTCTGGTTGGGAGGAACATTTGCAACACCTCAGTGAAGTATTGAAGGCCTTGCAGAAGCGGGCATAACTATCAAAGCAAGTAAGTGCCAGATAGGGCAGGGTTCCGTGGTGTACTTGGGACACCTGGTGGGGAGCGGCCAGGTGGCGCCCCTACAGGCAAAGATTGATACCATCCTGGCTTGGGAACCCCCCCAAGACCCAGACAGGAGTGAGGGCCTTTCTAGGACGCACTGTGTATTACAGACGGTTCGTGAAGGGGTATGGCACCCTCGTTGCCCCCTTGACAGAACTGACATCCAAGAAACAGCCCAAGAAGGTGGTCTGGACTGATGCCTGCCAGACCGCCTTTGATGCCCTGAAGACTGCCATGTGCACAGCACCCGTGTTACGGGCGCCGGATTTCTCCAGAGAGTTTATAGTGCAGACAGATGCTTCAGAGCATGGGGTGGGAGCAGTACTCTCACAATTGAACAACGAGGGCTTGGACCAACCCGTAGCTTTCATTAGCAGAAGGCTACTTCCCAGGGAACAGAGGTGGAGTGCAATTGAAAGGGAGGCTTTTGCTGTGACCTGAGCGCTGAAGAAGCTGAGGCCCTACTTGTTTGGGACCCACTTCTTGGTTTAGACTGACCACCGGCCCCTCAGATGGTTGATGCAGATGAGGGGTGAGAACCCAAAGCTGTTGAGGTGGTCCATCTCCCTACAGGGGATGGACTTTACAGTGGAACACCGTCTGGGAACAGAACACTCCAATGTTGATGGTCTGTCCAGATTTTTCCGCCTTAGTGATGAGAACTCCCATGAGGGTGGGTAGTTCCCCCACTTTTTGGCTATAGGGGACGCATGTTAGACCTGCCATATCTTGGCATGATCACCCCTGACTTTTTGCCTCTACCTCCTTTGCTTTTAGATTCTTTGGGTACTTTGCCACTGCTGATCAGTGTCAAAGTACAAGTGTTCCCTGTGTAAAGTGTAATGGTAAGTGGTTGGCCATGATTGGTATGTTTGCCTTACTAGTAAAGTCCCTAGTGATGTGCACTGTGTGTGCCAGGGCTAGTAATGCACAGGTGCACAGAGAAGGGAACTCAGGCCTGCAGTGTAGGGCCTGCGCGCAGTTTGCTAAGTTAGCATGTTGTCCTGACAGGTGCAACCACTTGTCAGGCCCTACTTTCCCTTTTGCGTACACAGTGGGCACCCCTGTGGTAGGTCCCGGGTAACCCGTGGGCAGGGTGCAGTGTAAGTAAAAGGCAGGACATATACTGAGGTGTGTGTTATGTCCTGACAGTGAAAAACACTCCATTTCGTTTTTCACTGGTGAAAGGTCATCCTGCCAATAGGACAGAATGCGGGAGGCTGAGTATTGTGTTTGTTAGCCTAGTTTCCCATAAGTTTAAAATGGAGAGGTGAAGTTTAGTATGTATGAACTCACAGTGTCATAACACATCTTTCTATGAAGGTGGTTTTGTCACTGTGTGTTCAGAAGCCACTCTTTTAGAAAGTGGCTGAGTTTTGTGCTTTAAGCATTTCTGTGTGTCTCTGCTGAATGTGGATCGACTGTCTGGATCTGAGAGGGGAGAGGAGCTGGGGAAGGTCTTGACCCAGGGACGGGTTGAGATGGCACCAGGCCGACCTGCATCCGGAGAGTAGGCAAAGGAGAAGCCCAGGGAGGTGAAGAGGCCTGGGTTGCGGCTATAAAACAATTGACCCATCTCCGGCTGAGTGATTAAGGATCCAGACCCCCAGTATCAAAGGGAGAAAGGTGACACTGGGAGGGAGACACCCAGAACTGATTTAGGCAGGGGTCAGGGACCCCAGAGCACAACGAACTTCAAAGACATTTAGGGGTATAACTATGAGAGCTGAGACCCCTGAACGTTGGAATAGAAATGGATTGAGACTGAAAAGGCTTGGACCCATTTCGTGGTCAAGAGGAACCTCTGCTAAGGAAGGAACAACTGAAGAGACTGCTGGGAAGGACCGACCCTTGCTTTGTGATCTGGGGCTGGTCTGCAGTTTGCTGTTTTAACCAAGGAAGAGGCTGTTGGGACTGTGCTTTGTGCGCTGGGTCCCCCTGCTTGAAGAAGACTGTGCTTTGTGCTGTGTCTTGTTACCCCAAGGGCCCGAGGTGAGCTGGCTCCCTGTTTGGAAACACAGGAACATAAAAGTTTCCGGAGAAGTTTCAAGCGACGCGGTGGGCGCGTGTTGTGGCAGCTTGAGACCCTCAGAAGGTGTGCCCTGTGATCTTGGACACACAGAGGAGAAGTGATACTCAGACGCGCTGGGTGCGTGTCATGGTGCACAGGAGGCGTTGGTGAAGAGCGCCTGGTCAACGTGTGCACCGAAGGTGAAGTGAGTCTCGGACGTGCTGGGTGCATGTTGTGGTGCACCGCAGGCATTGGTGAAGAGCGCCTGGTCAGCGTGTGCATCGGAGGTGACGTGAGACTCGGACACGCAGGGTGCGTGTCGTGGTGCACCGCAGGCGCTGTAAAGAGCGCCTGGTCAGCGGGTGCATCGGAGGTGAAGTGAGTCTCGGACACGCAGTGTGCGTGTTGTGGTGCACAGGAGGCGTTGGTGAGGAGCGCCTGGTCAACGTGTGCATCGGAAGTGGAGTGAGTCTCGGACGCGCAGAATGCGTGTCGGGGTGCACCGGAGGCACTGGTGAAGAGCGCCTGGATATCGGGGCACCGGAGTTGGAGTAAGTCTCAGTGAAGCAGTGTGCGTGCTTTGGTGCAACCTGGGACTGTGGAGGTGATCGGCTGATCATCGTGTGCACCAGAAGAAAGTGAGTCTCTGCAGCGTGGTGTGCGTGTCTTGGTGCCAACTGCCTGGTGAACATGCACTCGGAGTCGACGTGAAGTCCCATCAGCATTGTGTGTGTGGCTTCGTGCCATAGGAGACCCGGAGGGTGCTGTGGTGAACGTGCACCCGGAGTAAGGTAATCTCAGAAGCGTGGGGTACGTGTGCCCTGCGGCCGCCTGAGACCTTCCTAACAGTTGCGGCCCGGA
Organism: Calotriton arnoldi; assembly: GCA_963921515.1. Classification (NCBI taxonomy): domain Eukaryota; kingdom Metazoa; phylum Chordata; class Amphibia; order Caudata; family Salamandridae; genus Calotriton; species Calotriton arnoldi. Next base: position 856,392 of record CAWUFW010002309.1, read on the forward strand.
CCGGCAGCCCCGGAGGAGCTGAGCTGTCAGGCCGAGCCACTGAGGCCCATTGAGAAAGTTCTGCACGGAAGGCCCAGTTCGCTGAAGGAGGAGAGGAGAGTGGGGTCACGCCCCCAGGTTACGTGGATCACTGCCTGGGCGGGGTGCGGGCTCGGAGGGACACTCTCTCGGCCTCTCAGTCCTTCTGGCAACGTGAGCCTTTGCTTCGGCTCAGATTGGGTCCCGTACTGACTAAAGGAGTGGCAGTACTGGGGCCATAGTGAGAAGCTGTACTTTACGTCATCGTTGATACGTGTGGGGGGCAACTGTTGTCGAAGAGGCTGACTGTCGTAATACACATTGCCAATATTGCTGCTAACGAACTGCCGGACTGTCTTATGACGCCTGACATTATTTCTGCATAACGAAGTACACAATTGTAGCGCAACGCATTGCATTATTTCTCCATTGCAAAGTACAGGATTGTAGCGGCCCGCATTGCATTATTTCTTCATTGCAAAGTACATGATTGTAGCTACGCATTGCATTATTCTTTAATTGCAAAGTACATGATTGTAGCAGTGCGCATTGCATTATTTCTTCATTGCAAAGTACGTGATTGGGGTGTGACGCATTGCATTATTCCTTCATTGCGCAGTACATGATTGTAGCGGTACACATTGCATTATTTCTCCCATTGCAAGGTACCGGGGTGTATTGTTACGCATTGTATTATTTCTCCTTTGCCCAGCACAGGATTGTATCGCTACGCAACGCACTATTGTTTGTCCATTGCAACGTGTGTGATTCTAGCATTGCGACCAGCATAGCATTTTGAAAGCGGTGGTTGGAATTTGAACCTACCAACCAGCCTGAACGAATATTACCCTTTATTATATGTTGGCTTTTGTATCGTGTGGTCTGATCGCATATCTTTTTATATAAAGTTTATACTCGTTTTATCAAACTCGTGTAGAGTCCATTTGTGGTGTCACCAGTAGGTTGCTGTGAGTGTGGTTGCACATACTGTACCCTCGTGCCTTGGAGATAGGCCTGGCTGCTCGTGCCAAGCTACTAAGGAGGTGAGCAGGGCTATCTCAAACGGTGTCCTTACTTGGCCTAACGTTGAGTGAGGAGTCCCGGGTCTCGCATTTGGTGACAGTGGTGCGGGACTGGGACTCCGGCTTCCAACAAGAGGGCTCCCCTGATTGCTCGGGGCCTACTCTGACTCCCATGCTTGTGGTGAGTCACTTGGACCTTGCTGGTCCCGACACTGCACCTTTTTTGCTTGCCACGTTGGTTGCAGTTGCCAAGGCTTGTTGGTGCTCCCGACGGACACCGACCCCTCAACTCTCAACATCTGACATGGTACAGTTCATGAATGGCTCCTGGTCTTCCACAGCGTCGCCTGGTCCACACAGCTGGAGCTCCAAGCTCATCGTCAACGCTCCTGCATCACCGGAAATTAGTGGTCATTCATCTTCCGTGCCTCCTGGTCACTCCTGAGTGGCATAGACTCTGTACCCCCATGCCTGCACGTACTTCTCATCTTGAATCCACCTTTGGGTTCCACCGGACACTTTCACCTTCTTTGCCAGCGGCATCTTCCCGAAGTCCTCCATTGAGTTCAACTGCGGTGTCCGACGCCACTTCACACCTATGCACCTGGCTTTCCTGGTGTAGGTATCCTGGTTCCTAGGGTATCCACAGGTGGGGTGGCTCTTCAAACTTCTGTCTCCCACGGGGTTTCTTCAGGGTCCACTGGGAAGGGTCCTTCTTCTTAAAAGTTGCAACAGCGACTTACCCTTTGACTTGAATTGAGTACGCGGTCGTGTTCCCACTCTGCACACTGCCTCTGTGGGGCTCCTGGTTACTTACCTCGGGTGGTTCCTTGGGTCCCCAGCACTTCTACATCTTCTGGGTATAGTCTTGACTTGAGTCGTGGTTCGCATCCCCCTATTTTAGTATATGCTTTGGTCTCCCCCTGGCGACCACTGTGTATTCGTGATACTTACCTGTTTTATTTGCAAAGTATTGTGTGCATTGTGTATATATCCGGGTAGGAGATATTTGTATGTATTAATGAGTGTCTTAGAATAAATACCTATTTTTATAAATACACTGTGTGGTTCTTTTTCACTTAATCTATAACAATAAGATTACGTTCTGGTAAAACAAGCTGCTTTACACTCCTTCTGGACTAAGCCTGAAGGCTGCTCTCCACAGCTACCACTTAGAGAGCTTTCTAAAATTGTCAAAGACCACTAAAATCACCATAAGGGCTGTCTGGATTAGTGCAGGGTGCTACACTTACATACGTGAGCACCATATAATAAGCAAGTCTCCTACACAGAATCTTGCCCAGGGCACAAGTTGGGGGAACTCCTAGGTAGACGGAGTTTACCCCGTATTTTCACAGGGTAGAAGCCGTCCACCCTGCCAAGAAGCTGGGCGCCATAAAATATGCTGAACTTGTCCCGGCATAATTTTCTGACACCAGGACACGTTCAGCAGAGTCTGCACATTGTTTGCTTTCCATTCCCAGCAGAAACTTGCAGGCAGGGCAGGGACATTTTATTTTCTCCTTCTGCTAGGCCAGAAATAAAGGCTGACATTAAGGGGCCAACAGGCCTCCTTTTGTTTTAATATCTTCCTTGTTGGGCATGGTCTGGAGCCTCATAATTAGACGCAAATACAACAGAGGGGAAAGGAAGGCAGACAGCTTGAATTGAATTCACAGGTACTTGAGGGAGACATGTTTTGACTTTGTTCAGACTCAATAAATAAAACATATGCATGCACTATAAGAATGTCGGAAGTGTCGGTCTGTCCCAGTATTTACACAAATAAAAATGTATATACCACTATTTTATTTCTTTTATAGTGATACTCATCCCAATGCAGGCTGTCGAAGCACTTTATATAAAATACACATTATTATTATTCTCTGAGATTTTCTGGGCACACAAAGATCTCTGCAGCAGGTGCCTTAATCCTAAAAGTTATTTGAAAAAAAGATTTTGCAAACAGTTAAGCAGGACAGATCTACTGTCATGTTTTTCCTTGTTGCTAATTTACTTGTGGAAGAGTTATACAAAAAAGAATGTATTAGTTGAGGCCCAGATTATGCTTCAGAGTTGTGCCACTTTTTTGGTACAACCCTGATGCAAAATCTAATTTGTTAAGTCTCGTAATGAGCTTAAATGCACTCATGATCGACCTCTAAACATATGTGTGAGGTCTTAATATCTGATGTCACTTCTTGTGATTCCACTTCCTATGATGCCTGGTGTGATATCATGCACCGTGACGTCATGCGCTCTGATGTTATGCACCATATTGTCACTTGCACACTGCCTAACTTTGTTAGAAACCCCCCACTTCTTCTTTCAGCACTTGTGCCCTGCTGTTGCCTGAAAAAGCTTGCAAACCATGTGGGCCATCCTCTGCTCCCTGTTTACAAACTGTGTTGTCTGCTGTGTGCAGCTCATGCACTAACTCAGAAAATTTCAGGGTTAAGTGCACGTACTCTACATTGCAATGCTATGTGCTGAGCCAGCACATACGATCATGATACGGCTCCTGATGTTACCGTGAACATTAGCACGACCAGGCACGGTTAGCGGAAATACCAGAATCAAGCAACTGAAGGAGAGACAGAGAACCAACATCACACCGGCATCTAATTTCAATCGAGGTGGGTACACAGTGTTACACTATATAAAGTAGTGATCAAGGAAATTGGACCGTTGTCCAATATGAACCATTAATACTACTCCCACATCCTGCCGGCGTCCTACACCCGCAGGAGCTTAACTAGCGTAAACCAGCATATTAATTATCGTAAAGCCCAAAACCATCACTTTAATCTCTGTGCAATGGAGAGAGTGGATGTAGCTATAAGCCAATACATCAGCACTTTAAAAACACAAGCAATGCGTAAATGCCTAGAAAGTAATTGGGAACAGCATCCGTTCAAGACAATTATGTTCATTTTATAACAATCGATTGCTGCTGCTGCTAGCTTGAGCTCATGCAAATGGGCATTTAAAAAACGACATCACATCCCAAAGAAACTGCATATGGTAATGAGCAAATCCAAATGCATCTGTAATAATTGCAGTCCACATCTATATAATTAGTGGACAGTGCCCCCCCCTCCTAGCATTGATACACAGTGGCAAAAACAAACTAATTTCTACTGCTCGAGCCCAGCACGCAGCTCTACGCAGGGATGAGCAGTGGCATACGTCACTCAAACTATGTGACGTCAGGTGCACGTACTCGTACAAGAAACACACCACTTTAACACCACTTTATACCTTTCATGCCAGCAACTGTGGCATGACGTAAGCACAACATTTAATACTAGCCAAGGAAACCAACAACGAGGTCGAAATCGAAAGTTAAGTGTGTGGACAAAAGAGAACTGTAGCTATAATTGGCTGGTTTGATGCACTGTTTTCATCTGAAAGGTTTGACTCAGACATTGCAAATGCTTCTTTGTGATCGGTCTTGACCTTCACATTATCGATCATAGGAGGTCACAGAGAATGCGTGCAACCTTTGGTCCTCTTTGGTTTTCTTCCAGTGTGCAACGCTCTCTCACATATGCTCCAGACATGAACATCATAAGAATATAAGTTAAAAATCACAAACCTATTAAGGAAAGAATCTGTGCAATTGAGTGCTTGATAACTAGAAGTATATGCAGTGGTGCTGGAACAGTTTTCAGCGCTGGTATACTGACATCAGTGTTACATCACTGAAATCACAGGGATTCTGGGAAATCGAAGCACCACACAATTCATCAGGAGAGTGGGAAGGCTGTAATATGTAGCATTTAGGAGCTTCACTTTCCCAAATATATTACTAAAGCATGCTGGGGTAGCATACTGTTACTTACAGACAGGACCTTTTCCATTAAAATGGCCACCACATTTGCACATACATTACATACAGTTTTACGGATAGAACTATACAGAGCTCAAAGGATAACGTGTGGAAATTAGGTTTTACCAAATATTTGTCATTTACGCACCACCAACATTTCAGAAATAGAAAAAAAGCGTTCCATTTGTGCTTTCCAAAATGTTTATTTTGTAATATTTTGAAATGTATGTACGGTTCATTTATACACATTTAAATATTGTGGTGTGTTAAAAGAAAACCACATCCTACAGCATTTCCTTTCCCATTGGCATGATTTTCACATAGTTCCCTTTACAAAATCTTCACACTTTACAATAAGAGAAAGAAAAGTAAACTTCAGCCCCAGGTAATTTGTTGAGGACTAGCCTGACATTTGACCTCTGTCTTGGAACTCACAGCAAAAGCGACAAGATAAAAAAAAGTCTTCTTTAATGCTCATTCACCTACAAACTCTAGCATGGTTATTTTGGGGGTGCTTCATCACCCACGTACTTCCAGCACCTTTCGAAGTATGAGGGTGTTGTAGAGCTTTCATTGTCACCTAAAAAATGATGTTTTGGAAATGTATGTTTAGAGATGAACCTCTGTAGTGGTATACGAATTTTGCATATGGTAAAGACTGAGAATCAAGAAAACAATAAATTATCTCTAACCAATGCACAGGAGCTTCAACGCATGGCCAAGAAGGTTCGATCCATGCAATATTTTCAGAATTTGCACACGAAATACACAAATTCTGTGAATTTATTTGCCACTTGTTTACATAGTGAGTAGTTATCCTGAACATCTGGTAATGGTCTGGCCTTCCTGGACCTGCATCACACACCCCTGTGTGAACACCTAGGACATATCGTCCCTGCTGGAAAACCTCGCCACCATCGGACTCAAACAACGGGCCACCTTCCCAACCCAATCAGCAGGACCCACGCTCGACCCCATCTTCTCCGCCTGGGATAACATAACCTTCACCCACACCAACGAGCTGCTTTGGATGGACCACCGCTGCATCCACTTCTCCATCACCAAACCAACCGTACACCGCCACAGGCACCGCAACCCTCGCAGCATTTGGAACAAGGTCACTGAAGAACAGCTCACAACCTCCCTCCGCAAAACCCCACCTCTGACTTCCACGGACGCTAATACCTCGGCATGCAACCTCCATTTATGAATCTCCAACTGCGCCGACGCTCTGGCTTTCCTCAAGAAAGCGCCAGTCAAGCCACACTCCAAAAAAGCCAGCTGGTTCTCTCCCACACTTCATGAGTCAAGAAGAACCTGTAGACAGCTCGAGAAGAGATGGAGGAACAGCAAGACCCCGGAAGGCCACTCATTCTTCAAAACCGCTGTCACTGCACATCACTACCTCATTAGAACAACAAAGAAAGTGGCCCTCCAAGAAAGGATCAATGCCAAGGCACTCAATAGCAAAGAACTGTTCGCCGTGGTCAAAGAATTCACCAAACCCAGCACAGAGACAGCAGACATCCTACCTCCCAAGACTTCTGCAACAACCTCAGCACCTTCCTCCACGACAACATCAAGGAGATCTACGACAGCTTCAACAGCCCTGATACCCAAGATCTATGACAGCTTCAACAGCTCCGATACCCAAGACCCTCTCACCCCACTCACAACCACCGCACCCAACGACACTGGACCCCAGCAGACCCTGCTCAGCTGGACTCCCTCACCGCTGATGTCACCCTCAAGCTCATGAAGAGCATCCACTCTGAAGCACCCTCGGACTCCTGCCCGCACCACATCTTCAACAGAGCCGACACCTCCATCACCCTCGAACTCTGACGCACCATCAACTGCTCCATCAACTCCGCCACAGGACTGGAAATACGCAGAGATCAACCACTTGCTGAAGGAACCCATGCCAACCCGAAGGGCCTCAAGAACTTCAGACCCATCTCTCTGCTCCCCTTCCAAGCCAAGGTAATTGAGAAGGCCATTAACGCCCAACTCTCAGAGTTCATTGGACCTCTCCCAATCCAGCTTCCAAAGCAACTACATTACCGAGACCACCATCCTCGCCACCACAGACGACATCCGTACCCTCCTCGACCGAGACAACTGCAGCCTTCATCCTCCTGGACATCTCAGCCACCTTTGACACTGTCTCCCACCGCACCCTATGCACAAGACCCCACGACACCGGCATCCGCGACAAAGCCATGGAATGGATCCGGTCATTCCTCACCGGCCGAACACTGGGTCAGATTTCCACTCCTATCCTTCTCCTACCTTGCAGCAAAGATCTGGAACACCCTGCCTCTCCACCTCAGGCAATCACCATCACTGCCCTAATTCATGAAGGACTTCAAGACCTGGCTCTTCGACTTAACCACAGTGCCTTCAACAGATCAACAATTCCCCACCCCAACACCTTGAGACCCTTATGGGTTAGTAGTCGCGCTTTACAAGTCACTTGATTGATTGATTGATTGACCCCTGTTGTACACTTTCTCACTCCAATTCAAATCAACCACATTCTCTCTTCCTTCATGTGAGAAGTTGGCCTGGTATATGCTGTCCACTAACTAAAGTGGGCACCCTGTACAAGTCCAAGGAACACTTATGGTGATTTAAGAGGTCAAAGATAACCTTAGAAAGCTATCCAAGTGGTAGCTGTGGATATCAGCCTTCAGGCTTAGTCTTGAAGGAATGTTAAGCAGCTTGTTTTACCAGAATGCAACCTTATTGTATTGGTCAAATGAAAGGAGAACCACACAGTAGTTATAAAAATATGTGTTTATTATTATACCAAGCTCTAAATACCGTTGGAATCCAAAGGTGGACTCTTGGTGAAGAGTACCTGAAAGCAGAGAGGACAGAGTCTGGGTCACTCAGGAGTGACCAGGGGCTCGGTAGACAAATGCCAACTGATGTCGGGTGCTTCAGGTGCGTTGAGGGGGTTCTTGACTCTGCAGCCACCGGGACCAGGAGATGTCGAGGACAACCAGGAGCTGGATATGACCTGTCCCACAAAGGATGTTGAGTGCTGAGGGGTCAGTGTCTGGCTGGAGCACAAACAAGCCTTGGCAGCGGCAACCAATGAAGACGGTCAAGAAAGGTTACGGTTCAGACCAGCAAGGTGCAGGAGACTCACCAAGCACAGGGGAGTTGGGGCAAGCCTGGAGCAACCTGGGGAGCCCAAGCAAAGCAGTGTTGACCCTCAAGAGGACCCATAGGCCAGAGGAACAGGAGTTTCAAGGGGACCTCAAGCAGATTTACAAAGCAACAGCCCACGGAGCACTCAGTGAAAGGAGGCCAAAGTTCTTTGGTGGAAATAATGCCAGAGGTTGGGGCTATTTGGAGCCCAGTGCACTTGTTTTTGGAACACCAAAAAGCATGTGCACTTGCAAAAGTATGTGGTGCACAGGGGTATGGGTATTGCAGCCCCCACAAGGGATTCTGACCTCAAACTTGGTGAGAGGGCAGCTCAGACCTCGAAGGACATGGAACCCACCTCCTGTGTTGCTGGAGCCTTCAGAGTCTGCAGGAGCTCAGGATCAGCAGACCAGTCAGTTGCATTACAGTGCCTGCAAATGCAGGGGAGTGATTCCTTCACTCCAAGGGAGATATCTTCAGTTGTCCTTGATGCGCCACAGGTCCTGCACGGGGCCTGTATGGGGCACGGGCACAGATGATGCTTCAGACTGAGAGGGAGACGAAGTCGGGCCCAAACGAAGTCCAGAGTGTCCAGACGGTCGAAGTTCAGTGGTTTCTTGATCAGAATCTTGTCCACATCAAATCTAGGGTCCTACAGCCAGGTAAGCCCTTGTGTACCCATGGGAGCGGGTTGGACAGATTCAGGGGACCTTCCCAGGGGAGGGTCAGGACAGTGGGGAGGTTACTCCCATGTCCTTTGTCCAGTTTCGTGCTAGAGCAGGAGTCAACAGCACCCAGGACTGGTTTGACCTGGACTATGCACAGGGAAACCAAATGTGCCCCTCATGCAGACTTTCGGTCACAGGCAAGCGCACCCACCCAGGGCTAATACACTATATCCTGTCTGGGAGGTGGTCACACCTCCCTGTGACAGGATGCTTATTGTTCTGCCTTCCCCTGCTCGAGCTTGGCTCAGCAGCAGGAGGGCAGAAAGGTGTCTCTGGTCGGCAGCAACCATTTTGGGCTGTCCGGGACTAGAAGGCTGGTACCGGGAACACCAGGGACCTCACAAAGCTCGTTTCTGAGGGGTGGAATCATACCTCCCACACCGGTTACCGGTGTGGAGGTATGATTCCACAATGTTTGACACCAAACACGATAGGGTTACTTTCAGCCATTTTAGAGTTGGTCATCACGCGGTCGCATAATGCCACTCTATATGTCGTAAATGGCTGCAGCACTAACAACCCAGGAGAATGGACTCTGTAGGCTGCAGGGGTGTCCTGCTCATGCAGTGGCACCCTCTCACTTAGAACCAAGCACCCTGCCTTCAGGATTGTCAAGGCTTGCTATACGGGTGACTTATAGGTTTTAAGTGTAGTGACCCTTAGATATAGTAAACCTATATCTTAAGTAAGTGGTGCATGCACCACTTACACAGGTTGCAATGGCAGGCCTGTAGATCCATTCTGCATGGCCTCTCATGGGTAGCATAATACATGCTTCAGCCCATGGGAGGCCTCTGGGGTACCTATGCCCTGGGTACATTGGTACCATATACTAGGGACTGACAAGGGTACCCCAGTATCCAATCTGAAGTGTACCTAATTACATGACATAACTTTTTAGGGAGAAAGCAGATAGGCTGGGGTCCTGATTAGCAGGATCTCAGTCAGACTAGTCAAAAACAGTGTAACATGAAGCAAAAAGTGGGGGTAACCATAAGAAGCAGATCCTACTTTCCTACACTTCAAATACCCTGCTCTTTGGATTGTTGTAGATTCATAATGCTACATAGAGTCTCTTGCTTTTGTGTGTGTTTCTGCAAATAAATGAATACTATTATGCTAACTAATAATAGCATTGTGCTTTAAAGGGTACAGTGGGTCATTTACAATATCAGTTTGACACAGAATCTCTGAACTGTTACTCTAATATTGGCGTACATCTTAAACGGTTGGAGTGCACTCTGCCTTTTCCCAAGTGGACATGCAGGCAGTAGCAGGAATCTGTATCATTTCGATCAAAAGTGTTGGAAATGGCCCTTTCTAGGGTGCTTTCCTTCAACTTTATCCTTTTGTCCTTCCTGGATTTCCGCTGATCTACGTGCTAGTCTTAGGACTTTCAGCACTTTTGACATCATCATTCAGTGCCAAAGCGCTGTGCTTGTCATGTACATACTGGTGATTGGTGTATACAATCAACCAATCCATAAAAGATAAGTTAAGAAAACGGAATACAAATTTATGTTACACAAAGTTGCAAAATAACGTTCTTGTGAGTAAACACTAAAACAATTACAATGCATTGAATAGGAACAGGTATAAAATAGAATGAATACCAATAAAATGTTAATAAAAGAAATCGAAAAGAAAGCATGGATGCACAAAATAAAAATAGTTACAAGAGTGCACAATCAATTTCTTTCATCTCTCTCTATCTTTAGAATATGCAAATTGAAACATTTTAAGAATATCCTAAAAGGTATAGATGTGCAAAGGCCGCAGTCTGTAAATTAAAAGCAGAATTTAAAAAGAAATTCTCATACAGGCATCCTTAAATAGTTTCATAAGCCAAACTATCATACATTACAAGTGACTTTCTTTTGATGATAGCACAGGTAATGAAGGTTGAGACGGCATGACAGATGTTATCTGGCTCAAGTTTACACAAAAATGTAAAGGCTTCTTTGTGGAATGAAACCTTTCTGATAAAAACAATGGTCATATAAATCGCTTTTTAATATCACAATAAAATTTGCAAAAAAAGAATGAAATGCACTGTAGATTGGGTGGCTTTCCCATCACATGGACACTTTGACAGGTATTTGGACCATGCATATCTTTTTGGGAATACAACAAGTTGATACAGAATACCCATCCATAATCTGGTATGGTAGAATCTCTTCTGTACATCAGTGACTTTTATAAGATACATAGGCAAACCTTGGAATAAAGGTCCTTCCAGGTATCGAGATACATTTTGATTTTCCATCTCAATGTTCTCTCTCTCCAAAGCACGTTTATTGTTAAAACTCAATTGAAGTTTTTTTTGTGGCTGATTTGAGTTAGCTGCAAGTCCCTTGTCTAGGGGTAAGACATATACCCAGGGCATGTAACTCAAATGCTTCTCTGTGGGCCTGCAGCACTGGTTGTGCCACCCACAGAGGTAGCTCTTCAAATGTGCTACAGGTTTGCCATGACGGGGCCTGTGTTTGCAAGTTACTGTTACTCATCTTGACATTTAAAAAGCTACTTGCCAAGGTTCTGCATGCCTCTTGCTATATCGGAATAATCCCTTTGGGACAAGGTTCCGGTATCGGGAATATGTAGGGCGGTGTGCTTTTGCGCTAGATGCCCTAGTAGTGACTGGCAACGACTGGTGTGTTCGGTACAGTAGGGCCTGCTCTTCTTATTGGATTGACATGAGGGACTTCTGGAAAGGCCATTTAGCAGTATTTCCTATGTGTAGAAGAGTGGCAGTATAGCGTTTGATATCGATGAGATGGTAATGGCAAATCTTCTCAGGTGGTGCAAGTGGATTTGACATTACAAATGTGGAAATACCACTCTGGGAAAGCAGGCATTTCCATGCTTGTGGCTTTGTGTGCCTGTCAGCCTGTCTTCAATCCACATCCGGGTGCAGGGGAGACAGCTGCATCTGTGCATTCCTGATGAGACAGCCATAAACTAGGGGCTTAAGGGGAAATTATAGGCATCTGACTCTGAGGGGGCCTTCCTGGGATGGATAGTTGGGTGTGCAATTGGCACCTGCATTCCCAGGGGCAGGGTCTTTGTCCCACTAAAGATTTTGATTAACCTCCTGGGGTAGGATGGCAGACAGGACAGAATTTAGAGAGTGCCCGTGCATTTCAAAGGTGGCCTTTGAACTGATCTCATCTTCAAAGGCCATTGTGGGTATACCTACTGGGGCTCTGCCCTCAGGAGTTAGAGACGCTTTAGGGATTGGAACCATACTATGCTGGTTTGATGCTGAGACATCGATAAGAGGAACTATTGTGGCAGGAGGGACTGCAACTGGATTATCCGCGGACTTGTAGAGGCCTGGGGCTTGTTGTGCTCTAGGAATGGGACTATCACTTGGTGGTTTTTGCCTGGTTGTTGCTGGCCTACAGCTAGTTGATAACCGTCATGGACCGGGTCCCTAAATACTCTCCAATGGTCGGTTGGCTGGCCTCCTGTCAATGAGATTCCTGGGACAGAAAGGATCTCCCCGTTTCCAACAGACCATAAGGACCACGCAGGATGTGGCGGAAATGGGTGGAAGTGATCGTCAGTTGGGACAAGGACTGACCCAATGGATGACGTAATCACACTGTGCAGAGGAGTGTGCTCGTAAAGATCAGTGGCACGCATGGGGTGCCTGAATATAAGGGGTTTGAGGAGTGCAGGGGGAGTTTGCTGAGTCTGAGGGACCCGTGCTTGCGACCAGAAACCTGTGCTAGCTTGCACTCCGTAGCATGTGGTGTCCTAGGGTTGTTAGGGGAAGTTTCTGAGTCCGTGGGACCCGAGCTGGCAGCCTAGAATGTGTCCGATCTCCAGATCGGGAGGACAATAGTGCCTGACATCACAGCCTTAGTCCAAAGTTGCTGGCTCCCTCTTCGCGGACCCACACCACAAGGTACTCTGTTGTGAAGAATATCGTGACTGGACCCGATGGGTCTCATTGTGCCTTGTGGGCACCCACAGCTGGCTGCCAGGAGCCACTGCAGCTTGCACCTCCACCGAAGGAGAAACATTTCTCCAATTGGAAAGTGCGCCAGCTTCTGGTGTCAAGGTTCTTTTGCCTACAGGGGGGCTAGTGATCCTGCACTCGTGGAGGTGCCGCTGGGTGCGTGAAGGCCTAAACTGGATTGACGAAAGCCAGTAACTGTTTCCTTCAACTTTAGGTGGTCCCGATAATCTAATCAAAGTGTAGCGAGCAGGGGCGATGTGTGTCATTGGCAGGGGCAATTGACTGGTGTCGTTTGAGTGACTGAGGGGCTGGGTCATGAGTGTAGTCGAAACCTGTAAATTCTTGACCATTGCAATTGTATGGGGTATGCAATATTGGGAATGCCAATTTTTATGAATACCTCTGAATGGTGCATATATGTTGATGCCATTCTGCTGCTAATGGGAGAGTTTGACAATTGATTATAACTGTAAAGTATATATCCAATGTGTACGTCGTGTTGATTTCAATGTGTGTGTAATACAAAGACCAGTGTTTTATACATACTGTGTACAGTCTTTTGTTTGTAGCATATGCAGTGTGTTACGAGGGTGGTGTGGCACCAACACTTTACACTTTGATAATGAGGATAAGCCTGAATGCTCTGTGCCAAGCTACCCAAGGGTGAGCACGGGTTATCGGACAAGTGTATTGTACTCATCCTATCTAGGACAGTGAATTCTCTCTGACTCCGATGCATCCCAGCCAGCCAGAAACCGCTGGGTCTAACAAAAAGCTAATTTAACGACTTCCAATTATGAACAGCCTGATCTACATGACCTTGAAAGAGAGTGAAACCCAAACAGAAGCGGATCAGCCTCTGAGGTATCACGTAAGTGTATGGCCAGGTAATTTATGAAGGCTTGGAGGAAATCATTATATTTCCGAAATGTTCACACAAATAAATGAGAGATTTTGAATGTGTATTTCAATCAGAGTTTAGGATAGTTGTAGTTTGTGTGCAGCCATCTGCAGAGTGTCTGCAGCAGCCTTTTCACAAGTCCACTGTTTTATTCATTTAAGTTTATCAAAGCACAGCTAGGGATACAGCTCTCCATTTGTGTATATAGAAAACAAACTGCGTTTTGGTCTAAGAAATTAATTGATCTATTAACTACATGTAAAACGACCAAGTACACTCTTGTAACACTGTCTGAGAGATTAGGGAGTATAGAGGCATATTTATCAAACTTTCACACAACGCAACACAGCAAGCCATCTTGCTGCACTGCACTGTGTGAAAGGGAAAGGGCAGGAATGTGCCATATTTAACATTATATGGCACATTCATGTCCTTTCCATGCACTGGCTCACTTTTGGCTTCCTAGTGCCAACACCTGCGTTGTAAGCAGGATACTTTTTGTGCAGGAAGGCACACCTTCCTGCATAAAAACAATCCTGAGAGGCATGTGCTGGTGAACGGGGAAACATAAAGTTATTCCTCCTCGTGATGCCTCTCCTGGGGAGACGTAGCATTTTGATGCATTGGCTGGTCTACCACTAATGGTAAATCTGGGAACGCATTAATATCTGTAGGTGAATGCATGGGAACACCCACGGTCAACCCATGGAACACCTCCCTGGGGCAGGGTAACACAAGGTAGCCATTTGCACTGCCTTGTGTTGCTCCAGATTTATTAAGCCGTGCAGGGCCACGCAAGGTGGCCTTGCGTGGCTTGATAAATCTGTTTTGTTGCATCAGCATTGCTCCCCCTTGTGGGTGCAAGGGCAATGCAACACTATGATAAATATGCCCCATGCTGTGCAGAGTTGAAAAATGCACTAATTCAGGCACTGAATCTAGTGAGGGTCTGGTGTCTTGTCTGAGAATGTTCTGTTGGAGAATATTGAATCCATTGTTGCATATCATTGTAACTTAAGACAGCTGAATTGTTGGTCATGTAAACGGTGTTTCGCTTTGTATAGGAACTTCTGACTTTAGAGCTTCTGCTTCCTGCACTCTGATAAACGAATACTCAATAGCAATCATCTCCCACACCAACTGCAGGACAACATTTTCGGTTCGCATCACAATGCAACACTCAAAATGTTAACCTATTAATTTGAGTGTTATACCATTCTTATTAGAAACAATGAAAATCCCTGCCTTTTGATGCCGCTTGATCTCTTCACAGCCATCCACACCTTTGATCCTCAATCCCTAACAAACTTCTAGTAAGCATACAAAAGATTCTCTGGCACAATTTTTGCATATTTTATCTCAATTGGCACCTACCCATCAATAAGGGCACTTCTAGATCTCACTTTCTAACAGACACCGTAGATAACCCCATGCACCCATCTTCTTTCCTCCAAGGAGACTCTTGATGTTCCACTTAACAGCAATAGTATTAGGATACATTGATGTTGCATAATCCTATTTAAAATCTCATCTACCAGTTGGTATCAACATCCTCATTACCAGCCACACCTTGGCACAAAACGGATCGCAAAGCACTTACCTAACTAAACTGAAGATGTCCAAAGTCCTTTTTATCACAAACCAAAATTAATGAGTCAAATCCAAGAAAGGTGCCAGAAATTAAGCTTGATTGTATCACAGATTACCTCGTCATGAATGCAAAATTACTTGGATTCATCCTTAACTTAAACATCTCCTTCAAGTTACACATTACCAGGATAAACAAGAAAACATGGTGCCAGGTGTCAATGCTGCTCAAAGTAAGCAAAAGACACACCGATGATGGACGGAATGCAGAGCAAATCAAACATTCACCCCCAGTCAATAGATCTGGGTTAAATCCATCGTTCTTTTGCTCACCATGCCACCCCAGTTTAGGCCCAGCCATATGCAAATCAGTCTTGACCCTGTGCCTCATGGGATCAGTCCAGACCGAACTACCAGGCCAGGTCCTCCCTGGACCGGAAACAGGCCTCCTGGGACCAGTTTCGGTGAATCACCCCTCATCAGCAAGGCTAGCTTGAATCCAGTGGCACAGTGAGCCCGGGACCAACGTCTGGGCATACCCGGCGGACATAGGGCAAGAAAGCAAAAGACACATAGATGATGGACGGAATGCAGAGCAAATCAAACATTCACCCCCAGTCAATAGATCTGGGTTAAATCCATCGTTCTTTTGCTCACCATGCCACCCCAGTTTAGACCCAGCCATATGCAAATCAGTCTTGACCCTGTGTTTCATGGGAACAGTCGAGACCGAACTGCCAAGCCAGGTCCTCCCTGGACCGGAAACAAGCACCCTGGGACTGGTTTCAGGGCATCACCCCTCATCAGCCAGGCTAGCTTGAATCCAGTAGCACAGTGAGCCCGGGACCCACGTCTGGGCATACCCGGCACACTTAGGGCAAGAAAGCAAAACACACATGTTAGACTTGGCATCTTTGGCGTGGTTTCCCCTGACTTTTTGGCTCTACCTCCTGCATTTTTTATGCTGTGCCGGATTTCGTTTTTGCTGGCTTAGATGCTTTGGGCACTTTGCCACTGCTTATCAGTGTCAAAGTGCAAGTGCTCCCTGAATAAATTGTTGTTACAATTGGTTCTCCCTGATTGGCATATTTGATTTACTGGTCAGTCCCTAGTAAGTGCATTGAAGTGTGCCAGGGCCTGTAAATCAAATGCTACTAGTAGGCCTGCAGCACTGATTGTGCCACTGCGGTGTCTGTGCGCAGTTTGCTACCTGCCACGTCGACTTGGCAAGTGCACCCTCTTGCCAGGTTCTAACGTTCCCTTTTCTTTCATGTAAAGCACCCCTATGGTAGGCCCAAGGTACCCCCCTGGGCAGGGTGCAATGTATGTGAAAAACAGGACAGGTACTGTGTGTGTGTGACATGTCCTGATAGTGAAATACTGCCAATTTCGTTTTTCACTATTGAAAGGCTATCTTGCCCCATAGGATAGAATGGGAAATGCTTTGTAACATCGTCCAAGCATAATTCCCATTGGGGCAAGGTAGAGAAATAAAGGTTAGGTTCTCTGAACTCAGAGTTTAATAACACATCTTTTAGTAAAGATGGTTTTTAAATTGTGTGTTGGAAAATGCCACTTTTAGAAAGTAGGCATTTTCTTGTTTAACCATTCTGTGTGCCTCTGCCTGTTTGTGTATTGACTGTTTAGTTTTGGAGTGACAGGGGCTGGGGATGTGCATTCACTGTAGACAGCCACTAGGGGGGTTGAGGTGTGTCTGGCCCTTCCTGGATGACTAAGAGCTGAGCTGAATGGGGCTTGGCTGAATTTGGAGTAGTGGGAGGAGATTTCTTTGCACCTGAATAGGGCCTGTCTCACTTGCACAATGCTGTATCCACCCCCTGTGGTCATACTGCACCAGTGAGCACAGAACTGGTTTGGACTGGGCTCAGAGACCCTTGCACAAAGAGAACAAAGACATTTTGGGGTATAAGTATTAGACCTAAAACCCCTGAACTTTAGACTACTTCTGGAATCAAGAGAAACCTTTGCCAAGGAGAAGAGCTGGAGAAACTGGAGGAAGAGTACTGCCCCTTTGCTGTGTGCTGTCTGGGGTTGGCCTGCAGTAGCTGTTTCTGCCAACGAAAGGACAATGATGTTGTTGTGTGCTGTGTCCCCCTTGCTTGAGATCTCCAAGGGCTTGAGTAGAGCTTGCCTCCTGTTCTGAAATCTCAGGGACACAAAGTCTTCACCCCCAGCTCCCCTGAACTTCCTTGCTAAGAGTTCTGATCTGCCAAGCGGTGCCTGTGACTGTGTTGGGTCTCTGGAGGTTGTTTCTGCTGTTGGGAGCTGGAAAAGCAATGCAACTACAAGAAAATCGACGCATTGCTCTTCTTGTTGCAGCTTTCCCAATGCCGCACCGGTGCGAAAGAATCGCCACACATCACCGCGCAGCTGCCGAAACTGACGCAGCGCCTGTCGCCCCAGCAATAACTGATGCATCAAGGGATCACGGCTGAAGAAACCGACGCAGAGCCGCTCGGCGTCGCCGAATCGATCACTGATGCATTCCAGATTTCCATGCATCGTACCTGTGCTGCAAGTTTTCCCGACGCATCACCCGTGGACCACAATCATCTCGGAATCGACACATCACTTCCCCCTACAGACTGGATTCGACACATCACTTCTCCTGCGTGCAGCAGAACTGTCGCATCGCCTTCCCATGGTCTCAGGAACTGACGCATCTCTTTGATTTTCGACACTTCCCACCTCTGCGGCTGTTTGGCCTTGTGAATTTTGTCGCAACTACAGGTACTTTGAGAGAAATCACACATCCATAGTTTTCTATAGGCCAAGTTGTTTGAAAACCTTTTAAAGTCATATTCTTATTACATGTATATTGGATTTTTGTTGTTTTGGTCTTGTTGAGTTTAGATAAAATACTTTATTTTTCTAAACTGGTGTGGTGTCCATTTGTGGTGTTATCACTATATTACTGTGTGTTTTGAGTACAAATACTTTACACATTACCTTTGGGATAGGCCTGTCTGCTCGTGCCAAGCTACCCAGGGGGTGAGCAGGGGTTATCTAAAGTGTGTATCCCCCTTACCCTGACTAGAATCAAGGGTCCCTATTTGGACAAAGGTACCTACCTCTGCCAACTAGAGACACCCATTTCTAACAACACATAGATCATGGAGGGAATGCAGAGCAAATCAAACATTCACCCCAGTCAATAGATCTGGGTTAAATCCATCGTTCTTTTGCTCACCATGCCACCCCAGTTTAGAGTAAAGCACCAATACACACCTCAAGTCCTGTACAGCTCACATATGTATAGAGACAACATCTATATGTACCTACAATTCTTTTTTGTCTTGATGAACGCACACCTAACCACCTTTGAAACTCATTGAGTTTCGAAAAGTGACTAAAGGCTTGATTTAGATCTCTGTGGATGGGTAAATCTGTCACAACGGTGATGGATATCCCATCGGACGAAATATAAATCCTGTTATATCCTATCTGATTTATATTTCGGTGGACAGCATATCTGTCACTGTTGTGACGAAGTAACCCGTCCATTGAGATCTAAATCAGGTCCTAAGTCTCAATGTACAATACAAGAGTGGGAGAAGGCTACAAAGTGACTTTGCATTAAAGCAACCTTTTCGGATACCCACCTGGGCCAGTCATACTGGAAATAGAAATTAATTTTGGAAAGCTTATCTTTGCATTTCTTGACTTTAGTGTCTTTTTGGATCTGTTATCATATGTTTACGGGCAATTTCCATGAGACAACCATGTTACTTATGCCACAGCTACCACCAGTAAACCCTGGATTCCACATTAAACCTCCTTTGACTTCTTAACTGTTAGGCCTGTCAGCCCTAGGGTGGTCTTCCTCCAAATGTTTTGCCTTCCTCCGACATTTTTGCTGATCTTTTTGTTGGCCTTAGGACTGTTTGAATTTACCCCTGCTAACCAGTGCTAAAGTACTTGTGCTCGCTCCTAAAACATGGTAACCTTGGTTTACACCCAATTGCCACATTTAAATTACTTTTAAGTCTCTAGTAAAGTGGTAATACCTGTACCCAGGGTATTTAAATTAAATGCTACTAATGGACCTGCAGCACTAATTGTGCCAACCACTTAAGTAGCCTGTTCAACATGTCTCAGGCCTGCCATTGCAGCCTGTGTGGGCAGTTTAACTGCCATTTTGACATGACCAGGCAAAATAAACCTTTTTCCAGGCCTAAACCTTCCTTTTTAATGCATAAAAGTAACCACCAGTGTAGGCCCTAAATGCCCGTCAGGCAGAGTGTACTGTATTTAAAACGTTGGACTCTTAAAATTAACAGTTGATAAAAAGGGAACTTTGACACTACCAGACTGAGAGTAGCAATTTACCTGAAGTGGCAGTGAAAACTATTTGAGTGACATCCCTTCTCAAATATGCAAGGTCCCCATGTTATGGCCTAGCCATGATCTCTCTGGTCACCTTGGTCTCTACTGCAAGGCCTACCTCTCCCGGAGGAAAACATTGGACTACCTTATTACATTTAATAAGTGCTAACGTTCAATTGGGAGCAGGTAGGAAGGTCGAGTGTGGTGTCTAAAGAATGGCAATTTAAAACTATCTTTAATGGTAAAGTCGGATTTTAAGTCACAAATCTGAAAATGCCACTTCTTGAAAGTTTGGAGCCTGCAGTCTATATCCTGGGTCACATGACGAGGTGCAGCTGGCAGTTCGTCTTTGTGTAATACTCCCAGACAGTGAGACAAAGGGAGAATAGATGTTGGAAGTATGGGCCATCTCTGACTTGGTGGGAGACGGAGCTGTCACCTACCACACATGCACATGACAAAGTATCTGCCTCAGCACACTCACAAAGAGTTTGAATCTGGTCTTTTGTGCCTCTAGACAAGCTAAGGCCAGAGCAGGGAGGCAGGACATTTGAAACACCTCGGGGGGGGGGCTTAAGAACCTTCTCCTACTTCAAAGCTGGCACCGGGTATAAATATCCGACCCTCAGACCCAACTCTTCAGTGCACCTCTGGAACTGTATGCAACTCAGAAGGACTGCTGTGGTGCTCTGCTGCAAGAAGGACAGCTTGTCTGTTGCCCTGCGACTCTACTGCTCTGCTGCCTGAGTGAAAAGTATTGGACCTGTATCAGGACCACCAGAGTGACTCCAAGGGCTAGTTGGCTGGCCTTCTGCTCAGAGCCTCAGGAACAGAAAAGGCTCCAACCACTTGGAATCCAACACACGGACTCTGCCTGCTGTGAGTCTTGCCCCACAAGTTGTCCCACCCCAGTCCTTGACCGTTGAAAGTGGGCCGGAAGGTGCTCTGGCAGCCCAGCTCTAGTTTCTTGGGCAAGACCAACACAAAGCAAAGCATCTGCTCGCAGCTCTGCACTGGAACTGCTGCTGGACGATGCATCCCCAATGCAGGACCTCGCATCACAGCCCACAGCTCATCAGAACCTTGATGCAGGACTTTGAATTGCAAGCCTCCGTCGACGACATCCTCGATGATGATGCAGAACCTCACATCACTGTCCTCGTCGACGTCTCGATTGGAATTGACACACTCCACAAACAGGATTTAACATACTTTGTTCTGCGGCCCTAACTTGGCCCCTGCCCAGCCCATATGTGACAATCTTATTCTTGTGTGCCATAAAATATTAAATGTTGAGGATGAGGATGAGAGATCCACTCTGGCTCCTGGCCCTCAACAGGAGAAAGATATAGATCACTTTAGTTTTGGAGTGTGACTTGTTATACTGACTGGACCTGAATATTGTAATCCAAATGCTAGCATATATGTAAATTGTAGCCTCTCCACCTCCTTCTCAATGAACCCAAGCAACATGCGGGGCACTGCCTCTCGCTCTTTTAAAATGTAAGTAATTTTTGACATAGGTCACATCAATTGCACTGTGATGACAGATAGTGAGATTAATTCATAAGCATCTTCAGATGAAATGTGTAATTTGTGACATGTATGCATTATCTCATTCTTGGCAGCTATCATTAATAGAGTGATAATTAATCCCACTCTCAACATGGTGGCTTGCATTTGTCTCACATTGAACAATGTGGCTGTAGGGAATCCGCCTTTTCTGCTTCGTCAGGTGATCTTTTTAAACTTTTTCTGGGTCCTATTTTGCCAGTATTAGTACTCCATGCACTGTGACACTGTTATTTAGTGCCACAGTGCATGTGCTCTGGCCATAAAATGGTAATTTTAAAAGTGGTCTATTTAACATTTTTTAAGGCCTTGGTAATTGGTGCAGAAATTGCATGGAATGCATAGAAATTAAATGTCATACATGTGCTGCAGTGTCCAGTAAACCACCCACATATATGATAAAAATATCTACCTGCAAGGGGCACCCATATGCTCTAACTGATCCACTGCTTAATAGTTTGGTACCTACACATGGAAAGGAAAAATGCAGTATTAATAATTCACCCCTAAAGTATGCTTTGTAAGTCTACATTGCAGGTTGTATTCTCCAGGAAGAGGACTAGACAATTAAAATTAATATTTTGTTTCTCTGATTGCTAGCAACAGGTATAAAGGTTATTTTCCATTCATTTTCAAAATGTTATTTAATGGAGAAATCTGATTTTTGAAAAGTACCTATAAAATATAATGTGTGCTGCCTGGGCCAAAACTGGCTTATAACCATCTCTTACATATAGAGGCCAATGCATATTCCTGCCTGAAGTTAATGACCCTGCCCTTCAGAGGACAACAGCTAGGTCAGTGAAATGAGAAACACAGGGGTGTTGTCAGCAATTGAGAAATTAGCATGGATTAGCCATCTGCAAATCGAGTGGGTCAGTTCTCAAAACGAGGGGCAACATTAACAACACATGTTTTGGAAAAGAAGAAATGCCTAGTGTGGCTGGTTGCTTCCATTCATTCTCCTGGCACCAACCTCAGCAGGGAGAACAACCAGTGTGGACACTGACACGTCAGAGAAAACCTCATCCTAGTAGGGATGTGGTTTTATAGAGCCGGAGACCCTCCTGTTGGAAGAATGGTTCAGCCAGCTTAGATTTGGGACTTCTGAGAATTTGTAAAGTAAAGCAAAGAGGAAGTGCTGTAAAAAGAGGTGGGCATAGCACTAGAATGCTGATTGGACTGGGAAGGGAAATGTTTCCAACTATTGGCTAATGCACGTGATAAGACTGGCATCTTGCCACGAACTCCTCAGAATAATCCTAGACCTGGGAACACTACACCTGAAGAAGAAGGCTTTAGTGGAACAATGTAGCCTCCTGAGTACTGACTTCTGTCTGGCTTCCAGTGATTGGAGCTGCTCTCCAGATGTCATGTGGATGACATCCTGTTTGCCTGCTCCACAGACATAAAAGTCAGAAAGACTCCTGGCTCCAAGAGAGCTCAGCTGACCACAGAGACCTGGGTGGAGAGATACCTCGCACCTAGAACTTTACCATGGTGATCTGGGGACTGTAGGAATGACCCAAAAAAACTTTCCCAGCAGATAAAGAGAAGTGGGACTTAGTCATGGTTCTCACCTTTTGATGACAGGAACATGCCGCTGAGGCTGCTCTAGGGAGGGCTCACTCAAGGTGGGCAGTCAAACTATGTTCTTCCTGCTCTGAGCATTTTGCCATGCTGAAAACAGGTTCAGCTGGATTGCTTTTTTATGGTGTTAAGCCTTGTGCAGCCCTGTCCAGCTACAACTTCCAGCTTTGCCCCACTAGATGATAACAACCAAGAAAGTGACCAACTCTGATCATGAAATTCATCCTAGTGACAAAGCAACTATAAAGTCTAGCTTTGTCCCATTTGGTGTTTTGTCACCAAACCAACACTCTCAGTGAGAGCTCAATTGTGATATATCCAACTTTGAGGGACCATCAATGGTTTCAGTCTTTGACCTTACTCTGATTGAAAATGTTGTTGTCAATAAAAAAGTACAAAGATTACACTTTGACTGAGGCAACCGGCTGTTTGTATCTGACTTCCATTTGTTTGTGGTCAGCCCAAAATCATACGTAGGTCTTGATCAACCACGACCAGTGACTACTGATTGCTACTTTACTTATTCTAAAATCTTTTTGCCATAAAAATGAACAAATCAAATCTCTGCTTCACCGTATTCGATTTTGATGTTTTTTGGTGTCTCTCCCTTGCTTATTCCTTTTTTTCTATATTGGTTTAAAGAGTTTATTGAGTTGCTTTCTTGACCTAAAACTTGTGGGTTGTACTTGAACTTAACCCACACCTTCCTGGGAATTGCCTGCTGCTTGTACCATAGAGACCAGGGACTCAAGAGAGATACTCTAGGAACTGGTTTTAATCTAAACAGATTGTGTTTTCAGGTGGGTAGGTGTACCCTTTCCAAATTAGTAAACCAATTTCTGACTGTAGCCCTAGCAGATAACAGCATTCTGTTTGCAAAGCACCTATCAACATACAATTTTATAATGAACAAATATTGATAAATCCATCCAGTTTTCTACATCAAAATAAAGCAGTCTTAACTCAGTGAACTAACTAGCTGGTACCAATTACTTCTCATACAACCACAAGCATATTTTCAGAACCATGCACATTTGGCAAGAGTTGCCTCTCAGGTACTTTCCAACTGCCCTGTCCCTGATTGACCACTCTTTAATTAGTAAGCTCCAACATTCCTACTTTGCCCTATTGTTACTTTTATTTGTGTCTATATTTTGTGTGTGTTTACAGGACTTGAGATTTGAATATTTACCAGACATCTGTTGTGAGTCTCTGTGATATGACTGCCACCTTAGGCTTGTCTCCCTAGCATGGACGGTGCTGTTTCCAGCATTTTCCACCTTTGTACATCCTGAGGACTATCCCTCCCTTCTTCTTGTCCAATGCCTTTTGATACACATATTTATAGGTCCAGCAGATGATGATTGGGTCTAAGCAGGTCTCCCATGGAGCTGTTAACCCCTCTGCAAGGATCTTGGAACCATGTATTGTTGCAATTCTGTTTCTGGAGGGGAGACCAAGGTGACCAGGGAAATCATGGCTAGGCCTTAAATGGGGACCTTGCATATTTGAGAAGGGATGTCACTCAAATTGTTTTCACTGCCACTTCAGGTAAATGGCTACTCTCAGTCTGTTAGTGCCAAAGTTCCCTTTTTATCAACTGTTAATTTTATGTGTGCCTATTCAATGTGTTTGTTTTCGGGACTTGAATATTTACCAGCCTTTGTAGTTATGCTATGATAAGCAACAGCCATCGTAGGCTGCTCTTTGGTGCATTGGCTGTCCTGTTTTCAGATTTCCTTACCTTTGCTTGCCCTTATTAGCTTAGAGCCAAGCATTCTTTCCTTTCTTCCCTCTGCCTTCTGTCTCATACAGTTGTAAGACCGACGGATGATTACCTTCCCATTCAAGTTCAAATTTTACAGGAGAATAATTATAATTAGATTTTTGAATTAGCTTAATTGTTTCTTGGTTCTCTGAACCTCGTTGATACAAAATGTTAATGACCCAATATCTGTATGCTTTGTGCAATTTCTTGTTCAAAACATAACATTTCCATATTTCTGACATTTGTTTACTCTGTCAGTCCTCACTTGCTGTCCTCTGTTTTACTCACTTTATCCATTTCTCCCCGTTCCCTTAAATCTGAGCAACACTGCCATTTTGAAAACCATGCTCTTTTACACACCTCAACCAAGCTTCCAACTGTCTAAGTCCATATCCTGCAACCCAGCCCATATTCCCTACGCCACCCTCCTCCCATCCTTGCTCCTCTTGAAGGAATCAGTTTAAGCAAATGATACAGAACCTGTGACTGAAGGTCCCCGAGGTAGCATAACTGGCACACACTCGCCATTTGCTGAATACTTCATCAGGGGCTATCAAACGTACCACAGGAAGGAAACGTCTGTTCCCTTTCTTAAGCCGCTGATATCACACTGCTTTCGAGATTAAGAGCATCCTCACACCACACAGTTTCATGAAAACGGAAACTGCGGCCTGTCTCTCTTCAAAGAAGAAGGAGTTATCAGAGGCCCATTTTAAGTCAAAATGCTAGACATTACCCCAGGAGACTTCAGAAAATGTAATGTGGTTTCTTTATCCACCTTTAAATGTGAGCGATGAGCAACCAGAAGCGGGAAACCATCCAGGACGCGTAGGCGTACTTGTCATACCACACATAGTAAGTATGCAGCCTAATGCCTTCTTAATTGGTCAGTTTGTTAACTGAGATTTCAGTGAGCCATGCTGTACCAAGCATGTTTACAAACGTGAAGCAGGATCTACTCCCACCAGGCAGATAAAGTACAGACAGTTGTGGTTAAGAAAGAAAAGCAACATTTTCTCCCCTTAAATGTGCTCTACTGTCTGCGACTGACTTTAAAAATCCAAAGGCATTAGAGAAGAAAAATGTCTGAGGAATGTATAATAAAACACATCGGGGCAGATTTACGTTCCCTGGCGCATCCCTGCAAATCAGCAGGGATGCGCCAGGGAAGATGCGTGACGCAAGTTTACCCTTGCGCCACCACAGATGCGCCGCATTTACAATGCGGCGCATCATGGCGCAAGGATAAACAGATGCGTGACGCATCTGTCGGCGGAAGGGTGGCGCAGTACTGGAGTCGTGTCGCAAGTGCGACGTAACTCCAGTACTGCTCAGGGGTACCCTATACCTAACATGCTGCGTCACTCCTTACGCCTGCTTGAAGCAGGCGTAAGGATTTGACGCAGCAGGGACGTAAAAGTGACTCCGTGAAATCTTGTAGATTTCACTGCGTCACTTTTACGGGGCTTCCTTGAGCAGGAACGCCCCCCCCCTGCGCCGGCACGCCCACATGAAACCTGACGCAGGTTTCATGTGGCGCAGGGCTTTACAACGTTACGCATCTCCCTAGATGCGTCACGTTGTAAATCCCCCGCAGCATGGCACATGATTTGCGCCGCCGCTGTGTCACAAAAGTGACGCAACGGCGGCGCAAAAGTGGCGTAAGGGGCTTGTAAATCTGCCCCATCGTGATTTTAAAGAGGAATGCGCAGTGTTTAAAACCACTTTGATGATAATCGCTAGGTTATTACTTTGCACAGGCAAAACAAGTTAATGAAGGCTGGGTTCAATTGTGATTTACTTAGAGCCAAAGACACATGACCTGCAAATGTATTCACCATGAACAAGAGCCTCCTCTTTGTACCACAGACCAATAATGTAAAACTGAAAACATTATTAACAGGTCTGACTACGGACAGCTTTAGTGGACTGGCAAGAACCTGATGTCATCGCTACACACAACAAATGACACACAACCACACACAGCATACAATCTAAAACTTTGTATACCACATGCAATCTATGGAATGGGGCTTTAGGCCATTCCTCTTGGAGAAGCATTTACAAATATGCAGAAATAATGTTAAATAATGTGCAGGGCTAATGAGACTTAACACATGAATTTAATGTGAAATTGCACTAGGCAATCATACTCAAACGTGCTAGGCCTAAAATGCTGAGACACTGCCATATTAAAGTTTAACAGAACTAAGATATTGTAAATTCAGCATTTAAACTTGATCTTGACCTCTTTACCTAACTTTTTTCCAATAATAGTTGCTGTGCACAATGTTTTTCTTCATGTTTATACAGAGGTTTCAACTTCCAAAAAGACCATTGTTAGCTAATGAATAAGCTTGTTATTTAGAAGGCTATGGATGAAGTTTCACACATAGGAATGTAAACGTGAATGGGAGAATAAACCATGGGAAGCTTAACAAATGATAAAACTTAGTTGCAGTCTTTGAAACAGCTGTCTGAAGAAAATTGTATTCAGTGGCGGCTGGTGAACTTTTGAAAGAGGTGAGTCGTATATATGTACCTGGAATCGAAACAAGGCTGACACTCTAAAGGAGGGCTCAGGGGGTTCTGTCCTGCAAGAACATTTTGAAAAAACAAGCCAAAAGCTGTATTTTACTTTATATTTTTTATGTAAATTGATTAAAAATTCAAAGGTGCTGAATTAAATAGTCCAGTTCTTTTTATGGTGTGCCAGGTGTTGGACTTGGCCCTTTTGGCAGGTTCACCCCTAAACTTTTTGCTCGTCTCCTAGCCTTTTCCCTGTGTAGTGTTGGTGGTTTTAGGCCTCTGCGCACTTTAGCCCTGTGTCCCAGTGTAAAGTGCGTGCGCACTCTGAGTGCGTGTGGTGAGATTGGCCTGCCCTCCCATAGGAATGCATGGGGGATATGTGTGTCCATGGTAATTCCTGGTGTGAGAGTAGGGCAGGGGCGAGTTTAGTATGTGCGAACTCGTGAGAATAAATGCTGCGCAGTGGTGTGCGCCGATTTATTGTGACTAGTGGAGAAGTGCCACTTTTAGAAGTTGGCATGTATGTGTGCTCTGTGTCTGCCTGCCTGATGTGAATTGCATGTCTGGCTTTGTGAGTGACAGGGGCTGGGAGGTGTGTGTGGCTCCAGGAGGGGCAGGGTGAGTCAGCGCAGGGCTGAATAGGGAGATCTGCATCTAGATGGGAGGGAGGAGTTGCACCTGGGACCTGAATAGGGCTGTGCCTTCCCTCCACAATGCTGGCTCCACCCCTGTGGTGCGTCTGATGTCCCTAGCCTGTCCTGTGAAAGGAGAGAGGAGCTGAGCAAAACAAAGTGCTCCAAAGCTCCCCCAAAACCAGTTGCACCTGGTTTTTCCCCAGCCCTGTGCTATGTGACAAAGGAAAAGGGTGTATAAAAGAGGGGGCTGTGACCCCCTGATAGTTCATGTTCGGTTCTGTTCTGTTGTGCTTGTTCCTGTGCTGGGGGCTGCTGCTCCTGGGCTCCAGGAGGAACCGCCACAAGGGACTGCCTCCCTGCTGGAGGGCCCTGTGAGCTGGCCTGCCTGGGCCCAGCCTGGTGCCCCTAAGAACTTTGCTGCTGGAGCTGGGGCTCCTAGCGCCTCGTGAGCGCTTTACTTTGTTGTTTCCCAGAAGAAGAGGAGTGTGCGTGCTCCGCAGCACTGTGCTGCACATCGTGGGGATTCCCCCGTGCTCAGAAGAGAGGCGGGAGCCCACCCCGCTTATGGTATTCTGGAGGCGGGTGCCCACCCCGCATTTCGCGCTGACTAGCAGGAGCCTACCCCGCTTGAGTGCTGATTTGGCGGGTGCCCACCCCGCATTGTGCCGCCACGAGAGGAGGGTGCCGCCGGGCCGCTGCAAGTGCGACCCGGAAGACAGGCACCATTGCCTGGTGGTGGGCGGGCCAAGGACAGGAAGTTGCCAAGGCCGCCCAATCGTAGCGCGGCCCGAGAACGGAAGTCCGGAGCCTCGCAGGCTCCGCTGAGAAGTCCCGGGTCCCAGGAGGGGGCCCGGGTGAAGTGCGGCGAGGTCCGGTGCGGCGAAGGAAACCAGGCGGGAGCCCACCCCGCACTGGCGAGAAGAAGCAGCGGCCTGGGACAGAGCGGGGCTCCCGTGAGGAGGAGAGAGCCCCGCGTGTGGCCAAAGAAGCAGGAAGCAGACGGGAGCCTACCCCGCGCTCCTGTGACCAGAAGGAGACCGCCTGAACAGGTGAGGAGGGGCCCGGGGGTGAGAGAGAGCCGAGGCACGTTGTCGGTGCCTGCCCCCTCCTGCAGGGACCCAGAGAAATCTGCTGGTGCGCCCCCGTGAGTGAGGGGGGCTGAAGGCACCACAGTGTTGGTGCCGCTCGAGGCACATTGTCGGTGCTTGTGGCATTTTCTCAGCTGCGCCGCAGAAGCGGGCAGCTGCCACGTTGAGGGCCATTTTTTTTATGTTAGAGTCCCAGTTAGGCACAGTCGGTGCCCGTTGCTGCCACAGCTGCCCCGCATGACAGTGGGCAGCTGCAACGTTTGGGGCGCAATTGTAGAACCCGATTGAGGGTTCCCAGGGCACCGTAGTGCCAAGGCATTTCCCCCAGCTGCCCCACCTGACAGTGGGCAGCTGCAACGCTGTGCATAATTATTTAGAGAATCCCAGAGGGGCCCAGAGGGTACTGTGAGTGTCAGTGCCCACATTTTTGCCTGCACAGCTGCACCGCAATTAGCGGCAGCTGCCACGTTTAGGCCTGCGCGTTTGCGCACTTTTACTTTGCTGCATGCGCAGCCAGCCCTGACATTCTGGACATTGGGCATTTTTGAGCCCCTGTGAGAGGCCAGTTGGCCCGGGTCCAGCGCCAGTGCGTTGTGCCCCGATTGGGGCATACTGTGTTTAGGCTAATTATTTCCTAAGGTGTTTATGCTGGTGATGCCTACTGTAATGCCTATTGCGTTAAATGTCATGCTGTGATGTTTAGGCCTAATGAGATGGTATAATGCATTTATGCTTATGATGATTTGTACCTAATGTGATTTATGCCCCCGTGATTAGTGCCGGATGTGTTTGGGCTGCTGATGTCCTAGTGCGTAAGGTGTTTATGCTTAGGAGGGGGGTCTTATGCTAATGAGGTTTGGACCTAACATGGTTTATGCCCAAAGGGGTAATGCTTAGGTCAGTATTGCACCAGTAGTTACTGGTTGTGTTTTATATTTGCATTTACTTACCTGATCTGATGGTTCTGGCAGTGGCCCGATTGGCCCTGTCAGCTGTAAATAGTCCCCTGTGAATATTGCCTAGTGCCAGGTGGCACAGTGTAAATATGTGATTACTGTTTCTAATGTGTTTATGACAATACAAAGGCTATTTTTATATAACCTTGTGTGGAGTTTCTTTTGTGGTGTGCCTAGTTTGTTGCTGCTGAGTGTGTGTTGCGCAAACACTTTACACATTGCCTCCGGGATAAGCCTGACTGCTCGTGCCAAGCTACCAAGGGGGTGAGCAGGGGTTATCGTCGGCGTGTAACTCCCTTGCCCTGACTAGAGTGGTGGTCTCTGCCTGGCTTTGGCGCAAGCCTTAGCCAACCAGAGATCCCATTTCTAACATTGGTTGTCAGCGGTGAGGATAGGACTTGCGTTTGCGCAGTACCACAGCGACAACTGGTTGCACTACAAACTCTACATTTAGATAATCACGTGTGTGGGGATTATTGTTCTGAGTTTTGTTTTAATTCTTCTCCTAAAAGTGTCATTTGTAAAGTGTATACTCTTGCTTCAGCTCAGAAACCTAGGTCTCCTGTGTTGCACGTGTCCCTGAGCGTCCTGCCAAAATGGAGTCTGCTTTTAATTTTTGTGGTCTGTTTAGATACAGCATGTGGGAGTTGGTGGACTTCTGTAAGGAGAGAGACATAGCAGTGAGTGGGTCAGACACCCAGTCAAAACTGAGGGACAACCTGATCCAATGGCAAAAGGATGAATGGGACTGTGAGCGCAATGAGGAGAAGAGGGCCCTGGCCGCACGCCAAGAGGGTGGTGGGTCGGAGGGGAGCCCTGAGGAGTCTGAAGAGGAGGAAGAAAGTGACAGGACAGGGACGCCAGTAGATAGTGAGGACCCCATAGATAGGGAGTCCCTTGCTGGGTCCAGTGTCGGGGGCAGTGCCCCATCCCTTTTCCTGTCCCCAGAGGAGTGGGTGGATAGGAGGGAAGAAAGGGAGCATCAGCTGGCTTTGGAGAAGCTCAGGTTAGAGCATACCAGGGAGATAGCGCAGCTGAGTGTGGAGGAGACAAAGCTAGAGACCGAGAGGGTCTTAGCGCAGGAGAGGATGGCGGAGGCTGAGAGGGCCTTCGCCAGAGAGAAATTAGCTCGGGAGGGTAGATTATCCCCTGAGTGCAGTTGTAGTTTTCTGGATTCCCCAGTGAGGGTGGAGTCCAGTGGTGGCAGCAATATACAGTCCAGTGCAGGAAGTCCCAGTTCCCAAAATATGGTACCTTGTTCCAGAGAAGAGGAGTACAGGTTGAAGTTCAGGGGCAGTAGGAAACTGTCTCACCAGTCTTGGGTGGATTTTTCGGATGAATGTAATGATGCACTGGCTGATTGGGTAACGGTTAACACGGAACAGGATTTTGAAGGACTGTTCGATCTGGTTCTCAGAGAGCACCTGCTCAGTTGTTGTTTGCCGGGGTTGCGCCAACACCTGTTGGAGGGTGGGTTTTCTGAACTATGGGAGTTTACACGAGAGGCAGACCTCTGGGTGGAGGCCCAAGGTTCTGATGAGGCATTGGGGAGTGATTCCGAAAGTAATGGTTCAGGTATCTTCCAGTCCTGTATTGAGGAAGAGGTTCAGTGTAGCCCAGCTAGGTCCCAGTGTAGTGGGAGGGGTGTAGGGGCTCACGTCCTGTCTCAGTGGAGTAGGAGTGAGTGTGGGACTGAGTGTCCCCAGGTGCCCGAAACCCAGTCTCAGAACCTGGATGGTTTCTTCAGGGAACACCAGGTTGGGAGCCTAGGCTGTCCTGTTAGTCCATTTGAGGAGGATCTCCTAGTGTCTGGAGAACCTGGAGCATCTGTAAATAGAGCTCCAGTGGTTCTGGTGTCTGGCAGTGCCGCTCCAGTTGGGAGGGTACAGAAGTCCGGATTGAGGGGTGAGAGGGGGATGTGTTCCCCAGTGGAAGAACCAGTGGGTCAGGGGCCAGCCAGAAGGGCTGAGTCTCCTAGAAGTGACCATGGTGACACCACTTCTGTCGTGGGGGATCTCTGCGCACTGTCAGATGGACAGGGGTCGGGAGGTCTGCGCCACGCAGACTGTCACGCAACACATGAGTCATGTGTTACCCTCGGGGGGCTGCTGAGTGCGCCCCGGAAGTCCTGGTGTGCCAGGCAAATGCTCAGCCGTGGGGTTCAGCCCCAAGGTTGGGAGGCCAGGTTCAGGATCCGCCTGATCTGGAGGAAGGGACATCTGTAATCAGTGTCCTGACCGGTTCATCTTCCAGGGGTACCGCTCCAGTTGGGAGGGTGCAGAACTCTGGAAGGGGGTGCAGAGGAGGAGTCCTCGCCTCTGACCCCGGTGCAACCTGAGGGGTTAGACCCTAGGTTGGGAGACCAGTTTTTGGAGAGAGGTCCTGAACTGGTGGGAGAGTTGTGTTCTGAGGGTGCCTCTCCAAGGAGGAGAGTGCGGAGCCCTAGAAGAAGAGGTAGGGGGAGGAGAGCCTCACCCGTGACTTCTGGTCCGCCTGAGGGTGCAGACCCTAGGCTGGAGGATCAGTGGCAGTCTAGACCTGCCCTGATGAGGGGAAGAGTGGAGAATGGCTACTATGTGCCAGGGGTTACTACCCCCACTCTGTGAATGGGCAAGGACCAGTGGCATCTGGATGGCCTAGGGCCTGGTCCTGGCCGCGGACAGCTAGGGAGTACCAGTGGGGTAGCCCAGTTGCTCCGGACAGCTTTTTCAGAAGGAACCACATGGGTTCACCGTGGCGTAGAACAGGAGGGTGTCCCTGCAGTTGCGGGCCCGCGTCCGTGTTCTATCGCCCCAAGCAGGGAAGCCCATCACGGTGGTGATTGGTCTGCCCTGCGTTTTGGCTGGAAGGGGGTTGTGTTGGACTTGGCCCTTTTGGCAGGTTCACCCCTAAACTTTTTGCTCGTCTCCTAGCCTTTTCCCTGTGTAGTGTTGGTGGTTTTAGGCCTCTGCGCACTTTAGCCCTGTGTCCCAGTGTAAAGTGCGTGCGCACTCTGAGTGCGTGTGGTGAGATTGGCCTGCCCTCCCATAGGAATGCATGGGGGATATGTGTGTCCATGGTAATTCCTGGTGTGAGAGTAGGGCAGGGGCGAGTTTAGTATGTGCGAACTCGTGAGAATAAATGCTGCGCAGTGGTGTGCGCCGATTTATTGTGACTAGTGGAGAAGTGCCACTTTTAGAAGTTGGCATGTATGTGTGCTCTGTGTCTGCCTGCCTGATGTGAATTGCATGTCTGGCTTTGTGAGTGACAGGGGCTGGGAGGTGTGTGTGGCTCCAGGAGGGGCAGGGTGAGTCAGCGCAGGGCTGAATAGGGAGATCTGCATCTAGATGGGAGGGAGGAGTTGCACCTGGGACCTGAATAGGGCTGTGCCTTCCCTCCACAATGCTGGCTCCACCCCTGTGGTGCGTCTGATGTCCCTAGCCTGTCCTGTGAAAGGAGAGAGGAGCTGAGCAAAACAAAGTGCTCCAAAGCTCCCCCAAAACCAGTTGCACCTGGTTTTTCCCCAGCCCTGTGCTATGTGACAAAGGAAAAGGGTGTATAAAAGAGGGGCTGTGACCCCCTGATAGTTCATGTTCGGTTCTGTTCTGTTGTGCTTGTTCCTGTGCTGGGGGCTGCTGCTCCTGGGCTCCAGGAGGAACCGCCACAAGGGACTGCCTCCCTGCTGGAGGGCCCTGTGAGCTGGCCTGCCTGGGCCCAGCCTGGTGCCCCTAAGAACTTTGCTGCTGGAGCTGGGGCTCCTAGCGCCTCGTGAGCGCTTTACTTTGTTGTTTCCCAGAAGAAGAGGAGTGTGCGTGCTCCGCAGCACTGTGCTGCACATCGTGGGGATTCCCCCGTGCTCAGAAGAGAGGCGGGAGCCCACCCCGCTTATGGTATTCTGGAGGCGGGTGCCCACCCCGCATTTCGCGCTGACTAGCAGGAGCCTACCCCGCTTGAGTGCTGATTTGGCGGGTGCCCACCCCGCATTGTGCCGCCACGAGAGGAGGGTGCCGCCGGGCCGCTGCAAGTGCGACCCGGAAGACAGGCACCATTGCCTGGTGGTGGGCGGGCCAAGGACAGGAAGTTGCCAAGGCCGCCCAATCGTAGCGCGGCCCGAGAACGGAAGTCCGGAGCCTCGCAGGCTCCGCTGAGAAGTCCCGGGTCCCAGGAGGGGGCCCGGGTGAAGTGCGGCGAGGTCCGGTGCGGCGAAGGAAACCAGGCGGGAGCCCACCCCGCACTGGCGAGAAGAAGCAGCGGCCTGGGACAGAGCGGGGCTCCCGTGAGGAGGAGAGAGCCCCGCGTGTGGCCAAAGAAGCAGGAAGCAGACGGGAGCCTACCCCGCGCTCCTGTGACCAGAAGGAGACCGCCTGAACAGGTGAGGAGGGGCCCGGGGGTGAGAGAGAGCCGAGGCACGTTGTCGGTGCCTGCCCCCTCCTGCAGGGACCCAGAGAAATCTGCTGGTGCGCCCCGTGAGTGAGGGGGGCTGAAGGCACCACAGTGTTGGTGCCGCTCGAGGCACATTGTCGGTGCTTGTGGCATTTTCTCAGCTGCGCCGCAGAAGCGGGCAGCTGCCACGTTGAGGGCCATTTTTTTTATGTTAGAGTCCCAGTTAGGCACAGTCGGTGCCCGTTGCTGCCACAGCTGCCCCGCATGACAGTGGGCAGCTGCAACGTTTGGGGCGCAATTGTAGAACCCGATTGAGGGTTCCCAGGGCACCGTAGTGCCAAGGCATTTCCCCCAGCTGCCCCACCTGACAGTGGGCAGCTGCAACGCTGTGCATAATTATTTAGAGAATCCCAGAGGGGCCCAGAGGGTACTGTGAGTGTCAGTGCCCACATTTTTGCCTGCACAGCTGCACCGCAATTAGCGGCAGCTGCCACGTTTAGGCCTGCGCGTTTGCGCACTTTTACTTTGCTGCATGCGCAGCCAGCCCTGACATTCTGGACATTGGGCATTTTTGAGCCCCTGTGAGAGGCCAGTTGGCCCGGGTCCAGCGCCAGTGCGTTGTGCCCCCGATTGGGGCATACTGTGTTTAGGCTAATTATTTCCTAAGGTGTTTATGCTGGTGATGCCTACTGTAATGCCTATTGCGTTAAATGTCATGCTGTGATGTTTAGGCCTAATGAGATGGTATAATGCATTTATGCTTATGATGATTTGTACCTAATGTGATTTATGCCCCCGTGATTAGTGCCGGATGTGTTTGGGCTGCTGATGTCCTAGTGCGTAAGGTGTTTATGCTTAGGAGGGGGGTCTTATGCTAATGAGGTTTGGACCTAACATGGTTTATGCCCAAAGGGGTAATGCTTAGGTCAGTATTGCACCAGTAGTTACTGGTTGTGTTTTATATTTGCATTTACTTACCTGATCTGATGGTTCTGGCAGTGGCCCGATTGGCCCTGTCAGCTGTAAATAGTCCCCTGTGAATATTGCCTAGTGCCAGGTGGCACAGTGTAAATATGTGATTACTGTTTCTAATGTGTTTATGACAATACAAAGGCTATTTTTATATAACCTTGTGTGGAGTTTCTTTTGTGGTGTGCCTAGTTTGTTGCTGCTGAGTGTGTGTTGCGCAAACACTTTACACATTGCCTCCGGGATAAGCCTGACTGCTCGTGCCAAGCTACCAAGGGGGTGAGCAGGGGTTATCGTCGGCGTGTAACTCCCTTGCCCTGACTAGAGTGGTGGTCTCTGCCTGGCTTTGGCGCAAGCCTTAGCCAACCAGAGATCCCATTTCTAACACCAGGCAAGTGCAA
The DNA here is from genome assembly GCA_963921515.1 of Calotriton arnoldi. Lineage (NCBI taxonomy): Eukaryota > Metazoa > Chordata > Amphibia > Caudata > Salamandridae > Calotriton > Calotriton arnoldi. The sequence continues at coordinate 891,823 of CAWUFW010002309.1, forward strand.
CTCCCTGTCAGCGTGTTGGAGCTCAACTTCTCCAAGACAATTGTAAAAAAAATGGTGGCAAAATAGTAGGTTTTTCATCACAATTTTCCTTAAAAACTGGGTAAAGAGCTGTATGTAAGACAGGGAGTAAAAAAATAACTATTCCCCATCACATTACCCATCATTAACCAAAATGCTAATATTTCCATCTTGCTTCTTTACATTGGGAATGTGAGTTATATGTATCACTGAATTTCTTCTTGGAAGGGCTTAGTCAGAACAGCTGGAGCTAGCGCTACTATGAGCACACCTCAAAGTCAACAGCAACAAAAATGCAGATAAAATCGACTGCAGGCAAGTTGACACAGTCCCAGTACAGCAATCAAACAAAATACAATATTAGTAAACAATAGTCAGCAGTGGGCTGTTGAATGAAATTTCAGTTACTGTTGGACATCACCCAAGGTTCACAAACATCCTAAAAATAATGAGTGGTGCTCAAGAGGCTGTGGGTGGTGACAGAAATAGTGGTCATCCACCTGCAAATGATCTCAGACCTATAACCTGTTTCTTCCAGCCTTTCTTGCTATTTAACCATGCCAATACTGGAGGCTGAAGCATAGGTTTGTCTATAGGGTCCATATGGTTATTATGGCACCATGCATAATTAGAAAGTGGGAATACTGGCTGATTTCTCTCCTGGTTGAAACAAATGGGTTTGTGTGGGTGATGCGAAGCAGTGAGCATTGGTGATGCTAGATATGGTCTAGTAGATTATGTGGTTACTTGGCATTGCTCTTTTAAGTGACCTCGTGTGATGTAACTGGTGCTTACTAAAGCACTCCAATACCTTTGAGTCGAGTTTGTGGTATATGAAAACTGCAAAAAAATGAACAAAGAGGTAACAACAGAACATTAACATTAAAAAAAAGACAGAGATCCATTTAGTAGTTGATTTGTACATAGTGAAATCAGAAAACCTGGATCAATCACAGCATCTCCGCTTAAATTGTGTGATCTTATGCACATATTTTAATTCACCAAAACTCATTTTTCTTCACTATCGGCATATGAAAACAGTTTCATATATTTGAGTTCAGAATTCCCGCTGTACAAAAACCTACTGATTCATTTTACAGACTATAATGTTTCTCTATAATAATCTGGGTCACATACTGGGTTTTACATGTCAACGGGCTTGTCTCTAAATTCATTAATGCTTCATGTTAAAAAAAATCACTTTTATTGAGCATTTCTCAGTGCAGTGCTTCTGTGTGACGTATTAATAATGCCCAAGCTTCCATATGTTAAAGAAATACAATTTGTTTAATTTTAAGGCCACTTTAGCATATTTATGTGATGTTTGTTGCATGATTTACAAAGCAAATATGTTCAGGGCTTGTTTAAAAATGAACACAAATGCACAGACTACACCACGTTTGTTTTTGTTCTATTTTTAGATTAGCACTAAAAATATTTGCTTGGTAAATCATACAACAAAAATCACATAAATATGCTAAAGTGTCCTGAAAATTAAAACAATTGTATATCTTTAACATATGGAAGCTTAGGCATCATTAATATGTAACACAAATCCACTCACAGGCATACTCTCTGGCACTCACCACACCCGCAATTAAACATACATATATCCATAGAAATACTTGCATGCACACATTCAGAAATCCATACATTCCAGTATTGAAACTTATCTTATCTGACTCGCTCTGAGCTGCAGTTCCTGCTTGGCTAGTCCTGAAAATCATGACCGCGTCTCTTGCTTAAAAGACCAGGAAGCTGACACTACACCTTCTGCTTTTTCATAAGCTCAAGCCTCTTGCTGATCAGAAGCCAGGCTAGGGTTGGAGGTCAACCCTCCTTTTCTAACCTGGCTTTTGATAGGGCATATGAGCGTCTGATAGACAAGCCCCACCAAAGTCCCATTAGCTGACATGCTGCACAGCCCGAGGTTTGTGTAAAATATCAGCTATAAAATATGAATGAGTGGGGTCGGGCTATAAGAGCCAAAGCCCTCACAAATGTACACCAATGTGCGCCATGGACCCCCCTCTGGCGCTAATATGATTTTGTAACTTTTTACATAAAAACAAATGATCGGTAAGATGGGTTGTTTTCATGTAAAAACTGGAACACATGTAGCAAGTATTGAAAGAGATAGGGGCACCGCCCTGGGGCCCCCTATTGGTGAGCCGCTGCTGATTGTGTTACTGTGAGTAGACAGGGAGTGAATGCGTTCCCATGGGTGCATCAGAAGCTGATTGGTCGACAGAAGGGAGAAGAAGCTACATGAAGATTGAAACAATATTCTTGTCTCTATATAATAGTGCGTGTTGATAGAGTAAAATTCCGTCATATACATTCAGAGATATCCACATTTTTCACACCTATCCATTTCATGCTGCTCTGAGACTCTACGGAGTTTCTTGAACCTCTCTTTATGAGAAGTTCTGCTGTCACTTATTATTTATCATTGAGCTGACTTTTAATGATGAAGCTTTAGGCTTTATGATTTCTCTCAATATCATACCTCTTTAGGGTCTCTGAGCCTGACACCTTTTCCTTCTCATTATTAGAACAGGGATTTTATTTCCTTTATGGAACATGCTTAATGAATATTAATGCGATTTATTGATTGCTTATTGATTATTGACTTCTAATGAGATTCTAGTGACTAAAATGTATTAAATTAACTTGTAACTTTACTAAAGATGGCTTATTATAGACTTGAATAATAAAATCCTTTAACTCATAATAAACTCTCTTTATTGACTGAGCTATTTTAGACACTGTGATAATTTACAGTGATGTGCAGCTCTTGATCCTTCTCTCAAACAAAGACAAGGATCCATTGGCGTAAGGCAGTGGGGATTAGCCCTGATGATGGTAAACTTAAACGTTAATTGAAACAAACCCTGCTACAGCAATCATCCGCATTGGTTTTTGCACTGCTTTCTGGGGCTGTTACGTTATTCAGTACTTGCATCAGTGATGAGGGAATATAGTTCCTTTTTTCATGTGTTTTTCGTGTGCGGTGTGTTGGAATTTACTTTATTCTCACTGCTGTGCCTCATTCACATAGTCTATACATCATTTGCAGTATCATTAGGGGGATTACTCTCACTATTGACCACTATTTACATAACAATGGGGTCCGTCACTCCTAGCCACTATCTTTGTTAGGTGCATATTATAGATTGTGCTTTAAAGGAAGAAAAACACCACTGACTGTCACAGCCCTACTGCTTTCTGAAACTCACAATGCAAAGGTTTAGCTTTCAAATGATCAGAACCTGGAGAATACAGTGTTGTAGTAAAGTGGATTATTAGTTGGTGGGGGTATTCACCTTCAGCTAGTAATAATACCACAATCACTAATAAGGTCCAGTCAATAAATGAATCCTTGCTCAACACAAGACACAACACAATAAAAATCCAAAACCAATTTATAAAAATAGAGAATGAATTTATCTTCAAAATGACACCAAAGCGATAAAAATCCAATGTGGGAAAACAGAGATATGAAGTTCTTAATGGTTAAATAAACAAAAGTGTGCATTCTAGCACCAGAAAGCTTAAAGCACCACTTGTGGCTATCTGGTCATGCTGGGCCGGGACAAAGTCAAAGTTTTAGGCCAACTGTGCTGGAGTGAGGGTCGGATAGACTGAGTGTTAGGTCCCAGTCAAAAGTATATCTTTGGATTTAGAGGCCTGATTACGAGTTAGGCGGTCTATCAGACCGTCAAACCCGTGGTGGCAGTCCGACCACTGCCAAGGTGCTGCAGCTGGGACCGCCAAGCATCTTTCAAGTTACCTCACTGCCACCCTTTCCATGGTGGTGAGCCTGCCATGAAAATGATGTCTTTGAGGCAACTCTTGCGCCTCTGGTCCTGGAGATGCATGGGGGGCACATGTTGTGCCCCCCTGGTATTGCACCCCCAGTTCCTGCACGGGAAACAATGCACAAAATGGTGCATTACTTCCCCTGCAGTCCCACAGCGGTGCCTGTCTAAAGGCTCTCCTATAAGCCTTAGACAGGCACCACCGTGTGACCGCCACAGCACTGTCCGCCCACCAAGGATTTTAATCTTAATCTGGAGGGCAGTGTGAGAACAGCTTTGGTGATTCTCCTGCGGAGTGCTGATGCGGCGCTCTGCAGGAGGACCGCCAAAGTCATTATTAGGCCCTTAGTCTTTCTCTTGGAACTTTTCTCTTGACATCGAGTCCTGGGGTTCCTTAGATCCAGAGTTCAATTCGAAGATGGCGGCCTGCTGCAGCGCAATGCCTCAGTGAGCCCTTGGAAGTCTTTATCCTTGGCATCAACAGCAAGGAGTTCCGGAGCTTTCTGCGGGGCAAACCAGGCCCATTCAGGGTTCAACATTGTGGCTTGACTCTCGATGACGAGCCAGTCTCTCCTGGATCTTTTTAGCAAAACGTTTTGGAAAGTTTCCAAACTTTCAGAACGTATTCCTTTTGATTTCCTTTGGGGAAATGAGTGTCCAGCAGCACCAGCCAAGAGTTCAGAGACTTTGAATTGCTTCTAGGGGGCTAGGACTCAACCTCTCACAATGCTGCACAGTCCAGGAAAAATTTAGTTACCATTGGTTAGCAGGGGTGATCCTGTTTTTGGCCTTGCAGGTGACTTCTTCCAACATTTTTGTACCTGTTGCTGCTCAGGGAGTCCACTTCTTTTCTTTTGAGTAAGTCACAGTCCTTTTTGTGGAGCTTTGAGAGTACAGCAGGTGCAGTCCTTCTGAGTGCAAGTCTTCTGTGGTGCAGCCCAAGGGTCCAGCGGGTCAGTCCTTCTTCCTTTGTTCCAGGCAGTGTTCTGAGGAGCTCCAGCAGCTCTGACATATTTATCCAACATTCTGGGCTGGCAAGAGGGGGGACACCCCAGTCAATAGGGGGTAAAGATATCTCCCTCTGCTATGACCACTTTATATTTTTGACCCAAAATGCTTTGTTCCTCAAAAACCAAAATGGAGAACTTATTGGTGTTTTTGTCTGTGTAACCCAAACTATAAATGTGGCTAACATCTGACTACACTCCCCTTCCAGCCCCTCTCCTAATCTAATTAGGGGGGCTCTCATCTGGCAGGCGATCAAGGCATTAGGGGCTGGCCTGTGTCCTGTGGCATCTGTTCTGCTGCCTTTGAACCCCAGTCCCCTTTCTCTCCCTGGCTTCTTCAGGAAGCAAATCTCCTCCCACCAAATGGCTGTATTGTTTCAGCCCTGGGCCTCTTCACATATACTCAGGAAGCAGCTTGGCTCAGGCTGTCAAAGGCTGGCCAATCAGAATAGGCTGCTACAGGGCTGCTGTAGGTAACTTCAGTATAGTAAGTTCTAAAACAAATTTCCTGTAATAGTTATTATAAATTCGACCTTGGCCAGTTGTTGGATTTATTTTAGCTATTAATTTGATACTGTGAATGATTTTGCTAGCTAACTCCTTTCGAAGTTAGACTTTATTACGTTTAATAAAGCTTTCCCATGTTAGGCTATGGCGCTAGCAGCACTACAATAGGGAAAACTGACTTTGGCTATTTTTCCATACCAGGGCATATAAAACATATTTTATATTGTCCCTGCTTTACATAACAATGCACCCTACCCTGGAAGCAATAAATCCATGGGGGTCTCTAAACCTACATGCCCTACCATATACTAGGGACTTACAGGTAGATTGTCTTGGCCAATTAGAATTATACCAATTACCATATACATTTTAAGGACAGAGCAATGGTCTGGGCTTTGTTTGCAGAGCCCAGGGCACTTTCAGAGTCAGTATCCTCCAGCAACAATCAAAATTGGGGGTGATCAGGGCAAAAAGTATGGCTTTCCTACACGTGTGAAAGCATGATTGGTCATTATCAATAAACTCAAATATCATGATAGATTTTTCAATAAAGTAGTCATTAAACACACATAAAGCATTTTGATAATTTTAAGTAAATACTTAGATACAAAACATGAATATCCTCCAATTTGTCACAAAGTCAATGTGGAATTGGTTCCAATGCTTTTATTACATTGATGACTACTATGCTCTAAGCTTGCTGCTACATATGTGCACTCACATATTTTGTCCTTTTTTATTCACTGTAGGTAGCTTACACCTCTCAGCAGTCCTATTGGGCATGAAAGATGACTTGACACTCTACCCTTCTGGCATAGTTGGTTACTATAAAGCAGGTTAAAGTAAGATTATTGTTTCCCACATTGTATCCTTTTAGGGTGTAGGAGAACTCTAACTACGTTTCAATGAATGCATAACTTTCCACAGTAATGCACCAATTAAAACCTATTTCTGAAATAACAAAAATGTAAGCAAGAACAAAAGATACATGTTGGCAGACTATCTTGTTAGTACTAAATAATATAGGGAAAAAAACTTTATTTCTACAGAAAGGTAAAGAAAAGCGCAAGGAATTAGTCTTTCCTGTGGAATTCTGTCCCTACATTCAGTTTAAATCACAGTCAATACATCCGGTACATTTCTGCACTGCTCTCAGGTATCAAATACATGAGAATTTACAGCTTCCTTTGTGCGTTCATAGGTGTCACTAAACCAAGGAGATCGTGTATTCTCGGTTTTCCTAGACATTCCTAGCTTTTTTGGTCTTTACATGCCATGGCTTTGAAGAGAATAATGTTGAGCATGCTGACAGTTCTCTGCCTGCCCTCTCTCTTTACATTGCAGCAAAAGATGCAAAAAGGTAGGAACATGCTTTTGAGGAGACACTTAGTCAAGCACCAGATTAACTATCATCTATACTTGCATATACTGTATAACATTTTGAGGAGATATTGGTCTGTACTAACATCAGACAAGTTGCTACAGACTTTTCTGATAGATCGCCCTAGAATTACATATCGCAAGGGTAGGACACTGCGTAACTTAGTCAGCCCGAGTCATCCCATGCAACAGGTATGTGAGACTTGGCTACATAAGAAAGGAGAGTGTTCATATAAATGTGGACATTGTAACATGTGTAGACTGGGAATCAGTGGAGTCACAAAGTTTAATTAGAACAGTTCACGTGAACATGTAATTTGTACACACATTGACTGCAACACCAGATTTGTTGCCTTTGTACTTATCTGTAAGTGTAGCAAAATATACGTGGGTAACACGATTTGGCCATTGAGAGAACGCATTTTGGAGCATTTCAGAGCACTTAAACAACAAGATGTCAGATACCCAATAGCAATACATGTGAAAGATTGTGAGGCTCAAGATGCTCATCTGAGCTTTAGGTTTCATGGATTGAATCTGTGCTAAGTGATCTGAGGGGGTAATCATGAACGGAAGTTGCATCAGTGTGAACCCTGTTGGATTATGGAATTACACGCTATGAAAAAAAGTCTGAATTTTGACCCTGAAATGCAATATTTCCTTGGAACTTAGAATGCAGGAGCTTAGCTGAATCCTAGGCAAAGGTAAAGAAAGTTGAGTTTATTCAAGATATAATCAGACCAAACTAATTTGTCGTCCATTGTTAGGCCTAAAAAATGATATTTATTTACTTGTGTAATGTAGTTTTCTTGGCAAAGGACATCATTTAGTCCCCAGGTTGATTTTTAAATCATTAACTCTGTTGTAATCTTTGAATTCTGAAAGCTTGATTTGAAGGCCAGATGGAGTTAGTCAAAAAATGAAGATGTTGTCTGCATATGTTAAATAAGTGATGAGCTTGCTAAGTAAGTGATGGGTTTGCAACCAAACTTTGGTGGCAAACCCTGAACCTTGTCAAGGTGTAAAATCAATGAGAAATATAGAGGGAAAAATGTGGGGGAGTCAGTATGCACCCCTGCATAAGGCCATTAAAGGCTCACCTTTTGGCGAAAGCATTCTCCTGGAAAGTTCGCTTGTCAAATGGTTTGGTGTTAAGACCCACGGAAGTACAGCCGAAAGTGATCAATTCCTCATATCATTAATATTTCCCAAAGCTTTTTGTGGTTGGCCTAATCGAACACCAAAGAGTAACCGGTGTAATAAAGCGTCAAATGTTTACTTAATTTTGTATTCACTAATAATTTAAACACAGCAAAATTGTATATTGCAGATCAGCCTGGCCTGAAGCCAGTTTGATTGATAGGTAGTAGATTAGAGCTGTTCGCCCAGTCAAAAACATTGTCCACCAAAAATTTACAGAAAAACCTCCCTATAGTATCTAACAACGATATAAGCCAGTAAATCTTTAGGATCATCAGTTTGTCGTTTTTTACACAATGGATGAACTATTGGCCCTTTCCAGGACGGGGAAATTCGGCCTGACTAGAGATTTTTTTAGAATACATTTAGGGGCCGATTCCGATCTCGGTCGGAGGCGCACCCAATACCATTCGGTCGGGAAAAAAGCCATGCGAAAGCCTGTTTCCCGACCGAACCGTACGCGGGTCCGGCCGAGCGAGTACGATGCGAATTCGCCGACCGACTCGTCCGGGCGACCCGACTGCTCCGACCGACTGGTTCCCGGATCGTACTGCTCCGACCGACTCGCTCGGACCCGATTCGCACCGGGCAATGGAGACGTTTTCCGGCCGGGTAAGTACGATGCGCACCTCGACCGCTCCGACCGACTCGCGCCGTCCGACTCGAACTCGCTGTCGGAGCCGTACTTTGGGGGTCCGTGTCGGACCCCCTGTACGCGTACCCGTGCGAGGCGCACACAGGGGGACCCATGGGTCCCCCTACCTGTGCGTGTACGCCGCGAAACGCTCGCGGCGTACTCGCTGTAGGGGCGCCCTTGTCCGCCTCGCACCCATTGAGGCAATGGGAGCCCGCGTACGCGTTGTACGACCGGCTCCCATTGAGTTCAATGGGAGTCCGACCGACTCGTGTCCGATAACATACGGACGCATCGTACTCGTTCGGTCGGACTGCACGGGTCCGATTCGGTCGGAAATCTCTCCGGGTCCGGCTCGGTCGGAGAGATTTCCGGCCCGAATCGGAATCGACCCCTTAGGCTTTTATAATAACTTCGGTGAACTTTATTACACACACAATACTTTGAAATAGATTGTTTTTCGCATTTTGCAAGCAAACTGTTAAACTAACAAGGCTGGAAATTAGCAATCTACAAGTTGTTTCTTTAGGATATTCACCATTGTGCTTTTTTCTTAATTCTTTTTTTCATTCATTCTCTCTACTAATAGTATTATTCTAACCTTCCACTTTTCAAGAATGTCAATCCTCATAACCAATCAGTCACTATACTATGTTTGCTGTGATGCCGCAGTCCATTACTAACTGTGAATTAATCAATGGAGTTAGCCCATCTGAGGGGCATATTTACGTTCCCTGGTGCATCCCTGCATATCAGCAGGGATGCGCCAGGGGAAATGCGTCATGCAAGCTTACCCTTGCGGCACGTCCGATGCGCCGCATTTACAATGCGGCGCATCGTGGCGCAAGGATAAGCAGATGCGTGACGCATCTGCCGGCGGAAGGTTGGCGCAGTGCTGAAGTTGTGTCGCAAGCGCGACGCACCTCCAGCACTGTTCCAACCTTCCCTATCCCTAACATGGTGCGTCAATCCGAAGCAGGCGTAAGGATTTGACGCACCAGCTGTCGGAAAAATGACTGCGTGAAATCTTGTAGATTTCACTGCGTCACTCTTCCGAGCGTTCCTGCGCCGGAACGCCCCCTGCGCCGGTACGCCCACATGAAACCTGACGCAGGTTTCATGTGGCGCAGGGGTTTACTACGTGACGCATCTCCCTAGATGCGTCACGTTGTAAATATAGCGCAACACGGCGCATGGTTTGCGTCGCCGCTGCGTCACATGCGTGACGCAACGGCGGCGCAAAAGTGGCGCAAGGGGCTTGTAAATATGCCCCTATGTATTTAGCTCTTGCTCACAATACTACCAACATATGGATAAAGAAGTGCAGGGCGCTCAGTGCCCACACCTCCATTTACAATAAACATTGACAAAACTAGTAGCCCCGACTTGCATTTTCAGCCAGAACTTTTGGCTTTCACAATGCCTGTTTTTAATATGTTGAGGGAATGGGGTGGGTTATTAACAACGACCTTTAATTATATTAGAAAACGTAATAGAATTACCAGGATCACACAGTATTATGTGAAAATTAATATTATATTCAAGTCGCATCATACACAAACACAGCAATTTAGGTTGTAGAATTGTAAAGTACAGTGTCCAATTTATAAAACATAAAATATAAATGAAAGAAGACTGATGGAAGTGCACGTCAGCAATGGCCAGAAGAGTGTGGGCTGATACAGGGCTGTTATAGGAACATTCAAGGTATAAAATACAGTGCAAGTACGACAAACAATGGCATAAAGACCACTCCTTGGAAATGAGGCTTGTCTGGAGCAGTTCCATTCTGGGTCAGTCAGTCCTACTTTGCAGTGATAGGACAATGTTGTCTCAGCATAACCGGTTCAATGAAGGCAGAATCTAAAGGACACCATGCTTATTTCCTTCCATTTGGTGACCTATAACCTCAATTTGAAACTTGCTTGACATGAGAACAATAAAAGTGAAGGAATTTTATAATTCCTGATATTATTTTGATGTGGCTCCAGACTTCTCCCAAATGTTTTGAAGTCAGTTCAGGGCCATACAACAGCCACCCAATATTGCTCCTCATTGTTGATCATCATCACCTTACTGCTAATGCACATTATTCTCCAGATTGAGATAACATACTTCCATACTTCCATACTTCCATACTTCAGTACTTCCAATCTGCCTCTCGCTGCGTATCGTTAATTTCTTGATATACTATGAGCTAGTGATCTCATGATACAATGCCTACCGTATTTTCTTGAGTGTTCGGGTATCTATTTGTTATCATCTTCTTTTCTGGGTGCCCTTTAAGGAATAGGTGATACTGTCTAGCAGCAAGGGAACAATCCAGGCCACAATGCTCCTTCTAAATACTTTGATGCTTCCATCACTTAGACATGCAGAACGAATGCACTAAACCAGGTGAGAGCATTGTGAGCTGTAAGGAGGATCATACCTACCCCGAAACACAGCATTTGGTGTGGTTTGCAGTTATAGATGGTCTCTAGACTTAATAAATTCAGGACAGAGTTGTCTGCAAAAGAATCATACTGCATACTTGGGGCTACCTATCCTAACCTTGTACCAGTGAACCATGAACTTACCTTGTGAGGCAACATATGCATAAAGAAACATGTTTACATGTACTAGGTTTTCACCTCACCTAAAACCCTCTCCTAGACCTGAGCATTTAGCAGGGCATGGGGAAGAAGGCTGAAAGCACGGTTTCTAGTATCTAGTAAAAAAGCATAGTATAGGGAAAATAAATGAGTTTATTAATCATGGTCCAGTTAATTAAAACCTTACATGATAAAAGTAGTATACATAAAAACAAAAGCTAAAAGAGTTATGAAAGCAGAAATAAATAGGCCATGCACCAGGCCAAAATGAGTTTTTTAAAATACGTTTGATCATATCTCTTCTAGGATGTACAAAATGTCCGAGAGCACTAAAGAGACTATGGCCAACCAATTATGCCTTCCAGCGAACACCGGTTTCGTTGTGCCTTTTCAATGAAAGTTTTTTAATAGCACAACCCCACAAGCTAAAAGATTATTCTTGTAGGGTGCACCAATCTCCATTGTGCCTTTGCAATGGAAGATCTTTAGTAGTGCAACGCCACAGGCTTAGAAGATCAATTCTTGACGAGTGCAGCGAGGCTTGCGCGTAATACCCAGAGGTAGCAGCTGCAGCGGCAAACCACTGATGATGTGATGTCAGCTAGTTAAAGTGCCAAGTGCTTGAGAAGTGCAACACGGCTTGAGTCACATGCTGTGGATCTTAGTTCCATCGCAGAATACATGCAGATGTGGACTGACTATTTAATGTAATTCAGGATGTTCAGTGGCTGCTCTGCCATCTGATTATTCATGCAAGTAGCCGGTATCGCTGACATTAGGTTGTTGCAGAGATTATCCGAAGAGGAGCAAAGAGGAGTTTGTTAACTGAGATTTCAGTGAGCCATGCTGTACCAAGCATGTTTACAAACGTGAAGCAGGATCTACTCCCACCAGGCAGATAAAGTACAGACAGTTGTGGTTAAGAAAGAAAAGCAACATTTTCTCCCCTTAAATGTGCTCTACTGTCTGTGACTGTCTTTAAAAATCCAAAGGCATTAGAGAAGAAAATTGTCTGAGGAATGTATAATAAAACACATCGTGATTTTAAAGAGGAATGCGCAGTGTTTAAAACCACTTTGATGATAATCGCTAGGTTATTAATTTGCACAGGCAAAACAAGTTAATGAAGGTTGGGTTCAATTGTGATTTACTTAGAGCCAAAGACACATGACTTGCAAATGTATTCACCATGAACAAGAGCCTCCTCTTTGTACCACAGACCAATAATGTAAAACTGAAAACATTATTAACAGGTCTGACTACGGACAGCTTTAGTGGACTGGCAAGAACCTGATGTCATCGCTACACACAACAAATGACACACAACCACACACAGCATACAATCTAAAACTTTGTATACCACATGCAATCTATGGAATGGGGCTTTACGCCATTCCTCTTGGAGAAGCATTTACAAATATGCAGAAATAATGTTAAATAATGTGCAGGGCTAATGAGACTTAACACATGAATTTAATGTGAAATTGCACTAGGCAATCATACTCAAACGTGCTAGGCCTAAAATGCTGAGACACTGCCATATTAAAGTTTAACAGAACTAAGATATTGTAAATTCAGCATTTAAACTTGATCTTGACCTCTGTACCTAACTTTTTTCCAATAATAGTTGCTGTGCACAATGTTTTTCTTCATGTTTATACAGAGGTTTCAACTTCCAAAAAGACCATTGTTAGCTAATGAATAAGCTTGTTATTTAGAAGGCTATGGATGAAGTTTCACACATAGGAATGTAAACGTGAATGGGAGAATAAACCATGGGAAGCTTACAAATGATAAAACTTAGTTGCAGTCTTTGAAACAGCTGTCTGAAGAAAATTGTATTCAGTGGCGGCTGGTGAACTTTGAAAGAGGTGAGTCGTACATATGTACCTGGAATCGAAACAAGGCTGACACTCTAAAGGAGGGCTCAGGGGGTTCTGTCCTGCAAGAACATTTTGAAAAAACAAGCCAAAAGCTGTATTTTACTTTATATTTTTTATGTAAATTGATTAAAAATTCAAAGGTGCTGAATTAAATAGTCCAGTTCTTTTTATGGTGTGCCAGGCAAGTGCAACTCCCTGTCAGCGTGTTGGAGCTCAACTTCTCCAAGACAATTGTAAAAAAAATGGTGGCAAAATAGTAGGTTTTTCATCACAATTGTCCTTAAAAACTGGGTAAAGAGCTGTATGTAAGACAGGGAGTAAAAAAATAACTATTCCCCATCTCATTACCCATCATTAACCAAAATGCAAATATTTCCATCTTGCTTCTTTACAATGGGAATGTGAGTTATATGTATCACTGAATTTCTTCTTGGAAGGGCTTAGTCAGAACAGCTGGAGCTAGCGCTACTATGAGCACACCTCAGCAACAAAAATGCACACCTCAGCAACTAAAATGCAGATAAAATCGACTGCAGGAAAGTTGACACAGTCCCAGTACAGCAATCAAACAAAATACAATATTAGTAAACAATAGTCAGCAGTGGGCTGTTGAATGAAATTTCAGTTACTGTTGGACGTCACCCAAGGTTCACAAACATCCTAAAAATAATGAGTGGTGCTCAAGAGGCTGTGGGTGGTGACAGAAATAGTGGTCATCCACCTGCAAATGATCTCAGACCTATAACCTGTTTCTTCCAGCCTTTCTTGCTATTTAACCATGCCAATACTGGAGGCTGAAGCATAGGTTTGTCTATAGGGTCCATATGGTTATTATGGCACCATGCATAATTAGAAAGTGGGAATACTGGCTGATTCCTCTCCTGGTTGAAACAAATGGGTTTGTGTGGGTGATGCGAAGCAGTGAGCATTGGTGATGCTAGATATGGTCTAGTAGATTATGTGGTTACTTGGCATTGCTCTTTTAAGTGACCTCTTGTGATGTAACTGGTGCTTACTAAAGCACTCCAATACCTTTGAGTCGAGTTTGTGGTATATGAAAACTGCAAAAAAATGAACAAAGAGGTAACAACAGAACATTAACATAAAAAAGAAAGACAGAGATCCATTTAGTAGCTGATTTGTACATAGTGAAATCAGAAAACCTGGATCAATCACAGCATCTCCGCTTAAATTGTGTGAACTTATGCACATATTTTAATTCACCAAAACTCATTTTTCTTCACTATCGGCATATGAAAACAGTTTCATATATTTGAGTTCAGAATTCCAGCTGTACAAAAACCTACTGATTCATTTTACAGACTATAATGTTTCTCTATAATAATCTGGGTCACATACTGGGTTTTACATGTCAACGGGCTTGTCTTTAAGTTCATTAATGCTTCATGTTAAAAAAAAATCACTTTTATTGAGCATTTCTCAGTGCAGTGCTTCTGTGTGACGTATTAATAATGCCCAAGCTTCCATATGTTAAAGAAATACAATTTGTTTAATTTTAAGGCCACTTTAGCATATTTATGTGATGTTTGTTGCATGATTTACAAAGCAAATATGTTCAGGGCTTGTTTAAAAATGAACACAAATGCACAGACTACACCACGTTTGTTTTTGTTCTATTTTTAGATTAGCACTGAAAATATTTGCTTGGTAAATCATACAACACAAATCACATAAATATGCTAAAGTGTCCTGAAAATTAAAACAATTGTATATCTTTAACATATGGAAGCTTAGGCATCATTAATATGTAACACAAATCCACTCACAGGCATACTCTCTGGCACTCACCACACCCGCAATTAAACATACATATATCCATAGAAATACTTGCATGCACACATTCAGAAATCCATACATTCCAGTATTGAAACTTATCTTATCTGACTCGCTCCGAGCTGCAGTTCCTGCTTGGCTAGTCCTGAAAATCATGACCGCGTCTCTTGCTTAAAAGACCAGGAAGCTGACACTACACCTTCTGCTTTTTCAATTCATAAGCTCAAGCCTCTTGCTGATCAGAAGCCAGGCTAGGGTTGGAGGTCAACCCTCCTTTTCTAACCTGGCTTTTGATAGGGCATATGAGCGTCTGATAGACAAGCCCCACCAAAGTCCCATTAGCTGACATGCTGCACAGCCCGAGGTTTGTGTAAAATATCAGCTATAAAATATGAATGAGTGGGGTCGGGCTATAAGAGCCAAAGCCCTCACAAATGTACACCAATGTGCGCCATGGACCCCCCTCTGGCACTAATATGATTTTGTAACTTTTTACATAAAAACAAATGATCGGTAAGATGGGTTGTTTTCATGTAAAAACTGGAACACATGTAGCAAGTATTGAAAGAGATAGGGGCACCGCCCTGGCGCCCCCTATTGGTGAGCCGCTGCTGATTGTGTTACTGTGAGTAGACAGGGAGTGAATGCGTTCCCATGGGTGCATCAGAAGCTGATTGGTCGACAGAAGGGAGAAGAAGCTACATGAAGATTGAAACAATATTCTTGTCTCTATATAATAGTGCGTGTTTATAGAGTAAAATTCCGTCATATACATTCAGAGATAACCACATTTTTCACACCTATCCATTTCATGCTGCTCTGAGACTCTACGGAGTTTCTTGAACCTCTCTTTATGAGAAGTTCTGCTGTCACTTATTATTTATCATTGAGCTGACTTTTAATGATGAAGCTTTAGGCTTTATGATTTCTCTCAATATCATACCTCTTTAGGGTCTCTGAGCCTGACACCTTTTCCTTCTCATTATTAGAACAGGGATTTTATTTCCTTTATGGAACATGCTTAATGAATATTAATGCGATTTATTGATTGCTTATTGATTATTGACTTCTAATGAGATTCTAGTGACTAAAATGTATTAAATTAACTTGCAACTTTACTAAAGATGGCTTATTATAGACTTGAATAATAAAATCCTTTAACTCATAATAAACTCTCTTTATTGACTGAGCTATTTTAGACACTCTGATAATTTACAGTGATGTGCAGCTCTTGATCCTTCTCTCAAACAAAGGCAAGGATCCATTGGCGTAAGGCAGTGGGGATTAGCCCTGATGATGGTAAACTTAAACGTTAATTGAAACAAACCCTGCTACAGCAATCATTCGTCATTGGTTTTTGCACTGCTTTCTGGGGCTGTTACGTTATTCAGTACTTGCATCAGTGATGAGGGAATACAGTTCCTTTTTTCATGTGTTTTTCGTGTGCGGTGTGTTGGAATTTACTTTATTCTCACTGCTGTGCCTCATTCACATAGTCTATACATCATTTGCAGTATCATTAGGGGGATTATTCTCACTATTGACTACGATTTACATAACAATGGGGTCCATCACTCCTAGCCACTATCTTTGTTAGGTGCATATTATAGATTGTGCTTTAAAGGAAGAAAAACACCACTGACTGTCACAGCCCTACTGCTTTCTGAAACTCACAATGCAAAGGTTTAGCTTTCAAATGATCAGAACCTGGAGAATACAGTGTTGTAGTAAAGTGGATTATTAGTTGGTGGGGGTATTCACCTTCAGCTAGTAATAATACCACAATCACTAATAAGGTCCAGTCAATAAATGAATCCTTGCTCAACACAAGACACAACACATTAAAAATCCCAAACCAGTTAATAAAAATAGAGAATGAATTTATCTTCAAAATGACACCAAAGCGATAAAAATCCAATGTGGGAAAACAGAGATATGGAGTTCTTAATGGTTAAATAAACAAAAGTGTGCATTCTAGCACCAGAAAGCTTAAAGCACCACTTGTGGCTATCTGGTCATGCTGGGCCGGGACAAAGTAAAAGTTTTAGGCCAACTGTGCTGGAGTGAGGGTCGGATAGACTGAGTGTTAGGTCCCAGTCAAAAGTATATCTTTGGACTTAGAGGCCTGATTACGAGTTAGGCGGTCTATCAGACCGTCGAACCCGTGGTGGCAGTCCGACCACTGCCAAGGTGCTGCAGCTGGGACCGCCAAGCATCTTTCAAGTTACCTCACTGCCACCCTTTCCATGGTGGTGAGCCTGCCATGAAAATGATGTCTTTGAGGCAACCCTTGCGCCTCTGGTCCTGGAGATGCATGGGGGGCACATGTTGTGCCCCCCTGGTATTGCACCCCCAGTTCCTGCACGGGAAACAATGCACAAAATGGTGCATTACTTCCCCTGCAGTCCCACAGCGGTGCCTGTCTAAAGGCTCTCCTATAAGCCTTAGACAGGCACCACCGTGTGACCGCCACAGCACTGTCCGCCCACCAAGGATTTTAATCTTAATCTGGAGGGCAGTGTGAGAACAGCTTTGGTGATTCTCCTGCGGAGTGCTGATGCGGCGCTCTGCAGGAGGACCGCCAAAGTCATTATTAGGCCCTCAGTCTTTCTCTTGGAACTTTTCTCTTGACATCGAGTCCTGGGGTTCCTTAGATCCAGAGTTCAATTCGAAGATGGCGGCCTGCTGCAGCGCAATGCCTCAGTGAGCCCTTAGAAGTCTTTATCCTTGGCATCAACAGCAAGGAGTTCCGGAGCTTTCTGCGGGGCAAACCAGGCCCATTCAGGGTTCAACATTGTGGCTTGACTCTCGATGACGAGCCAGTCTCTCCTGGATCTTTTTAGCAAAACGTTTTGGAAAGTTTCCAAACTTTCAGAACGTATTCCTTTTGATTTCCTTTGGGGAAATGAGTGTCCAGCAGCACCAGCCAAGAGTTCAGAGACTTTAAATTGCTTCTAGGGGGCTAGGACTCAACCTCTCACAATGCTGCACAGTCCAGGAAAAATTTAGTTACCATTGGTTAGCTGGGGTGATCTTGTTTTTGGCCTTGCAGGTGACTTCTTCCAACATTTTTGTACCTGTTGCTGCTCAGGGAGTCCACTTCTTTTCTTTTGAGTAAGTCACAGTCCTTTTTTGTGGAGCTTTGAGAGTACAGCAGGTGCAGTCCTTCTGAGTGCAAGTCTTCTGTGGTGCAGCCCAAGGGTCCAGCGGGTCAGTCCTTCTTCCTTTGTTCCAGGCAGTGTTCTGAGGAGCTCCTGCAGCTCTGACATATTTATCCAACATTCTGGGCTGGCAAGAGGGGGGACACCCCAGTCAATAGGGGGTAAAGATATCTCCCTCTGCTATGACCACTTTATATTTTTGACCCAGAATGCTTTGTTCCTCAAAAATCAAAATGGAGAACTTATTGGTGTTTTTGTCTGTGTAACCCAAATTATAAATGTGGCTAACATCTGACTACACTCCCCTTCCAGCCCCTCTCCTAATCTAATTAGGGGGCTCTCATCTGGCAGGCGATCAAGGCATTAGGGGCTGGCCTGTGTCCTGTGGCATCTGTTCTGCTGCCTTTGAACCCCAGTCCCCTTTCTCTCCCTGGCTTCTTCAGGAAGCAAATCTCCTCCCACCAAATGGCTGTATTGTTTCAGCCCTGGGCCTCTTCACATATACTCAGGAAGCAGCTTGGCTCAGGCTGTCAAAGGCTGGCCAATCAGAAGAGGCTGCTACAGGGCTGCTGTAGGTAACTTCAGGATAGTAAGTTCTAAAACAAATTTCCTGTAATAGTTATTATAAATCCGACCTTGGCTAGTTTTTGGATTTATTTTAGCTATTAATTTGATACTGTGAATGATTTTGCTAGCTAACTCCTTTCGAAGTTAGACTTTATTACGTTTAATAAAGCGTTCCCATGTTAGGCTATGGCGCTAGCAGCACTACAATAGGGAAAACTGACTTTGGCTATTTTTCCATACCAGGGCATATAAAACATATTTTATATTGTCCCTGCTTTACATAACAATGCACCCTACCCTGGAAGCAATAAATCCATGGGGGTCTCTAAACCTACATGCCCTACCATATACTAGGGACTTACAGGTAGATTGTCTTGGCAAATTAGAATTATACCAATTACCATATACATTTTAAGGACAGAGCAATGGTCTGGGCTTTGTTTGCAGAGCCCAGGGCACTTTCAGAGTCAGTATCCTCCAGCAACAATCAAAATTGGGGGTGATCAGGGCAAAAAGTATGGCTTTCCTACACGTGTGAAAGCATGATTGGTCATTATCATTAAACCCAAATATCATGATAGATTTTTCAATAAAGTAGTCATTAAACACACATAAGGCATTTTGATAATTTTAAGTAAATACTTAGATACAAAACATGAATATCCTCCAATTTGTCACAAAGTCAATGTGGAATTGGTTCCAATGCTTTTATTACATTGATGACTACTATGCTCTAAGCTTGCTGCTACATATGTGCACTCACATATTTTGTCCTTCTTTTTTATTCACAGTAGGTAGTTTACACCTCTCAGCAGTCCTATTGGGCATGAAAGATGACTTGACACTCTACCCTTCTGGCATAGTTGGTTACTATAAAGCAGGTTAAAGTAAGATTATTGTTTCCCACATTGTATCCTTTTAGGGTGTAGGAGAACTCTAACTACGTTTCAATGAATGCATAACTTTCCACAGTAATGAACCAATTAAAACCTATTTCTGAAATAACAAAAATGTAAGCAAGAACAAAAGATACATGTTGGCAGACTATCTTGTTAGTACTAAATAATATAGGGAAAAAAACTTTATTTCTACAGAAAGGTAAAGAAAAGCGCAAGGAATTAGTCTTTCCTGTGGAATTCTGTCCCTACATTCAGTTTAAATCACAGTCAATACATCCGGTACATTTCTGCACTGCTCTCAGGTATCAAATACATGAGAATTTACAGCTTCCTTTGTGCGTTCATAGGTGTCACTAAACCAAGGAGATCGTGTATTCTCGGTTTTCCTAGACATTCCTAGCTTTTTTGGTCTTTACATGCCATGGCTTTGAAGAGAATAATGTTGAGCATGCTGACAGTTCCCTGCCTGCCCTCTCTCTTTACATTGCAGCAAAAGATGCAAAAAGGTAGGAACATGCTTTTGAGGAGACACTTAGTCAAGCACCAGATTAACTATCATCTATACTTGCATATACTGTATAACATTTTGAGGAGATATTGGTCTGTACTAACATCAGACAAGTTGCTACAGACTTTTCTGATAGATCGCCCTAGAATTACATATCGCAAGGGTAGGACACTGCGTAACTTAGTCAGCCCGAGTCATCCCATGCAACAGGTATGTGAGACTTGGCTACATAAGAAAGGAGAGTGTTCATATAAATGTGGACATTGTAACATGTGTAGACTGGGAATCAGTGGAGTCACAAAGTTTAATTAGAACAGTTCACGTGAACATGTATTTTGTACACACATTGACTGCAACACCAGATTTGTTGCCTTTGTACTTATCTGTAAGTGTAGCAAAATATATGTGGGTAACACGATTAGGCCATTGAGAGAACGCATTTTGGAGCATTTCAGAGCACTTAAACAACAAGATGTCAGATACCCAATAGCAATACATGTGAAAGATTGTGAGGCTCAAGATGCTCATCTGAGCTTTAGGTTTCATGGATTGAATCTGTGCTAAGTGGTCTGAGGGGGTAATCATGAACGGAAGTTGCATCAGTGTGAACCCTGTTGGATTATGGAATTACACGCTATGAAAAAAGTCTGAATTTTGGCCCTGAAATGCAATATTTCCTTGGAACTTAGAATGCAGGAGCTTAGCTGAATCCTAGGCAAAGGTAAAGAAAGTTGAGTTTATTCAAGATATAATCAGACCAAACTAATTTGTCGTCCATTGTTAGGCCTAAAAAATGATATTTATTTACTTGTGTAATGTAGTTTTCTTGGCAAAGGACATGATTTAGTCCCCAGGTTGATTTTTAAATCATTAACTCTGTTGTAATCTTTGAATTCTGAAAGCTTGATTTGAAGGCCAGATGGAGTTAGTCAAAAAATGAAGATGTTGTCTGCATATGCTAAATAAGTGATGAGCTTGCTAAGTAAGTGATGGGTTTGCAACCAAACTTTGGTGGCAAACCCTGAACCTTGTCAAGGTGTAAAATCAATGAGAAATATAGAGGGAAAAATGTGGGGGAGTCAGTATGCACCCCTGCATAAGGCCATTAAAGGCTCACCTTTTTGGCGAAAGCATTCTCCTGGAAAGTTCGCTTGTCAAATGGTTTGGTGTTAAGACCCACGGAAGTACAGCCGAAAGTGATCAATTCCTCATATCATTAATATTTCCCAAAGCTTTTTGTGGTTGGCCTAATCGAACACCAAAGAGTAACCGGTGTAATAAAGCGTCAAATGTTTTCTTAATTTTGTATTCACTAATAATTTTAAACACAGCAAAATTGTATATTGCAGAACAGCCTGGCCTGAAGCCAGTTTGATTGATAGGTAGTAGATTAGAGCTGTTCGCCCAGTCAAAAACAATGTCCACCAAAAATTTACAGAAAAACCTCCCCATAGTATCTAACAACGATATAAGCCAGTAAATCTTTGGGATCATCAGTTTGTCGTTTTTTACACAATGAATGAACTATTGGCCCTTTCCAGGATGGGGAAATTCGGCCTGACTAGAGATTTTTTTAGAATACATTTAGGCTTTTATAATAACTTCGGTGAACTTTATTACACACACAATACTTTGAAATAGATTGTTTTTCGCATTTTGCAAGCAAACTGTTAAACTAACAAGGCTGGAAATTAGCAATCTACAAGTTGTTTCTTTAGGATATTCACCATTGTGCTTTTTTCTTAATTCTTTTTTTCATTCCTTCTCTCTACTAATAGTATTATTCTAACCCTTCACTTTTCAAGAATGTCAATCCTCATAACCAATCAGTCACTATACTATGTTTGCTGTGATGCCGCAGTCCGTTACTAACTGTGAATTAATCAATGGAGTTAGCCCATCTATGTATTTAGCTCTTGCTCACAATACTACCAACATATGGATAAAGAAGTGCAGGGCGCTCAGTGCCCACACCTCCATTTACAATAAACATTGACAAAACTAGTAGCCCCGACTTGCATTTTCAGCCAGACCTTTTGGCTTTCACAATGCCTGTTTTTAATATGTTGAGGGAATGGGGTGGGTTATTAACAACGACCTTTAATTATATTAGAAAATGTAATAGAATTACCAGGATCACACAGTATTATGTGAAAATTAATATTATATTCAAGTCGCATCATACACAAACACAGCAATTTAGGTTGTAGAATTGTAAAGTACAGTGTCCAATTTATAAAACATAAAATATAAATGAAAGAAGACTGATGGAAGTGCACGTCAGCAATGGCCAGAAGAGTGTGGGCTGATACAGGGCTGTTATAGGAACATTCAAGGTATAAAATACAGTGCAAGTACGACAAACAATGGCATAAAGACCACTCCTTGGAAATGAGGCTTGTCTGGAGCAGTTCCATTCTGGGTCAGTCAGTCCTACTTTGCAGTGATAGGACAATGTTGTCTCAGCATAACCGGTTCAATGAAGGCAGAATCTAAAGGACACCATGCTTATTTCCTTCCATTTGGTGACCTATAACCTCAATTTGAAACTTGCTTGACATGAGAACAATAAAAGTGAAGGAATTTTATAATTCCTGATATTATTTTGATGTGGCTCCAGACTTCTCCCAAATGTTTTGAAGTCAGTTCAGGGCCATACAACAGCCACCCAATATTGCTCCTCATTGTTGATCATCATCACCTTACTGCTAATGCACATTATTCTCCAGATTGAGATAACATACTTCCATACTTCCATACTTCCATACTTCAGTACTTCCAATCTGCCTCTCGCTGCGTATCGTTAATTTCTTGATATACTATGAGCTAGTGATCTCATGATACAATGCCTACCGTATTTTCTTGAGTGTTCGGGTATCTATTTGTTATCATCTTCTTTTCTGGGTGCCCTTTAAGGAATAGGTGATACTGTCTAGCAGCAAGGGAACAATCCAGGCCACAATGCTCCTTCTAAATACTTTGATGCTTCCATCACTTAGACATGCAGAACGAATGCACTAAACCAGGTGAGAGCATTGTGAGCTGTAAGGAGGATCATACCTACCCCGAAACACAGCATTTGGTGTGGTTTGCAGTTATAGATGGTCTCTAGACTTAATAAATTCAGGACAGAGTTGTCTGCAAAAGAATCATACTGCATACTTGGGGCTACCTATCCTAACCTTGTACCAGTGAACCATGAACTTACCTTGTGAGGCAACATATGCATAAAGAAACATGTTTACATGTACTAGGTTTTCACCTCACCTAAAACCCTCTCCTAGACCTGAGCATTTAGCAGGGCATGGGGAAGAAGGCTGAAAGCACGGTTTCTAGTATCTAGTAAAAAAGCATAGTATAGGGAAAATAAATGAGTTTATTAATCATGGTCCAGTTAATTAAAACCTTACATGATAAAAGTAGTATACATAAAAACAAAAGCTAAAAGAGTTATGAAAGCAGAAATAAATAGGCCATGCACCAGGCCAAAATGAGTTTTTAAAATACGTTTGATCATATCTCTTCTAGGATGTACAAAATGTCCGAGAGCACTAAAGAGACTATGGCCAACCAATTATGCCTTCCAGCGAACACCGGTTTCGTTGTGCCTTTTCAATGAAAGTTTTTAATAGCACAACCCCACAAGCTAAAAGATTATTCTTGTAGGGTGCACCAATCTCCATTGTGCCTTTGCAATGGAAGATCTTTAGTAGTGCAACGCCACAGGCTTAGAAGATCAATTCTTGACGAGTGCAGCGAGGCTTGCGCGTAATACCCAGAGGTAGCAGCTGCAGCGGCAAACCACTGATGATGTGATGTCAGCTAGTTAAAGTGCCAAGTGCTTGAGAAGTGCAACACGGCTTGAGTCACATGCTGTGGATCTTAGTTCCATCGCAGAATACATGCAGATGTGGACTGACTATTTAATGTAATTCAGGATGTTCAGTGGCTGCTCTGCCATCTGATTATTCATGCAAGTAGCCGGTATCGCTGACATTAGGTTGTTGCAGAGATTATCCGAAGAGGAGCAAATGCTGCACAGTTGGGATGCCAAGTGCTTGAAAGCATGCAAAAGGGCGTGCGTCCAAGTATATGTGCTTTTTGTGCATGCTCCTAGTGTTTTAGGCCCCACAGTTGACCAATGTCTCCCCTTGGATGATTAACTTTGCCAAGCAGACTATTACCTGAGCGCTTGGGCCTTGTTAGCCGAAAAGAAGGTCTTGGCAGCATGACCTAATTCCGTAGGTGTTGAAGATATTGCGTAGAAGCTTCCTATGTTCAGATTGTAAGCATGGGCAGGTACACAATATGTGCTGGAGGGTTTCTTCTTGCCCATGGCATAGTCTGCATAGCGATGAAGTTAGTGTTGGAATCCATGCTGGTAATGCGTCGCTAGTAGGGGATAGGCCAAACCTAAAGTCCTGAAATCTGAGTTTATGGAACCCTTTGATTGTTTCAAATAGACTTGCGGGTTTTGTGATTTGTCTGTATTTAGTGCATGTCGACGAACACTTGTGGTTGTTGAAGGATTCCTTGTCTTTAATCCATTATAGTAATTTTATTTGTTTGTTCACAGCAAGCTTAAAGGTGTGGCGGGGTAAGTTCGCGTCCCAGATATGTTGAGCATTCAGTGCTTCTAGGGTCTCGCTACTGGTGTGAGCCCAGCGGTTCATTTTGCTGCCTTGTTGAGTCTCATTCCAGATGAGAGTTCTTAGTGAGCCCGACCTGGCCTCTCTTAATGATCACATGTATTTTATAATGGCCCCTTGTTGTACTATCTCTTGATCTTGAGTTCCGAATTCAGGTGTGCTGAGGAAGGTGAAATATGAGGTGGAAAGCCTTGCATTGAGAGTTGTTCAGGAATGAGCTGAGCTTTCCTGCGAAGGCTATTGACCCACAAGATAACGGGTAATGTTGGAATCAGCTTAGCTTTAACGACCACCAGAGCTGGTTTTCAGGTTGGCGCAGAAATCATGTTAAATATTTTTGGGAAAGGCAGTGATGAGTGACGCCAAGCGGGGTTTCAATGTGTTCAGATGGAGCCTGAGGGAACGGCGATCTTGAAGCCATACCCCTAAATATATGTAACTATAGCTTTTTTTTATTTATTCATTGCATAGTATAGGAGGCAGGGAGAGAGAGCATAGCTTTATACTAAGGCAAGAATCCTGCCCAGAGGGGTTTATCGCTGGTGATCTTGCACAAGCAAGGCAGCAAAGATAGCAGAGAGAAACATTGGTACAGAATGAACGTAACATAAGGGAGCAGAGAGAGCACTGCAGAGTGTGGGCAGTGAAAAACACAGCCAAGGGGGGAAGAGGATGCACAGCGCAAGGGTGGGAGAAGACGAAGCATATCAAACGGGAATGAAGGTAGCACAGCAGAAAGACTGAAGCTAGAAGGAAGAGGGCAAATGTATTTGGCACAAGCAGAGAATGGGGCACATTGGGGAAATGGAAATTAGTAAGAGAAGCAAAAATGGGTTCTGGGATACACAGGAAATGAGATGGCACTGATTGGAAAGTGGCACAAGAGATGGCACATATTTAAAGTGAGATGTGTTATATAGAAGGGCAACTCTGGAAACATTTAGCGGGTTGGAAGACAATGTGCAATACCACAGTATTTGTTGAGTTTGCTAAGGCAAAGAACACGCACAAAAAAAGATAGCACAGCCAAAAGTTGCTTAGAAAGAAACCTAGAGGTGTCCATCTTTCGTTGATGCGTGCAGAGTGCAATGGGTCGCGCTGGACTGCCTTCGGGTGCTCCGTCTTCGGCGAAATCGACAAACACGATAGTCTGCGCTTGAGCAGGCAGACACAGTGTACTTGATCAATGCACCTTGATGTGTGTGAAGGCCCAAAGGCGGCTTCTGACACTCTGCGAAGGCCAAGGACTGGTTGAGGGCAAGTCAGGCAGAGTCAGACTCAGGATTAGCAGAGCCTAGAAGCGATCATTTGTGCAAATTACATCTTTGATGGGCCTGAGATTTCCTGAACAGGGGGCAAGCCAACAAGCCCTTGGGGTTACTTAGGTTGCAAAAGGTTGAGAGAATAGGCCCACTCCTTCTCACCACCCAGGTCAGAGGCAGCAGACCAACACAGCAGAGCAGGGAGCAAAGTGGCAGTCCCTCCTGTAGCCCAGCAATCAGCAGGCAGCAGACCAAGACAGGAAAGCAGTTAGCAAAGTGTCAGTCCCTCTTGTAGCACAGATCTTCTTCCTCGTGGCACAGTCTCCTTAGGACTCCAAAGTGAACTTGTGAGAAAGGGTCATAGACCCAATACTTATACCCAAATGTATCCTTAATGTGGAGGTAACTACAAAGCAAAGCCTTTGTGGTGCACACGTCTCCTTTCAATCCAGTACTGTCTGCCAGACAATCTGTGGGGGGTAAATCAGTGTTTTGTGTGAGGCCAGGCCACTACCTATTCAGGAGTATGCGTCAGCTCCTCCCCTCCCTCTTGCCCAGGAAGACCAATCAGTATGCAGATGGATGTAGATGCAGCTGAGTGTCCTGTGCTTGGGGCTGTCTAGAGGGAAATCACAAAGTGTAGCTGTCACCCCATCTCAGACGTGTATTGGAGACAGGCTGTAAGACCCACAAGAGAGCTAAGAGTGCAGAAATGTCCACTTTCTAAAAGTGGAATTTCTAGATTAGTAATAATAGATCCAACTTTACCACTAAACAGGATCTG
This sequence comes from Calotriton arnoldi, assembly GCA_963921515.1. Taxonomy (NCBI): domain Eukaryota; kingdom Metazoa; phylum Chordata; class Amphibia; order Caudata; family Salamandridae; genus Calotriton; species Calotriton arnoldi. The sequence goes on from CAWUFW010002309.1 coordinate 918,491, forward strand.
TCATTACCATTCCAATGATATAAAACATAAACCAACTACTCTGCAATACACTTAAAAAGGACATTTAAGAAATTCCCAATGTTAACCTATAAGTGGAGCAGGCCTAACATTAGTGGAGACGAACAAAAAGGTACATGTCCTACCTTTTACCCTGCACTTAGGGCTACCTATGGCCTACCGTAGGGGTGACTGATATGTAATCAAAGGGGAGGTTAAGGCTTGGCAGGTAGTTGGAAAAGTCAAGTCGAGGTATCAGTAAACAGTGCACACAGGCCCTGCAGTGGCAGGCCTGAGACAGGTTTGAAAGGCTACTTCCGTGGGTGGCACAATCAGTGCTGCAGGCCCACTTGTAGCATTTGGTTCAAAAGTCCTTGGTTTAGGGTATATCACTTTTCTAGGGATTTATAAGTGAACCAAATGTACCAATCATGGATAAACCAATTGTCATCACATTTTAGATAAGAGCACATGCACTTTAGCACTGGTCAGCAGTGGTCAGAGACCTCAAGCCAGCAAAAACTATGTAAAAAACAGGAGGTCAGAAAGTAAAAAGTCAGGGGCAAAGATGCAAGGTCTAACATACATGTTAATGGCATGTTATATCCACTTTTTCTAAAGAGCCTAACCAACATCAAGGACCTTTATGGACTGAGACGTTACAAGCTACTACTAGCGATGTGGACACTATTAATTCTGGAGCAACATAAATGGAACTGCTAACAGTAATTTTTGTCTATCTACTAACAAGAAAGAAAATGTTTTAGGTGGTTTGTAAAAGCTGGGAGGTAAAGAGAGGTGTGTGGAAGTGAAGCCCCATTTCTTTAACCTTAGTTTCCTTAGCTGTGGAGACTGGTAACTGCAGTGAAATCTTGGAGCCCACTGGGAAGGCACGATAGGCCCACTATTTAGAAGAACTTTGAATTTTATTACCAATTTTCTAGTAATTCAGGTCTGCATGATGCCAAACAATACTTACTCAAAGGCTGCACTTTCAATAAAAGAGTCACACAAAACTTTGGGGGTTCAAAAATCCTTAAGTTGGCACTGGGCAGAGAGAGAAAGCATCAGAGGTAGAGATAGGCAGAGAAGAGAAAGAGGGGTTAAGACAGGCAAATAGGTGAAATAGAGAGAAGGTTAACCTTCTTAGGGGGCTCCTTGGAAGGTGGGCCCTGGGCAACTGCTCACTTTGCCCATGTCTTAAGTCATCTCTGTGTGCCTGCCTCCTAAAGTCAAAGCTAAAAGAGACGAATATTATTACTTAGGGGGACACAAACCTGGTGCTTTATTATAGCAAAAGATTGAAGCACAGTGCATTACCCCATCTTTTTCCCTTCCATATTCTCCATGAGTTGGGATGCCAGTACTTATTACTGTGTCACGTTCTGAGCCCTGGAACAAAAATTCCCAGACAGTGCTCTAAGATCAGAAACATAAGGGGGAGATTTACTAATTTATAACTCAACACAGAACACAAAGTTACTGCACTGTGTTCTGTTAGAAGGAGAGAGCAACGCATTGCCATATTTACTATGGTATGGTGCTGATGCACTGTTGTCCAGCCTGGTGCTCTTTCAAGTTGCCTAGCACCATATTACAGTGCAAAAAATATGTATGTGATGTCTAGAATGAAGTTTGTGCTGGAAGGGTACCTTTCAAGTGCAAAATATTGTGCTTAGACTAACTTTTAAGCTATTCCTACATTGTATGTGTTGCTGTACAGTGCAACACACATGCAATGATTGAAAAGTTAGAAGAAATAGAAACGTTTCCCCTTGTTAGCGCAAGCCTCAAAACAGTGTATTTTGTTTATGCAATGGCCTATCATTTTATCAAAAAACATGGGTGATAGCAGGGGTATCCCCAAGTACCATCCTTGGGAAGCCCCCTTGATGTAAACTAGTGCAAAGTAGTACCTGGTGCTATTTAAATCACTTTTACAACTACTTTCTGGCACAAAAATGACTGAGCTGGAAAATACATACTTTATCAACAATTTACATCAGTTTGCATCACGTTCTATGACTTTCCACCTTTGTGAAAAGTTGATAAATCAGCCCCAAAGCATTAGTCTTTCACAAACGGTCTCTCCTTACAATGGATCCCACAACTCAACTACTCACAACACAAAATGCATCAAATAGATAAGCCTTTCTATTAAAGCGGTGGTTCATAGTCAGACACTGTGCCTATTGATTTTAGCAAAGATTTTAGTTCAAGGCAAGACTACAACACATTATATATTTTCCTCTTCCTATGTGGTGTGACTGTTCACCTATGTGCCAAAAAAGCATTGCTTACAAGTAATTACTGAGCAGATGCCATAAAATACCAGCCAACTGTTGAACATTAGATAGGTAATCTGAAGCCTTTCTCAAGTGCCATAAACTTACTTCTTAAATTAAACTATGTTGACAGTAGCCACTCAATTCCAGACTGCATGTCCGAAATGGGAGTCTGTTAAATGGCTATTTTCTGCAATACTGCTTTGGCTGCATTTGTGCCTTTGGTATAATATGCCTACTCTATATGTTAACACACTAGATGATTCTTCATTATGATCACATGAGGTTTAAATAATTGTTTTGTTACAATCTAATAAATACTCTTTTCGGTGCAATGTAGCCACATATATTAAAACATTAGAATGAATAGAAGACTCCCATCTACATTGGAGTGGTGTAGAGGGCAAAATTTGACTGTACTACTTCCATAAGGAATTGTAAAGATGTGTGTGTCTACAAATATTGACAGGCAGATGGATGGATGAATAGAAAATGCTTAAAGCAATAATTGTGTAATCCCATAAAAGATATTAACAAAAGGTCAATCACCGAGTCTCATAAAAACCTCATTTTTACATATGCACCCCCAAGAATAACATTTGTGTGACAATAGATAAAAGTCTCCTAACCAAAGATACCAACCAAACCAACTACACAGGAGTTAAACTCCTCAAAAAGACTGCTTCTTCATATAGTCCCTTTTATTGAAGATCTTTTTCTTGACATGGCCGTATATTCAATACAGTTTTATGTTTAGAAATGCAAATGGCATTGATCCCATATTATGAGTGTAATGTCTTTCAGGACATATCTGCCAAACTTGCCTGATTGAAGGTATCTCATGGTGTATTCATTTGGTCCTTGAATTGGCACATACAGATGATATGATAAAATGTAAACTGGAAACACAAGCAATGGCCTGATCAATTCTTACATACAATATAGCTCAACTGCTCAAGTAGTATTTGTGTAACGCTAGATATTCTAGGACACAGAAAGGAATTCCGCCATGAAAAAAACTGTTCTGTCCTAAGCATGATTTTCTAGATTCAAACTTTAAAACTCAATATTTTCGTGAATTGTGTTAATTAGCAGGCCAATTCCTAATGATACATTTTACATGTCAGTTTTAAGCTGTATAAGATGGTGTCTACATTTTAAGTTTGCAAAAACTTCCTTATTGAACATTCTAACACACACTAGCTCATTCAGTGTATCACTCACCCATATGTTTTCTTCTTGACGATACTGCTTCCAATTCCTTCCAGTGTCACTAAACATTAAGAGGTAGTTTGTCACCCAGTCTGAGCTTCCGTATCTCCCTTGGGTGGCAATGGCTGTGATTTCAGTCCTTTCTCCCAGATCAATTTGGAGCCATTGATACCTATTTGAAAATAGGGGAGACCACCCTCCAGCTTCTGTAGATGAAAGATAGAAAAAACATGCACTCAGAATGCATTAAAACGTTCATTCAATTAGAACAAATGTAAACAAGCAGTTAGAAGGAAAGGTGCAGAGTCTATGCCAATTACACTCAACCCTGTATTTCTTTGGGAGGGAATGAGTTGAGTGACTGAGGGCTAGGTTATAAATGACAGTGCTTTAAAATCCTTGTTAGCAATTACTCCATTACTTCATCAAATAACATGACTGATTTCATGGTTTCTCTCAATATCTATGAATTATAGTAATATAACATTCAATGCAGTAATCTGCAAGTCTTTTCAAGCAAACTATCGCAAACTTCACATTTCAAAAATTATAATATGACATGAATGCAAAAAAACCATGCACTAAATTATGCAATTATTTGTGTGTTGGCTTAACATTTGAGTAGTTAAGTAAGAGGGGCGGGAAAATAAAATATCTCATATTAAAATATGCAACTGCTGTTGGCCCTCCATATTACAGCCAGGCTGAAACAAGCTGTAGGTGACCGGAGTTTGTAAGAGATGTCAGAAGATTGTGTGTGGATGTATGGATTTTTCCTAAAGAATAGAGTTTTCTGATATAAAATGTACAAAAGGGTACTTTGCTTTATCTCTCTCTCTATATATATATATATATATATAACACTTTTTTACACTTTTTTATACACTTTTATATGGTCTATTAGAAGGGATTTTATTAATATTTTATACACTATATTTATATTATTCGCACAGGTTTTATATAAGGAAAGGTTGGCAGAATCAAGGCTTGAATTATTTAGGTTTTATGGAAATGTACTGTATAATGCACTAGCTATTTTAGATACTCATTTGTCTAAAGATTATATCTGCAATGACAGGGTATTTAAACCTGGATGTAACGAAAAATACTCCTTTTTTATTGAATAGCCATGTTTCATGATTTTAAGGTATTTAAACCAATATTTTGTTAAAATGTATTGATATGAATGGCATTTGAAAGTTCAAAACAGTACTGCGAAACAGAGTATATATATATATATATATATATTTTTTTTTTCTATGTCTATGTCAAACCTTGCACTTTAGGCACCTGTCACTTTAAATGCAAACAGAAAAAAAGAGAAAAAAATAGAAAAAATGGGTCAAACTAATCAAGTTTGGAAAAAACGGGTGTATAAAAACTAGGTGAGACCAGTTACGCGCATCATGTGATCAAGGCACTTGTTGTGCCGAAACGCGTTATGCTGCTAGTGCTGTTAGAGAACTCAATTGATTAAAAACCTGCACTTTATCCGAGGTCCGTGCTCCGTTGTCTTTTGTTTGGAGAAGAGTTGGAGTTACCTGGATATATATATATATATATATATATATATATAGATATATCTGTGTGTGTGTATATATATATATACACTGAAAAAAATGAAGGTTACAGGGACGTTATAGTTAGGCTCAGATTTCACTCATATAAAACCACTGAAATTTGGCTGAAATTTGGCTGTTATAGTTACCTGAGCTAACTATAACTTACACCCCACAATGCACTGCTTATGACCTCATATATTACATCACTCATGACATGGTTAGTGACATCACTGGTGGCATCACTGATGATATCTCAAATTCCAAAAAGGCCTGGCCCCAGGGGATGGGGTCCCCGTGGCAAAATTCCCACCTCCCATAATAAACAATAAAAAATATGCAAAAATGGCCGGCCGGGGCAAGACACCGGAGGCCCCACCCCCTTTCTCCACCACTCTACAAGCATGCCTCCTGGCACACTACTGGTTGGGGGATGAAGTCCCCTTGGATGCTGTGGATCCTTGGGGGTCAACAATCTCTCCTGTTGTCTCCAGTTAGTCCCACACAGCGGGATTGCTGAGAGCTGGTTGGAGGCCCCACCACCTTTCTCCACCACTCTGAAAATGCGCCTCCTGGTGCATTACCCGTTAGGGGATGAAGTCCCCTTGGATGCTCAGAGTCCGTGGGGGTCAAGAACACCTCCTGTTACCACCAGTAAGGCCCACACAGTGCAGTTGCTGAGAGCTGGTTTGAGGCCCTGCTCCCTTTCTCCACACTCTGCAAATGCACCTCCTGGCATACTACTGGTTGGGGGAAGAAGTCTTCTTGGATGCTGAGGGTCCTTGGGTGCCAAGAAGCACTCCTGTTACCTCCAGTAAGTCCCACACACATCGACATTATAGTTAGGAAATAGAATTTAAAAAACCTTAGAAATTCATAAAAAAAACAAAGGTTACAGGGACTTTATAGTTAGGAAATAGAATTTAAAAAACCTAAGACATTTTCTGAACGTTATAGTTAGGCTTAGATGTCACTCCTACAAAACCTTAGAAATTCAGCAGTTATAGTTACCTGAGTTAACTATAACCTTGCACCCTGCAATGCACTGCTTCTGACCTCACATATTGCATCACACTTGACATGGTGAGTGACACCACTGATGATATCACTGATGACATCTCAAATGACATCACTGATGATATCATTCACAGAACCCCTCACACACCCACTCACACCCCCATACAATCTCACGTATGCCTACTCAGGCACCCACACAACCAGTCACATACCCATACAGGTACTCATACATCTACTTACTCATCCATAGAGCCACTCACATACCCATTCACTCACACAGCTACTCACACAACCACTCACTCACCCCTACAGCTACTCATACAACTAGTCAGTCACCCATACAGCAACTCACAAGCCACTCACTCACCAATACAGCTTCTCAACACAGCCACTCACTCACTCACCCATACAACTAATCACACACTCACCCACACACCCACACAACCACTTACATAACAATTCACACATCCATAGAAGTACTCACACATCCACTGACTCATCCATACAGCCAATCAGACAGACACATACTCTCCAATACAGCCACTCACACACTAACTCACTTAACAAAGAGCCACTCACTCTCACTTACACACCCAGTCACTCATAAAATGATTGTATATATTTATTACTTATTCACTTTTTACTCATTTCTCCCTTTTTTTCACACTGTGTCACTAAACACTGTTGGCCTGATAATCCCCTGGTCTGAATCCTATTAGATTGCGGTTGTTTTATATAGACATGATTGTAGGACATGAAGGTACATTACCTATGAAGTTCAATGCATAGTCCTCATGCATCTATTATTGTGGGGTCATATGAAATTTATTTAGACATGACCTATGGTATTATGTAGTAGGTCATCATCAATAATAGATAGGGTACATTACCCATATATATTGCAATGCAGGCATGTGATTGGTGTTTCTAAATTCTTTAAAGATGATATGACCACTAAATTATACGTTTTGATAGTATTACGTATCATGATGCATGTCACCACAAAGGTATAACATTTTTATTTTGAATGTCCTATTACTGTTAAATCTAAGCTTCAATTGTTATATGTTTTACATGTATTCAATTTCGATTTGCTAGGAATTTACGCATCGCATTGTATTACTATGCGTTAACACAAAGTATTTTTTCACTGTCTATCAACCGCGACCTGTATTTTTATGGGCAGTAGGGCGCAGGTCAGTAACTTGACAAAGGCTTCGCCGAAACGCGTCGTTTGTAGACACAATAAAGTAATTGTGTCGTCCTTTGGTGTGCCGCTCTGCTGTTTTTGGGATTCCTCAAATTCGTGTGTGGATTAAAATATATATATATATATATATATATATATATATATATATATATATATATATATTACCTACTGGCGGTCGCCAATAGGTAGTTATAGTTAAGACCTTGTTTCTATTCAAAAAGCGTTTTTTCTTTTGCCAATATCTTTGGCGCTGTTTGAAGAATCTTCGCGAAATTTTCAAAACTGATGACCAGCTCAGGTCAGCTCCTGTCTTGAAAGTTTGGGGGTGATTCATCAAGCGGAGGCCGAGAAAAAAGGGGGGTCCCAAAATGCGTTTTCCCCAAGTTAATTTCAATAGGAATTTTGATACAGGCTACAGCCCGAACTGCTAAACGGAATCACACCGAATTTGGCAAAAGGGTAGCTCTTGGTTCAGAAAGCACACTTTTTTCAAATGGTGTAAATCTATTCAGTAGGTGCTGAGAAATTTAAAAAATAAAAATATCGATATCTGAGCACTGAGGAGGAGCTGCAAACCCTCCCGAGCACGAGCTTCATTTTGATTGGCTGCCAACATTCCAAACCAGGAAGTGTTGGCAGCCATCTTGTTACTCGGTAAAACAGAGTCACGAGATAAATAAAAAAAAAAGTTAAAAATGAAAAAATGGCAGGGTAGAAACACCCTGACCCCCTAGGCCTGCTCAGGGGGTCCCCCAGGGACCCCCAGGCCCAAAAAAAGCATTTTCTTTTTAATTTTTGGCCGGAGTTGTACTGGGTGCGCAAATCCAAGTTTTTTTTTTTTTTTTTAAACGAAGTGCGGTCTCCTGCACTTTGTCTTTTTAAAGCCCCCGGGTGGGCTACATCCCGGGGGCAATATTTAATAATGGTGCGGTGACCCGGGGGGCCCCCGCAGACCCGGGGACCGCCACCTCCCCGCGGCGATCCTTATTCAAATACGGGGGGCTGGGGGCCCCCCCGCAGCCCCGGGGGGCCTCCAGGAGGGGGGCTGTGTGGCCCCCTTCTGGAGCCCTAGATCTCCCTGGGGACCGCCACACCCCAGGGCTGGCTCCTGCAATGTCCCGGGGTGCCCACCCCATGGACATTGCTGTTTGCTATGGCAGGGCGGGAGAACGGCTTCCGCCCTACCATAGCAAATACTGCTTTGTTTCTTGGAAGCGAGAGCAGGAAACCTGCTCTCGCTTCCAAGAAGCAAAGCAGAATTGTTTTTGGGCAAGGGGAGCTGCATGTTAGCCGCTCCCCTTGCCCAAAAGCAATGCCGGCTCCCGCAGGAGGCAGGGAGCCGGCTGGGACCGTGAGGGCATTGGGGCTCCCCCCACGTTCCCCAACTTGAGGGCCAGCCCCAGGGGATGGGGTCCACAGGGCCAGAAGTGGGCCAGGGATGGGGGGCCACGCAGCCCCCCTCCAGTAAATTATAAAAAAAAACAGGCCAGGCCCCAGGGGATGGGGTCCCCGGGGTCAGATGTGGCCCAGGGAAGGGGGCCACATGGACCCCTCCCTTTTGGAATTATTAAAAATATATATATATAAATAAATAAGGCTGTGCCCCGGTGGATGGGGTCCCCGAGGCCATAATTGGCATCAGGAGGTGGGCCACGTGGCCTCCTCACCAAAAAAAAACCAGGCTGGCCAGGCCCCAGGGATGGGGTCCCCGGGGCCGTAATTGGCCTCAGGAGGGAGGCTGCACGGCCCCCTTCCTGTCTTTTAATAAAAATAAAAATATATATGGCTCAAGCCCTGGGGGATGGGGTCCCCAGGGCCCAAAAAATATTAAGAAAAGGGGGGCCACACAGCCCCATTCTAAAAAAGAAAAACAAAACAGAAGCCGGCACCCCGCCCCCTCCCTGCACCACTCTGCAAACGCGCCTCCTGGCGTGTTTTGGGTTGGGGGATGAAGTCCCCTAGAGTCTTATGGGTCCTTAGGGGCCAACTAGCTCACCAGGTAGGTCCAGTAAGCCCCACACAGTGGGATTGCTGAGAGGTGGTCTGAGGCCACGCCCCTTTTTACACCACTCTGCAAATGCGCCTCTTGGCGCATTGCTGGTGGGGTGATGAGGTCTTCTTGTGTCCTGAGGACCTCAGGACGAAAGTGGACTTCATCGCCCAAGCAACATTGTGCCAGGAGCCGCGTTTGCAGAGTTGTGTAAAAAGAGGCATAGCATTTGAGCACTCAGCAAACCAGCTGTATGGGGCTTACTGGAGGTAACAGGAGGGCTAGTTGGCCCCCAGGGACCCTCAGGAGGAAAGGGGACTTCATTTCGCAACCAAGAGCTAGCCAGGAGGTGCGTTTGCAGAGTGGTGGAGAAAGGGGGCGTGGCCTGTGTCCACCTCTCAGAAATCCCACTGTGTGGGGCTTACTGGAGGTAAGAGGTAGGCTAGTTGGCCCCTAACCACCCACAGCAGTGAAGAAGACTTCAATCCCCATCCAAGAGTGTGCCAGGGAGCGCGTTTACAGAGTGGTGGGCAAAGGGGGCGTGGCTTGCTATGAGAACTTAGCAATCCTGCTGTGTGGGACTTACTGGAGGTAATAGGGCGGGTAGTTGGCCCCCAAGGATGTCCTTTGGGGCCAACTATCCCTCTTGTTACCTCCAGTAAGGCCCACACAGTGGGATTGCTAAGACGTCTTCGGAGTCCATGCCCCCTTTCTCCATCACTCTGCCAACGTGCCTCCTGGCAGACTATGGGATGGGGATGAAGTCCACTTTACTCCTGAGGGACTTTGCGAGCTAAAAAGCCCTCCTGGTACCTCCTGGAAGTCCTACGCAGTGGAATTTCCACTCTGCAAACACGAATACGAGTTAAAGAAGCATTTGCAATGTAATAGGTTTCGCATTTGCGAGTTAGAGCTATTGGTGTTGTAAATGTAAAAGTGTTTTAATAATGTTTCTTGGAGTGGAGTGGATGTAGGTTGTGTGTAGTGGAATTATGTGGTATGTTGTGCAGTGAAATTGTGAAAGTGTGTGGTATTTAGTGTGTAGGAATTATGTAGAGTGGGATTATGTGTTATGGAGAGTAATTGTGTGGTATGATAGTCTGTGTTGTGGAGTTGTAACCTCAGGTTTAGTTTTCCTCGTTTCCATAGAAGCTAAACTATGAACTCAATGAGACAAAAAAAAGAAGGAACCACTGAGGAGCACTTCTGGACCTAGTCAGAGGTATGAGCAGGGCCACTGGAATTATGTGACTTTATGGCTGCACCAACTTTTGCACAATTATACATTTTCCGCATTTGCCACATAATCCATCATCTGCTGCATAATCTGCAGATTTGAACAAAAAAAACCATTGTTTCTAGCTCAAATGGCTCAAACGTTACCAAAAATGCAGCAACAAGTGTTACAGCGTGGTGGAAGGCCCTGTGCAAACCTAGAATGGTCCACCTGCTACTTATTGCTAAATGTGGGTATTAAATTGATACTAATGGTGTGTAAACCACTCTTGCTTCTTCCTGCGCCTCTCTTGCCTCTTTCTGCATTTCTGTTGCTTCTTTCTGCAACCCTCATGGCTCTTTCACACCACTCTTCCCTTTTTTCTGCACCCCTCTTTCTGCACCTCACTTGTTTCTTTCTGTAGCCCTCTTGCCTCCTTCTCAATCCCACTTCTCGCGTACTACATCTCTGTTGCTTCTTTATAAACTTCTCTTACTTGTTTCTGCACCTCTCTTGCATCTTTCTGCACCTCTGTTGTGTCTTTCTGTACCTCTGCTGGTTCTTTCTGCACTTCTCTTGCTCTTTCTGCACCCTTCGCGCCTCTTTCAGCACCTCTGTTGCTTCTTTCTGCACTTCACTTCCTTCTTTCTGCACCTCTCCTGCCTCTTTCTGTACCTCACTTGCCTCTTTGTGCACCTCTTCTACCTTTTTCTGTACCGCTCTTGCTTCTTTTTACAACTCTGTTGGTTCTTTGTGCACTGCTCTTGCTTCTTTCTGCACCTCACTTGCCTCTTTCTGCACTTCTCTTGCTTCTTTCTACACCTCTGTTGCTTCTTTCAGCAATTCTCTTGCCTCTTTCTGCACTTCTCTTGCTTGTTTCTGCACCTTTCTTCCATCTTTCTGCACCTCACTTGCTTCTTTTGCACCCCTCTTGCCTCTTTCTGCACCCCTCTCACCTCTTTCTGCACCTCTGTTGCCTCTTTCTGCACCCCTGTTCCCTCTTTCTGCACCTTTCCTGCCTCTTTCTGCACCTCTCTTGTCTCTTTCTGTACATCTGTTGCTTTTTTCTGCACTTTTATTGCTCTTTCTGCACCCTTCGCGCCTCTTTCAGCACCTCTGTTGCTTCTTTCTGCACTTCTCTTCCTTCTTTCTGCACCCCTCCTGCCTCTTTCTGTACCTCTCTTTCCTCTTTGTGCACCTCTCCTACCCTTTTCTGCACCCCTCTTGCCTCTTTTTGCACCTCTGTTGGTTCTTTCTGCACTTCTCTTGCTTCTTTCTGCACCTCACTTGCCTCTTTCTGTACTTCTATTGCTTCTTTGTACACCACTGTTGCTTCTTTCAGCAATTCTCTTGCCTCTTTCTGCACTTCTCTTGCTTCTTTCTGCACCTCTCTTGCATCTTTCTGCACCTCTGTTGCCTCTTTCTGCACCTCACTTGATTCTTTCTGCACCCCTCCTGCCTCTTTCTGCACTTCTGTTGCTTCTTTCTATACCTCTCTTGCCTCTTTCTGAACCTCTCTTGCCTCTTTCTGCACTTCTGTTGCCTCTTTCTGCACTTCTTTTGCTTGTTTCTGCACCTCTCTTGCGTCTTTATGCACCTCTGTTGCATGTTTCTACACCTCACTTGTTTCTTTCTGCACCCCTCTTGCCTCTTTCTGCAAACTTCTCCCCAATTTCTGTACCTCTGTTGCCTTTTTCTTCACCCCTGCTCCCTCTTTCTGCAACTTTCCTGCCTGTTTCTGCACCTCTTTTGCCTCTTTCTGTACCTCTGTTGCTTTTTTCTGCACTTTTCTTGCTCTTTCTTCACCCTTCGCGCCTCTTTCAGCACCTTTGTTGCTTCTTTCTGCACTTCTCTTCCTTCTTTCTGCACCCCTCCTGCCTCTTTCTGTACCTCTCTTGCCTCTTTGTGCACCTCTCCTACCTTTTTCTGCACCCCTCTTGCCTCTTTTTGCACCACTGTTGGCTCTTTCTGCACTGCTCGTGCTTCTTTCTGCACCTCACTTACCTCTTTCTGTACTTCTATTGCTTCTTTGTACACCACTGTTGCTTCTTTCAGCAATTCTCTTGCCTCTTTCTGCATTTCTCTTCCTTCTTTCTGCACCCCTCCTGCCTCTTTCTGTACCTCTCTTGCCTCTTTGTGCACCTCTCCTACCTCTTTCTGTACTCCCTTGCCTCTTTTTTCACCTCTGTTGGTTCTTTCTGCACCTCACTTGCTTCTTTCTGCACCCCTCCTGCCTCTCTCTGTACTTCTCTTGCTTCTTTCTACACCTCTCTTGCCTCTTTCTGCTCCTCTCTTGCCTCTTGTGCATTTCTCTTGCCAGTTTCTGCACTTCCCTAGCCTCTTTCTGAACCTCTCTTGCCTCTTTCTGCACCTCCCTTGCATCTTTCTGCACTTCTCCTGCTTCTTTCTACACCTCTCTTGCTTCTTTCCACACCTCTGTTGCTTCGGTCAGTAATTCTCTTGCCTCTTTCTGCACTACTTTCGCGTGTTTCTACACCTCTCTTGCGTCTATATGCACCTCTGTTGCCTCTTTCTACACCTCACTTGCTTCTTTCTGCACCCCTCTTGCCTCTATCTGTACCCCTCTTTTCTCTTTCTGCACCCCTGTTCCCTCTTTCTACACCTTTCCTGCCTGTTTCTGCACCTCTCTTGCCTCTTTCTGTACTTCTGTTGGTTCTTTCTGCACTTCTCTTTCTTCTTTCTGCACCTCACTTGCCTCTATCTGTACTCTTTGCTTCTTTGTACACCTCTGTTGCTTCTTTCAGCAATTCTCTTGCCTCTTTCTGCACTTCTCTTCCTTCTTTCTGCACCCCTCCTGCATGTTTCTGTACCTCTCTTGCCTCTTTGTGCACCTCTCCTACCTATTTCTGCACCCTCTTGCCTCTTTTTGCACCTCTGTTGGTTCTTTCTGCATTGCTCTTGCTTCTTTTTGCACCTCACTTGCCTCTTTATGCACTTCTCCTGGTTCTTTCTGCACCTCTGTTGCTTCTTTCAGCAATTCTCTTGCCTCTTTCTGCACTTCTCTTGCTTGTTTCTGCACCTCTGTTGCGTCTTTCTGCACCTCTGTTGCCTCTTTCTGCACCTCACTTGCTTCTTTCTGCACCCCTCCTGCCTCTTTCTGCACTTCTCTTGCTTCTTTCTATACCTCTCTTGCTTCTTTCTGCTCCTCGCTTGCCTCTTTGTGCATTTTTCGTACCTGTTTCTGCATTTCCCGTGCCTCTTTCTGAACCTCTGTTGCCTCTTTCTGCACCTCTGTTGCCTCTTTCTGCACTTCTCTTGGTTCTTTCTGCACCTCTCTTGCTTCTTTCTGCACCCTTCTTCCATTTTTTGCATCCCTCTTGCCTCTTTCTGCTGTTCTCTTGCCATTTTCTGCACCTCTCTTCCGTCTTTCTGCACCTCACTTGCCTCTTTCTGCACTTCTCTTGCTTCTTTCTACACTTCTGTTGCTTCTTTCAGCAATTCTCTTGCCTCTTTCTGCACTTCTTTTGCTTGTTTCTGCACCTCTCTTGCATCTTTATGCACCTCTGTTGCCTCTTTCTACACCTCACTTGCTTCTTTCTGCACCCCTCTTGCCTCTTTATGCAACCCTCTCCCCTATTTCTGCACCTTTGTTGCCTTTTTCCGCACCCCTGCTCCCTCTTTCTGCACCTTTCCTGCCTGTTTCTGCACCTATTTTGCCTCTTTCTGTACCTCTGTTGCTTTTTTCTGCACTTTTCTAGCTCTTTCTGCACCCTTCGCGCCTCTTTCAGCACCTTTGTTGCTTCTTTCTGCACTTCTCTTGCTTCTTTCTACACCTCTCTTGCTTCTTTCTGCAGGCTTCTTCCCTTTTTTGCATCCCTCTTTCCTCTTTCTGCTGTTTTCTTGCCATTTTTCGCACCTCTCTTGCCTCTTTCTGCACCTCGCTTGCCTCGTTCTGCTCTTCTCTTGCTTCTTTCCACACCTCTGTTGCTTCTGTCAGTAATTCTCCTGCCTCTTTCTGCACTTCTTTTGCCTGTTTCTTCACCTCTCTTGCGTCTATATGCACCTCTGTTGCCTCTTTCTACACCTTACTTTCTTCTTTCTGCACCCCTCTTGCCTCTTTCTGTACCCCTCTTTTCTCTTTCTGCACGCCTGTTCCCTCTTTCTACACCTTTCCTGCCTGTTTCTGCACCTCTCTTGCCTCTTTCTGTACCTCTGTTGGTTCTTTCTGCACTTCTCTTGCTCTTTCTGCACCCTTCGCGCCTCTTTCAGCACCTTTGTTGCTTTTTTCTGCACTTCTCTTCCTACTTTCTGCACCCCTCCTGCCTCTTTCTGTACCTCTCTTGCCTCTTTGTGCACCTCTTCTACCTTTTTCTGTACCACTCTTGCTTCTTTTTGCACCTCTGTTGGTTCTTTCTGCACTGCTCTTGCTTTTTTCTGTACCTCACTTGCCTCTATCTGTACTTCTATTGCCTCTTTGTACACCTCTGTTGCTTCTTTCAGCAATTCTCTTGCCTCTTTGTGCACTTCTCTTCCTTCTTTCTGCACCCCTCCTGCCTGTTTCTGTACCTCTCTTGCCTCTTTGTGCACCTCTCCTACCTCTTTGTGCACCTCTCCTACCTCTTTCTGCACCCTCTAGCCTCTTTTTGCACCTCTGTTAGTTCTTTCTGCACTGCTCTTGCTTCTTTCAGCACCTCACTGCCTCTTTCTGCACTTCTCTTTTTTCTTTCTACACCTCTGTTGCTTCTTTCAGCAATTCTCTTGCCTCTTTCTGCACTTCTCTTGCTTTTTCTGCACCTCTCTTGGATCTTTCTGTACCTCAGTTGCCTCTTTCTGTACCTCACATGCTTCTTTCTGCACCCCTCCTGCCTCTTTCTGCACTTCTCTTGCTTCTTTCTATACCTCTCTTGCCTCTTTCTGCTCCTCTCTTGCCTCTTTGTGCATTTCTCTTGCCTGTTTCTGCACTTCCCTTGCCTCTTTCTGAACCTCTCTTGCCTCTTTCTGCACTTCTGTTGCCTGTTTCTGCACTTCTCTTGCTTCTTTCTGCACCTCTCTTGCTTCTTTCTGTACCCTTCTTCCATTTCTTGCATCCCTGTTGCCTCTTTCTGCTGTTCTCTAGCCATTTTCTGCACCTCTCTTGCCTCTTTCTGCACCTCACTTGCCTCTTTCTGCACTTCTCTTGCTTCTTTCTGCACCCCTCCTGCCTCTTTCTGTACTTCTCTTGCTTCTTTCTGCTCCTCTCTTGCCTCTTGTGAATTTCTCTTGCCTGTTTCTGCACTTCCCTTGCCTCTTTCTGAACCTCTCTTGCCTCTTTCTGCATCTCTCTTGCATCTTTCTGCACTTCTCTTGCTTCTTTCTACACCTCTCTTGCTTCTTTCTGCAGGCTTCTTCCCTTTTTTGCATCCCTCTTTCCTTTTTCTGCTGTGCTCTTGCCATTTTCCGCACCTCTCTTGCCTGTTTCTGCACCTCACTTGCCTCTTTGTGCTCTTCTCTTGCTTCTTTCCACACCTCTGTTGCTTCTGTCAGTAATTCTCCTGCCTCTTTCTGCACTTCTTTTGCCTGTTTCTTCACCTCTCTTGCGTCTATATGCACCTCTGTTGCCTCTTTCAACACCCCACTTGCTTCTTTCTGCACTCCTCTTGCCTCTTTCTGTACCCCTCTTTTCTCTTTCTGCACGCCTGTTCCCTCTTTCTACACCTTTCCTGCCTGTTTCTGCACCTCTCTTGCCTCTTTCTGTACCTCTGTTGGTCCTTTCTGCACTTCTCTTGCTCTTTCTGCACCCTTTGCGCCTCTTTCAGCACCTTTGTTGCTTTTTTCTGCACTTCTCTTCCTACTTTCTGCACCCCTCCTGCCTCTTTCTGTACCTCTCTTGCCTCTTTGTGCACCTCTTCTACCTTTTTCTGTATGGCTCTTGCTTCTTTTTGCACCTCTGTTGGTTCTTTCTGCACTGCTCTTGCTTTTTTCTGCACCTCACTTGCCTCTATCTGTACTTCTATTGCCTCTTTGTACACCTCTGTTGCTTCATTCAGCAATTCTCTTGCTTCTTTCTGCACTTCTCTTCCTTCTTTCTGCACCCCTCCTGCCTATTTCTGTACCTCTCTTGCCTCTTTGTGCACCTCTCCTACCTCTTTCTGTACCCTCTAGCCTCTTTTTGCACCTCTGTTGGTTCTTTCTGCACTGCTCTTGCTTCTTTCAGCACCTCACTTGCCTCTTTCTGCACTTCTCTTGGTTCTTTCTACACCTCTGTTGCTTCTTTCAGAAATTCTCTTGCCTCTTTCTGCACTTCTCTTGCTTGTTTCTGCACCTCTCTTGTGTCTTTCTGCACCTCTGTTGCCTCTTTCTGTACCTCACTTGCATCTTTCTGCACCCCTCCTGCCTCTTTCTGCACTTCTCTCGCTTCTTTCTATACCCCTCTTGCCTTTTTCTGCTCCTCTCTTGCCTCTTTGTGCATTTTTCTTGCCTGTTTCTGCACTTCCCTTGCCTCTTTCTGAACCTCTCTTGACTCTTTCTGCACTTCTGTTGCCTCTTTCTGCACTTCTCTTGCTTCTTTCTGCACCTCTCTTGCTTCTTTCTGCACCCTTCTTCCATTTTTTGCATCCCTCTTGCGTCTTTCTGCTGTTCTCTAGCCATTTTCTGCACCTCTCTTGCCTCTTTCTGCACCTCACTTGAATCTTTCTGCACTTCTCTTGCTTCTTTCCACACCTCTGTTGCCTCTTTCAGCAATTCTCTTGCTCTTTCTGCACTTCTTTTGCTTGTTTCTGCACCTCTCTTGCGTCTTTATGCACCTCTGTTGCATCTTTGTACACCTCACCTGCTTCTTTCTGCACCCCTCTTGCCTCTTTCTGTACCTCTCTTTCCTCTTTGTGCACGTCTCCTACCCTTTTCTGCACCCCTCTTGCCTCTTTTTGCACCTCTGTTGGTTCTTTCTGCACTTCTCTTGCTTCTTTCTGCACCTCACTTGCCTCTTTCTGTACTTCTATTGCTTCTTTGTACACCACTGTTGCTTCTTTCAGCAATTCTCTTGCCTCTTTCTGCACTTCTCTTGCTTGTTTCTGCACCTCTCTTGCATCTTTCTGCACCTCTGTTGCCTCTTTCTGCATTTCTCTTGCTTCTTTCTATACCTCTCTTGCCTCTTTCTGCTCCTCTCTTGCCTCTTTGTGCATTTCTCTTGCCTGTTTCTGCACTTCCCTTGCCTCTTTCTGAACCTCTCTTGCCTCTTTCTGCACTTCTGTTGCCTCTTTCTGCACTTCTCTTGCTTCTTTCTGCACCTCTCTTGAATCTTTCTGCGCCCTTCTTCCATTTTTTGCATCCCTCTTGCCTCTTTCTGCTGTTCTCTAGCCATTTTCTGCACCTCTCTTGCCTCTTTCTGTACCTCACTTGCCTCTTTCTGCACTTCTCTTGCTTCTTTCCACACCTCTGTTGCTTCTTTCAGCAATTCTCTTGCTCTTTCTGCACTTCTTTTGCTTGTTTCTGCACCTCTCTTGCATCTTTATGCACCTCTGTTGCATGTTTCTACACCTCACTTGTTTCTTTCTGCACCCCTCTTGCCTCTTTCTGCAAACTTCTCCCCTATTTCTGTACCTCTGTTGCCTTTTTCTGCACCCTGCTCCCTCTTTCTGCAACTTTCCTGCCTGTTTCTGCACCTCTTTTGCCTCTTTCTGTACCTCTGTTGCTTTTTTCTGCACTTTTCTTGCTCTTTCTTCACCCTTCGCGCCTCTTTCAGCACCTTTGTTGCTTCTTTCTGCACTTCTTTTTCTTCTTTCTGCACCCCTCCTGCCTCTTTCTGTACCTCTCTTGCCTCTTTGTGCACCTCTCCTACCTTTTTCTGCACCCCTCTTGCCTCTTTTTGCACCTCTGTTGGCTCTTTCTGCACTGCTCGTGCTTCTTTCTGCACCTCACTTGCCTCTTTCTGTACTTCTATTGCTTCTTTGTACACCACTGTTGCTTCTTTCAGCAATTCTCTTGCCTCTTTCTGCATTTCTCTTCCTTCTTTCTGCACCCCTCCTGCCTCTTTCTGTACCTCTCTTGCCTCTTTGTGCACCTCTCCTACCTCTTTCTGCACCCCCTTGCCTCTTTTTTCACCTCTGTTGGTTCTTTCTGCACCTCACTTGCTTCTTTCTGTACCCCTCCTGCCTCTCTCTGTACTTCTCTTGCTTCTTTCTACACCTCTCTTGCCTCTTTCTGCTCCTCTCTTGCCTCTTGTGCATTTATCTTGCCAGTTTCTGCACTTCCCTAGCCTCTTTCTGAACCTCTGTTGCCTCTTTGTGCACCTCTCCTACCTATTTCTGCACTCTGTTGCCTCTTTTTGCACCTCTGTTGGTTCTTTCTGCATTGCTCTTGCTTCTTTTGCACCTCACTTGCCTCTTTATGCACTTCTCCTGGTTCTTTCTACACCTCTGTTGCTTCTTTCAGCAATTCTCTTGCCTCTTTGTGCACCTCTCCTACCTCTTTGTGCACCTCTCCTACCTCTTTCTGCACCCTCTAGCCTCTTTTTGCACCTCTGTTGGTTCTTTCTGCACTGCTCTTGCTTCTTTCAGCACCTCATTGCCTCTTTCTGCACTTCTCTTTTTCTTTCTACACCTCTGTTGCTTCTTTCAGCAATTCTCTTGCCTCTTTCTGCACTTCTCTTGCTTGTTTCTGCACCTCTCTTGCATCTTTCTGCACCTCTGTTGCCTCTTTCTGTACCTCACTTGCTTCTTTCTGCACCCCTTCTGCCTCTTTCTGCACTTCTCTTGCTTCTTTCTATACCTCTCTTGCCTCTTTCTGCTCCTCTCTTGCCTCTTTGTGCATTTCTCTTGCCTGTTTCTGCACTTCCCTTGCCTCTTTCTGAACCTCTCTTGCCTCTTTCTGCACTTCTGTTGCCTGTTTCTGCACTTCTCTTGCTTCTTTCTGCACCTCTCTTGCTTCTTTCTGTACCCTTCTTCCATTTTTTGCATCCCTCTTGCCTCTTTCTGCTGTTCTCTAGCCATATTCTGCACCTCTCTTGCCTCTTTCTGCACCTCACTTGCCTCTTTCTGCACTTCTATTGCTTCTTACTGCACCCCTCCTGCCTCTTTCTGTACTTCTCTTGCTTCTTTCTACACCTCTCTTGCCTCTTTCTGCTCCTCACTTGCCTCTTGTGGATTTCTCTTGCCTGTTTCGGCACTTCCCTTGACTCTTTCTGAACCTCTCTTGCCTCTTTCAGCATCTCTCTTGCATCTTTCTGCACTTCTCTTGCTTCTTTCTACACCTCTCTTGCTTCTTTCTGCAGGCTTCTTCCCTTTTTTGCATCCCTCTTTCCTTTTTCTGCTGTGCTCTTGCCATTTTCCGCACCTCTCTTGCCTGTTTCTGCACCTCACTTGCCTCTTTGTGCTCTTCTCTTGCTTCTTTCCACACCTCTGTTGCTTCTGTCAGTAATTCTCCTGCCTCTTTATGCACTTCTTTTGCCTGTTTCTTCACCTCTCTTGCGTCTATATGCACCTCTGTTGCCTCTTTCAACACCTCACTTGCTTCTTTCTGCACTCCTCTTGCCTCTTTCTGTACCCCTCTTTTCTCTTTCTGCACGCCTGTTCCCTCTTTCTACACCTTTCCTGCCTGTTTCTGCACCTCTCTTGCCTCTTTCTGTACCTCTGTTGGTCCTTTCTGCACTTCTCTTGCTCTTTCTGCACCCCTCCTGCCTCTTTCTGTACCTCTCTTGCCTCTTTGTGCACATCTTCTACCTTTTTCTGTACGGCTCTTGCTTCTTTTTGCACCTCTGTTGGTTCTTTCTGCACTGCTCTTGCTTTTTCTGCACCTCACTTGCCTCTATCTGTACTTCTACTGCCTCTTTGTACACCTCTGTTGCTTCATTTAGCAATTCTCTTGCCTCTTTCTGCACTTCTCTTCCTTCTTTCTGCGCCCCTCCTGCCTGTTTCTGTACCTCTCTTGCCTCTTTGTGCACCTCTCCTACCTCTTTCTGTACCCTCTAGCCTCTTTTTGCACCTCTGTTGGTTCTTTCTGCACTGCTCTTGCTTCTTTCAGCACCTCACTTGCCTCTTTCTGCACTTCTCTTGGTTCTTTCTACACCTCTGTTGCTTCTTTCAGCAATTCTCTTGCCTCTTTCTGCACTTCTCTTGCTTGTTTCGGCACCTCTCTTGCGTCTTTCTGCACCTCTGTTGCCTCTTTCTGTACCTCACTTGCTTCTTTCTGCACCCCTCCTGCCTCTTTCTGCACTTCTCTCGCTTCTTTCTATACCCCTCTTGCCTCTTTCTGCTCCTCTCTTGCCTCTTTGTGCATTTTTCTTGCCTGTTTCTGCACTTCCCTTGCCTCTTTCTGAACCTCTCTTGACTCTTTCTGCACTTCTGTTGCCTGTTTCTGCACTTCTCTTGCTTCTTTCTGCACCTCTCTTGCTTCTTTCTGTACCCTTCTTCCATTTTTTGCATCCCTCTTGCCTCTTTCTGCTGTTCTCTAGCCATATTCTGCACCTCTCTTGCCTCTTTCTGCACCTCACTTGCCTCTTTCTGCACTTCTATTGCTTCTTACTGCACCCTCCTGCCTCTTTCTGTACTTCTCTTGCTTCTTTCTACACCTCTCTTGCCTCTTTCTGCTCCTCACTTGCCTCTTGTGGATTTCTCTTGCCTGTTTCGGCACTTCCCTTGACTCTTTCTGAACCTCTCTTGCCTCTTTCAGCATCTCTCTTGCATCTTTCTGCACTTCTCTTGCTTCTTTCTACACCTCTCTTGCTTCTTTCTGCAGGCTTCTTCCCTTTTTTGCATCCCTCTTTCCTTTTTCTGCTGTGCTCTTGCCATTTTCCGCACCTCTCTTGCCTGTTTCTGCACCTCACTTGCCTCTTTGTGCTCTTCTCTTGCTTCTTTCCACACCTCTGTTGCTTCTGTCAGTAATTCTCCTGCCTCTTTATGCACTTCTTTTGCCTGTTTCTTCACCTCTCTTGCGTCTATATGCACCTCTGTTGCCTCTTTCAACACCTCACTTGCTTCTTTCTGCACTCCTCTTGCCTCTTTCTGTACCCCTCTTTTCTCTTTCTGCACGCCTGTTCCCTCTTTCTACACCTTTCCTGCCTGTTTCTGCACCTCTCTTGCCTCTTTCTGTACCTCTGTTGGTCCTTTCTGCACTTCTCTTGCTCTTTCTGCACCCCTCCTGCCTCTTTCTGTACCTCTCTTGCCTCTTTGTGCACATCTTCTACCTTTTTCTGTACGGCTCTTGCTTCTTTTTGCACCTCTGTTGGTTCTTTCTGCACTGCTCTTGCTTTTTTCTGCACCTCACTTGCCTCTATCTGTACTTCTACTGCCTCTTTGTACACCTCTGTTGCTTCATTTAGCAATTCTCTTGCCTCTTTCTGCACTTCTCTTCCTTCTTTCTGCGCCCCTCCTGCCTGTTTCTGTACCTCTCTTGCCTCTTTGTGCACCTCTCCTACCTCTTTCTGTACCCTCTAGCCTCTTTTTGCACCTCTGTTGGTTCTTTCTGCACTGCTCTTGCTTCTTTCAGCACCTCACTTGCCTCTTTCTGCACTTCTCTTGGTTCTTTCTACACCTCTGTTGCTTCTTTCAGAAATTCTCTTGCCTCTTTCTGCACTTCTCTTGCTTGTTTCGGCACCTCTCTTGCGTCTTTCTGCACCTCTGTTGCCTCTTTCTGTACCTCACTTGCTTCTTTCTGCACCCCTCCTGCCTCTTTCTGCACTTCTCTCGCTTCTTTCTATACCCCTCTTGCCTCTTTCTGCTCCTCTCTTGCCTCTTTGTGCATTTTTCTTGCCTGTTTCTGCACTTCCCTTGCCTCTTTCTGAACCTCTCTTGACTCTTTCTGCACTTCTGTTGCCTCTTTCTGCACTTCTCTTGATTCTTTCTGCACCTCTCTTGCTTCTTTCTGCACCCTTCTTCCATTTTTTGCATCCCTCTTGCTTCTTTCTGCTGTTCTTTTGCCATTTTCTGCACCTCTCTTCCCTCTTTCTGCACCTCACTTGCCTCTTTCTGCACTTCTCTTGCTTCTTTCTACACTTCTGTTGCTTCTTTCAGCAATTCTCTTGCCTCTTTCTGCACTTCTTTTGCTTGTTTCTGCACCTCTCTTGCATCTTTATGCATCTCTGTTGCCTCTTTCTACACCTCACTTGCTTCTTTCTGCACCCCTCTTGCCTCTTTATGCAACCCTCTCCCCTATTTCTGCACCTTTGTTGCCTTTTTCCGCACCCCTGCTCCCTCTTTCTGCACCTTTCCTGCCTGTTTCTGCACCTCTTTTGCCTCTTTCTGTACCTCTGTTGCTTTTTTCTGCACTTTTCTTGCTCTTTCTTCACCCTTCGCGCCTCTTTCAGCACCTTTGTTGCTTCTTTCTGCACTTCTTTTTCTTCTTTCTGCACCCCTCCTGCCTCTTTCTGTACCTCTCTTGCCTCTTTGTGCACCTCTCCTACCTTTTTCTGCACCCCTCTTGCCTCTTTTTGCACCTCTGTTGGCTCTTTCTGCACTGCTCGTGCTTCTTTCTGCACCTCACTTGCCTCTTTCTGTACTTCTATTGCTTCTTTGTACACCACTGTTGCTTCTTTCAGCAATTCTCTTGCCTCTTTCTGCATTTCTCTTCCTTCTTTCTGCACCCCTCCTGCCTCTTTCTGTACCTCTCTTGCCTCTTTGTGCACCTCTCCTACCTCTTTCTGCACCCCCTTGCCTCTTTTTTCACCTCTGTTGGTTCTTTCTGCACCTCACTTGCTTCTTTCTGTACCCCTCCTGCCTCTCTCTGTACTTCTCTTGCTTCTTTCTACACCTCTCTTGCCTCTTTCTGCTCCTCTCTTGCCTCTTGTGCATTTATCTTGCCAGTTTCTGCACTTCCCTAGCCTCTTTCTGAACCTCTGTTGCCTCTTTGTGCACCTCTCCTACCTATTTCTGCACTCTGTTGCCTCTTTTTGCACCTCTGTTGGTTCTTTCTGCATTGCTCTTGCTTCTTTTTGCACCTCACTTGCCTCTTTATGCACTTCTCCTGGTTCTTTCTACACCTCTGTTGCTTCTTTCAGCAATTCTCTTGCCTCTTTGTGCACCTCTCCTACCTCTTTGTGCACCTCTCCTACCTCTTTCTGCACCCTCTAGCCTCTTTTTGCACCTCTGTTGGTTCTTTCTGCACTGCTCTTGCTTCTTTCAGCACCTCATTGCCTCTTTCTGCACTTCTCTTTTTCTTTCTACACCTCTGTTGCTTCTTTCAGCAATTCTCTTGCCTCTTTCTGCACTTCTCTTGCTTGTTTCTGCACCTCTCTTGCATCTTTCTGCACCTCTGTTGCCTCTTTCTGTACCTCACTTGCTTCTTTCTGCACCCCTTCTGCCTCTTTCTGCACTTCTCTTGCTTCTTTCTATACCTCTCTTGCCTCTTTCTGCTCCTCTCTTGCCTCTTTGTGCATTTCTCTTGCCTGTTTCTGCACTTCCCTTGCCTCTTTCTGAACCTCTCTTGCCTCTTTCTGCACTTCTGTTGCCTGTTTCTGCACTTCTCTTGCTTCTTTCTGCACCTCTCTTGCTTCTTTCTGTACCCTTCTTCCATTTTTTGCATCCCTCTTGCCTCTTTCTGCTGTTCTCTAGCCATATTCTGCACCTCTCTTGCCTCTTTCTGCACCTCACTTGCCTCTTTCTGCACCTCACTTGCCTCTTTCTGCACTTCTATTGCTTCTTACTGCACCCCTCCTGCCTCTTTCTGTACTTCTCTTGCTTCTTTCTACACCTCTCTTGCCTCTTTCTGCTCCTCACTTGCCTCTTGTGGATTTCTCTTGCCTGTTTCGGCACTTCCCTTGACTCTTTCTGAACCTCTCTTGCCTCTTTCAGCATCTCTCTTGCATCTTTCTGCACTTCTCTTGCTTCTTTCTACACCTCTCTTGCTTCTTTCTGCAGGCTTCTTCCCTTTTTGCATCCCTCTTTCCTTTTTCTGCTGTGCTCTTGCCATTTTCCGCACCTCTCTTGCCTGTTTCTGCACCTCACTTGCCTCTTTGTGCTCTTCTCTTGCTTCTTTCCACACCTCTGTTGCTTCTGTCAGTAATTCTCCTGCCTCTTTATGCACTTCTTTTGCCTGTTTCTTCACCTCTCTTGCGTCTATATGCACCTCTGTTGCCTCTTTCAACACCTCACTTGCTTCTTTCTGCACTCCTCTTGCCTCTTTCTGTACCCCTCTTTTCTCTTTCTGCACGCCTGTTCCCTCTTTCTACACCTTTCCTGCCTGTTTCTGCACCTCTCTTGCCTCTTTCTGTACCTCTGTTGGTCCTTTCTGCACTTCTCTTGCTCTTTCTGCACCCCTCCTGCCTCTTTCTGTACCTCTCTTGCCTCTTTGTGCACATCTTCTACCTTTTTCTGTACGGCTCTTGCTTCTTTTTGCACCTCTGTTGGTTCTTTCTGCACTGCTCTTGCTTTTTTCTGCACCTCACTTGCCTCTATCTGTACTTCTACTGCCTCTTTGTACACCTCTGTTGCTTCATTTAGCAATTCTCTTGCCTCTTTCTGCACTTCTCTTCCTTCTTTCTGCGCCCCTCCTGCCTGTTTCTGTACCTCTCTTGCCTCTTTGTGCACCTCTCCTACCTCTTTCTGTACCCTCTAGCCTCTTTTTGCACCTCTGTTGGTTCTTTCTGCACTGCTCTTGCTTCTTTCAGCACCTCACTTGCCTCTTTCTGCACTTCTCTTGGTTCTTTCTACACCTCTGTTGCTTCTTTCAGCAATTCTCTTGCCTCTTTCTGCACTTCTCTTGCTTGTTTCGGCACCTCTCTTGCGTCTTTCTGCACCTCTGTTGCCTCTTTCTGTACCTCACTTGCTTCTTTCTGCACCCTCCTGCCTCTTTCTGCACTTCTCTCGCTTCTTTCTATACCCCTC
Source organism: Calotriton arnoldi (assembly GCA_963921515.1). NCBI lineage: Eukaryota > Metazoa > Chordata > Amphibia > Caudata > Salamandridae > Calotriton > Calotriton arnoldi. The sequence continues at coordinate 943,730 of CAWUFW010002309.1, forward strand.
TTGCCTCTTTCTGCTCCTCTCTTGCCTCTTTGTGCATTTTTCTTGCCTGTTTCTGCACTTCCCTTGCCTCTTTCTGAACCTCTCTTGACTCTTTCTGCACTTCTGTTGCCTGTTTCTGCACTTCTCTTGCTTCTTTCTGCACCTCTCTTGCTTCTTTCTGTACCCTTCTTCCATTTTTTGCATCCCTCTTGCCTCTTTCTGCTGTTCTCTAGCCATATTCTGCACCTCTCTTGCCTCTTTCTGCACCTCACTTGCCTCTTTCTGCACTTCTATTGCTTCTTACTGCACCCCTCCTGCCTCTTTCTGTACTTCTCTTGCTTCTTTCTACACCTCTCTTGCCTCTTTCTGCTCCTCACTTGCCTCTTGTGGATTTCTCTTGCCTGTTTCGGCACTTCCCTTGACTCTTTCTGAACCTCTCTTGCCTCTTTCAGCATCTCTCTTGCATCTTTCTGCACTTCTCTTGCTTCTTTCTACACCTCTCTTGCTTCTTTCTGCAGGCTTCTTCCCTTTTTTGCATCCCTCTTTCCTTTTTCTGCTGTGCTCTTGCCATTTTCCGCACCTCTCTTGCCTGTTTCTGCACCTCACTTGCCTCTTTGTGCTCTTCTCTTGCTTCTTTCCACACCTCTGTTGCTTCTGTCAGTAATTCTCCTGCCTCTTTATGCACTTCTTTTGCCTGTTTCTTCACCTCTCTTGCGTCTATATGCACCTCTGTTGCCTCTTTCAACACCTCACTTGCTTCTTTCTGCACTCCTCTTGCCTCTTTCTGTACCCCTCTTTTCTCTTTCTGCACGCCTGTTCCCTCTTTCTACACCTTTCCTGCCTGTTTCTGCACCTCTCTTGCCTCTTTCTGTACCTCTGTTGGTCCTTTCTGCACTTCTCTTGCTCTTTCTGCACCCCTCCTGCCTCTTTCTGTACCTCTCTTGCCTCTTTGTGCACATCTTCTACCTTTTTCTGTACGGCTCTTGCTTCTTTTTGCACCTCTGTTGGTTCTTTCTGCACTGCTCTTGCTTTTTTCTGCACCTCACTTGCCTCTATCTGTACTTCTACTGCCTCTTTGTACACCTCTGTTGCTTCATTTAGCAATTCTCTTGCCTCTTTCTGCACTTCTCTTCCTTCTTTCTGCGCCCCTCCTGCCTGTTTCTGTACCTCTCTTGCCTCTTTGTGCACCTCTCCTACCTCTTTCTGTACCCTCTAGCCTCTTTTTGCACCTCTGTTGGTTCTTTCTGCACTGCTCTTGCTTCTTTCAGCACCTCACTTGCCTCTTTCTGCACTTCTCTTGGTTCTTTCTACACCTCTGTTGCTTCTTTCAGAAATTCTCTTGCCTCTTTCTGCACTTCTCTTGCTTGTTTCGGCACCTCTCTTGCGTCTTTCTGCACCTCTGTTGCCTCTTTCTGTACCTCACTTGCTTCTTTCTGCACCCTCCTGCCTCTTTCTGCACTTCTCTCGCTTCTTTCTATACCCCTCTTGCCTCTTTCTGCTCCTCTCTTGCCTCTTTGTGCATTTTTCTTGCCTGTTTCTGCACTTCCCTTGCCTCTTTCTGAACCTCTCTTGACTCTTTCTGCACTTCTGTTGCCTCTTTCTGCACTTCTCTTGATTCTTTCTGCACCTCTCTTGCTTCTTTCTGCACCCTTCTTCCATTTTTGCATCCCTCTTGCTTCTTTCTGCTGTTCTTTTGCCATTTTCTGCACCTCTCTTCCCTCTTTCTGCACCTCACTTGCCTCTTTCTGCACTTCTCTTGCTTCTTTCTACACTTCTGTTGCTTCTTTCAGCAATTCTCTTGCCTCTTTCTGCACTTCTTTTGCTTGTTTCTGCACCTCTCTTGCATCTTTATGCATCTCTGTTGCCTCTTTCTACACCTCACTTGCTTCTTTCTGCACCCCTCTTGCCTCTTTATGCAACCCTCTCCCCTATTTCTGCACCTTTGTTGCCTTTTTCCGCACCCTGCTCCCTCTTTCTGCACCTTTCCTGCCTGTTTCTGCACCTCTTTGCCTCTTTCTGTACCTCTGTTGCTTTTTTCTGCACTTTTCTTGCTCTTTCTTCACCCTTCGCGCCTCTTTCAGCACCTTTGTTGCTTCTTTCTGCACTTCTTTTCTTCTTTCTGCACCCCTCCTGCCTCTTTCTGTACCTCTCTTGCCTCTTTGTGCACCTCTCCTACCTTTTTCTGCACCCCTCTTGCCTCTTTTTGCACCTCTGTTGGCTCTTTCTGCACTGCTCGTGCTTCTTTCTGCACCTCACTTGCCTCTTTCTGTACTTCTATTGCTTCTTTGTACACCACTGTTGCTTCTTTCAGCAATTCTCTTGCCTCTTTCTGCATTTCTCTTCCTTCTTTCTGCACCCCTCCTGCCTCTTTCTGTACCTCTCTTGCCTCTTTGTGCACCTCTCCTACCTCTTTCTGCACCCCCTTGCCTCTTTTTTCACCTCTGTTGGTTCTTTCTGCACCTCACTTGCTTCTTTCTGTACCCCTCCTGCCTCTCTCTGTACTTCTCTTGCTTCTTTCTACACCTCTCTTGCCTCTTTCTGCTCCTCTCTTGCCTCTTGTGCATTTATCTTGCCAGTTTCTGCACTTCCCTAGCCTCTTTCTGAACCTCTGTTGCCTCTTTGTGCACCTCTCCTACCTATTTCTGCACTCTGTTGCCTCTTTTTGCACCTCTGTTGGTTCTTTCTGCATTGCTCTTGCTTCTTTTTGCACCTCACTTGCCTCTTTATGCACTTCTCCTGGTTCTTTCTACACCTCTGTTGCTTCTTTCAGCAATTCTCTTGCCTCTTTGTGCACCTCTCCTACCTCTTTGTGCACCTCTCCTACCTCTTTCTGCACCCTCTAGCCTCTTTTTGCACCTCTGTTGGTTCTTTCTGCACTGCTCTTGCTTCTTTCAGCACCTCATTGCCTCTTTCTGCACTTCTCTTTTTCTTTCTACACCTCTGTTGCTTCTTTCAGCAATTCTCTTGCCTCTTTCTGCACTTCTCTTGCTTGTTTCTGCACCTCTCTTGCATCTTTCTGCACCTCTGTTGCCTCTTTCTGTACCTCACTTGCTTCTTTCTGCACCCCTTCTGCCTCTTTCTGCACTTCTCTTGCTTCTTTCTATACCTCTCTTGCCTCTTTCTGCTCCTCTCTTGCCTCTTTGTGCATTTCTCTTGCCTGTTTCTGCACTTCCCTTGCCTCTTTCTGAACCTCTCTTGCCTCTTTCTGCACTTCTGTTGCCTGTTTCTGCACTTCTCTTGCTTCTTTCTGCACCTCTCTTGCTTCTTTCTGTACCCTTCTTCCATTTTTTGCATCCCTCTTGCCTCTTTCTGCTGTTCTCTAGCCATATTCTGCACCTCTCTTGCCTCTTTCTGCACCTCACTTGCCTCTTTCTGCACTTCTATTGCTTCTTACTGCACCCCTCCTGCCTCTTTCTGTACTTCTCTTGCTTCTTTCTACACCTCTCTTGCCTCTTTCTGCTCCTCACTTGCCTCTTGTGGATTTCTCTTGCCTGTTTCGGCACTTCCCTTGACTCTTTCTGAACCTCTCTTGCCTCTTTCAGCATCTCTCTTGCATCTTTCTGCACTTCTCTTGCTTCTTTCTACACCTCTCTTGCTTCTTTCTGCAGGCTTCTTCCCTTTTTTGCATCCCTCTTTCCTTTTTCTGCTGTGCTCTTGCCATTTTCCGCACCTCTCTTGCCTGTTTCTGCACCTCACTTGCCTCTTTGTGCTCTTCTCTTGCTTCTTTCCACACCTCTGTTGCTTCTGTCAGTAATTCTCCTGCCTCTTTATGCACTTCTTTTGCCTGTTTCTTCACCTCTCTTGCGTCTATATGCACCTCTGTTGCCTCTTTCAACACCTCACTTGCTTCTTTCTGCACTCCTCTTGCCTCTTTCTGTACCCCTCTTCTCTCTTTCTGCACGCCTGTTCCCTCTTTCTACACCTTTCCTGCCTGTTTCTGCACCTCTCTTGCCTCTTTCTGTACCTCTGTTGGTCCTTTCTGCACTTCTCTTGCTCTTTCTGCACCCCTCCTGCCTCTTTCTGTACCTCTCTTGCCTCTTTGTGCACATCTTCTACCTTTTTCTGTACGGCTCTTGCTTCTTTTTGCACCTCTGTTGGTTCTTTCTGCACTGCTCTTGCTTTTTTCTGCACCTCACTTGCCTCTATCTGTACTTCTACTGCCTCTTTGTACACCTCTGTTGCTTCATTTAGCAATTCTCTTGCCTCTTTCTGCACTTCTCTTCCTTCTTTCTGCGCCCCTCCTGCCTGTTTCTGTACCTCTCTTGCCTCTTTGTGCACCTCTCCTACCTCTTTCTGTACCCTCTAGCCTCTTTTTGCACCTCTGTTGGTTCTTTCTGCACTGCTCTTGCTTCTTTCAGCACCTCACTTGCCTCTTTCTGCACTTCTCTTGGTTCTTTCTACACCTCTGTTGCTTCTTTCAGCAATTCTCTTGCCTCTTTCTGCACTTCTCTTGCTTGTTTCGGCACCTCTCTTGCGTCTTTCTGCACCTCTGTTGCCTCTTTCTGTACCTCACTTGCTTCTTTCTGCACCCCTCCTGCCTCTTTCTGCACTTCTCTCGCTTCTTTCTATACCCCTCTTGCCTCTTTCTGCTCCTCTCTTGCCTCTTTGTGCATTTTTCTTGCCTGTTTCTGCACTTCCCTTGCCTCTTTCTGAACCTCTCTTGACTCTTTCTGCACTTCTGTTGCCTGTTTCTGCACTTCTCTTGCTTCTTTCTGCACCTCTCTTGCTTCTTTCTGTACCCTTCTTCCATTTTTTGCATCCCTCTTGCCTCTTTCTGCTGTTCTCTAGCCATATTCTGCACCTCTCTTGCCTCTTTCTGCACCTCACTTGCCTCTTTCTGCACTTCTATTGCTTCTTACTGCACCCCTCCTGCCTCTTTCTGTACTTCTCTTGCTTCTTTCTACACCTCTCTTGCCTCTTTCTGCTCCTCACTTGCCTCTTGTGGATTTCTCTTGCCTGTTTCGGCACTTCCCTTGACTCTTTCTGAACCTCTCTTGCCTCTTTCAGCATCTCTCTTGCATCTTTCTGCACTTCTCTTGCTTCTTTCTACACCTCTCTTGCTTCTTTCTGCAGGCTTCTTCCCTTTTTGCATCCCTCTTTCCTTTTTCTGCTGTGCTCTTGCCATTTTCCGCACCTCTCTTGCCTGTTTCTGCACCTCACTTGCCTCTTTGTGCTCTTCTCTTGCTTCTTTCCACACCTCTGTTGCTTCTGTCAGTAATTCTCCTGCCTCTTTATGCACTTCTTTTGCCTGTTTCTTCACCTCTCTTGCGTCTATATGCACCTCTGTTGCCTCTTTCAACACCTCACTTGCTTCTTTCTGCACTCCTCTTGCCTCTTTCTGTACCCCTCTTTTCTCTTTCTGCACGCCTGTTCCCTCTTTCTACACCTTTCCTGCCTGTTTCTGCACCTCTCTTTGCCTCTTTCTGTACCTCTGTTGGTCCTTTCTGCACTTCTCTTGCTCTTTCTGCACCCCTCCTGCCTCTTTCTGTACCTCTCTTGCCTCTTTGTGCACATCTTCTACCTTTTTCTGTACGGCTCTTGCTTCTTTTTGCACCTCTGTTGGTTCTTTCTGCACTGCTCTTGCTTTTTTCTGCACCTCACTTGCCTCTATCTGTACTTCTACTGCCTCTTTGTACACCTCTGTTGCTTCATTTAGCAATTCTCTTGCCTCTTTCTGCACTTCTCTTCCTTCTTTCTGCGCCCCTCCTGCCTGTTTCTGTACCTCTCTTGCCTCTTTGTGCACCTCTCCTACCTCTTTCTGTACCCTCTAGCCTCTTTTTGCACCTCTGTTGGTTCTTTCTGCACTGCTCTTGCTTCTTTCAGCACCTCACTTGCCTCTTTCTGCACTTCTCTTGGTTCTTTCTACACCTCTGTTGCTTCTTTCAGAAATTCTCTTGCCTCTTTCTGCACTTCTCTTGCTTGTTTCGGCACCTCTCTTGCGTCTCTTCTGCACCTCTGTTGCCTCTTTCTGTACCTCACTTGCTTCTTTCTGCACCCCTCCTGCCTCTTTCTGCACTTCTCTCGCTTCTTTCTATACCCCTCTTGCCTCTTTCTGCTCCTCTCTTGCCTCTTTGTGCATTTTTCTTGCCTGTTTCTGCACTTCCCTTGCCTCTTTCTGAACCTCTCTTGACTCTTTCTGCACTTCTGTTGCCTCTTTCTGCACTTCTCTTGATTCTTTCTGCACCTCTCTTGCTTCTTTCTGCACCCTTCTTCCATTTTTTGCATCCCTCTTGCTTCTTTCTGCTGTTCTTTTGCCATTTTCTGCACCTCTCTTCCCTCTTTCTGCACCTCACTTGCCTCTTTCTGCACTTCTCTTGCTTCTTTCTACACTTCTGTTGCTTCTTTCAGCAATTCTCTTGCCTCTTTCTGCACTTCTTTTGCTTGTTTCTGCACCTCTCTTGCATCTTTATGCATCTCTGTTGCCTCTTTCTACACCTCACTTGCTTCTTTCTGCACCCCTCTTGCCTCTTTATGCAACCCTCTCCCCTATTTCTGCACCTTTGTTGCCTTTTTCCGCACCCCTGCTCCCTCTTTCTGCACCTTTCCTGCCTGTTTCTGCACCTCTTTTGCCTCTTTCTGTACCTCTGTTGCTTTTTTCTGCACTTTTCTAGCTCTTTCTGCACCCTTCGCGCCTCTTTCAGCACCTTTGTTGCTTCTTTCTGCACTTCTCTTGCTTCTTTCTACACCTCTCTTGCTTCTTTCTGCAGGCTTCTTCCCTTTTTTGCATCCCTCTTTCCTCTTTCTGCTGTTCTCTTGCCATTTTTCGCACCTCTCTTGCCTCTTTCTGCACCTCACTTGCCTCTTTCTGCTCTTCTCTTGCTTCTTTCCACACCTCTGTTGCTTCTGTCAGTAATTCTCCTGCCTCTTTCTGCACTTCTTTTGCCTGTTTCTTCACCTCTCTTGCGTCTATATGAACCTCTGTTGCCTCTTTCTACACATTACTTGCTTCTTTCTGCACCCCTCTTGCCTCTTTCTGTACCCCTCTTTTCTCTTTCTGCACACCTGTTCTCTCTTTCTACACCTTTCCTGCCTGTTTCTGCACCTCTCTTGCCTCTTTCTGTACCTCTGTTGGTTCTTTCTGCACTTCTCTTGCTCTTTCTGCACCCTTCGCGCCTCTTTCAGCACCTTTGTTGCTTTTTTCTGCACTACTCTTCCTACTTTCTGCACCCCTCCTGCCTCTTTCTGTACCTCTCTTGCCTCTTTGTGCACCTCTTCTACCTTTTCTGTACCGCTCTTGCTTCTTTTTGCACCTCTGTTGGTTCTTTCTGCACTGCTCTTGCTTTTTTCTGTACCTCACTTGCCTCTATCTGTACTTCTATTACCTCTTTATACACCTCTGTTGATTCTTTCAGCAATTCTCTTGCCTCTTTGTGCACTTCTCTTCCTTCTTTCTGCACCCCTCCTGCCTGTTTCTGTACCTCTCTTGCCTCTTTGTGCACCTCTCCTACCTCTTTGTGCACCTCTCCTACCTCTTTCTGCACCCTCTAGCCTCTTTTTGCACCTCTGTTGGTTCTTTCTGCACTGCTCTTGCTTCTTTCAGCACCTCACTGCCTCTTTCTGCACTTCTCTTTTTTCTTTCTACACCTCTGTTGCTTCTTTCAGCAATTCTCTTGCCTCTTTCTGCACTTCTCTTGCTTGTTTCTGCACCTCTCTTGCATCTTTCTGCACCTCTGTTGCCTCTTTCTGTACCTCACTCGCTTCTTTCTGCACCCCTCCTGCCTCTTTCTGCACTTCTCTTGCTTCTTTCTATACCTCTCTTGCCTCTTTCTGCTCCTCTCTTGCCTCTTTGTGCATTTCTCTTGCCTGTTTCTGCACTTCCCTTGCCTCTTTCTGAACCTCTCTTGCCTCTTTCTGCACTTCTGTTGCCTGTTTCTGCACTTCTCTTGCTTCTTTCTGCACCTCTCTTGCTTCTTTCTGTACCCTTCTTCCATTTTTGCATCCCTCTTGCCTCTTTCTGCTGTTCTCTAGCCATTTTCTGCACCTCTCTTGCCTCTTTCTGCACCTCACTTGCCTCTTTCTGCACTTCTCTTGCTTCTTTCTGCACCCCTCCTGCCTCTTTATGTACTTCTCTTGCTTCTTTCTACACCTCTCTTGACTCTTTCTGCACTTCTGTTGCCTCTTTCTGCACTTCTCTTGCTTCTTTCTGCACTTCTCTTGCTTCTTTCTGCACCCTTCTTCCATTTTTTGCATCCCTCTTGCCTCTTTCTGCTGTTCTTTTGCCATTTTCTGCACCTCTCTTCCCTCTTTCTGCACCTCACTTGCCTCTTTCTGCACTTCTCTTGCTTCTTTCTACACTTCTGTTGCTTCTTTCAGCAATTCTCTTGCCTCTTTCTGCACTTCTTTTGCTTGTTTCTGCACCTCTCTTGCATCTTTATGCATCTCTGTTGCCTCTTTATACACCTCACTTGCTTCTTTCTGCACCCCTCTTGCCTCTTTATGCAAACCTCTCCCCTATTTCTGCACCTTTGTTGCCTTTTTCCGCACCCCTGCTCCCTCTTTCTGCACCTTTCCTGCCTGTTTCTGCACCTCTTTTGCCTCTTTCTGTACCTCTGTTGCTTTTTTCTGTACTTTTCTAGCTCTTTCTGCACCCTTTGCGCCTCTTTCAGCACCTTTGTTGCTTCTTTCTGCACTTCTCTTGCTTCTTTCTACACCTCTCTTGCTTCTTTCTGCAGGCTTCTTCCCTTTTTGCATCCCTCTTTCCTCTTTCTGCTGTTCTCTTGCCATTTTTCGCACCTCTCTTGCCTCTTTCTGCACCTCACTTGCCTCTTTCTGCTCTTCTCTTTCTTCTTTCCACACCTCTGTTGCTTCTGTCAGTAATTCTCCTGCCTCTTTCTGCACTTCTTTTGCCTGTTTCTTCACCTCTCTTGCGTCTATATGCACCTCTGTTGCCTCTTTCTACACATTACTTGCTTCTTTCTGCACCCCTCTTGCCTCTTTCTGTACCCCTCTTTTCTCTTTCTGCACGCCTGTTCCTTCTTTCTACACCTTTCGTGCCTGTTTCTGCACCTCTCTTGCCTCTTTCTGTACCTCTGTTGGTTCTTTCTGCACTTCTCTTGCTCTTTCTGCACCCTTCGCACCTCTTTCAGCACCTTTGTTGCTTTTTTCTGCACTTCTCTTCCTACTTTCTGCACCCCTCCTGCCTCTTTCTGTACCTCTCTTGCCTCTTTGTGCACCTCTTCTACCTTTTTCTGTACCGCTCTTGCTTCTTTTTGCACCTCTGTTGGTTCTTTCTGCACTGCTATTGCTTTTTTTTGTACCTCACTTGCCTCTATCTGTACTTCTATTGCCTCTTTGTACACCTCTGTTGCTTCTTTCAGCAATTCTCTTGCCTCTTTGTGCACTTCTCTTCCTTCTTTCTGCACCCCTCCTGCCTGTTTCTGTACCTCTCTTGCCTCTTTGTGCACCTCTCCTACCTCTTTGTGCACCTCTCCTACCTCTTTCTGCACCCTCTATCCTCTTTTTGCACCTTTGTTGGTTCTTTCTGCACTGCTCTTGCTTCTTTCAGCACCTCACTGCCTCTTTCTGCACTTCTCTTTTTTCTTTCTACACCTCTGTTGCTTCTTTCAGCAATTCTCTTGCCTCTTTCTGCACTTCTCCTGCTTGTTTCTGCACCTCTCTTGCATTTTTCTGCACCTCTGTTGCCTCTTTCTGTACCTCACTCGCTTCTTTCTGCACCCCTCCTGCCTCTTTCTGCACTTCTCTTGCTTCTTTCTATACCTCTCTTGCCTCTTTCTGCTCATCTCTTGCCTCTTTGTGCATTTCTCTTGCCTGTTTCTGCACTTCCCTTGCCTCTTTCTGAACCTCTCTTGCCTCTTTCTGCACTTCTGTTGCCTGTTTCTGCACTTCTCTTGCTTCTTTCTGCACCTCTCTTGCTTCTTTCTGTACCCTTCTTCCATTTTTTGCATCCCTCTTGCCTCTTTCTGCTGTTCTCTAGCCATTTTCTGCACCTCTCTTGCCTCTTTCTACACCTCACTTGCCTCTTTCTGCACTTCTCTTGCTTCTTTCTGCACCCCTCCTGCCTCTTTCTGCACTTCCCTTGCCTCTTTCTGAACCTCTCTTGCCTCTTTCTGCATCTCTCTTGCATCTTTCTGCACTTCTCTTGCTTCTTTCTACACCTCTCTTGCTTCTTTCTGCAGGCTTCTTCCCTTTTTTGCATTCCTCTTTCCTTTTTCTGCTGTGCTCTTGCCATTTTCCGCACCTCTCTTGCCTGTTTCTGCACCTCACTTGCCTCTTTGTGCTCTTCTCTTGCTTCTTTCCACACCTCTGTTGCTTCTGTCAGTAATTCTCCTGCCTCTTTCTGCACTTCTTTTGCCTGTTTCTTCACCTCTCTTGCGTCTATATGCACCTCTGTTGCCTCTTTCAACACCTCACTTGCTTCTTTCTGCACTCCTCTTGCCTCTTTCTGTACCCCTCTTTTCTCTTTCTGCATGCCTGTTCCCTCTTTCTACACCTTTCCTGCCTGTTTCTGCACCTCTCTTGCCTCTTTCTGTACCTCTGTTGGTCCTTTCTGCACTTCTCTTGCTCTTTCTGCACCCTTTGCGCCTCTTTCAGCACCTTTGTTGCTTTTTTCTGCACTTCTCTTCCTACTTTCTGCACCCCTCCTGCCTCTTTCTGTACCTCTCTTGCCTCTTTGTGCACCTCTTCTACCTTTTTCTGTACAGCTCTTGCTTATTTTTGCACCTCTGTTGGTTCTTTCTGCACTGCTCTTGCTTTTTTCTGCACCTCACTTGCCTCTATCTGTACTTCTATTGCCTCTTTGTACACCTCTGTTGCTTCATTCAGCAATTCTCTTGCCTCTTTCTGCACTTCTCTTCCTTCTTTCTGCACCCCTCCTGCCTGTTTCTGTACCTCTCTTGCCTCTTTGTGCACCTCTCCTACCTCTTTCTATACCCTCTAGCCTCTTTTTGCACCTCTGTTGGTTCTTTCTGCACTGCTCTTGCTTCTTTCAGCACCCACTTGCCTCTTTCTGCACTTCTCTTGGTTCTTTCTACACCTCTGTTGCTTCTTTCAGAAATTCTCTTGCCTCTTTCTGCACTTCTCTTGCTTGTTTCTGCACCTCTCTTGCGTCTTTCTGCACCTCTGTTGCCTCTTTCTGTACCTCACTTGCTTCTTTCTGCACCCCTCCTGCCTCTTTCTGCACTTCTCTCGCTTCTTTCTATACCACTCTTGCCTCTTTCTGCTCCTCTCTTGCCTCTTTGTGCATTTTTCTTGCCTGTTTCTGCACTTCCCTTGCCTCTTTCTGAACCTCTCTTGACTCTTTCTGCACTTCTGTTGCCTCTTTCTGCACTTCTCTTGCTTCTTTCTGCACCTCTCTTGCTTCTTTCTGCACCCTTCTTCCATTTTTTGCATCCCTCTTGCCTCTTTCTGCTGTTCTCTAGCCATTTTCTGCACCTCTCTTGCCTCTTTCTGCACCTCACTTGAATCTTTCTGCACTTCTCTTGCTTCTTTCCACACCTCTGTTGCCTCTTTCAGCAATTCTCTTGCTCTTTCTGCACTTCTTTTGCTTGTTTCTGCACATCTCTTACGTCTTTATGCACCTCTGTTGCATCTTTGTACACCTCACCTGCTTCTTTCTGCACCCCTCTTGCCTCTTTATGCAACCCTCTCCCCTATTTCTGCACCTCTGTTGCCTTTTTCTGCACCCCTGCTCCCTCTTTCTGCACCTTTCATGCCTGTTTCTGCACCTCTTTTGCCTCTTTCTGTACCTCTGTTGCTTTTTTCTGCACTTTTCTTGCTCTTTCTGCACCCTTTGCGCCTCTTTCAGCACCTTTGTTGCTTTTTTCTGCACTTCTCTTCCTACTTTCTGCACCCCTCCTGCCTCTTTATGTACCTCTCTTGCCTCTTTGTGCACCTCTTCTACCTTTTTCTGTACCGCTCTTGCTTCTTTTTGCACCTCTGTTGGTTCTTTCTGCACTGCTCTTGCTTTTTTCTGTACCTCACTTGCCTCTATCTGTACTTCTATTGCCTCTTTGTACACCTCTGTTGCTTCTTTCAGCAATTCTCTTGCCTCTTTGTGCACTTCTCTTCCTTCTTTCTGCACCCCTCCTGCCTGTTTCTGTACCTCTCTTGCCTCTTTGTGCACCTCTCCTACCTCTTTGTGCACCTCTCCTACCTCTTTCTGCACCCTCTAGCCTCTTTTTGCACCTCTGTTGGTTCTTTCTGCACTGCTCTTGCTTCTTTCAGCACCTCACTGCCTCTTTCTGCACTTCTCTTTTTTCTTTCTACACCTCTGTTGCTTCTTTCAGCAATTCTCTTACCTCTTTCTGCACTTCTCTTGCTTGTTTCTGCACCTCTCTTGCATATTTCTGCACCTCTGTTGCCTCTTTCTGTACCTCACTTGCTTCTTTCTGCACCCCTTCTGCCTCTTTCTGCACTTCTCTTGCTTCTTTCTATACCTCTCTTGCCTCTTTCTGCTCCTCTCTTGCCTCTTTGTGCATTTCTCTTGCCTGTTTCTGCACTTCCCTTGCCTCTTTCTGAACCTCTCTTGCCTCTTTCTGCACTTCTGTTGCCTGTTTCTGCACTTCTCTTGCTTCTTTCTGCACCTCTCTTGCTTCTTTCTGTACCCTTCTTCCATTTTTTGCATCCCTCTTGCCTCTTTCTGCTGTTCTCTAGCCATTTTCTGCACCTCTCTTGCCTCTTTCTGCACCTCACTTGCCTCTTTCTGCACTTCTCTTGCTTCTTTCTGCACCCCTCCTGCCTCTTTCTGTACTTCTCTTGCTTCTTTCTACACCTCTCTTGACTCTTTCTACACTTCTGTTGCCTCTTTCTGCACTTCTCTTGCTTCTTTCTGCACTTCTCTTGCTTCTTTCTGCACCCTTCTTCCATTTTTTGCATCCCTCTTGCCTCTTTTCTGCTGTTCTTTTGCCATTTTCTGCACCTCTCTTCCCTCTTTCTGCACCTCACTTGCCTCTTTCTGCACTTCTCTTGCTTCTTTCTACACTTCTGTTGCTTCTTTCAGCAATTCTCTTGCCTCTTTCTGCACTTCTTTTGCTTGTTTCTGCACCTCTCTTGCATCTTTATGCATCTCTGTTGCCTCTTTCTACACCTCACTTGCTTCTTTCTGCACCCTCTTGCCTCTTTATGCAACCCTCTCCCCTATTTCTGCACCTTTGTTGCCTTTTTCCGCACCCCTGCTCCCTCTTTCTGCACCTTTCCTGCCTCTTTCTGCACCTCTTTTGCCTCTTTCTGTACCTCTGTTGCTTTTTTCTGTACTTTTCTAGCTCTTTCTGCACCCTTTGCGCCTCTTTCAGCACCTTTGTTGCTTCTTTCTGCACTTCTCTTGCTTCTTTCTACACCTCTCTTGCTTCTTTCTGCAGGCTTCTTCCCTTTTTGCATCCCTCTTTCCTCTTTCTGCTGTTCTCTTGCCATTTTTCGCACCTCTCTTGCCTCTTTCTGCACCTCACTTGCCTCTTTCTGCTCTTCTCTTTCTTCTTTCCACACCTCTGTTGCTTCTGTCAGTAATTCTCCTGCCTCTTTCTGCACTTCTTTTGCCTGTTTCTTCACCTCTCTTGCGTCTATATGCACCTCTGTTGCCTCTTTCTACACATTACTTGCTTCTTTCTGCACCCCTCTTGCCTCTTTCTGTACCCCTCTTTTCTCTTTCTGCACGCCTGTTCCTTCTTTCTACACCTTTCGTGCCTATTTCTGCACCTCTCTTGCCTCGTTCTGTACCTCTGTTGGTTCTTTCTGCAATTCTCTTGCTCTTTCTGCACCCTTCGCACCTCTTTCAGCACCTTTGTTGCTTTTTTCTGCACTTCTCTTCCTACTTTCTGCACCCCTCCTGCCTCTTTCTGTACCTCTCTTGCCTCTTTGTGCACCTCTTCTACCTTTTTCTGTACCGCTCTTGCTTCTTTTTGCACCTCTGTTTGTTCTTTCTGCACTGCTCTTGCTTTTTTTTGTACCTCACTTGCCTCTATCTGTACTTCTATTGCCTCTTTGTACACCTCTGTTGCTTCTTTCAGCAATTCTCTTGCCTCTTTGTGCACTTCTCTTCCTTCTTTCTGCACCCCTCCTGCCTGTTTCTGTACCTCTCTTGCCTCTTTGTGCACCTCTCCTACCTCTTTGTGCACCTCTCCTACCTCTTTCTGCACCCTCTAGCCTCTTTTTTGCACCTCTGTTGGTTCTTTCTGCACTGCTCTTGCTTCTTTCAGCACCTCACTGCCTCTTTCTGCACTTCTCTTTTTTCTTTCTACACCTCTGTTGCTTCTTTCAGCAATTCTCTTGCCTCTTTCTGCACTTCTCTTGCTTGTTTCTGCACTTCTCTTGCATCTTTCTGCACCCCTCCTGCCTCTTTCTGCACTTCTCTTGCTTCTTTCTATACCTCTCTTGCCTCTTTCTGCTCATCTCTTGCCTCTTTGTGCATTTCTCTTGCCTGTTTCTGCACTTCCCTTGCCTCTTTCTGAACCTCTCTTGCCTCTTTCTGCACTTCTGTTGCCTGTTTCTGCACTTCTCTTGCTTCTTTCTGCACCTCTCTTTGCTTCTTTCTGTACCCTTCTTCCATTTTTTGCATCCCTCTTGCCTCTTTCTGATGTTCTCTAGCCATTTTCTGCACCTCTCTTGCCTCTTTCTACACCTCACTTGCCTCTTTCTGCACTTCTCTTGCTTCTTTCTGCACCCCTCCTGCCTCTTTCTGCACTTCCCTTGCCTCTTTCTGAACCTCTCTTGCCTCTTTCTGCATCTCTCTTGCATCTTTCTGCACTTCTCTTGCTTCTTTCTACACCTCTCTTGCTTCTTTCTGCACCCTTCTTCCATTTTTTGCATCCCTCTTGCCTCTTTCTGCTGTTCTCTAGCCATTTTGTGCACCTCTCTTGCCTCTTTCTGCACCTCACTTGCCTCTTTCTGCACTTCTATTGCTTCTTACTGCACCCCTCCTGCCTCTTTCTGTACTTCTCTTGCTTCTTTCTACACCTCTCTTGCCTCTTTCTGCTCCTCACTTGCCTCTTGTGGATTTCTCTTGCCTGTTTCTGCACTTCCCTTGACTCTTTCTGAACCTCTCTTGCCTCTTTCAGCATCTCTCTTGCATCTTTCTGCACTTCTCTTGCTTCTTTCTACACCTCTCTTGCTTCTTTCTGCAGGCTTCTTCCCTTTTTTGCATCCCTCTTTCCTTTTTCTGCTGTGGTCTTGCCATTTTCCGCACCTCTCTTGCCTGTTTCTGCACCTCACTTGCCTCTTTGTGCTCTTCTCTTGCTTCTTTCCACACCTCTGTTGCTTCTGTCAGTAATTCTCCTGCCTCTTTATGCACTTCTTTTGCCTGTTTCTTCACCTCTCTTGCGTCTATATGCACCTCTGTTGCCTCTTTCAACACCTCACTTGCTTCTTTCTGCACTCCTCTTGCCTCTTTCTGTACCCCTCTTTTCTCTTTCTGCACGCCTGTTCCCTCTTTCTACACCTTTCCTGCCTGTTTCTGCACCTCTCTTGCCTCTTTCTGTACCTCTGTTGGTCCTTTCTGCACTTCTCTTGCTCTTTCTGCACCCTTCGCGCCTCTTTCAGCACCTTTGTTGCTTTTTTCTGCACTTCTCTACCTACTTTCTGCACCCCTCCTGCCTCTTTCTGTACCTCTCTTGCCTCTTTGTGCACATCTTCTACCTTTTTCTGTACGGCTCTTGCTTCTTTTTGCACCTCTGTTGGTTCTTTCTGCACTGCTCTTGCTTTTTTCTGCACCTCACTTGCCTCTATCTGTACTTCTACTGCCTCTTTGTACACCTCTGTTGCTTCATTCAGCAATTCTCTTGCCTCTTTCTGCACTTCTCTTCCTTCTTTCTGCGCCCCTCCTGCCTGTTTCTGTACCTCTCTTGCCTCTTTGTGCACCTCTCCTACCTCTTTCTGTACCCTCTAGCCTCTTTTTGCACCTCTGTTGGTTCTTTCTGCACTGCTCTTGCTTCTTTCAGCACCTCACTTGCCTCTTTCTGCACTTCTCTTGGTTCTTTCTATACCTCTGTTGCTTCTTTCAGAAATTCTCTTGCCTCTTTCTGCAGTTCTCTTGCTTGTTTCTGCACCTCTCTTGCGTCTTTCTGCACCTCTGTTGCCTCTTTCTGTACCTCACTTGCTTCTTTCTGCACCCCTCCTGCCTCTTTCTGCACTTCTCTCGCTTCTTTCTATACCCCTCTTGCCTCTTTCTGCTCCTCTCTTGCCTCTTTGTGCATTTTTCTTGCCTGTTTCTGCACTTCCCTTGCCTCTTTCTGAACCTCTCTTGACTCTTTCTGCACTTCTGTTGCCTCTTTCTGCACTTCTCTTGATTCTTTCTGCACCTCTCTTGCTTCTTTCTGCACCCTTCTTCCATTTTTTGCATCCCTCTTGCTTCTTTCTGCTGTTCTTTTGCCATTTTCTGCACCTCTCTTCCCTCTTTCTGCACCTCACTTGCCTCTTTCTGCACTTCTCTTGCTTCTTTCTACACTTCTGTTGCTTCTTTCAGCAATTCTCTTGCCTCTTTCTGCACTTCTTTTGCTTGTTTCTGCACCTCTGTTGCATCTTTATGCATCTCTGTTGCCTCTTTCTACACCTCACTTGCTTCTTTCTGCACCCCTCTTGCCTCTTTATGCTACCCTCTCCCCTATTTCTGCACCTTTGTTGCCTTTTTCCGCACCCCTGCTCCCTCTTTCTGCACCTTTCCTGCCTGTTTCTGCACCTCTTTTGCCTCTTTCTGTACCTCTGTTGCTTTTTTCTGCACTTTTCTAGCTCTTTATGCACCCTTCGCGCCTCTTTCAGCACCTTTGTTGCTTCTTTCTGCACTTCTCTTGCTTCTTTCTACACCTCTCTTGCTTCTTTCTGCAGGCTTCTTCCCTTTTTTGCATCCCTCTTTCCTCTTTCTGCTGTTCTCTTGCATTTTTCGCACCTCTCTTGCCTCTTTCTGCACCTCACTTGCCTCTTTCTGCTCTTCTCTTGCTTCTTTCCACACCTCTGTTGCTTCTGTCAGTAATTCTCCTGCCTCTTTCTGCACTTCTTTTGCCTGTTTCTTCACCTCTCTTGCGTCTATATGCACCTCTGTTGCCTCTTTCTACACATTACTTGCTTCTTTCTGCACCCCTCTTGCCTCTTTCTGTACCCCTCTTTTCTCTTTCTGCATGCCTGTTCTCTCTTTCTACACCTTTCCTGCCTGTTTCTGCACCTCTCTTGCCTCTTTCTGTACCTCTGTTGGTTCTTTCTGCACTTCTCTTGCTCTTTCTGCACCCTTTGCGCCTCTTTCAGCACCTTTGTTGCTTTTTTCTGCACTACTCTTCCTACTTTCTGCACCCCTCCTGCCTCTTTCTGTACCTCTCTTGCCTCTTTGTGCACCTCTTCTACCTTTTTCGGTACAGCTCTTGCTTCTTTTTGCACCTCTGTTGGTTCTTTCTGCACTGCTCTTGCTTTTTTCTGTACCTCACTTGCCTCTATCTGTACTTCTATTGCCTCTTTATACACCTTTGTTGCTTCTTTCAGCAATTCTCTTGCCTCTTTGTGCACTTCTCTTCCTTCTTTCTGCACCCCTCCTGCCTGTTTCTGTACCTCTCTTGCCTCTTTGTGCACCTCTCCTACCTCTTTGTGCACCTCTCCTACCTCTTTCTGCACCCTCTATCCTCTTTTTGCACCTCTGTTGGTTCTTTCTGCACTGCTCTTGCTTCTTTCAGCACCTCACTGCCTCTTTCTGCACTTCTCTTTTTCTTTCTACACCTCTGTTGCTTCTTTCAGCAATTCTCTTGCCTCTTTCTGCACTTCTCTTGCTTGTTTCTGCACCTCTCTTGCATCTTTCTGCACCTCTGTTGCCTCTTTCTGTACCTCACTCGCTTCTTTCTGCACCCCTCCTGCCTCTTTCTGCACTTCTCTTGCTTCTTTCTATACCTCTCTTGCCTCTTTCTATACCTCTCTTGCCTCTTTCTGCTCCTCTCTTGCCTCTTTGTGCATTTCTCTTGCCTGTTTCTGCACTTCCCTTGCCTCTTTCTGAACCTCTCTTGCCTCTTTCTGCACTTCTGTTGCCTGTTTCTGCACTTCTCTTGCTTCTTTCTGCACCTCTCTTGCTTCTTTCTGTACCCTTCTTCCATTTTTTGCATCCCTCTTGCCTCTTTCTGCTGTTCTCTAGCCATTTTCTGCACCTCTCTTGCCTCTTTCTGCACCTCACTTGCCTCTTTCTGCACTTCTCTTGCTTCTTTCTGCACCCCTCCTGCCTCTTTCTGTACTTCTCTTGCTTCTTTCTACACCTCTCTTGACTCTTTCTACACTTCTGTTGCCTCTTTCTGCACTTCTCTTGCTTCTTTCTGCACTTCTCTTGCTTCTTTCTGCACCCTTCTTCCATTTTTTGCATCCCTCTTGCCTCTTTCTGCTGTTCTTTTGCCATTTTCTGCACCTCTCTTCCCTCTTTCTGCACCTCACTTGCCTCTTTCTGCACTTCTCTTGCTTCTTTCTACACTTCTGTTGCTTCTTTCAGCAATTCTCTGGCCTCTTTCTGCACTTCTTTTGCTTGTTTCTGCACCTCTCTTGCATCTTTATGCATCTCTGTTGCCTCTTTCTACACCTCACTTGCTTCTTTCTGCACCCCTCTTGCCTCTTTATGCAACCCTCTCCCCTATTTCTGCACCTTTGTTGCCTTTTTCCGCACCCCTGCTCCCTCTTTCTGCACCTTTCCTGCCTGTTTCTGTACCTCTTTTGCCTCTTTCTGTACCTCTGTTGCTTTTTTCTGTACTTTTCTAGCTCTTTCTGCACCCTTTGCGCCTCTTTCAGCACCTTTGTTGCTTCTTTCTGCACTTCTCTTGCTTCTTTCTACACCTCTCTTGCTTCTTTCTGCAGGCTTCTTCCCTTTTTTGCATCCCTCTTTCCTCTTTCTGCTGTTCTCTTGCCATTTTACGCACCTCTCTTGCCTCTTTCTGCACCTCACTTGCCTCTTTCTGCACTTCTCTTGCTTCTTTCCATACCTCTGTTGCTTCTGTCAGTAATTCTCTTGCATCTTTCTGCCCTTCTTTTGCCTGTTTCTTCACCTCTCTTGCATCTATATGCACCTCTGTTGCCTCTTTCTACACATCACTTGCTTCTTTCTGCACCCTCTTGCCTCTTTCTATACCCCTCTTTACTCTTTCTTCACCCCTGTTCCCTCTTTCTACACCTTTCCTGCCTGTTTCTGCACCTCTCTTGCCTCTTTCTGTACCTCTGTTGTTTCTTTCAGCAATTCTCTTGCCTCTTTCTGCACCTCTTTTGCTTGTTTCTGCACCTCTCTTGCATCTTTATGCACCTCTGTTGCCTCTTTCTACACCTCCCTTGCTTCTTTCTGCACCCCTCTTGCCTCTTTCTGCACCCCTCTTTTCTCTTTCTGCACCTATCTTGACTCTTTCTGCACCTTTCCTGCCTGTTTCTGCACCTCTCTTGCCTCTTTCTGTACCTCTGTTGGTTCTTTCTGCACTTCACTTTCTCTTTCTGCACCCTTTGCACCTCTTTCAGCACCTCTGTTGCTTCTTTCTGCACTTCTCTTCCTTCTTTCTGCACCCCTCCTGCCTCTTTCTGTATCTCTTTTGCCTCTTTGTGCACCTCTTCTACCTTTTTCTGTACCGCTCTTACTTCTTTTTGCACCTCCTTTGGTTCTTTCTGCACTTCTCTTGCTTCTTTCTGCACCTCACTTGCCTCTTTCTGGACTTCTCTTGCTTCTTTCTACACTACTGTTGCTTCTTTCAACAATTCTTTTGCCTCTTTCTGCACTTCTCTTCCTTCTTTCTGCACCCCTCCTGCCTCTTTTTGTACATCTCTTGCCTCCTTGTGCACCTCTCCTACCTCTTTCTGCACTCCTCTTGCCTCTTTTTGCACCTCTGTTGGTTCATTCTGCACTACTCTTGCTTCTTTCTGCACCCCACTTGCCTCTTTCTGCACCCCTCTTTTCTCTTTCTGCACCTCTCTTGCCTCTTTCTGCACCCCTGTTCCCTCTTTCTGCATCTTTCCTGCCTGTTTCTGCACCTCTCTTGCCTCTTTCTGTACCTATGTTGGTTCTTTCTGTACTTCTCCTGCTCTTTCTGCACACTTCGCGCCTGTTTCAGCACCTCTGTTGCTTCTTTCTGCACTTCTCTTCCTTCTTTCTGCAACCCTCCTGTCTCTTTCTGTACCTCTCTTGCCTCTTTGTGCACCTCTCCTACCTCTTTCTTCAATCCTCTTGCCTCTTTTTGCACCTCTGTTGGTTCATTTTGCACTGCTTTTGCTTCTTCCTGCACCTCACTTGCCTCTTTCTGCACTTCTCTTACTTCTTTCTACACCTCTGTTGCTTCTTTTAGCAATTCTCTTGCTTCTTTCTGCACCCTTCTGTAGGAGAGTAGGATCTGCTTCACATGGGTACCCCCACTTTTTGCTGATGCTTCACTGTTTTTCGACTTTAGTCTGGCTGGGGCCCTGCTAATCAGAACCCCAGCCTAGCTGCTTCCTCTCTAAAATGGTTTCCATGTGCCTTAGGCACATCTCTGATTGGAATCTGGAGTGCCCTTATGAGTCCCTAGTATATGGTATACTATGTACCCAGGGCATAGGTACCTCAGAGGCCTGCCAGGGGCTGAAGCATGTATTATGCCACCCCTGGAAGGCCAGCCAAAATGACACCACAGGTCTGCTACTGTAGCCTGAGTAAGGTGGTGCCTGCACCCCTTACAGTGGTAAAGGCTACCTATATCACTACCATTGCCCACATATATAAACCTATAAGTCACTCCTATGGCAGGCCTTGACAATCCTGAAGGCAGAGTGCTTGGTTTTCATGTGAGAGGGTGCCCCTGCATGAGCAGAGCCCCTCTGCAGCATTCGGAGTACCTCCTCTGATGCTGTTTGCAGTGCAGCCTGACCATATACTCTTAAGTGCATTATAACCTCGCGTTAAATGCTAACTTTGGGATGGCTGCACGGAAACAGGTCGTGTTTGGTGACAAACATCTTGGAATACTACCCCCCGCCAGTTCTGGCGGCGGGGGTAGCATTCCACCCTTCTAGAGGGAGAGACATGTGCCAACCGGCATGCCCGGTATTAACTTTACAGAGCCCTGGTGTAGGAAGGTGGAATCTGACTATATGGTTGCCCCCACTTTTTTCCTGGTGTTTTGCTGGTTTATGACTTAGTTGGACTGGGACCCTGCTATTCAGGGCCCCAGTCTATCTGCTCTCTCTAAACGACATGGAGTGCACTCTAGGTGCACTAGTGATTGGATACTGTGGTGCCTTATGAGTCCCTAGTATATGGTACCTTAGGTGCCAAGGGCATAGGTACTTCACAGGCCTACCAGGGGCTGCAGCATGTGTTATGCCACCCCTGGGAAGCAGTCTAAATCTGACACCACAGGCCTGCTACTGCAGCCTGGGTGAGGTGGTGCTAGCACCCCTCACTGAGATATAGGTTTCCTATATCTCTCCTGCACACACATATAAACCTATCAGTCACCCCTAAGGCAGGCCCTATCAATCCTGAGGGCAGGGTGCTTGGCTTCTATGTGAGGGGGTGCCTCTGCCTGAGCAGGGCCCCTCTGCAGCTCTCAGAGTCTATTCTCTGGTGCTGTTTGTGGATGCGGTTAAACCATATACTATTAAGTGCATTATATCCTCGCGGTAGAATGCTAACTTTGGAATGGCTGCATCAAAACATGTCGTGTTTGGTGTCAAACATCTTGGAATACTACCCCCGCCAATCCTGGCGGCGGGGGTAGCATTCCACCCTTCTAGAGGGATAAGACATGTACCTGCTGTGGAAACGCGGTAGAATCCTGCAGAGCCCTGGCATCACAAAATGGATGCCACCAGTCACAGACACTGGGCTGCCCTCCTGCTGATGACTGACACTCACAGTGGAGGAAGCCCAACAATAGGCATCCTGTTACAGGGAGGTGTGACCACCTCCCAGACAGGGTTTAGTGTATTGGGGCTGGGTGGGTGCACTCTTAGAGTGCTTTGAAGTCCTGCACTGGGGGAGCAGAAGGCTCCTCTGTGCATATGCCAGTTCAAACCAGCTCAGGGGCTACCTGCCCCTGCTCTGGCGCGAAACTGGACAAAGGGAAGTGGGTGTAGCCACCCCTCCCTTGACCCTCCCATAGGTGGGGTCATAGAGCTAGTCCATCCCCTCTTTTTAGTATAAGAGGGGGAACCTTGCCATTGCAAAGCAGATAACCCCTGGACGACGCTCTACAGAAGAATCCTGGCCCTTCGACGTTCCACTACCTTTGGAAGACAGAAGAATCTCCCTTGGAGTCAAGGAGTGACTCCCTGCTTGGCAGGCACCAAAACAACAACGACGGTCGCAAACTACGCCGCTCCCGCCGGAGTCCGAAGTCCCTGCAGCCCAAGAAGTGGATTTCCTGACCTCTCCCAGGCCATCGTGAGTCCCCAGCGAAGCTGAGGCAAGTGGACCCCACGAGTAACGAGGAACCGCGACCCCTGCCAAGTGACTTTGAACACTGTCCCCTCTGCTTTCAGGTCATCCTTCTTCAGAATCCAGGTTTGGATTCCACCGGACACTTCTTCAGCTCCCGCAAGCAGCAAGTCTTCTTTGTTCGCCATTGAAAACGACGCCGCGACCCGACACCAAAGGACACCTGTGCACCCGGCTTCCCTGGGTGAGGTAACTCCAGCACTACGGTGCTCCTGTGGGTGTGGGCCCTAGAACTACTTACCCTGTAAGTGACTTGCTTGTAGGTTCTCCCGAAGTATCCTAAAACTCTTTATTTCCAACCGCGACTTGCCCCATTGAAGTTAACGGCGATTCGCGCCTGTGTATCCACACTGCACGCGTCTCCCGTGGGTCCTTTACTTACCTGCCTTGGGTGGTTTTGTGAGGCCCCAGCACTTCTGAAGGCCCTAGGCCTTGTCTCCCTGCAAGTCGTTGTTTCTAAGTCTCTTACTTAGTATATGGTCTGGTACGCCCCTAGGGCCCCAGCCATATTTTGTGCTTAACTTATTGTGAAACGTTGATTTGTGCATATGTTTGTCTTCTAATCTCATAAAGAGATTAGTAGAGAGTTATTTAGAAATAAATACATATATATTTGATATATATACCTGTGTGGTGTCTTTTCATTTGGTGATTCAAGAGATTATATGGTAAAACAAGCTGCTTTACATTCCTCCGTGACTTAGCCTGAAGGCTGCTCTCCACAGCTACCACTAGGATAGCTTTCTTTAAAAGGTTGTCTTAAACCTATCTACCATAAGAGTCGATTTGCCCTGGTGCAAGGTGTCCACTTTAATTAGTGAACAGCATATACCAGGCCAACTTCTCACACCTGGCATCACAAAATGGATGCTGCAGCCACAGACACGGGTCTGCCCTCCTGCTGCTGACCAAATCTCCAGAAGGGGAGGCCTGGACAATAGGTTTCCTGTTGCAGGGAGGTGTAACCACCTCCCAGACAGGCTGATGTGTATTGGGGCTGGGTGGGTGCACTCTCAAAGTGTTTTGAAGTCCAGCACTGGGGGCACATTTGGTGTCCCTGTGCATACCCCAGTTCAAACCGGCTCAGGGGCTTCCAGCCCCTGCTCTGGCACGAAACTGAACAAAGGGAAAGTGGTGTAACCACCCCTCTGCCCTGACCCTCCCATAGGTGGGTCCCCAGAGTATGTCCAACCCCCTAACTTGGTATAAGTATGGGACCCCAGTCCTTAGGACTTTAGATTTACCTGGACGAAACTCTGATACAGAATCCTGGACCTTTGACGCTCTACTTTAAGATTAGAGGACTGAAGAATCTCCCTTGGGGTCAAGGAGTGACTCCCCTGCTTGGCAGGCACCAACAAAGCAATTGTCCGGTCTGCATCGCTGAAGCTCCCTCTGGACGCAGAAGTCTTTGCATCACCAGAGGTGGATTTCCAGACTTCTCCGAGGCTGCCCTGAGTCCCCAGCAAAGCTGAGGCCCGTAGCTGTCGTGGGTAACGTGGAACTGTGACCCCTGGACACCAAGCGCATTTGCAAGTGCATCCTCTTCCTGGTCTCCCATGAAGTTGTGCTTTGGGCTCCGAGTAGCCCCCGCCTCCAACACCGACTGCACTGAAGATCACTGGCCTCCACTCCATGAGTGTCCCGTGAGCCAGCTCTAAGTGCGTCCACTCGAGGCTCCTTTGCGGTCGCTAGTCTGTTGGCTAGTGGGCCCTCCCGAAGGCCAATCTTCTTCTGCTTGGGCTTCCCTGTTGCTCCAGGTGTGCCCTGACTTACCCTCGCTGGGTGAGTCCTTCAGACCTTGCTGGTCTGCACCACCATCCTTCTTCTATTTCCACGAGACTTGCCGTTGCCAAGGCTTGTTGGGTCCAATCTGGTCACCGACACCTCAGCAATCGACAAACGTTGTGAGACAGCTCGAATCCAGCTCCTGGTCATCGTTGACGCCTCCTGGAGCTCGTGGCTGAAGAGTCAAGATGACTGTCAACCTACCTGAAGCACCCGACATTGGTGGGCATCCGCTCATCGCCTTCCTGGTCACTGGCTAGTGACCCAGACTCTGTCCCCTCTGCTTTCAGGTTCTTCAGATCTTTGATCCACCTTTGGATCCACCCGAACACTTTCGACTTGGCCGCCAGCAGCACTTTGCAGCAGATCGCCATTGAAACCGACGACGAAACCCGACCCCGAAAGACACCTATGCACCCGGCTTCCCTGGGTGAGGTAACTCTAGTACTCCAGTGCTCCCGTGGGTATAGCCTCTAGAACAACCCAGTTCTAAAGGGGTTTGCTCCAAGTCCTCCTCTAAGTGTCCCTTTTCTTTAAAATTCCAACCGCGACTTTCCCCATAGAAGTCAATGGCGATTCGCGGCTGTGTTCTCACACTGCACGCGTCCCCCGTGGGTCCCCTGTGTCACTACCTTGGGTGGTTCCTTGTGGTCCAAGCACTTCTACAGGCTCTAGGCCTTGTGTCTAGCTCAGTCGTGGTTCTTATACCACTTCATTGGTATATGGTTTGGTACGCCCCTAGGGCTCAAACGTGTATTTGTGCTATTACTGTTGATAACTAACTTATAACTTATGTATTTCGAACTCTAGCCTCATAAAGAGACTAGAGGGGTGTGTTTAGCAATACATTCATATATTTTGAATATATACCTGGTGTGGTCCTCTTTCATTTGGTCACTCAAGAGATTATAGACTGGTAAAACAAGCTGCTTTACATTCCTTCAAGACTTAGCCTGAAGGCTGCTCTCCATAGCTACCACTAGGATAGCTTTCAATAAAGGTTTTCTTTAACCTATCTCCAATAAGGGGTTGTTTGGACTGGTGCAAGGTGCCCACTATAATTAGTGGACAGCTTATGCCAGGCCAACTTCTCACATTGGTGTGCAGCGTGTGGGATTCCAGCTTGCTATTGTTTTACCAGATAATCTCAATTGAATTGATCAACTGAAAACCACTAAGGGTACCTTAGGTACATATAAATCAAGCTTAGGATACAGTAAGTTCTACTGAACTTAGAGTTGTGTGTTAAGGGATAGCACACCCTTTCTACAACTCAAGAGAGTTTAGTAGGCCACACTAGAGTAGGTAGTGCATACACCACACCTCACTAGTAATGTCTTCAAAGCCAGGACCCAGTGAGTCCTTGCCAGAAGCCAGTGGGCTTCTTCCCTCCAAGTATGATAATCTCCCATTCTTGGAATTGAGAGAATTGTGCAATACTAGGAAGCTGAAGGCAGGCAGAAGTGCCAGCACCCAACACCTCAGGGAGGTGCTACTGTCAGATGATCTCAGCAGACCCCTAGGGTCTGAAGGGGTAGGCAGAGAGGGTGGGGCAGAAGATGAGGAAGGGGTCAGGGGTGAAGAAACCCAGGGCCCCCCTCTGAAACTGGCCAGGAAGGTGAAAATGACCTTGACCTGGAGAACCCAATTCCTCCTGTGGAGGAGGAGGAGGATCAGAATGACCTCCCTTTGTCCCCCCAGGAAGAATTGTGAGTGTGCCCAGAAGGCCTAGATCTCCTTCTCAGGAGTCTAACCACTCTGACACCTCAATAGGGACCTCTGTTTCCTCTCATAGGAGGGAATCCTCTCATGAAAGGAAAGAGAGACTGCTCAGATATGGAGAAGCTCAGTTGAAGCTCAGAAGAGAGCAGTTGGCTATAGACAGGGAGTCCCTAGAGCTTGAAAAGCAAAGAAAAAAGATGGGACTAGAATCCCATGGTGGCAGCAATTTCCCCAGAGATAGGGAAAGGTCTTATGACCATAGAAACCTGAGCAAGATTGTCCCTCCCTACCAGAGTGGGGATGACATCCACAAATGGATAACTGCACTGGAGAGGGCCTGTAAAGTACAGAGGGTCCCTCAGGAGCAGTGGGCAGCAATCTTGTGGCTCTCCTTTGCAGACAAAGGTAGAGACAAGCTCCTCACTGTAAGAGAAGAGGATGCTGACAATTACAAAGTCTTGAAGAATGCTCTGATTGATGGGTTTGGCCTAACAACTGAACAATACAGGTTAAAGTTCAGAGATACCCAAAAAGCACAGACTCAAGACTGGGTAGACTATGTGGATTGTTCTGCTAAGGCTCTGGAAGGTTGGTTGATGGGCAGTAAGGTATGTGACTTCACAGGATTGTACAATCTTATCATGAGGGAGCAGATTCTTAATAACTGTCAAAATCAGCTGTTGCATCAGTACCTGGTGGACTCTGATCTGACCTCTCCCCAAGAATTGGGAAAGAAGGCAGACAAATGGGTCAGAACCAGGGTGAGGCAGAAGGTACAGAACCAAGGTGGTGACCCAAAGAAGCAAGATTCTAAGAACTCTGATAACGGTGGGGAGAAGGGTAAAGACCAGAAGTCTTCACAAGGCCCCCAAAATCTTCTTCAGGTGGGGATTCACAGTCTAACAAAGGGAAAGGCCAAATGAAACCATGGTGCAAGGTCTGTAAGAAAAAGACCCACTGGACCAGTGATTGCACCAAGTCCAAAGACTCTACTCCAGCCCCCACCAATGCCCCTAAGGCACCTGCTCCCCTAGTGCAGTTACAGTTGGTGGTGGGAATACACAGGCCAAGGGGTTAGTAGGGTTGACCCTGGGTAAGGAGATGAGCTCTGACCTAGTCAGAGAACTCACTCAGGCTGTCCTAGTCTGTGATGGAGGCATGGATGTGACCTCCTCTGTGAGTCCCAGTAATCTGGGCAAGTACAGACAACAGCCCTTAATAAATGGAAAAGAGGCTTTGGCATTTAGGGACACAGGGGCAAGTGTCACCATGGTGACACAAGACCTTGTGGATCCTGGGCAGATTATACTTGGTGAAATGTACCAAGTGACCAATGCTAGCAATGTCAGAACAGACCATACTCTGGCAGTTGTTAACTTCTCCTGGGGAGGGGTAACTGGCCTTAAGAAGGTTGTGGTAAGTGCAGACCTACCAGTTGAATGCTTGCTTGGCAATGATCTGGAAACTTCAGCTTGGGCAGAAGTGGAGCTCAGGACCCATGCAGAAATGCTGGGCATCCCTGCAGATGTGTTTGCTGTGACCAGGTCACAGGCCAAAATGTCTAACACTGAACAGGCCTTGGATTCTGGAATAATGGACCAAGTGCCCTCCAAGAAGAGGAGTAGTAGGGCAAAGGCAGTGCCTTCCCCTTGGCTCAGAAGGAAGATCAGTCTCTTCAGGGAGATGATCTCAGTCCTGAGGAAGGAACTGTCCCAGAGGAGCTTGAACCTGATCAGGTTGAGTTCTTGGGGACAGGGGGCCCTTCCAGGGCAGATCTGAGCCAGGAGCAGCAGAGCTGCCCCTCTCTTGAACCCCTCAGACAGAAAGCTGCTGCTGAGGCTGCTGGGAAAGCTAGTGGTCCCCATACAGTGTATTGGGATGATGGACTCTTGTACTCAGAGTGTAGAGACCCCAAGCCTGGTGCCACCAGGAGGTTGGTTATACCTATGAAGTTCAGGGGCTTTCTCTTGACCCTAGCCCATGACATTCCCTTAGCAGGTCACCTGGGCCAGAACAAGACTTGGGAAAGAATTGTCCCTCACTTTCACTGGCCCCACATGTCTGAAGACACCAAGGAGTTTTCGTGCTCCTGTGTAACCTGCCAGGCCAGTGGCAAGGCAGGTGGCACTACAAAGGCCCCCTGATACCACTACCTGTGGTGGGGGTTCCCTTTGAAAGGGTGGGGATTGACATTGTTGGTCCCATGGATCCCCAAACAGCATCTGGGCACAGGTTTATCCTGGTGGTAGTGGATCATGCCACCAGGTACCCAGAGGCTATTCCCCTTAGGACCACTACAGCACCTGTGGTGGCAAGAGCCTTCCTGGGAATTTTCTCAAGAGTGGGCTTCCTAAGGAGGTTGTATCAGACAGGGGTGCTAACTTTATGTCTGGATACTTGAAAGCAATGTGGAAGGAGTGTGGAGTGACTTACAAGTTCACCACACCCTATCACCCACAATGCAATGGTTTAGTTGAGAGATTCAACAAAACCTTGAAGGGCATGATTAAAGGGCTCCCAGAGAAGCTTAGGCGAAGATGGGACATACTCTTGCCCTGCCTTTTATTTGCATACAGGGAGGTGCCTCAAAAGGGGTTGGCTACAGCCCTTTTGAACTTTTGTTTGGTCACCCTGTCAGGGGTCCATTGTGCTTGGTGAAGGAAGGATGGGAGTTACCTCTCAAGCCCCCAAAGCAAGACATAGTGGACTATGTACTTGGTCTCCGCTCCAGGATGGCTGAGTACATGAAAAAGGCAACTAAAAACCTTGAGGCTAGCCAGGAACTTCAAAAGCCTGGCATGACCAAAAGGCTGTACTGACTGTTTACCAGCCAGGACAGAAGGTGTGGGTGTTGGAGCCAGTGGCCCCAGCAGCTCTCCAAGACAAATGGAGTGGACCCCATACCATTGTTGAACAGAAGGGTGAGGTTACCTACTTAGTAGACCTAAAAAACACCCAGGAGTCCCCACAGGGTTCTCCATGTCAACAGATTGAAACCATATGTGGACAGGGCAGACATGGGCTTGCTCATGGCTACTGATGAGGGACAGGAGGAAGAGAGTGACCCACTCCCTGACCTGCTCTCACAGAACCCTGATGATGGGTCAGTGGATGGTGTAGCCTTGGCAGGCAGCCTCACTGCTCAGCAGCAAACTGATTGTAGACAAGTGCTCAATCAGTACAGACATATGTTCTCTTTGACTCCAATTCAGACCACCTGGTGCACTCATGAAGTGGACACTGGGGACAGTCTGCCTATTAAAAATAAGATTTATAGGCAACCTGACCATGTCAGGGACTGTATCAGGACAGAAGTCCAGAAAATGTTGGATTTGGGAGTTATTGAACCCTCAGATAGCCCTTGGGCTAGTCCAGTGGTCCTTGTGCCAAAACCTCACACCAGTGGTGGGAAAAGAGAGATGAGGTTTTGTGTGGACTACAGGGGTCTCAATGCAGTCACTAGGACTGATGCCCATCCAATACCTAGGGCAGATGAGCTAATAGACACTTTGGCCTCAGCCAAGTATCTAAGCACATTTGACCTGACAGCTGGCTACTGGCAGATCAGACTAGCTGATGATGCAAAGCCAAAGACAGCATTCTCAACCCCTAGTGGGCATTATCAATTTGTGGTAATGCCCTTTGGTCTGAAGAATGCACCTGCCACTTTTCAGAGGTTGGTGAATACAGTCCTTACAGGTCTGAAGCCTATAGTGCAGCATATCTAGATGATATTGCTGTCTTTAGCTCCACCTGGGAGGATCACCTGGTCCACCTCAGAAATGTTTTGCAGGCCCTGCAGAAAGCAGGCCTGACTATCAAGGCCACAAAGTGCCAGATAGGGCAGAGTCAGGTTGTGTACCTGGGCCACCTTGTGGGTGGAGGCCAGGTTCAACCACTGCAGAGCAAGATCCAGACCATCATGGACTGGACTGCTCCAACTACCCAGACTCAGGTGAGAGCCTTCTTAGGCCTGACTGGGTACTATAGGAGATTTGTCAAGGGGTATGGATCAATAGTGACACCCCTGAATGACTTAACTTCCAAGAAAATGCCCAAAAAGGTTCAGTGGACAGTTAGCTGTCAAAAGGCATTTGATTACCTAAAGCAGGCCATGTGCACTGCTCCCATTCTACAGAGTCCTGATTACTCCAAGAAGTTCATTGTCCAAACAGATGCATCTGAATTGGGGGTAGGGGCTGTACTGTCACAATTGAATGATGAAGGTCAGGATCAGCCAGTAGCTTTTATTAGCAGAAGGCTGACCCCTAGAGAGAAACGTTGGTCAGCCATAGAGAGGGAGGCCTTTGCTGTGGTTTGGGCTCTGAAGAAGTTGAGGCCATACTTGTTTGGTACTCACTTCCTTGTTCAAACAGACCACAAGCCCCTCTTATGGCTAGAACAAATGAAGGGTGAAAACCCCAAACTGCTTAGGTGGTCCATTTCCCTACAGGGGATGGACTTTACAGTGGAACATAGACCTGGGAGTAACCATGCCAATGCAGATGGACTCTCTAGGTACTTCCACTTAGAACATGAAGACTCAACTGGACAAGGTTAGTTTAATGTCCCTACGTTTGGGGGGGGGGGTTGTGTAGGATCTGCTTCACATGGGTACCCCCACTTTTTGCTGATGCTTCAATGTTTTTCGACTTTAGTCTGGCTGGGGCCCTGCTAATCAGAACCCCAGCCTAGCTGCTTCCTCTCTAAAATGGTTTCCATGTGCCTTAGGCACATCTCTGATTGGAATCTGGAGTGCCCTTATGAGTCCCTAGTATATGGTATACTATGTACCCAGGGCATAGGTACCTACGAGGCCTGCCAGGGGCTGAAGAATGTATTATGCCACCCCTGGAAGGCCAGCCAAAATGACACCACAGGTCTGCTACTGCAGCCTGAGTAAGGTGGTGCCTGCACCCCTTACAGTGGTATAGGCTACCTATATCAATACCATTGCCCACACATATAAACCTATAAGTCACTCCTATGGCAGGCCTTGACAATCCTGAAGGCAGAGTGCTTGGTTTTCATGTGAGAGGGTGCCCCTGCATGAGCAGAACCCCTCTGCAGCATTCGGAGTACCTCCTCTGATGCTGTTTGCAGTGCAGCCTGACCATATACTCTTAAGCGCATTATAACCTCGCGTTAAATGCTAACTTTGGGATGGCTGCACGGAAACATGTCGTGTTTGGTGTCAAACATCTTGGAATACTACCCCCCTGCCAGTTCTGGTGGCGGGGGTAGCATTCCACCCTTCTAGAGGGAGAGACATGTGCCAACCGGCATGCCCGGTATTAACTTTACAGAGCCCTGGCATCACAAAATGGATGCTGCAGCCACAGACACGGGTCTGGCCTCCTGCTGCTGACCAAAACTCCAGCAGGGGAGGCCTGGACAATAGGTTTCCTGTTGCAGGGAGGTGTAACCACCTCCCAGACAGGCTGATGTGTATTGGGGCTGGGTGGGGGCACTCTCAAAGTGCTTTGAAGTCCAGCACTGGGGGCACATTTGGTGTCCCTGTGCATACCCCAGTTCAAACCGGCTCAGGGGCTTCCAGCCCCTGCTCTGGCGCGAAACTGAACAAAGGGAAAGGGGTGTAACCACCCCTCTGCCCTGACCCTCCCATAGGTGGGTCCCCAGAGTATGTCCAACCCCCTAACTTGGTATAAGTATGGGACCCCAGTCCTTAGGACTTTAGATTTACCTGGACGAAACTATGATACAGAATCCTGGACCTTCGATGCTCTACTTTAAGATTAGAGGACTGAAGAATCTCCCTTGGGGTCAAGGAGTGACTCCCCTGCTTGGCAGGCACCAACAAAGCAATTGTCCGGTCTGCATCGCTGAAGCTCCCGCTGGACGCCGAAGTCTTTGCATCACCAGAGGTGGATTTCCAGACTTCGCCGAGGCTGCCCTGAGTCTCCAGCAAAGCTGAGGCCCGTAGCTGTTGTGGGTAACGTGGAACCGTGACCCCTGGACACCGAGCGCATTTGCAAGTGCATCCTCTTCGTGGTCTCCCACGAAGTTGTGCTTTGGGCTCCGAGTAGCCCCTGCCTCCAACACCGACTGCACCGAAGATCACTGGCCTCCACTCCACGAGTGTCCCGTGAGCCAGCTCTAAGTGCTTCCACTCGATGCTCCTTCGCGGTCGCTAGTCCATTGGCTAGTGGGCCCTCCCGAAGACCAATCTTCTTCTGCTTGGGCTTTCCTGGTTGCTCCAGGCGCGCCCTGACTTACCCTCGCTGGGTGAGTCCCTCAGACCTTGCTGGTCTGCACCACCATCCTTCTTCTATTTTCACAAGACTTGCCGTTGCCAAGGCTTGTTGGGTCCAATCCGGTCGCCGACACCTCAGCAATTGACAGACATTGTGGGACAGCTCGAATCCATCTCCTGGTCATCGTCGACACCTCCTGGACCTCGTGGCTGAAGAGTCAAGATGACCGTCAACCTACCTGAAGCACCCGACATCGGTGGGCATCCGCTCATCGCCTTCCTGGTCACTGGCTAGTGATGCAGACTCTGTCCCCTCTGCTTTCAGGTTCTTCAGATCTTCGATCCACCTTTGGATCCACCCGAACACTTTCGACTTGGCCGCCAGCAGCACTTTGCAGCAGATCGCCATTGAAACCGACGACGAAACCCGACCCCGAAAGACACCTATGCACCCGGCTTCCCTGGGTGAGGTAACTCTAGTACTCCAGTGCTCCCGTGGGTATAGCCTCTAGAACAACCCAGTTCTAAAGGGGTTTGCTCCAAGTCCTCCTCTAAGTGTCCCTTTTCTTTAAAATTCCAACCGCGACTTTCCCCATAGAAGTCAATGGCGATTCGCGGCTGTGTTCTCACACTGCACGCGTCCCCCGTGGGTCCCCTGTGTCACTACCTTGGGTGGTTCCTTGTGGTCCAAGCACTTCTACAGGCTCTAGGCCTTGTGTCTAGCTCAGTCGTGGTTCTTATACCACTTCATTGGTATATGGTTTGGTACGCCCCTAGGGCTCAAACGTGTATTTGTGCTATTACTGTTGATAACTAACTTATAACTTATGTACTTCGAACTCTAGCCTCATAAAGAGACTAGAGGGGTGTGTTTAGCAATAAATACATATATTTTGAATATATACCTGGTGTGGTCCTCTTTCATTTGGTCACTCAAGAGATTATAGACTGGTAAAACAAGCTGCTTTACATTCCTTCAAGACTTAGCCTGAAGGCTGCTCTCCATATCTACCACTAGGATAGCTTTCAATAAAGGTTGTCTTTAACCTATCTCCAATAAGGGGTTGTTTGGACTGGTGCAAGGTGCCCACTATAATTAGTGGACAGCATATACCAGGCCAACTTCTCACACCTTCCTCCCTTTTTTGCATCCCTCTTGCCTCTTTCTTCTGTTCTCTTGCCATTTTCTGCACCTCTCACGTCTTTCTGCACCTCACTTGCCTCTTTCTGCACTTCTCTTGCTTCTTTCCACACCTCTGTTGCTTCTTTCAGCAATTCTCTTGCCTCTTTCTGTACTTCTTTTGCTTGTTTCTGTACCTCTCTTGCGTCTTTATGCACCTCGGTTGCCTCTTTCTATACCTCACTTGCTGCTTTCTGCATCCCTCTTGCCTCTTTCTGCACCCCTCTTTTCTCTTTCTGCAACTGTCTTGCCTCTTTCTGCACCCCTGTTCCCTCTTTCTGCACCTTTCCTGCCTGTTTCTGCACCTCTCTTCCCTCTTTCTGCACCCCTGTTCCCTCTTTCTGCACCTTTCCTGCCTGTTTCTGCACCTCTCTTGCCTGTTTCTGTACCTCTGTTGGTTCTTTCTGCACTTTGCTTGCTCTTTCTGCACCCTTCATGCCTCTTTCAGCACCTCTGTTGCTTCTTTCTGCACTTCACTTCCTTCTTTCTGCACCACTCCTGCCTCTTTCTGTACCTCTCTTGCCTCTTTCTGCACCTCACTTGCCTCTTTCTGCACTTGTTTCTACACCTCTGTTGCTTCTTTCTTGCAATTCTTTTGCCTCTTTCTGCACTTCTCTTCCTTCTTTCTGCACCCCTCCTGCCTCTTTCTGTACCTCTTTAGCCTCTTTGTGCACCTCTCCTACTTCTTTCTGCAATCCTCTTGCCTCTTTTTCCACCTCTGTTGGTTCATTCTGCACTGCTCTTGCTTCTTTCTGCACCCCACTTGCCTCTTTCTGTACCCCTTTTTTCTTTTCTGCACCTCTCTTGCCTCTTTCTGTACCCCTGTTCCCTCTTTCTGCACCTCTCTTTGTACCTCTGTTGGTTCTTTCTGCACTTCTCTTGATTTTTCTCCACCCTTCATGCCTCTTTCAGCACCTCTGTTGCTTCTTTCTGCACTTCTCTTCCTTCTTTCTGCACCACTCCTGCCTCTATATGTACCTCTCTTGCCTCTTTATGCACCTCTTCTACCTTTTTCTGTACCTCTCTTGCTTCTTTTTGCACCTCTGTTGGTTCTTTCTGCACTGCTCTTGCTTCTTTCTGCACTTCACTTGCCTCTTTCTGCACTTCTCTTGCTTCTTTCTACACCTCAGTTGCTTCTTTCAGCAATTCTTTTGCCTCTTTCTGCACTTCTCTTCCTTCTTTCTGCACCCCTGCTGCCTCTTTCTGTACCTCTCTTGCCTCTTTGTGCACCTCTACTACCTCTTTCTGCACTCCTCTAGCCTCTT
The DNA here is from genome assembly GCA_963921515.1 of Calotriton arnoldi. Classification (NCBI taxonomy): domain Eukaryota; kingdom Metazoa; phylum Chordata; class Amphibia; order Caudata; family Salamandridae; genus Calotriton; species Calotriton arnoldi. Next base: position 978,226 of record CAWUFW010002309.1, read on the forward strand.
TCAGCACCTCTGTTGCTTTTTTCTGCACTTCTCTTCCTTCTTTCTGCACCCCTCCTGCCTCTTTCTGTACCTCTCTTGCCTCTTTGTGCACCTCTCTTGCCTCTTTGTGCACCTCTTCTACCTTTTTCTGTACTGCTCTTGCTTCTTTTTGCACCTCTGTTGGTAATTTGTGCACTGCTCTTGCTTTTTTCTGCACCTCACTTGCCTCTTTCTGCACTTCTCCTGCTTCTTTCTACACCTCTGTTGCTTCTTTCTCGCAATTCTTTTGCCTCTTTCAGCACTTTACTTTCTTCTTTCTGCACTTCTCTTCCTTCTTTCTGCAGCCTTCCTTCCTCTTTCTGTACCTCTCTTGCCTCTTTGTGCACCTCTCCTACCTCTTTCTGCACTCCTCTTGCCTCTATTTACACCTCTGTTGGTTCATTCTGCACTGTTCTTGCTTCTTTCTGCACCCCTCTTGCCTCTTTCTGCACCCCTCTTTTCTCTTTCTGCACCTCTCTTGCCTCTTTCTGCACCCCTGTTCCCTCTTTCTGCACCTTTCCTGCCTCTTTCTGCACCTCTCTTGCCTCTTTCTGTACCTCTTTTGGTTCTTTCTGCACTTCTCTTGCTCTTTCTGCACCCTTCGTGCCTCTTTCAGCACGTCTGTTGCTTCTTTCTGCACTTCTCTTCCTTCTTTATGCATCCTCCTGCCTCTTTCTGTACCTCTCTTGCCTCTTTGTGCACCTCTCCTACCTGTTTCTGTACCCTCTTGCCTCTTTTTGCACCTCTGTTGGTTCTTTCTGCACTGCTTTTGCTTCTTTCTGCAGCTCACTTGCCTCTTTCTGCACTTCTCTTGCTTCTTTCTACACCTCTGTTGCTTCTTTCAGCAATTCTCTTGCCTCTTTCTGCACTTCTCTTCCTTCTTTCTGCACACCTCCTGCCTCTTTCTGCACCTCTGTTGCCTCTTTGTGCACCTCTCTTGCCTTTCTATGCACTTCACTTGCTGCTTTCTGCACCTCTCTTGCCTGTTTTGGCACCTCTGTTGCCTCTTTCTGGACCTCTGACTTAGAGGTAGTTTTAACCCCCCTGCCCTATTATGTACTAGAGCCTTACAGGGGAGGTCATGCCAATAACAGGGGTATCCCAACCCATAGTGTACCCTAGTGTATGTAGGTGTATTCACTGTATTCTAAGTGTCTTTCAGCATAGCACTGGCTCCGGGCCTGGTTAGTCAGAGTCAGTTACCACCAGTACCAGTCAGCAAAATGTTGGGGGCACAGAATGACTTTGCAACAAGGCCTCTTTCTGCACCTCTGTTGGTTCTTTCTGCATATCTCTTGGTTCTTTCTGTACCTTTCTTCGTCTTTCTGGATTTCTGTTGCCTCTTTCTGCATTTCTCTTGCTTCTTTCTGCGCTTTTCTTCCTCTTTCTTCACATGTCCTACCTCTGTAGGCATAGTTAGAAATTTGCATTTAAAAAACCTTTGAAAATCACTAAAAAACCATAGGTTTCAGGGACGTTATAGTTAGGAATTAGCATTTAAAAAGCCTTAGAAATTCACTGATAAACCATAGGTTTGAGGGACGTTATAGTTAGAAATTATCATTTAAAAAACCTTTGAAATTCACTGGAAAACCATAGGTTTCAGGGACGTTATAGTTAGAAATTAGCATTTAAAAAACCTTTGGAATTCACTGAAAAAAATATAGGTTTCAGGGACGTTATAGTTAGAAATTAGAATTCAAAAAACCTTAGAAATTCACTGAAAAAACAACAGGTTTCAAGGATGTTATAGTTAGTTGCAAAAACAAGAGTTGATGGACAGAATGCAGAACAATGTCATACATTCACCCCAGTACAGAGATCTGGGCCTAAATCCATCATTTTTTTGCTCACCATGCCATTCCAGTTTGAACCCAGCCATATGCAAATCAGTCTTGACCCTGTGCCTCATGGTAACAGTCCAGCCCGAACTGCCAAGCCAGGTCCTCCCTGGACTGGAAACAAGCATCCTAGGACCGGTTTCGGGTTTCACCCTCTTCAGCCAGGATAGCTTGATTCCAGAGGCATGGAGAGCACGGGACCCACGTCTGGGCATACCCGTCCCACTCGGGGTGACAAATGGAAAACAAGAGTTGATGGACAGAATGCAGAACAATGTCATACATTCACCCCAGTACAGAGATCTGGGCCTAAATCCATCTTTTTTTGCTCACCATGCCATTCCAGTTTGAACCCAGCCATATGCAAATCAGTCTTGACCCTGTGCCTCATGGGAACAGTCCAGCCCGAACTGCCAAGCCAGGTCCTCCCTGGACTGGAAACAAGCATCCTAGGACCGGTTTCGGGTTTCACCCTCTTCAGCCAGGATAGCTTGATTCCAGAGGCATGGAGAGCACGGGACCCACGTCTGGGCATACCCGTCCCACTCGGGTGACAAATGCAAAAACAAGAGTTGATGGACAGAATGCAGAACAATGTCATACATTCACCCCAGTACAGAGATCTGGGCCTAAATCCATCATTTTTTTGCTCACCATGCCATTCCAGTTTGAACCCAGCCATATGCAAATCAGTCTTGACCCTGTGCCTCATGGGAACAGTCCAGCCCGAACTGCCAAGCCAGGTCCTCCCTGGACTGGAAACAAGCATCCTAGGACCGGTTTCGGGTTTCACCCTCTTCAGCCAGGATAGCTTGATTCCAGAGGCATGGAGAGCACGGGACCCACGTCTGGGCATACCCGTCCCACTCGGGTGACAAATGCAAAAACAAGAGTTGATGGACAGAATGCAGAACAATGTCATACATTCACCCCAGTACAGAGATCTGGGCCTAAATCCATCATTTTTTTGCTCACCATGCCATTCCAGTTTGAACCCAGCCATATGCAAATCAGTCTTGACCCTGTGCCTCATGGGAACAGTCCAGCCCGAACTGCCAAGCCAGGTCCTCCCTGGACTGGAAACAAGCATCCTAGGACCGGTTTCGGGGTTTCACCCCTCTTCAGCCAGGATAGCTTGATTCCAGAGGCATGGAGAGCACGGGACCCACGTCTGGGCATACCCGTCCCACTCGGGGTGACAAATGAAAAACAAGAGTTGATGGACAGAATGCAGAACAATGTCATACATTCACCCCAGTACAGAGATCTGGGCCTAAATCCATCATTTTTATGCTCACCATGCCATTCCAGTTTGAACCCAGCCATATGCAAATCAGTCTTGACCCTGTGCCTCATGGGAACAGTCCAGCCCGAACTGCCAAGCCAGGTCCTCCTGGACTGGAAACAAGCATCCTAGGACCGGTTTCGGGTTTCACCCTCTTCATCCAGGATAGCTTGATTCCAGAGGCATGGAGAGCACGGGACCCACGTCTGGGCATACCCGTCCCACTCGGGGTGACAAATGCAAAAACAAGAGTTGATGGACAGAATGGAGAACAATGTCATACATTCACCCCAGTACAGAGATCTGGGCCTAAATCCGTCCATCATCCCCTTTGGTATCGCTTTGTTCGCCCTAAGTTGGCAGGGTATGCCCAGACGTGGGTCCCTTGCTCACTTTGCCACTGGATTCAAGATAGCCTGGCTGATGAGGGTTTTGAACCCGAAACCGGTCCCAGGATGCTTGTTTCCGGTCCAGGGAAGACATGGCTTGGCAGTTCGGGCTGGACTGTTCCCATGAGGCACAGGGTCAGACTGATTTGCATATGGCCATGTCTGAACTGGGGTGGTGGAGTGAGCTAAAGAATGATGATGGATTAAACCCAGATCAGTTGACTGGGGGTGAGTGTTTGATTTGCTCTAACGCTCCGTCCATCATCCCCTTTGGTATCGCTTTGTTATAGTTAGTTGGACATTTCACTCGTACAAAACCAGAGAAATTCGGACGTTATAGTTAGTTACGCTAACTATAACTCGTGCCCCCGCAATGCACTGCTAATGACGTCACATATTACATCATTCATGACATGGTCAGTGACATCACTGATGACATCTCAAATGACATCACTTATGACATCACTGATGACATCATCCACGTGATAATCTGATGCACCTCCTCATACCCTAATATAACCTTTGATACACCCACTCTAAAATACAGACTACCATTTTCGAAACCATAGACACACCAATACCAGTTACTACATACCCACTCACTGATTCCTAGGTCTACACAGACATACACTCATTCACCCATACAGTCACTCATACATGCAGTCACTCATCAATACAGCACTATAATTTGCACTCATACACCTATACAGACACTCACACACCACCACTCATCCATAGAGTTACTCACACACCTAGTCAGTCATGCAAAGAATCAATCACACTCCTATTTACTCACCTATACAGTTAACACACACCACCTCACTTATTCATACAGATACTAACACATACTTACTCTCTTATACAATCACTGATACAAGCACACACTCATCCATACAGCCACTCTCACAATCACTCACTCTCACATATAATCATTTATATACTCCAACTCTCACATATACTGCCTTTTATATATGTAGTTACTCACACATGTACCACTGAGACATCCATTCACTAACCAACATACCCATACACACACTCACCCACCCATACAGCCCTTCACAGATGCACTCTTGAACCCATACACCCAGTGAATCACCCACTCACACATCTATGCACAGAGTCACACACCCCCCACCTACCCACACAGATACTCAGGCACCCATACAGATACTCAGACAACCAATCAATAACCCATATAGACACTCATGTAGCTACTCACCATCCCATGCAGCCGCTTACACACCAACTGACAGACTGATACAGACATTCACACAGTTTAGCCACTAACCCATGCATTCAGTAAGACAGGTTTATTCACTCACTTATACAGTCAGTCACGCACCTACTAAATCATCCATTCAAACACGTATACACCCACTCATTCTTCAATACACTTTGGCACATATATAATATATAAAACATATTTAAACTTTACAGAAACACATAGTCACTGGATGATGTCATCAGTGATGTCATCGGTGATGTCATTTGAGATGTCATCAGTGATGTCACTGACCATGTCATGAATGATGTAATATGTGACGTCATCAGCAGTGAATTGCGGGGGCGTGAGTTATAGTTAGCTCAACAAACTATAACGTCCCTGAAGCCTATGGTTTTTTCAGTGAGAGATATATATATATATATATATATATATATATATATATATATATATATATATATATATATATATATATATATATATATATATATATATAACACCTTCTGGCTGTCGCCTGAAGGTAGTTATAGTTAGGACCTGGTTTCTATTCGAAAAGCATTTTTTCTTTTGCCAATATCTTTGGCGCCATTTGATTTCAAAACTAATTGTTTACTCAGGTCAGCTCCTGTCTTGAAAGTTTCGGGGTGATGCGTTGAGCGGGGGCCGTGAAAAAAGGGGGGTCCCAAAACGCGTATTCTCCATGTTAATTTCCATAGGAACTTTAGACAAAGCTACAGCCTGAACTGCTGAAGGGAATTACACCAAATTTGGCAAAAATGTAGCTCTCGGTTCAGAAAGCGACCTTTTTTTTTTAAATGGTGTAAATCCGTTCAGTAGTTCCTGAGAAATTAAAAAATAAAAACATCGATGTCTGGTGGCCGAGGAGGATTCACGAACACTCCCAAGCACGAGCTTCATTTTGATTGGCTGTCAACACTCCAAACCAGGAACTGTTGGCAGCCAACTTGTGACTCGGAGTCACGAGAAAACAGTAAAAAAAGGATAAAAAACAAGAAAAGGGGCAGGATAGAAACACAATGACCCCCTACGCCTGCTCAGGGGGTCCCAGAAGGACCCACAGGGCCAAAAAGCATTTTTTATATATATTTTCGGCCAAATTCACGCTGGGTGGGCGAATCCGGCCACAACTCTTTTTTAAAAACGAAGCACGGGCTGCCACGCATTGTTTCTTTGAGCCCCCGGGTGGGCCTGGTCCCGGGGGCAATGAGGAAATTATATGTGGGGGCCTGCGGGGGCCCCCGTAGCCCCAGAGACTGCCACCTCCCCGGGGCTTTATTTATTATGTGTGGGGGGCATGCGGCCAACCCGCAGCCCCGGGGACTGCTACCTCACCGGGGCTTTCTCATTGAAATGTGTGGGGGTGCTCCTTCCCCCCATGCAGACCCAGGGACCGCCACCTCCCCGGGGCTTCAAAATATTACCAGAAGTGTGTGGGGGCCACCTCCCCTGGGCACTAAGTAATGAAATACGGTGGTCCGTTGCGGACCCCCGACCCTGGGGACCACCACCTCCCTGGGGCTATTTTCACGTTGGGAGGCGGGCCGCGCGTCCTCCCTCCGGGAGCCCTCCTTGGCCCTAGGGACCGCCACCGCCCAGGGCCGGCTCCAGCAATGTCCCGGGGTGCCCACCCCTGGGACATTGTAGTTTGCAATGGACAGGCGTGAGCACGGCTCCAGCCCTGTCATTGCAAACTTCTGCTTTGCTTCGTGGAAGCAAGAGCAGGAAACCTGCTCTCGCTTTCACGAAGCAAAGCAGATTGCTTTTGGACAAGGGGAGATGCATGTCAGCAGCTCCCCTTGTCCAAAAGCAATGCCGGCTCCCGCAGGAGACGGGCAGCTGGCTGGGACTGCGGGGGCATTGGGGCTCCCCCTGCAGTCCCCAACGTTAAGGGCCAGCCCCGGGGGATGGGGTCCCAGGGGCCAAAATAGGCCAAGGGAAGGGGGGCCACGTGGCCCCCCTCCCGTATATATCATTTTTTTTTTTTTTTATCGAGGCCAGGCACCGGGGATGGGGTCCCCGGGCCAAAAGAGGCCAAGGGAAGGGGGGCCACGTGGCCCCCTCCTGTATAAATGTAAACTAAATAAATGAATACAGAAGGCCATGTCCTGGGGGATGGGGTCCCCGGGGCCGAAATCGGCCTCGGGAGGGGGGCCGCGAGGCCCCCTTCCTGTTTTTTTTTTTTAAATGGCTCAGGCCCTGGTGGATGGGGTCCCCAGGGCCCAAAAAATATTAAGAGAAGGGGGGCACCCCTTCTAACAATAATAAAAAAAAAGAAGAAGCCAGCGTCTCGCCGGAGGCCCCGACCCCTCCCTGCACCACTGTGCAAATACACCTCCTGGCACGTTCTGAATTGGGGGATTAGGTCCCCTTCAATCCTAAGGGTCCTTAGGGGCCAACTAGACCACCAGGTACCTCCAGTAATCCCCTCTCAATGGGATTGCTGAGAGGTGGTCTGAGGCCACGCCCCTTTTTACACCACTCTGCAAACACGCCTCTTGGCGCACTGCTGGTGACAATGAGGTCCTCTTGTGTCCTGTGGACCTCAGGACTAAAGTGGACTTCATCCCCCAAGCAGCAGTGCGCCAGGAGGCGTGTTTGCATAGTGGTGTAAAAAGGGGACGTGGCCTCGGACCACTCTCAGCAATCCAGCTGTGTGGGGCTTACTAGAGATAACAGGAGGGCTAGTTGGCTTCCAGGGACCCTCAGGAGGCAAGGGGACTTCATCTCCCAAACAAGAGCGTGCCAGGAGGTGCGTTTGCAGAGTGGTGGAGAAAGGGGGCATGGCCTGTGCCCACATCTCAGCAATCCCACTGTGTGGGGCTTACTGGAGGTAACAGGTAGGCTAGTTGGCCCCTAAGGACCCCCAAAAGTAAAGTGGACTTCATCCCCCAACCAAGAGCGTGCCAGGAGGTGCGTTTGCAGAGTGGTGGGCAAAGGGGGCTTGGCCTGCTATGAGAACTTAGCATTCCTGTTGTGTGGGACTTACTGGAGATAATGGGAGGGGTAGTTGGCCCCCAGAAATGTCCTTGGGGGCCGACTACCCCTCCTGTTACATCTAGTAAGTCTCACACAGTGGGATTGCTAAGAGGTCTTCGGAGGCCACGCCCCCCTTTCTCCACCACTCTGCAAATGCGCCTCCTGGCACACTACAGGTTGGGGGATGAAGTCCACGTATTCCTGAGGGACTTTGAGGCCAAGAAGCCCTCCTGGTACCTCCTGTAAGTCCTACGCAGCGGAATTCCTGAGCGCTGGTCGGAGGCCCAGCACCCATTCTCCACCACTCTGCAAACGCGGCTACTAGTTAAAGAAGCATTTGCAATGTAATAGGTTTCACATTCGCGAGAGTTAGAGCTATTGGCATTATAAATGTAAAGGTTTTTTACTAATATTTTTTGGAGTGGAGTGGATGTATGTTGTGTGTAGTGGAATTATGTGGTATGTTGTGCAGTGAAATTATGTGGATAGAAAGTATGTGGTATTTAGTGTATAGGAATTATGTAGAGTTGGATTATGTGTTATGGAGAGTAATTATGTGGTATGGTAGTCTGTGTTGTGGAGTGGTAACCTCCGGTTTAGTCTTCCTCGTTTCCATGGAAGCTAAACTATAAACTCAATGAGACAAAAAAGAAGGAATCATTGAGGAGCACTTCTGGACCTAGTCAGAGGTATGAGCAGGGCCACTGGAATTATGCGACTGTTTGGCTGCACCGACTTTCGCACAATTATACATTTTCCGCATCAGCCACATAATCCATCATCTGCTGCCTAATCTGCAGACTTGAACAAAAAAAGCCTTGTTTCTGGCTCAAACGTTACAAAAAATGTAGCGACAAGTGTTACAGTGTGGTGGAAGGTCCTTTGTAAATCTAGAATGGTCATCTGTTACTTATTGCTAAATGTGGGTGTTAAATTGGTACTAATGGTATGCAAGCTACTCTTGCTTCTTTCTGTGCCTCTCTTGCCTCTTTCTGCATTTCTGTTGCTTCTTTTTGCACCTTTCTTTCTTTTTCTGCACTTCTCTTGCCTCTTTCTGCACATCTCCTCTTCTTTCTGCACCTCTTTTGCCTCTTTCTGCAACTCTGTTGCCTCTTTCTGCACCTCACTTTCTTCTTTGTGCACCCCTCTTGCCTCTTTCTGCATCTCTCTTGCCTCTTTCTGCACCCCTCTTCCCTCTATCTGCACCCCTCCTGCCTTTCTGCACCTCTGTTCCTTCTTTCTGCATTTCTTTTGTTTCTTTATGCACCTCTTTTGCTTCTTTCTGTACCCCTCTTGCCTTTCTCCACCCCTCTTTCCCCTTTCTGCATGTCTGTTGCTTCTTTCTGCAATTCTCTTGCCTCTTTCTCCACCCCTCTTCCCGCATCTCCGTTCCTTCTTTCTACACTTATCTTGCGTCTTTCTGTCCCTCTTTTGCTTCTTTCTGCACCCCTTGTGCCCCTTTCTGTACCCCCTTCTCTTTCTGCACTCCTCTTGCCTCTTCCTGCACCTCTGTTCCTTCTTTCTGCACTTCTTTTGTTACTCTCTGCACCTCTATTGCTTCTTTCTGCACCCCTCTTGCCTCTTTCTCCACCCCTCTTCCTTCTTTCTGCAGCTCTGTTGCTTCTTTCTGTACCTCTCTAGTCTCTTTCTCCACCCCTCTTCCCTCTTTCTGCACCTCTGTTGCTTCTTTCTACACCCCTTGTGCCTCTTTCACACCCCTCTTCCCGCACCCCTCTTGCCTTCTTTCTGCACCTGTGTTCCTTCTTTCTGCACTTCTTTTGTTTCTTTCTGCACCTCTAACTTTCTTCTGCACTCCTTTTGCCTCTTTTTGCACCCCTCTTCCCTCTTTCTGCACCCCTCTTGCCTCTTTCTGCACCTCCGTTCCTTCTTTCTGCACTTCTTTTGTTTCTTTCTGCACTTCTTTTGTTTCTCTCTGCAGCTCTCTTGCTTCTTTCTGCACTCCCTTGCCTCTTTCTCCACCACTCTTCCCTCTTTCTGCACCCCTCTTGCCTCTTTCTGCACCTCTGTTCCTTCTTTCTGCACTTCTTTTGTTTCTTTCTGCAGCTCTCTTGCTTCTTTCTGCACCCCCTTGCCTCTTTCTCCTCCCCACTTCCCCCTTTCTGCATCTCTGTTGTTCCTTTATACACTTCTCTTGCTTCTTTCTGCACCTCTCTTGCTTCTTTCTGCACCCCTCGTACCTCTTTCTGCACCGCTCTTCCCTCTTTCTGCACTCCTCTTGACTCTTTCTGCACCTCTATTGCTTCTTTCTGCACTTCTTTTGTTTCTTTCTGCACATCTCTTGCTTCTTTCTGCACCCCTCTTGACTGTTTCTCCACCCCTCCTTCCCCTTTCTGCATCTCTTTTGCTTCTTTCTGCACTTCTTTTGCCTCTTTCTGCACCTCTGTCCCTTCTTTCTGCAACCCTTGTGCCTCTTTCTGCACCCCCTTTCCATCTTTCTGCTCCCCTCTTGTATCTTTCTGCACCTCTGTTGCTTCTTTCTACACTTCTTTTTTTTCTTTCTGAACCTTTCTTGCTTCTTTCTGCACTCATCGTGCCTCTCTCAGCACCCCTCTTCCCTCTTTCTGCACTCCTCTTGCCTCTTTCTGCACTTCTGTTCCTTCTTTCTGTACTTCTTTTGTTTCTTTCTGCACCTCTCTTGCTTCTTTCTGCACCACTCTTGCTTCTTTCTGCACCCCTCATGCCTCTTTCACACCACTCTTCACTCTTTCTGCGCCCCTCTTGCCTCTTTCAGCACCTCTGTTCCTTCTTTCTGCACTTTGTTTCTTTCTGAACCTCTCTTGTTTCTTTCTGTATCCCTCTTGCCTCTTTCTCCACCCCCACCTCCCCCTTTCTGTACCTCTGTTCCTTCTTTCTGCACTTCTGTTGTTTCTTTCTGCACATCTCTTGCTTCTTTCTGCACACCTCATGCCTCTTTCTGCACCCCTCTTCCATCTTTGTGCACCCCTCCTGCCTCTTTCTGCACCTCTGTTCCTTCTTTCTGCACTTCTGTTGTTTCTTTCTGCACATCTCTTGCTTCTTTCTGCACACCTCATGCCTCTTTCTGCACCCCTCTTCCATCTTTGTGCACCCCTCCTGCCTCTTTCTGCACCTCTATTCCTTCTTTCTGCACTTCTTTTGCTTCTTTCTGCACCTCTCTTGCTTCTTTATGCACCCCTCTTCCCTCTTTCTTCACCCCTGTTAGCTCTTCTTGCACCTCTGTTGCTTCTTTCTGCACTTCTCTTGTCTCTTTCTCCACCCCTCTTACCCCTCTCTGCATCTCTGTTGCTTGTTTCTGTACTTCTCGTCTCTTTCTCCACCCCTGTTCCCTCTTCCTGCACCTCTGTTGCTTCTTTCTGCACCTCTCTTGCTTCTTTCTGCACGCCTCATGCCCCTTTCACACCCCTCTTCCCTCTTTCTGCACCCCTCTTGCCTATTCTGCACCTCTGTTCCTTCTTTCTGTACTTCTTTTGGTTCTTTCTGCACCTCTCTTGCTTCTTTCTGTACCACTCTTCCCTGTTTCTTCAACCCTCTTCCCTCTTTCTGCACCCCTCTTGCCTCTTTCTGTACCTCTGTTCCTTCTTTCTGTACTTCTTTTGTTTCTTTCTGCACCTCTTGCTTCTTTCTGCACCCCCTTGCCTGCTTCTGCACCCCTCTTCCCTCTGTCTGCACCCCTCTTGCCTCTTCTGTACCACTCTTGCCTCTTTCTGCCCCTCTGTTCCTTCTTTCTGCACTTCTTTTCTATATTTCTGCAGCTCTCTTGCTTCTTTCTGCACCCCCTTGCCTCTTTCTCCACCCCGTCTCTCTTTTTGCACCCCTGTTGCCTCTTTCTGTACCTCTGTTCCTTCTTTCTGCACTTCTTTTGTTTCTTTCTACAGCTCTCTTGCTTCTTTCTACACCCCCTTGCCTCTTACTCCACCCCTCTTCCCTCTTTCTGCACCCCTGTTGCCTCTTTCTGCACCTCTGTTCCTTCTTTCTGCACCTCTGTTCCTTCTTTCTGCACCTCTGTTCCTTCTTTCTGCACTTTTTTGTTTCTTTCTGCACCTCTCGTGCCTCTTTCTGCGCCCCTCTTCCCTCTTTTTGCTCCCCTCTTGCCTCTTTCTGCACCTCTGTTGCTTCTTTCTTCACTCCTCTTGCTTCTTTCTACACCTCTCTTGCTTCTTTCTGCACCACTTGTGCTTCTTTCTGCACCCCTCTTATCTCTTTTTGCACCCCGATTGCCTCTTTCTGGACCTCTGTTCCTTCTTTCTGCACTTTTGTTTCTTTATGAACATGTCTTGCTTCTTTCTGCACCCCTCTTGCCTCTTTATCCAACCCTGTTTCCCCTTTTTGCATCTCTGTTACTTCTTTCTGCACTTCTCTTGCCTCTTTCTCTACCCCTCATCCCTCTTTCTGCACCTCTGTTGCTTCTTTCTGCACTTCTCTTGTTCTTTCTGCTCCTCTGTCCCTTCTTTCTGCAACCCTTGTGCCTCTTTCTGCACCCTTCTTCCCTCTTTATGCACCCATCTTGCCTCTTTCAGCACCTCTGCTCCTTCTTTCTGCACTTCTTTTGCTTCTTTCTGCACCTCTCTTGCTTCTTTCTGCTTCCCTCTTGCCTCTTTCTCCACCATTCTTCCCCCTTTATGCATCTCTGTTGCTTCTTTTTGCACTTCTCTTGTCTCTTTCTGCACCCCTCGTGCCTCTTTCTGTACCCTTTTTCCATCTTTCTGCTCCTTTCTTGCCTCTCTCTGCACCTCTGTTACTTCTTTCTGCACTTCTTTTGTTTCTTTCTGCACCTCTCTTGCTTCAATCTGCATCCCTCTTGCCTCTTTCTCCACCCCTCTTACCCCTTTCTGCATCTCTGTTGCTTGTTACTGCGCTTGTCTTGTCTCTTTCTCCACCCCTGTTCCCTCGTTCTGCCCCTCTCTTGCTTCTTTCTGCACTTCTCTTGCCTCTTTCTCCACCCTCCTTCCCTCTTTCAGCACCTCTATTGCTTCTTTCTGCACTTCTCTTGCATCTTTCTGCACCCCACGTGCCTCTTTCTGCTCCCCTTGTGCCTCTTTCTGCACCCCTCTTCCCTCTTTCTGCTCCTCTCTTGCCTCTTTATGCACTTCTCTTGCCTCTTTCTGCACCACTGTTGGTTTTTTCTGCACTTCTCTTGCCTCTTTCTGCACCTCCGTTGCTTCTTTCTGCACCCCTCGTGCCTCTTTCTGCACCCCTTGTGCCTCTTTCTGCACCCCTCTTCCCTCTTTCTGTACCTGTCTTGCCTCTTTCTGCACTTCTCTTCCTTTTTTCTGCACCTTTCTTGTTTCGTTCTGCAACTCTCCTGTCTGTTTTATCACTTCTCTTGCTTCTTTCTGCACCTCTGTTGCTTCTTTCAGCACTTCTCTTGCCTCTTTCTGTACTTTTTTTGCCTGTTTCTGCAACTCTGTCTCTTTCATCACTTCTCTTGCTTCTTTCTGCACCTCTGTTGCTTCTTTCTGCACCCCTCTTGCCTCTTTCTGCACCCCTCTTCCCGCACCTCTCTTGCCTCTTTTTTCACCTCTGTTGCTTCTTTTGGCACTTCTGTTGCTTCTTTCTGCACTCCTGTTGCCTCTTTATGTACCTCTCTTGCCTCTTTCTGTACCCCTGTTCCCTTTTTCTGCACCTCTCTTGCCTCTTACTGCAATTCTCTTGTCTCTTTCTGCACCTCTGTTGCTTCTTTCTGCACTTCTCTTGCCTCTTTCTGCACCCCTCTTGCCTCCTTCTGCACCTCTGTTGGTTCTTTCTGCACTTCTCTTGCTTCTTTCTGCACCTCGCTTGCTTCTTTCTGCATGCCTCGTGCCCCTTTCACACCCCTCTTCCCTCTTTCTGCACCTCTCTTGCCTCTTTCTATACCTCTGTTCCTTCTTTCTCTACTTCTTTTGGTTCTTTCTGCACCTCTCTTTCTTCTTTCTGTACCACTCTTCCCTTTTTCTGCAACCCTCTTCCCTCTTTCTGCACCCCTCTTGCCTCTTTATGCACCTCTGTTCCTTCTTTCTGTACTTCTTTTGTTTCTTTCTGCACCTCTCTTGCTTCTTTCTGCACCCCCTTGCCTGCTTCTGCACCCCTCTTGCCTCTCTCTGTATCACTCTTGCCTCTTTCTGCCCCTCTGTTCCTTCTTTCTGCACTTCTTTTCTATATTTCTGCAGCTCTCTTGCTTCTTTCTGCACCCCCTTGCCTCTTTCTCCACCCCTCGTCTCTCTTTCTGTACCCCTGTTGCCTCTTTCTGTACCTCTGTTCCTTCTTTCTGCACTTCTTTTGTTTCTTTCTACAGCTCTCTTGCTTCTTTCTACACCCCCTTGCCTCTTACTCCACCCCTCTTCCCTCTTTCTGCACCCCTGTTGCCTCTTTCTGCACCTCTGTTGGTTCTTTCTGCACTTCTCTTGCTTCTTTCTGCACCTCGCTTGCTTCTTTCTGCATGCCTCGTGCCCCTTTCACACCCCTCTTCCTGCACCTCTCTTGCCTCTTTCTATACCTCTGTTCCTTCTTTCTCTACTTCTTTTGGTTCTTTCTGCACCTCTCTTGCTTCTTTCTGTACCACTCTTCCCTTTTTCTGCAACCCTCTTCCCTCTTTCTGCACCCCTCTTGCCTCTTTATGCACCTCTGTTCCTTCTTTCTGCACTTCTTTTGTTTCTTTCTGCACCTCTCTTGCTTCTTTCTGCACCCCCTTGCCTGCTTCTGCACCCCTCTTGCCTCTCTCTGTATCACTCTTGCCTCTTTCTGCCCCTCTGTTCCTTCTTTCTGCACTTCTTTTCTATATTTCTGCAGCTCTCTTGCTTCTTTCTGCACCCCCTTGCCTCTTTCTCCACCCCTCGTCTCTCTTTCTGCACCCCTGTTGCCTCTTTCTGTACCTCTGTTCCTTCTTTCTGCACTTCTTTTGTTTCTTTCTACAGCTCTCTTGCTTCTTTCTACACCCCCTTGCCTCTTACTCCACCCCTCTTCCCTCTTTCTGCACCCCTGTTGCCTCTTTCTGCACCTCTGTTCCTTCTTTCTGCTCTTTTTTGTTTCTTTCTGCACCTCTCGGGCCTCTTTCTGCGCCCCTCTTCCCTCTTTCTGCACCTCTGTTGCTTCTTTCTGCACTCCTCTTGCTTCTTTCTACACCTCTCTTGCTTCTTTCTGCACCACTTGTGCTTCTTTCTGCATCCCTCTTACCTATTTTTAGACCCCGCTTGCCTCTTTCTGCACCTCTGTTCCTTCTTTCTGCACTTCTTTTGTTTCTTTCTGCACATTTCTTGCTTCTTTCTGCACCCCTCTTTATCCAACCCTGTTTCCCCTTTTTGCATCTCTGTTACTTCTTTCTGCACTTCTCTTGCCTCTTTCTCTACCCCTCATCCCTCTTTCTGCACCTCTTTTGCTTCTTTCTGCACTTCTCTTGTTTCTTTCTGCACCTCTGTCCCTTCTTTCTGCAACCCTTGTGCCTCTTTCTGCACTCTTCTTCCCTCTTTATGCACCCATCTTGCCTCTTTCTGCACCTCTGCTCCATCTTTCTGCACTTCTTTTGCTTCTTTCTGCACCTCTCTTGCATCTTTCAGCTTCCCTCTTGCCTCTTTCTCCACCCCTCTTCCCCCTTTCTGCATCTCTGTTGCTTCTTTTTGCACTTGTCGTCTCTTTCTGCACCCCTCTTCCCTCTTTCTGCACCTCTGTTGCTTCTTTCTGCTCCCCTTGTGCCTCTTTCTGCCCCCCTCTTCCCTCTTTCTGCTCCTCTCTTGCCTCTTTATGCACTTCTCTTGCCTCTTTCTGCACCACTGTTGGTTTTTCTGCACTTCTCTTGCCTCTATCTGCACCTCCGTTGCTTCTTTCTGCACCCCTTGTGCCTCTTTCTGCACCCCTCTTCCCTCTTTCTGCACCTCTCTTGCCTTTTTCTGCACTTCTGTTGCCTCTTTCTACACCTCTGTTGCTTCTTTCTGCACCCCTCTTGCCTCTTTCTGCACCCCTCTTCCTGCACATCTCTTGCCTCTTTTTTTCACCTCTGTTGCTTCTTTCTGCACTTCTCTTCTCTCATTCTGCACCCTCTTGCCTCTGTCTGAACCTCACTTGCCTCTTTCTGCACCTTTCCTGCCGCTTTCTGTACCTGTCTTGCCTCTTTCTATACTTCTCTTGCTTCTTTCTGCACCTTTCTTGTTTCATTCTGCAACTCTCCTGTCTGTTTTATCACTTCTCTTGCTTCTTTCTGCAGCTCTGTTGCTTCTTTCAGCACTTCTCTTGCCTCTTTCTGCACTTTTTTTGCGTGTTTCTGCAACTCTGTCTCTTTCATCACTTCTCTTGCTTCTTTCTGCACCTCTGTTGCTTCTTTTTGCACCCCTCTTGCCTCTTTCTGCACCCCTCTTCCCGTACCTCTCTTGCCTCTTTTTTACCTCTGTTGCTTCTTTCTGCACTTCTGTTGCTTCTTTCTGCACCTCTCTTGCTTCTTTCTGCACCCCTGTTCCCTTTTTCTGCACCTCTCTTGCCTCTTTCTGCAATTCTCTTGTCTCTTTCTGCACCGGTGCTCCTTCTTTCTGCACTTCTTTTGCTTCTTTCTGCACCTCTCTTGCTTCTTTCTGCTTCCCTCTTGCCTCTTTCTCCACCCCTCTTCCCCCTTTCTGCATCTCTGTTGCTACTTTTTGCACTTCTCTTGTCTCTTTCTGCACCCCTCTTCCCTCTTTCTGTACCTCTGTTGCTTCTTTCTGCACTTCTCTTGCTTCTTTCTGCACCCCTTGTGCCTTTTTCTATACACTTTTTCCATCTTTCTGCACCTTTCTTGCCTCTCTCTGCACCTCTGTTCCTTCTTTCTGTACTTCTTGTTTCTTTCTGCATCCCTCTTGCCTCTTTCTCCACCCCTCTTACCCCTTTCTGCATCTCTGTTGCTTGTTACTGCGCTTGTCTTCTCTTTCTCCACCCCTGTTCCCTCTTTATGCCCCTCTCTTGCTTCTTTCAGCACTTCTCTTGCCTCTTTCTCCACCCTCCTTCCCTTTTTCTGCATCTCTATTGCTTCTTTCTGCACTTCTCTTGCTTCTTTCTGCACCCCTCAGGCCTCTTTCTGCTCCCCTTGTGCCTCTTTCTGCACCCCTCTTCCCTCTTTCTGCTCCTCTCTTGCCTCTTTATGCACTTCTCTTGCCTCTTTCTGCACCACTGTTGGTTTTTCTGCACCTCTCTTGCCTCTTTCTGCAATTCACTTGTCTCTTTCTGCACCTGTGCTCCTTCTTTTTCCACTTCTTTTGCTTCTTTCTGCACCTCTCTTGTTTCTTTCTGCTTCCCTCTTGCCTCTTTCTCCACCCCTCTTCCCCCTTTCTGCATCTCTGTTGCTTCTTTCTGCACTTCTCTTGCTTCTTTCTGCACCCCTTGTGCCTCTTTCTGTACCCCTTTTCCATCTTTCTGCACCTTTCTTGCCTCTCTCTGCACCTCTGTTCCTTCTTTCTGTACTTCTTGTTCCTTTCTGCACCTCTCTTGCTTCTTTCTGCATCCCTCTTGCCTCTTTCTCCACCCCTCTTACCCCTTTCTGCATCTCTGTTGCTTGTTACTGCGCTTGTCTTCTCTTTCTCCACCCCTGCTCCCTCTTTCTGCCCCTCTCTTGCTTCTTTCAGCACTTCTCTTGCCTCATTCTCCACCCTCCTTCCCTCTTTCTGCATCTCTTTTGCTTCTTTCTGCACTTCTCTTGCTTCTTTCTGCACCCCTCGGGCCTCTTTCTGCTCCCCTTGTGCCTCTTTCTGCACCCCTCTTCCCTCTTTCTGCTCCTCTCTTGCCTCTTTATGCACTTCTCTTGCCTCTTTCTGCACCACTGTTGGTTTTTCTGCACTTCTCTTGCCTCTATCTGCACCTCCGTTGCTTCTTTCTGCACCCCTCATGCCTCTGTCTTCACCCCTTGTGCCTCTTTCTGCACCCCTCTTCCCTCTTTCTGCACCTCTCTTGCCTTTTTCTGCACTTCTGTTGCCTCTTTCTCCACCTCTGTTGCTTCTTTCTGCACCCCTCTTGCCTCTTTCTGCACCCCTCTTCCTGCACATCTCTTGCCTCTTTTTTCACCTCTGTTGCTTCATTCTGCACTTCTCTTCTCTCTTTCTGCACTCCTCTTGCCTCTGTCTGCACCTCACTTGCCTCTTTCTGCACCTCTCCTGGTGCTTTCTGTACCTGTCTTGCCTCTTTCTGCACTTCTTTTCCTTTTTTCTGCACCTTTCTTGTTTCGTTCTGCAACTCTTCTGTCTGTTTTATCACTTCTCTTGCTTCTTTCTGCAGCTCTGTTGCTTCTTTCAGCACTTCTCTTGCCTCTTTCTGCACTTTTTTTGCCTATTTCTGCAACTCTGTCTCTTTCATCACTTCTCTTGCTTCTTTCTGCACCTCTTTTGCTTCTTTCTGCACCCCTCTTGCCTCTTTCTGCACCCCTCTTCCCAAACCTCTCTTGCCTCTTTTTTACCTCTGTTGCTTCTTTCTGCACTTCTGTTGCTTCTTTCTGCACTCCTGTTGCCTCTTTCTGCACCTCTCTTGCCTCTTTCTGCACCCCTGTTCCCTTTTTCTGCACCTCTCTTGCCTCTTTCTGCAATTCTCTTGTCTCTTTCTGCACCTCTGTTGGTTCTTTCTGCACTTCTCTTGCTTCTTTCTGCATTCTGCACCTCACTTGAAAATTTCTGCACCCCACGTGCCTGTGTGTGCACCTCTCTTGCCTCCTTCTGCTCTTCTCTTGCCTCTTTCTGCACCCCTCTTGCTTCCTTCTGCACCTCATTTGCTTTTTTCTGCAATTTTTTGCCTCTTTCTGCACCCCTCTTGCCTCTTTCTGCACCTCTGTTGGTTCTTTCTGCACAGCTCTTGCTTCTGTCTGCTACTCTCATGCACATTTCTGCACCCCTCTTTCCTCTTTCTGCACCTCTGCTGGTTCTTTCTGCACCTCTCTTGCCTCTGTCTGCACCCCTGTTCCCTCTTTCTGCACCTCTTTTGCCTGTTCCTGTAACTCTCTTGCCTCTTTCTGCACTTTTCTTGCCTTTTTCTGCACCTCTGTTGCTTCCTTCTGCACTTCTCTTGCCTTTTTCTACACCCCTCTTGCCTCTTTCTGCACTTCTGTTGCTTCTTTCTGCACTTCTCTTGCTTTTTTCTATACCTCTCTTGCTTCTTTCTACACCCCTCGGGCCTCTTTCTGTACCATTCTTCCCTCTTTGTGCACCTCTCTTGCCTCTTTCTGCAACTCTCTTGCCTCTTTCTTCAGTTCTTTTGCCTCCTTCTGCACCTCTGTTATTTTTTTCTGAACTTCTCTTGCCTCTTTCTGCACCCCTCTTGTCTGTTTCTGCACCTCTGTTGGTTCTTCCTGCACTGCTCTTGCTTCTTTCTGCACCTCACTTGAAAATATTGGCATCCCTCTTGCCTCTTTTGGCACCCCTCTTGCCTCCTTCAGCACCTCTGTTGGTTCTTTCCGCACTGCTTTTGCTTCTTTATGCACCTCTCTTGCCTCTTTCTGCACCCCTCTTCCCTCTTTCTGTACCTCTATTGCCTCTTTTTGCACCTCTCTTGCTTCTTTCTGCACTTCTGTTGCTTCTTTCTGCACCCCTCTTGCCTCTTTCTGCAGTTCTCGTCTCCTTCTGCACCTCTGTTGCTTCTTTCTGTACCTCTCTTGCCTATTTCTGCACTTCTCTTGCCTCTTTATGTACCTCACTTACCTCTTTCTGCTCCTCTCTTGCCTCTTTCTGCTCCTCTCTTGCCTCTTTCTGCACTTCTCTTGCCTCTTTCTGCACTTCTCTTGCCTTTCTTCACATTTCTTACTCTTTCTGCTCCTCTCTTGTTTGTTTCTGCAATTCTCTTGCTCCTTTCTGTACTTCTCTCGCCTGTTTCTATATTCAAATGGGAAGTGCAAGCTGTCAAGTTTAAAGGTCTGCGTGCTCTCGTGACTGAGGTATATGTCTACTTGCACATGTATTCTCACATGTGTTATGCATCTGAAGATGGTAGCTTAAAAGCGGGTAGCTTCTCTTATATGTGGTCAAATCTTCTTAGTTCTGCTCTGTCATTCGGTTGCACAGGCAGACATGTCTTATGTATATATGTGTTATAGAGCCCCTCAAATATACCATTGAATACCCATGTGCCCCTTATTGTTGGCAGAAAGAAATGCGTACACCTTGTTTTACACAAATTTACAGAGTATGCTGTTTGAAACACAGGTATTCAAGTGTTTGTATGTTTATTTTAATTTAACATGTCACTAGGTAAAAGCATAGACACGCATACATACCTTCACAAACTTGATCCGACTTACAACAGTGATATGCTTAGGATTGCTGTTTTATATTTGGTAGGCCTAACATTCTGAGCAGTCGATTAATAGTGAACCTTCAAGAGAAAAGTGAGGTTTAAGACATCTTCGGAGAAAGATTAGTGATTAGGGTAATTTGTATGAGTCTGTTGTAAGGTACAGTTAAAGGAGGCCTCTTTCTGCACCTCTGTTGGTACTTTCTGCACATCTCTTGCTTCTTTCTTCACCTTTCTTCCTCTTTCTGCACCTCTCTTGCCTCTTTCTGTACTTCTCTTGCTTCTCTCTGTGCCTTTCTTCCTCTTTCTGAACATGTCCTACCTATGTAGGCATAGTTAGAAATTAGCATTTAAAGAACCTTAGAAATTCACTGAAAAAACCATAGGTTTCAGGGATGTTATAGTTAGAAATTAGCATTTAAAAAACCATAGAAATTCACTGAAAAAACCATAGGTTTCCAGGACATTATAGTTAGAAATTAGCATTTAAAAAACCATAGAAATTCACTGAAAAAAACACAAGTTTCAGGGACGCTATAGTTAGTTGGACATTTCACTCATACAAAACCAGAGAAATTCGGCCGTTATAGTTAGTTGAGCTAACTATAACTCGCGCCCCCGCAATGCACTGCTGATGACATCACATATTACATCACTGATGACATGGTCAGTGACATCACTGATGACATCTCAAATTACATCACTGATGACATCATCCACGTGATAAACTGATGCACCTCCTCACAGCCTAATATAACCTTTGATACACCCACTCTAAAATACAGACTGCCATTCTCGAAACCATAGACACACCAATACCAGTTACTACATACTCACTGACTGATTCCTAGGTCTACACACACATCCACTCCCTCATCCATACAGTCACTCATACATGCAGTCACTCATCAATACTATCATATGTACTCATACACCCATACAGACACTCACACACCGCCACTCACCCATAGAGTTACTCACACAGCTAGTCAGTCATGCAAAGAATCATTCACACTCCCATTTACTCACCTACACAGTTATACACACACCACCTCACTTATTTATAGAGATACTAACACATACTTACTCTTATACAATCACTGACACAAGCACACACTCATCCATACAGCCACTCTCACAATCACTCACTCTCACATATAATCATTTATATACTCCAACACTCACATATGTAGTTACTCACACATGTACCACTGAGACAGCCATTCACTCACCAACACAGCCATATACACACTCACCCACCCATACAGCCCCTCACAGATGCACTCTTGAACCCATACATCCAGTGAATCACCCACTCACACATCCATGCAGGGAGTCACACACAGCTCACCCACCCACACAGACACTAAGGCACCCATTCAGGTACTCAGACAACCAATCAAAAACCCATATAGACACTCATCTAGCTACTCACCAACTCAAGCAGCCACTTACACACCAACTGACAGACTGATACAGACATTCATACAGATTAGTCAGTCACCCATGTATTAGTAAGACACGTTTAATCACTCACTTATACAGTCAGTCATGCACCTATTAAATCATCCATTCAGACACTCATACACCCACTCATTCTTCAATACACCTTAGCATATATATATAAAACATATTTAAACTTTTTAGAAACACTCAGTCACTGGATGATGTCATCAGTGATGTCATTTGAGATGTCATCAGTGATGTCATCAGTGATGTCACTGACCATGTTATGAGTGATGTAATATATAATGTCATCAACAGTGCATTGCGGGGGTGCGAGTTATAGTTAGATCAACTAACTACGGCTGAATTTCTCTGGTTTTGTACGAGTGAAATGTCCAACTAACTATAACGTCCCTGAAACCTGTGGTTTTTTCAGTGAATACATTCAACATTTATGATTAGCTCCACGAACCATGTCTTGCCATTACTTACATTTGATGTGTGTCATGATTATAATAGCTGTTTTGCCCATTATAGCTCAGGTAGCGGACCATAATTATTGAATATGTGTCCCTCAGTGCTACCTTAGCAACAGATGGCCCATCTCTATTTTGCTTAGGCTGTGGACAGCCCTTCAGACCCAACCAACCTGTAACGAACAACACACACTTCTGCGCAAGACTTTAGGTCATGAACAGCAGTGTCAGCTGCAGAGCCTGGCTTTCAGTTAGGCATTAGGCACAACCTGCAATGCCGACATCCCTCTGTCAGACAGCTATTGGCCAGGGGCATTGTGGCTTACCCTAGAACCTGGTTATCAGCAATCAATCAATCAATCAATTACAGGTTTGTTAAAGCTAGACTACTCGCCCGTAAGGGTCTCAAGGCGCTGGGGAGGAGGGGAGGTGCAGGTTCCAGTCCATCAAGGAGGGGGTCTGTCAAAGAGCCAGGTTTCGCGGTTTCTCGTGAAGATGGGGAGTGATGTTGTCTGCCTGAGGTGGAGTGGGAGGGCGTTCCATGCTCTGGCCGCGAGGAAGGAGAAGGACCGGCCTCCTGATCTGGTCTTTCTGGCATGGGGGACCACGGCATAAGAGAGCTGGGATGATCGTAGGGTTCTTTAGGGTGCGTGGAAGTTGATTCGGCTGTTGAGGTATGCTGGTCCGGTGTTGTGGAGGGTCTTGTGTGCGTGGGTGAGGATCTTGAAGGTGATTCTAGCCTCAATGGGGAGCCAGTGGAGTGTGCGCAGGTGTTGGGAGATGTGGCAGTGTCGTGGTAGTTTGAGGACCAGTCTTGCGGTGGTGTTCTGGATGTTTTGTAGCTTGCGGGTGAGGTTTTTGTTTATTCCGGCGTAGAGTGCGTTGCCCTAGTCGAGTCTGCTGGTGACGAGGGAGTGGGTGACGGTTTTTCTGTGCTCGAGGGGGATCCATTTGAAGGTCTTACGTAGGAGGCGGAGGATGTGGAAGCAGGAGGATGTGACAGAGTTGATCTGGCGGTCCATTTTGAGCTAGGTGTCTAGGATGATTCCAAGGTTGCGTATGTGGTCCGTGGGGGTGGGTGGGCTACCAGGGGCGGGGGGCCACCAGGTGTCGTTTCAGGCGTCGGGGTGTGGGCCCATGATGAGTACTTCTATTTTGTCAGTGTTGAGTTGTAGGCAGCTGCTTTTCATCCATTTGGCGACAGCTTCCATGCCTTCTTGGAAGTTGTGTTTGGCTGCGTTGTCTTCGTTGGATAGGGAGAGGATGAGTTGGGTGTCGTCTGCGTATGAAACAATGTTGAGTCCGTAGGTTCTGACGATGGGGGCGAGAGGAGCCATGTAGACGTTGAAGAGCGTTGGGCTGAGGGAGGACCCCTAGGGGACTCTGCAGGTGGTTGGTGTAGGGTCCGAAAGTAAAGGGGGGAGTCTGACCCGCTGCGTTCTGACAGAGAGGAAAGAGTAGATCCAGTCGAGGGCCTTGTCTCGGATACCTGTGTTGTGGAGTCTGCGTATTAGGGTGCGGTGGGATACCGTGTCGAAGGCTGCTGAGAGGTCGAGGAGGATGAGGGCTACTGTTTCTCCTTTGTCCAGTAGGGAGCGGATGTCGTCTGTTGCGGTGAGGAGGGCAGTTTCTGTGCTGTGGTTTTTTCTGAAGCCGGATTGTGACGGGTCAAGGATGTTGTGCTCTTCGATGAAGGTGGCGAGTTGGCTGTTGATGGCTTTCTCGATGACTTTTGCTGGGAACAGGAGCAGGGAGATGGGTCTGTAGTTTTTGAGATCGGTGGGGTCCGCCAAGGGCTTCTTCAGGAGGGGGTTGATCTTGGCGTGTTTCCAGTCATCGGGGAAGGAGGCGTTCGCCAGGGAGCGGTTGATGGTGTGGTGGAGCATGGGTGCGATGGTGTCCGCGGCTCTGTTGAAGATGTAGTGGGGGCAGGGGTCCATGGGGGCCCCAGAGTGGATTGACTTCATCGTCTTCAGTGTGTCTTCGGTGGTGAGGGCTTTCCAGCTGTCAATCGTTGGCTTCAGGGTGTCCCGGGTGGCTGGTGGGGGTTCCGTGTGTTGGTTGTCTTCGTCGAAGTTGTCGTAGATGTTCTTGATTTTGCTGTGGAAGAAGGTGCTGAGTTTGTTACAGAGGTCTTGTGAGGGGGGAATGTCAGTCGACTCGCTGGTGGGTTGGGCGAACTCCTTGATGATGTTGAAGAGCTCTTTGCTGTTGTGTGCGTGTGTGGCGATTCTGTCTTCAATCGCAGTTTTCCTCATGTTTCTGATGAGCTGGTGGTGGGCGGTGGCGGCGGCTTTGAAGTTGTTGTGGGCTTCTGTGGATTTGGAGTTCCTCCAGGTCTTCTCGAGGCGGCAGCAGGTGCGCCTAGACTCTCGGAGTTTGGGGGTAAACCATCTGGCCTTCTTGGTGTGTGCGTTGTTGTTCTTCTTGAGGGGGGCTATGGTGTTGACGCTGTTGGTGATCCATCTGTGTAGAGTTCGGGCGGCGGTGTTGGGGGCGTTGTCTTCCGCGGTGGTCAGGGTGGAGTTGCTGAGTGAGGAGGTGAGCTGGTCATCAGTGATTTTTGTCCAGTTTCTTCGTGGGAGCAGGTACTGGTGTCTGTGGATGGTGGGTGTTCTGAAGGTGAAGTGAATGCATCGATGGTCTGTCCACGGGAGTTCGGTGGCTAAAAGTGATTGAGTTTCCTGTTGTGAAGAGGGGGTCAAGGGTGTGTCCCGCTGAGTGCGTGGGTTCGGTCACGATCTGGTGAAGTCCAATGTTGTGGAGGTTATCCAGGAGGGATGTGGTGTTGGGGTCTAGTTGGTTGTCGAGGTGGAAGTTGAGGTCTCCCAGCAGGGTGTAGTTGGTGGATGCAATGGCATGCGGGGAGATGATGTCCATGATGGAGCGGCAAATGGTCAGCGGGGTCCAGGGGGTCAGTAGATGAGGGTTCCCCAGAGGGTGGTGGTAGGACTGGCCAGTATCTTGAAGTGCAGGTATTCCATCAGGTCTGTAGGCTCGTCAGGGAGTGTGTTCAGGCAGAGGGTGGATTTGTGGACGATGGCGATTCCTCCTCCCGGGCGGGTGGGGCGGTCCTTCCTGGAGATCTTGTATCCTTGGGGAATGGCGATGGCGATGTCCGGTCCCGAGGTGGTGTTGGTCCAGGTTTCTGTGAAGAATGCTACGTCTGGGGTGGTGCTGTCGAGGAGGTCCCAGATTTCAGTGGAATGTTTGTGGAGAGATCTGATGTTGAGGAGGATGCATTGTAGGGTCTTCGGTTCGGGTGTTTTCTTGCGGGCGGGTTGTGCTGGGCCCGTGTTCCTGGTGGTGCTGTAGGTGTGCCGGCATCGGTGACAGCTGAAGGGTCCGTGGGTGTTGGCTGGTGGTGCTAGCTTGCAGTTGTTGTTGCGGCCTGGGTTGAGTGGGTCATAGCGTTGGCAGTGCGGAGGTCCAGGGTTCCTGGCGCTGGTCGCGGTCGGGTCGCGGACGGGCGCAGACAGGCTTGCCTTTGGCGCGCAGCGGCCTCCATTAAGTAGGGGTCGGGGAGGGCTGGACAGCTGGGAGGTGGGGAGGGGAGCTGGATTGGGCCGGTCGCGCTAGTCGTGCTGGGAGGGAGGGGCCGCGGGGGCAGCAGCAGCGGGGAAAACCGGCGGAAAGGGAAAAGAGGAATAAAGTGGAGTTAAGCAGAAAAGTGCAAGAAAGGTGGCAGGAAGAGATAGAAGGAGAGTGAGAGGGAGAGATTGAAACGAGGGTAAAACGAGTGAAACAGAGAGGGAAAGCAGAGTGAGAGAAAGGAGACAGAGGTCCACTGGACCACCAGGGATGAGGCGCAGGTATAACCTGCGGGTGGAGGAGGGCCTCCACCCGCAGGTTATACAGAGCAAGGTCCTGTCTTCAACTCACAACAAGTGAATAACCCCCCTTGAGCAAGGCCTTTGGCCATAAGCAGGGGGGTTGCCCACAGAGCCTGACCTTTGCAACAGTCAGCCAACTACCACTGCACACAGACTTTGGCCATGCAAAACAAAGGTTGGCTGCAGGGCCTGGCCTTTGCCCAGGTCCTCCACCTAACCAGTGGTGGCTGTCCAACTCTTTTTTACTCACTTTCTTTGGAAATGCACATCAGGATTTGGCTGCAGGGACGGGCCTACATCCAGGCCCTTACACTAAACTACCGTAAGAAGCTAACAATGCTGGGCAAAGCTGTCAGCCAGGTTGGACCTCAGACCCGGGTGGTCTGCAAGCCCCTTCACCCAACTCACAATGTGCAGCCAATTCCAGATGGGCGAGGCCTTTGTCAATGTACAGCATGGGTTGGCCACGAAGTCTGCCTCCAAAATGCAGCCAAAGCCCACTGGGCATGATCTTTGGCCATGTGCATCAGTGGTTGGTCACAGGGTCTGGCCTTTTTTCAGGCCCTGTGTCCAACCCACACCAAGTATCCAGCCCCAAGGCCAGGTTCATGAACTTTGACAGGTGATCCAGCAGGGGTCTACAAATGTTATGGCTTTTGGAATCTGTATAGGGATCACAAGCTGAGGCAGGGTTCTCACCACAGGTTTATGACTTTCATAGTTCATAAACTTTGTGCTGCGTGTGTGAACTTTGGGACATAATCATGCGTGATGTGCCTGTTGGGGTTTGTGAACTCCATGATGAGAATTTGGACCCCATGCACTAAACCAAAAATGTATTTTATTATAATGTTTTGGGTGTACCACTGACCCATTATATGTTCTTTCATTTTTTTCAGGTTATGAGGGCCAGGTCCTTTGTTGTGTAATGGTGGCCGTCCAGTAAGAGCCTTTGGGTTTCCAAACCCCAGAGAACCCAAAGCGGATGATGGGAGATAAAGCTTCAGGTTAAATTATATTTGAAATTTGAGTTCAAGGACACTTCACAAACTAAACTACTAGTACAAATAGCACTACATTTAAAAAATCAAGGTAACCTACCAAGTGGGTCTAAGAAAAAAAAAAAGGGGGGGTCTCAAACATTGATTTCCCCTTTTAATTCACATAAAAAACTTCTGTCGCAACTCCAGAAAAAATGGTTGAATGGAATTGCACCAAATTTGACAAAACGTTAAAACTTTACCCTGAAAGTGAGCTTTTTGCGATTTGTTGTATTGGTATTTATATGGTGCAAACCTAGCTGGGAAGCAACAGACCCCCGTACATTACATGAGGGTTGGGAGACAATCTACATGATTGTGCACAAGTGGAGATAACACAAATACATGTCATACATTACAATTCACCTTTGTTTCTTTTAGGCACAAGGGGACTAAGTGATTGGCCTAGAATCACACAATGTTCAGCCAAGTGTTGAGGCAAGGATTTAAACCTGCGTCTCCAGGTTCCAAAGTTGGATTCTCTAGCCACAAATCCACATCTTCTCAGTTTAAATCAGTTCAGCCGTTTTTGAGCAATTTACATTTAAACTGGTGCTGAGGGTGCTCATGAAGGGTGTACAAAAATAGCTATAACTGGGCTGTTGGTGTCCACATATGTTCTGATTGGCCACTTTATAGGGGATTCATCAGTCCTGATTTGCTGGACACAGCCTGAACAATATCTTGTTGTGGCAGTTACGTGGCAGATATGGTCCCTAAGCCTTAAAAATGAGCTATAATTATAAGTGGACAAGGAGAGCACACTCTGACCAAAGGGGCATGTGGGAGTTCCTTTTGGGTGGCCACAACAAGGACAGCATTTTGTGGCAGCCATTACAGGATTCGGGGTCATGATATCCATTGAAATGCTTGTAGTGAAATCCTGTTCTACAGAATCACAAAAGGAACACATATAAAGGGTGATAACAGATTTCAGTCACAATAGAAATCATTTGGTGGTGGTACAATACCAATTTAGTAATGGTGGTGCATTCAAAGGTGATTTTAACATGTGAACAATTCAGATCCTCTGCTGGGATTTGATGAACCATGTTTCAGAGAAAAGTGTTTTCAGTCATGATTTTCTAATAGAGGTTATGGAAGAGGCTCCCAAAGCTAAAATGAGAGAACATTCACACTATCTTCCTCAATCAGATGAGAATAGAGTCTGCTATTCAAAGTAAGCTATTTACTTCCAATACTAGCAGCAGCCTGTCCATTACCGCACTAGTAATCAACTGCAGTTTCCCACAGAGTTCTAATGAACAACTAGAACACTAACATCCCATATTTATGACAAAAGTGTGGAACACATGAAGCCATTTTTTTAGTCTAAAAGCTGTAAAACTTAAATAATTTCCTTTAGAAATGAGCAGAATGGGTCATTTTCAGAAATTATGGTTACTGCTTTATAAAGCTAAAATGAGGACACATTTTCTATAAGTTCTCAAATATCTTTCTCATCCATGTCGGTAAAACATTTTGACATGCAGACTAAAACACATACTTTCAATGTCTGAAAGAAAAATGCTTGGCCTGTCCAACTGCCACTATTGATTGATCTGAATGCGCCCACTGATGCGTTAGTTGCATATGTTCCCTATTTATACCTTCAGTCCCATGAAGTATTGTGTTATTGTTGGGTCTGTCCCTCTAGTTTTGGGCCATCCCTCTTCATCCATTGGTCTGTTCAACTACCATTCACATGTTGCTTCTTGAGCTATGGGCAAGCACACTTCAGCCAATGGCTATCTTGCACTGTGAGTGGTGTCTTTTTTCCTAATCATGTGTGCTTATCTGCCTAAAAAGAAGTGCACTTCTGTGCCAAAGCTTGTGGGCAAATACATTACTTTGTTTTTTCTTTCCAGTTTTCATGCTTTTTATTTTTAAGTCATGCCTGTGAGTTTAAACTATTAGCCTGAGTTATAGTTTTTGGGCTTGTTTACTCTGCCATATGTGATGGATATCCAGTCCCATTTATTGCAAGTACAATCAGATATAATACACTTGTAATAAGGCAGGTAGGCTATTCTTCATGTTTGTAACGGAGGAACCTATTTACCAAAGTCTAAATTACTCCCTATGTCTTCGGTTCAATTTTTTAAAGCCAACGGTACTTTTTTATTTGTGGCAGTAAGTGACATATGTTACTCGGATGAGCAGATTTTTTTTATCTGTTCTATATATACCTGAATGCAATGAAGCACCAATACTGTTTAAAAGTATATTATTTACGTTTGATTATTTACCCCTTGCATGCGTCGGACCGGCCCCTGGCCGTCTGACGTCACGGTGGGCGTGTGCGTCGGACGGCCGGGAGCCCTCCGATCTGCGCACGCGTGGAATTTTCCCGCACCGCGGGGAAATTCCGGCCGCGCCCAAAGGGTTAAATACAATGTTTAATTGCAAGCATATGGCCACAAGATTTAAGCAGTGGCATGTTTTCTTAATTCCTTCTTTTTATTTTTATAGCACATGTTTGCAAAAAAAAACCACCATGTTGCAAAAGCCAGACCTGCTGGCTTCGTGAAAGCTTGCTTATGGATGTTTTTGGATTCACATTGATTAATATTAAAAAGGGAATTTCTGTCAGCGTTATTTCTTTGTCAGTTAACATAAGGTTGGAGGAGGAGGATGATAATGATTAAATCTAGATTTTTTTTAACTTGTGAGCTTTTTAACCATCAGCTGTGTTTAAACACTGATATAAATGGCCATGTGTTTTTGTACCTTTGCTATTTCTATCGCTGAAATTTATGAAGCGGAGTTTGCTCTATTTCTTTTTTGCCAAAGAATAATTTTTGTTTTAATAAACTATATTTTTCCTGAACTACTTAACCATTTTTTCCATTTTCATTACGAAATTTGTATGCCCTTTAATGCAACGTACTCTGAGTTTATTCACTATTTCTCCACTATTTATTTCTGTTACAACACACCTCAAATCCATTTCTCTGAAGGCTTGATTTTCTTTTCAGATAAAGCTGTCAAAGAATACTCTGTTCTCACTGTGTGGGTACATATTCATATATGACTTTAAGAAAAAGATGTGCAGAGTTTTAAGATTTGGAGTTTTTAAGATTTTTTTTAACCAACAAGAGATGACTATTCAATTTCACAAGGTTGTACCCATGAAAATTGATCATTTGTGAAAATTATGTGACATGTTAATCTGTAAACAAAACTGCATACATTCTTTGTTGTACATCAGCAAAGGTTGACTTGCAAAGATGACATCTGCAAAGATTTAGCACTTGCTTAGAGTTCAAAGAATCAAACAATGCCATAAATCAAATAAATGATGTCACTGCAGCAGAAACAAAGATAAGAAATGTTGGATAGTTATTCTAAACAAATCCCCCACATGCAGAATGTATAAGATATAGGAAGACTATAAAGGCAGGATTGTTCAGCATTATACAGATGCAAATAGATGATAAAAAGCAAGAGGCCAATTCACAAAGTCATTTATGAGTATGTGAAGCAGTTCTACAGGAGTAGTACTTCCCATACTCATTACTGCTTCAGTGAGCTGGCCCCGAAATATCCTACTCGATAATAGTAAAAATGCAAATAGGGCACAACGATTTCTATTTGTACTAATTGTCCAGGACTGTCCCTTAAATATTAGATACTTTGAGGACCATTCACAAAGGCATTTTAAGACTCCTTAAAGTAGTACTACAGGATTACTACCTCACATATACATGAATTCCTTTGTGAATTTGCCTCAAGTATAGAGAACCACCTATTCACTCAATGATAAAACATCTGGCCTCCGATTCTACTTGAATAAACTCCCTTTGGAAACAGGTTATACCTTCATGAGCCTAGAGAGTGACTGAAACCTGACTATTGAACAATCTAGTAATTCAATACAGGAACAGGAGATAAGGAATGATAGTTGTGCAAAGTGGCATATAGACCCACTATGGGTTTTTGACTCCACACACAGAAAATACACATAATTAGCTTCTATCATGGACATTTCTCATATAATTATTATAACCTGATTTTCCAATACTATTATGCGCGGTATTAAAATTAGACTGTCTTCTCTAACATTTTAAGAGCCATCGGGAGTCCTCCGATCTGCGCACGTGTGGAATTTTCCCGCACCGCGGGGAAATTCCGGCTGCGCCCAAAGGGTTAAATACAATGTTTAATTGCAAGCATATGGCCACAAGATTTAAGCAGTGGCATGTTTTCTTAATTCCTTCTTTTTATTTTCATAGCACATGTTTGCAAAAAAACCCACCATGTTGCAAAAGCCAGACCTGCTGGCTTCGTGAAAGCTTGCTTATGGATGTTTTTGGATTCACATTGATTAATATTAAAAAGGGAATTTCTGTCAGCGTTATTTCTTTGTCAGTTAACATAAGGTTGGAGGAGGAGGATGATAATGATTAAATCTAGGGGGCATATTAGCAAGACCGGCGATAAAATTATCGCCGTTTTAGCGGCAGGAAACTGCCGCTAAAACGGCGATAATGGGCTTGCTAATATGCGTTATAGAATTCCAATAGAAGCCCAGGTTAGATGTGCAGGACATCTAACCTGGGCTTCTATTGAATTCTATAACGCATATTAGCAAGCCCATTATCGCCGTTTTAGCTGCAGTTTCCTGCCGCTAAAACGACGATAATTTTATCGCCGGTCTTGCTAATATGCCCCTAGATTTTTTTTTAACTTGTGAGCTTTTTAACCATCAGCTGTGTTTAAACACTGATATAAATGGCCATGTGTTTTTGTACCTTTGCTATTTCTATCGCTGAAATTTATGAAGCGAAGTTTGCTTTATT
Organism: Calotriton arnoldi; assembly: GCA_963921515.1. NCBI lineage: Eukaryota > Metazoa > Chordata > Amphibia > Caudata > Salamandridae > Calotriton > Calotriton arnoldi. The sequence continues at coordinate 1,009,776 of CAWUFW010002309.1, forward strand.
TCTTTTTTGTCAAAGAATAATTTTTGTTTTAATAAACTATGGGGCATATTAGCAAGACCGGCGATAAAATTATCGCCGTTTTAGCGGCAGGAAACTGCCGCTAAAACGGCGATAATGGGCTTGCTAATATGCGTTATAGAATTCAATAGAAGCCCAGGTTAGATGTGCAGGACATCTAACCTGGGCTTCTATTGGTATTCTCAAGGGCATATTAGCAAGCCCATTATCGCCGTTTTAGCGGCAGTTTCCTGCCGCTAAAATGGCGATAATTTTATCGCCGGTCTTGCTAATATGCCCCTATATTTTTCCTGAACTACTTAACCATTTTTTCCATTTTCATTACGAAATTTGTATGCCCTTTAATGCAACGTACTCTGAGTTTATTCACTATTTATCCACTATTTATTTCTGTTACACCACACCTCAAATCCATTTCTCTGAAGGCTTGATTTTCTTTTCAGATAAAGCTGTCAAAGGATACTCTGTTCTCTCTCTGTGTGGGTGCATATTTATATATGACTTTAAGAAAAAGATGTGCAGAGTTTTAAGATTTGGAGTTTTTAAGATTTTTTTTAACCAACAAAAGATAACTATTCAAATTCACAAGGTTGTACCCATGAAAATTGATCATTTGTGAAAATTATGTGACATTATGTTAATCTGTAAACAAAACTGCATACATTCTTTGTTGTACATCAGCAAAGGTTGACTTGCAAAGATGACATCATAATAGATTTAGCACTTGCTTAGAGTTCAAAGAATAAAACAATGCCATAAATCAAATAAATTATGTCACTGCAGCAGAAACAAAGATAAGAAATGTTGGATAGTTATTCTAAACAAATCCCCCACATGCAGAATGTATAAGATATAGGAAGACTATAAAGGCAGGATTGTTCAGCATTATACAGATGCAAATAGATGATAAAAAGCAAGAGGCCAATTCACAAAGTCATTTATGAGTATGTGAAGCAGTTCTACATGAGTAGTACTTCCCATACTCATTACTGCTTCAGTGAGCTGGCCCCGAAATATCCTACTCGATAATAGTAAAAATGCAAATAGGGCACAACTATTTCTATTTGTACTAATTGTCCAGGACTGTCCCTTAAATATTAGATACTTTGAGGACCATTCACAAAGGCATTTTAAGACTCCTTAAAGTAGTACTACAGGATTACTACCTCACATATACATGAATTCCTTTGTGAATTTGCCTCAAGTATAGAGAACCACCTATTCACTCAATGATAAAACATCTGGCCTCCGATTCTACTTGAATATACTCCCTTTGGAAACAGGTTATACCTTAATGTGCCTAGAGAGTGACTGAAACCTGACTATTGAACATTCTAGTAATTCAATACAGGAACAGGAGATAAGGAATGATAGTTGTGCAAAGTGGCATATAGACCCACAATGGGTTTTTGACTCCACACACAGAAAATACACATAATTAGCTTCTATCATGGACATTTCTCATATAATTATTATAACCTGATTTTCCAATACTATTATGTGCGGTATTACAATTAGACTGTCTTCTCTAACATTTTAAGAGCCATACATGAATATTTGTTGGAATTGGTAGGCCACATTTCAAAAGTTTGGTTTTTAAAAATGAATCCTATCTCACTAAGATAACAGACTGAATTTAGTTTCATGAAGTAGACCTTTACACTCATCTAGGCGCTGCACTGTGGTACAGCAGGAAGCTAAAAATAGGTAATAATAAATAATGTATTAAAACATTACAGTGGAAGAAAGGTGAGGGCTACTTCAAGAATATAGATTTGTAATCTGATTGATCATATGGTGATATGGTGCTACAAGACAAAGAAAAGGGAGGTCAAGGAGTGCCTCTTCTAGGTAGAGGGATGGTTTGAGCTCTTGAGTTTAGGGTGATATTGTAACATGATTTACTGACATATTGTCAAAAGAAATAAGTGCTTTCACCTTGCTGTAGTGGCCAAGTTTCTATTACAAATGCTATTGGAAAATGTTTTGCAGTGCTACTACAGAAGGGGACCAAATTACAAAAAATGGTCTCAAAATGTTGCTAGGAAATGGGAATCCTGAAAAAACGAAATCATTTTCCATTGTGCTCTAAAACTTCCTTCACCAAAACTAAGTAGGTTATATACACACTGCTGGATTTGAGCAGCAAGGAAGGAGCACATTAAGCAGCAGGATTGACTAAATTATCTGGCAGGAAAATGCAACCTATGTATCATTTTGCTATATATTTTGCAGATTAGGTTTTTTCTATGTTATTTTGGCGCACAATAATACTGTCTGGGCTAAGGTTTCTCCTCATTAGTAGTAGTTTAAGACAGAAACACTGTGCATTTCCAAATGGAATTAATAGAAAGAATTCCTTAAAGCAAAAGGATTTCTTTTGTAACAAAAATATTCCAAGCCATTCCAAATATCTCATAGTCAAACTCTTTGCAACACTAGACTTTTCTTTAACTCTGAGTTAAAAAGACCTATGGCAGGGAATGTCGATTCTCATAGGTTAACTTTATAGGAAATCGTCTTTTTTTTAAAGACATGGAGGCTAACATTATGCATGATGTTTTATTTACCACTTCTGAGCAGCAATTAAAAGCTTCAAGTAGAACAACATGAAGTCAGAGGGGCATATTCTCAAAGAGCTATCGCCGAGTTATCGGCACTTTAACGCATCCAAAGTCGCGCTAAATTTATCGCTCCTTTCACAAGCTGGTGATAACAGCTGACAACACCAGTTTACCTGCGAAAGCATCCTCAAAAAACATCGCTACAGATGACCCCTGCAACTATCGCTAATGAGATGCAGAGTAGGCGTTCCCGAGCAAAAATCCGCGACAACACCACACCTCAACATTCTCAACGACCAGCCCGATCAGCGATAAGACCACAAAACAGGCGATAAGGCGCGTTAGCAGCAGGAATCTAACACCTGCTCTGACCTGGTGTAAAGTCGGACGACAACCTGCACCATCAAAGGGAGCCCAGACCACAGCCACACATGAAGAACAACAGATGCCATGGAGCTACTCACCATGCATCCCGGAGCCCCGAGAGGGCAACAACACCCTCAGCCACCACCCCCAGGGCCCCAGCACCCCCCGCCCCCCCGGACCATCACAGAGGCAGCGCAGACAAAGACAGCGGACCTTCAGGAAACGCACCAGCCCCACAGACCTAACACCAGACAATGTCAATGCCCACTACAGGCTCAAAAGGACAACCATCCACCGCATCCGGACCATCATTGCCCACAGGCTGACGGTACCAACACAGCGGACAACCAACATCCCTCCACAGACAAAGCTGATGGCTGTGCTGCACATGTTGGCCTCCCGTACCCCCCAAAACAACATCCGCCAGAGTCGGAGGAGACTCACAGCCAGCCCCATCCAAGTTCCCCACACCTGTCCTGGATGCCATCATCAGCCAGGTACCCCAGTACCTAAACGTCCCCCACAATGTGCAGGAACAGCTGGAGACCAAGCAAGGACTACATGCCATAGCAGGAGTCCCACACATGTTGGGGTCAATCTACTGCACATATGTCCAACTTGTGCCCCCTGCCGAAAAAACACACAATTACCTCAACAGAAAGCACACGCATCCCATCAATGTGCAGGCAATAGTGGACCAGCGGGGACCCTACACCAATGTTGCAGCCAACTACCCAGGCAGTGTGCATGATTCCATCATCCCCCGACAGTCCATCATCAACCAGCGTTACCAGGATGGCACCCATGGAAATGCACTGCATGTAGGTAAGTACCAAATGAACACACCACACACCTCAACTCCACAATCATGCAACTCACAACACTGGCAATGCGCACGTCACAAAACACATACAACATGCCAGACAACATGCCCACCCACCAGACACGACAGCACAACTTACTGTGGCAACCTTGCTCAGCCATGTACATGAACCATCAATGGCATGGCACCGCAGCCACACAATAGCGGAATGTGGGGAGAGGTGGAAACCAGGTATGTGCGAAGGAGGCAAGTGACCCATGAATGAGAATGTACACAATGCCAACTGTGGCGGAGATGTCCTGGACAGATTGCAGTATGCAGACCACAGACATATCCATGCCCACATGCACTGCTGATGTGTGGAGTGTAGTGGACAGTGGACGCAGCCATGTCACCACAGCCAGTGGGGAAGAATGCAGAAATGTAGCTTGTGATGTCCCCCCTGCAAGCGTGTGCAGAGTGGCCTGGCCCGGCGTACGCAAGGCCAGCGTAAAGGTGTGAATAAAAAGCACGTAGCCCTGGGTGTGGTCCTCTTCCGGAATGGCAAACCTGCCTGCCAGTGCGGCGCCTCCTACCCCGCCACGAGGCCAACGCCCTCGCCGTGAGCGCTGTTGTCTGCGAACCTATGCGCCTGTTGCACCACGGGCCGCTGGACTCCCAACCTGTCATGCCCGCCCCTGCGTATCCAGGCCTCACAGCTCACCTGCCGACACCGGCGTGAGTCAAAGAGGGCCCACCACGTGCCGGCACAAACTCCAAGCCCGAACCCCGCGTCCTTGGCAGCCTCCTCCCACCATCACGGCCTCCGCGACACAGGCCCGCTTTACTCCATTTTTGTTTACGTACTCCACCGCTGCCTAGGGCCTACACTACGATCAAGTAAGTCACACATGTGGAACTGAGTCGTGATATCTGCATGGCAGAGTCCATATCATTGTACGCAAGGAGACCAGTAAGAGGAAGACGCGGTTCAGTCCGGAGGAGAAAAGGACCATCTTTACGGAGGTGTCCGGACACTGCCGACATCTGCCCTGGTGTCACTAACTCTGTGCATCGCGGGCCAACGACACGTGGATGTGTGCCCCTACTGACCGCTGCCCCGAGCCTACACTGCGGTCAAGGAGGTCACACATTTGGGACTGAGTCTTGATTTGGCAATGGCCGAGTACACACGCAAATGCAGAGTTTAACTCACTATACTCCCTTCAATGTGGTGACACAAAGTATGTGCATGGCATCCCAGCCACACGTGTCTGTGGGCCCTTGAAGACTACGCCTTCGGACTACACTGCGGGCCTTCAGGCCTCACACAAATCCAATCCAGTCCGTACCAGGCAGGACACGGCATGGTCGCTGGCTAAACACCCGCTCAGCTCTGTCACTACTGCCTCAGTCAAACACGAGTCATCACCACATGCCATTTCAACGCCGTGTGTTAGTGTTCCAGGAGGAGCTTGCTGAACAGCGGTTGGCCCGCGCTGCCCACTGCCTCCGGACCACACAGCGGTCGAGTACGTCACACATTGGGAACTCAGTCATGAATCATTTATGGCCGAGCTGATAACATTGTACTGGCCTCGTCGCAGACTGCATCCCCTTACAGTTCCGGTGCCACTAAGTCTGTTCCCCGACATCCATGGACACTTACTTCTTGAGATTTGTTGGAGACTGAGTCCATGGCTTGGGGGTTGTCTTCATCATTGTGTTGGTGATACTGACCATGTTGCCAAGACGAGGCTGTAGCATTCCACTCCTCCATTTGCCGCTTCCGGCCGGCTTCTGCCCTCTGCATCATGCCCTGGAGGAGCCCTTCCACTGTCCCCCACAAACCTCTGCGCCATTCACCTTCGACATCGACGAGGACCCGCTCACCTAGTGTGGCACTATCTCACTGCACCGCAAGTCACCGTCCCGTGGCGGTGTGCCTGTGCCGGCCGCAGTGCATCCGGGGCCACTAACTCTGTGCAGCTCAAATCATGGCCCCAACCTGAGGGCATGTCGGATAGCCTCTGTTCCGATGGCCTGGGGGGCATCAATGCCATGTCTCTGTGACCCTGCACTGTCCGCTGCCTCCGGCCTCAGGTGCAGTCCACCTGGGCTCACACATCAAATCGAGTCCTGGCCTGCCCGGACGTCGCATCACCGCAGGATGCACACGCCACCACCGCCAGGACCAACTCCAAACGACAGGTGCCAGAGTCATAAGTGTCTTACTGCCAGACTGTCAGAGTTGCTCACACCTGTCGTGGGTGCCATCATCAGCTTGATACCCTGCTCAGCCCTTCAGGTGCCACTTACTCAGTGCACAACAAATCAAGGAGCATTCTGCTTGCATGCTGGGTGAACACTGTACTCTCTCCGGCTACCACCATGATGCTTCACAGTTGTTTCTGTCATGCTGGTGTTTTATGTTTCTGCTTCAATTGTGATCACTGTTCAAGTTGTTGCCAGCACCAACGACTCCCTGAGGGCTGGCTGACACTCACCCCACACACATTCCGCACATGCGTCACTGTACATGTGACCATGCCAATAAAGGTGTCTGGCGCACGTGCCCGTGGCCAGTTCAAGAGCTCTATGAGTGTGTCGGTGTGCTCATGATGTATGCATTCAGGCCACGGCCCCACAACATCACATTGTGCCGTGTGCAGAGGACGCAGCCATGTCACCGCAGGCATAGTGTGGGACATTGCACATGTAGCTTTGTCGTCCCCCACTCAATACGTAAGAGGAGTGGACTGGGCCGGTGTGCGCCAGTCCAGCGTGGGGGTGTGGATGATTATCCCATGGCTCTGGGTGTGGTCAGTCCTGGAAATGTGCAAATACGGGTGTCTCTGTCGCAGTGTGGGTCTCCTTTGGGGAGTGTAGGTGGTCCCTGATGGGACTTGGACACCCACGTATGTGATCTAGTTTGGCTTCCATGAGGTGGGACCCCACCCGCACCTGTTCGGACACCCCCTTCTGGCAGTCTGACACCTGGCCTTGGAATGCGATGTGTGCTTCGGTGTGCTGCTGGGAGCCAGCTGTGGTGGTGCATGCGTCCAGCTATGCTGTCTGTGCAGGGGGTGGGGTATCCTCGATGCAGCTGGGCTGGCCTGCTCCTGGGGGTCGATTGCCCGAAGATGTCCATGAACTGTTGTAGGGCGTCGGTATCGGAAGTGTGGAGGTCCTCTTCAGAATTACTGTGGAGTTGTCTGGTCTGCTCTGCTGGAGGTGTTGTTTGTCCCTCTGCAATGTGAAGGGGAGATGCTTGTTGACATTGTGTTGGCATGTATGTTTGCGCATTATTCAGGTTTACATACAGACTGCATGACAATGTACATTGTGACTGTTTGGGAGGAGCAGACTATTTGATGCGGGACAGTGGACATTTGGACTACATGATGTAGGTGAGGCTGTACACGTACATTTTCATCTCACAGTTCCCTGCTATGTCAGATGTGATTGGCCATTTTCTTACGCACAGGCGGACCCAGTTGTGTCCTCTGTTCTGCAGTGTAAGTGTTACATTGTGTACCACATTGTCGTCCATGTGGATGTGCTGGCATTGCTATGTGTGTGTGCTGCATTGTGGGAGGGTCGCACCTGCAGCTGTGATTTTGCTGCCCCTTATCCCTTGGAGGCGGTGTGCCTTTGACTTTTGTGCTTTTAAGGTGCTGTGATGTTGGCCACTTCGGTCATTTGTGCTCTTGGTCGGTTTTTGTACTCTTGTGCATTGTTTGTCTGCAGATGTTTTGTTGATGTCAATGGTTGTTTGTGCACGTGGATGTGTCAGAGTGTGGCCTGCTCCTTTCCGGATGTGGTCCACACTCAGCCACCTCAGTCTTGTGGCGTGCACAATGTCATGGTGATTGTACTCCGGCCATGCTGCTGGTCATGTGGTGTCACTTGCATTGTCAGTGTGGCTCTCACATACGCATCTTTGCTGTGTTTCGCACAGGTGCATGTGTGTGTCGTGAACTTGGTGATGTGTGGGGTGGGACCCCTTTGGGCACATGGTGGGCGGGGGCCTACTTGATGTTTGTATGTGTGCTGCAGTGTGCCACGGGGATTAGGGACATGGCCCAGGGTCGTTGTGGGTGTGCGGTGTGCTACACGTCGATGTGCATGTGTGCCATTGTGCCCGTCCCCCCCCAGTCCCTGTTCGTTACTCACCCTGTTGATGTTGTGTCAGGTCATGTCGAGCTGTATCAGGACTCCCGACTCCTTGCACCGTCTCCGCACTGATGACTGTGGCCGCCATTTGCTCCAGCTCCTTCTGTGGCACTGGACTCCCACCTCCATTCGCTGTTGCTGCCTTCCTTTTGGCAGCAGGTTTCTGCCTGGTTTGGCTTTTCACATTGTGCCAGCGCATCTTGGCCTCATCGACACTCGGACTGCATTCACAATGGAATGCCATTTTTCCATCTGTGTTGCCAATGACACGGTGGGGGTGACGGACAGTTGTTGTTCGTGCTCTGTCACCTCCGTGAGGACGATCAGGTTGTCATGTGGACTGTACCCTGTCTTCCTCTTCCTCTTCTCCTTGGCCTTCCCCGACCCCGAGGTTCCTTGCTGGTGGTCTGTGGGGCTTGTGGGGTTCGCGTTGACCTGGGCACTGGTTCCGGGTGCATCCATGTTGCTACGCAGTTTTTTTTTTTTTTTTTTTTTTTTCTTGTTCTGCTTTTCTTGTGCATTTTCCCTCATGACGTGTGGGAATTGCAGGCCTGTCGCTGGTTATCGCTGATTTTTGTATCGCGGTTGGCCTCATCGCGACTTTATTTGCGTTAGTGTTTTGCATATTTGTGGCGTCGCGTTGATTTTAACGCGGACATTTGACGCGTTATCGTGGGACTATCGCATGGTGCCGCCAGGTTGAGAATACTACATTAAAACGGCGTTGTTTTCCCGCGATAGACTGCGATATGCAAAGTTGCGTTAAGCTAAATTTGCGGTGGTTATCGCACGTTCTTGAGAATATGCCCCATAGAACATTAGAACATTGGAATGTTGGGAGCTCCATTGAGTACATAAACCCCAGGCATTCCGATCACATTCTCTTTTTTCTCTTCCTCCTTCGATAACATCTTTTACCATCTTCCTCAACTCATCTTCCAGACTTAATTCAATGAGATTCGGAAATTTCCAAGAAATACATTTTAAAACATTTTCCTACACAGCATCATATAAACATACCTTTTCTTTAATACTCCTAAATATACTTTCAAACACCATTTCTTTATCCATACTATCTTCTTTTCTCACCTCAATCACCTCCAAGGATGGGAGGGAGGGATAATGCTAGCCTCATTGACTTCAATAAAATCACGATTCTCTATACGGTATTTAGACAGAATAGCGATTTTAAAATATCGATGTACATTAATATTGTGTTTTAAATATAATGTTTTCAAAATATCATGGTATGTAATATCGATGTCAAGAATATCGAATTTAGGTGTTCTATTAAATATTGATGTTAAAAATATTGATGTAGAAAATGTCATTGTTAAAAATATAGGAGGTCATTATGATGGTGGAGGGTCCGCCATCCGCCAGCCGCGTGGTGACGGTCCCCCCGCCATCGAACGGCTATTTTCCCCCCGCCATATTACGATGGCGGGGGGAATCAATGTGGAAGCGTGGTGGTCGCAAAGACCGCCCGCCATGGTTCCGCAAGGCAGTCCTTTTCCGACCGCCTTGCGGAACAAAAACATAGGCCAACATTGCGGATTACGATATCCCTTTCCGCCGGTCTTTTTACGGCAGTCAACCCGCCACGACAAGAAAGGCGGAAACGGATTCAGGGGCCCGTAGCGGGCCCCCCTTCATCCCTAGGCCTTGGACAAGTGCACTGGGGGGCACCCATGGTGCCCCCCTACATATCCCTACACCATGTGGTAGGCACCAGATGGTGCCTGCCACGTAGTGCAGGGAAATGCAAGTGCCTTCCTATTTGCATTGTGGCGGGGGTTGCTGAACACATCCCCGCCACATTGCAAAGTATAGGCGATATGACTGCCACGGTGGCGGTCGCATCGTAATCGGGGTTGCAGGATCGCCGCCTTTCAGGCGGGCGGTCCCAGTCCCCGCTACGATCCGCCCGCCATCATAATAAGACCCATATTTTTTTAATGTTATATACTTGTATTTGTTTAGTTTTATTTTTTTGTATAGTAATTAATTTTTAAGATTTTTTTAATATTATAATAATTCTTTTGGGTTCATTACTTTTTTTAGGAGCAGGATGTTGGGTTCATAGGGGATAAGGGTGGGGAGTGTTTTTAAATATGTATATAAACATTTTAAATATTTAAAAATGTATTTATTTAATTATGTTTTTAAAATAGTTTTAGGAGCGGGAGGATGGGTTTATAGGGGATAAGGGTGGGGGGTATTTTAAAATATGTTTAGAAAAATTAGAAAAATTCAAAAATGATAAATAAAAAAAGAATTAATTATTTTTAGGAATGGGATGTTGGGTTTATAGCGGATAAGGGTGGGGCGTGTTTTAAAATATGTGTATAAAAATTTCAAAAATTAAAGAAAAAAAAATGTTTTTTTATTAAGGGATGTTGTGTTTATAGGGGATAAGGGTGGGAGTCTTGTAGAAAATGTTAGCATAAAAAGAGAAATTATTATTTAAAAAACAATTTTTATTTTTACTTAATCGTTGTTTTTAGGGTATAATGGTTGTGATATTTTTATTTTTAAAGTTATGGTGGATGTTTTTTATTTATAATTTAATTTTAAAATTTTAAATTAAAATGTATAAAAAAAAATATATATATATTTGTATTTTTTTTATTGAAATATTTTTAAAAACAACTTAATTCTAAATTCTTTTTAAATTAATTTGTTAGGTTGTGTTCTTGATTTTGTCTTAATACGATTTTGGGAAAATTCAAAAGGAACATTTTTTTAGAAAATAGTGTTATATTTTTTATTTTTGAAAATTTTGTAATTAATTAAAAAAAAAATGTTTTTTGATTAAATAAAAAGGTAAAAATGTATTTCTGTTTATATTTTATTTATCAACTTATATGGTTTAAAAAATGTTATATATGCTGTAATTAATTTTTATTTGGTTTTAATGGGGCTGATTATGATGGCGGATGGACTTCTGTCTGTCCGCTATCGTCCCAGGGAGGTGGACCGCCCACCTACAAGGCAGCCGTCCCACAGGTGGGATTACAATGCGCCTGCAACCACGGTGGCCGCAAGTGCCATTTTTTTCATTGCGGCCGGTGCTGCTGGCTGCAGCACCGGCCGCAATGTAAAAAAAAACACTTTTTGCATTTCCCTGCACAACGTGGCAGGTACCATGCGGTGACTGTCACATGGTGCAGGGAAATGTAGAGGGCACCATAGGTGCCCCCCAAGTGCAAAACTGGAGTGCCCCTGCTTAAGGGGGGCCTGTTAAGGGCCCCCAAAGTCCATCCCCGCCAGCCTTTCCATGGCGGGTGTACTGCCATAGAAAGGCTGACGGGGATGGACCATCCTAATCCCTACGGCGGTGCCTGGTAGGCACCGCCACCATTCTGGGGATGTGGAGCAGTCCAACAGGCAATCGGACTGATTGCTACTGTCAGACCCGTGGCGGTCGGGCTTTCTGCCTGCCAGCACACCGCCTACCATCAAAATCTGGTGGTGGGAAATGGCCTCACGAAGGCGGTGAACCCGCCACTGACAGCCTGTCGGTGGTGGGTTCACCGCCATAATAATCAGCCTCTAAGTGTGCTGGTGTCCAGCACCTTTACTTATTTAATGTAGTTTGGAGTGGGAATAGCCAATTATATATGTTTAATGTTCAGCACCTTCCTTGAGTTAATGTGGTTTGGAGTGGGAATATTAAATTGTATATGTTTAGTGTCCAGCACCTTCCCTGAGTTAATGTAGTTTAGAGTGGGAATAGGAAATTATATATGTTTAGTATCCAGCACCTTCCGTGAGTTAATGTGGTTTGGAGTGGGAATAGTAAATTATATATGTTTAGTGTCCAGCACCTTCCCTGACTTAATGTAGGTTTTAATAGTAATAGTATATCATATATGTTTATTAATATAATAATTAAAAACAGGTTTTACATTTTAGCGGATGATTTTTATTGCAATTATGATATGTGTGAATTAAAATAGAAAGTAAGTAAATAAAAAGATTTCGATTTAGGGCCCGATTCTGATCTCGTTCGGAAAGCATTCCGACCAAATGGGTTCCAGAATGCTTTCCGGACGACTCGGATCGGGGAAGTCTGACCGAGCGAGTATGATGCATCCAGATACGAATCGGTCTGACTCCCTTTGACTTCAATGGGAGCCTGTGTTCCGAAGGAGAACACAGGCTCCCATTGAAGAAAGGGGTAGTTGGGGAAAATTGTGCACCCTGTGGTGGGCACCCCATAGTGCCTGCCACACTGTGCATGGTTGGAAAGGGGGGTCCCTTGGGTACAACGACGAGACATATTTGGAAGGCCCCGGGTGAAGGGGGGCCTGCTACGGGTCTCCAAAGACAGGTTCCAGCAGTGTATTCGTTCCGGAGAAACTGATTCAGAACGGCTGTCCGAATCAGTCATCGTACTCACTCGTTCGGAAACCAAGTCCATAGAGCTGTACAATTCGGCTCCGAAAGGCGCGAGCTGTCCGAATGCATTTTGGAACCGATTCGGACAGCCCTACCGGTTTCCAGGCATCGTACTTGGTCGTTAGGAAGTGTGTCCGATTTGGTCGGAAACAAGGGCTCTTCCCAATGACATCGGAATCGACCCCTTAATTTTTTCAATTTATTTTTATTGAGAAAATGACGAAAAGAAATTTAGTACACATTATTTTATGTACAATATTTTGTATGCATTTTTTATAAAGCAAGAAAATAAAACATTATTTCTTTTTTATAATGTAATATATTTTGGAATTATTGTAACATAAAAATTTTTTGGAACATATTTAACATTTAACGATTTTATTTTATATAATGGAAAAGTTTGGAAACATACGTTTTTGTCAAATGTGACAATATTAATTGGATTTTTTGCATACATATATTCATTTAATTATTATTTTGTAACACACACAATTTTTCATATTTTTAAAATACATATTAAATAATTATATAAAGTGTATATTATTAATTAATATATTTTTGTAACAGTTTGGGGCCGATTCCGATTCGGGCCGGAAATCTCTCCGACCGAGCCGGACCCGGAGAGATTTCTGACCGAATCGGACCCTAGCAGTCCGACCGAACGAGTACGATGCGCACGCATGCTATCGGACTCGATTCGGTTGGACTCCCATTGAAGTCAATGGGAGCCGGTCGTACAACACGTACGCGGGCTCCCATTGACTCAATGGGTGCGAGGCAAACAAGGGCGCCCCCTACAGCGGGTACGCGTCGAAGTGGGTCGCGCCGTACATGCACAGGTAGGGGGAACCCATGGGTCCCCCCTGTGTGCGACTCGCGCAGCTACGCGTACAGGGGGGTCCGACACGGACCCCCAAAGTGCGGCTCCGACTGCTCTTTTGAGCCGGACGGCACGAGTCGGTCGGACTGCTCGAGGCGCGCATCGTACTTACCTGGCCGGGGAACGTCTCCATTGCGCGGTGCGAGTTGTGTCCATGCGAGTCAGTCGGAGTGGTCGGCTTTCGCGAACGAGTAGGTCGGTGCGGTTGGGTCTCGCGAACGAGTCGGTCGGAGATTTTGCATCGTACTCGCTCGCCCGGACGCACGTACGAATCGGTCGGGAAACAGGGCTCCGAATCGGATCCGGTAAAGCCGAATCCGATTCGGAGCCCTACCGGCCGAGATCGGAATCGGCCCCTTTGTGTTATGTTTTCTTTTTTTTAATATGTTTGATATAAATAATATTATAGTTGTTAAGATATTATTTATTGTATGAGAAAGATAAACATTATATAGTTAGGAAAACATTGTGTAAAAGTACATTTTTTTCCAACATATTATATTTTTTTTTAATTTTTCTAAAGAGTAAATACAAATTTGTTATAACAAAAAAACATATATTTTTTTAATGTATAGTAAAAACTATTATGTATATTGTAATGTTTATTACTATATATTGTACAATTTTTGCCATATAATAAAAAATATTTTCAAAATTTGTTACATTGGGATATATTTCAGATAAATTTTTTTATTTAAGATTTTTATTTTCCATTGAGTTCAATGGGGAATAGTCTTTTTTATATTTCAATTAGGTGGCCATTTTTGTTTTCAGTAACTCGTATTTTTTAGTCTATCGGTGTTGTTTTTGGGTCATTTCTGAAGGGAGAAGCTCGTGGTTGGAAGCTGCGGCTAAGGTAAGTTTATTTGTATTACTTTTTTAAGGTAATTTAAGAGTAGGGTGAAGGTAGTAAGGTACTGTTTAGGGTTTGTACATTGTGTTTTTGTTGTTGTGGTGTGGTGAACTAGGTAGATTGTTTTATTTGAGGTATGGTTTGTGCATTGTAAGTTTTCTGTTATGGTTTGTTTTAGAGTGTTACTTATGTGTAGGGTAGTATGTGTTATTGTTTTATACTATTATTATTGTATGTTTGTGCACAAGGGATTTGTGTTATTTTTTCTTTGAGGTACTGTTCATTCCAGACTTGGCATTGGCAGAAGGTTTCGTTTTAGTTTTTTTTAAGGAAATGTGTTTCAAGTAAACTGACAATTATTTTACATTTCCTTTATTTTTTGGGTTTTCATGGAGTGTTTCTTTTTTAAAATCACTTTTTTGGGTTTTTTGTGGTTCTACGCTATGGATATTGTGTCCAAGGATTTCGTTTTGAACAGTTGTATTTTTCCATTTTTTGGGTTCTTTTTCATTAAGTAATGGATTTTGGATTTTTCCTTGCTTTGTGGAAAACATTCTTGAGCTACGAAATTCATATGTAGTTTTCAATTATTTATAGTGGGTGGGAAATGTCAGTTATATATTTGTTATTGTTAATTATTTTAATGATGTGTTTATATTTGTTTTCTATATAGGTAGGAATGTTATATATTGTTTTTTGTTGTGCTTTTAGTTGATATCTATATATTTAGATTTTTTTAGGATATAAAATATTATTGGTATGTCAAATATTTTTATATGAATATATTATTTGACATTATATTTATATTTGATATCCTAAATATAATTGTAAGGTTTTGTTTGAAATTTAATTTAGAAATTGGTGCTTTTTAGGTAGGTGTGGAAGTTTTTTAGAGTATGGATTTTGCGATTTTTTTAAAGTATTCTACTCCTTTAGGGGCATATTTACGTTCCCTGGCGCATCCCTGCATATCAGCAGGGATGCACCAGGGAAAATGCATCACGCAAGTTAACCCTTGCGCCACGTCCGATGCGCCGCATTTACAATGCGGCGCATCGTGGCGCAAGGATAAGCAGATGCGTGACGCATCTGCCGGTGGAAGGTTGGCGCAGTGCTGAAGTTGTGTCGCAAGCGCGACGCAACTCCAGCACTGTTCCAACCTTCCCTATCCCTAACATGGTGCGTCAATCCTTACGCCTGCTTGAAGCAGGCGTAAGGATTTGACGCACCAGCGTCGGAAAAGTGACTGCGTGAAATCTTGTAGATTTCACTACGTCACTTTTCAGAGGCGTTCCTGCGCCGGAACGCCCCCCCCTGCGCCGGTACGCCCACATGAAACCTGACGCAGGTTTCATGTGGCGCAGGGGTTTACTACGTGACGCATCTCCCTAGATGCGTCACGTTGTAAATATAGCGCAACGCGGCGCATGGTTTGCGTCGCCGCTGCGTCACATGGCGGCACAAAAGTGGCGCAAGGGGCTTGTAAATATGCCCCTTAGTGTTTGGGTAGAGCCTTACTTTGAATTGTATATGCTCATACATTGTTTTAGTTTTTTTTGTTAATTTGGGACATAGTTGTGATACAAATTCCTCTAGTCTTAATTGTCGGTAGCTTTGTTCTTTTTGGATCGATTTTAGTAATTTTGTAGGGTGGGTTGGGTTCTTCCCATTGCGGCTTGGAAGGCATTATGCCATCCTTCCACTGCTTTATTAGTTTTGCTTCCTGGTTTAGTGTACTGTTGTACACATTCCACCATGGAATGCAGCATTTTGGAGGTCTTCTATGTCCCGATCTATGTAGTCTTCCCACCCAGGTATCCTCGAAATAGTCTAGCAGGGGACTTCGTTTTTGTTCATTGGTTTGGTAATATGAGCTTTCAATTAATAAATTTTAGTGTTCAGCAACTTCTGTTATTCAGACGTAGGCTAGTGTGATTAGTTTTTATATTTCATATGCAAAGTTGGCGTTAGTTGCATATTCTACACTAAGGGGCCTATTAGGATGGCGGGCGGATCGCCCCCGCCGGGCCGGCAGTAGCCACCGCCGGCTCGACGGGGCGATCCACCCGCCATCCATGCCTCAGTGACCTCCCGCCATATTAGGATGGCTGGGGGGTCCGCGGCGGACGGGAAGACCGTCCGCCGCTTTTCCGCCGGTCGACTTGTCGACCGGGCGGAAAACATGCACAATATGGTGGCGGTGTCTGCAAGACACCGCCATCCATATTGTGATGCAGGCGGAGATGTGCCTTTCCATGGCGGCATTGCCACCATGGAAAGGCATACGGTCTTTGGTAATGGGGGCCCGTTGCGGGCCCCTGGGGGTGGGGGGTGCATGCACAGGGTGGCAGGCACCGCGCGGTGCCTGTCACGTTGTGACAGGGTGCTGCTCACAGCACCGCCCGCCGCAATGTAAATGATGCGGGATGCCACCACCACCATGGCATCCTAATTGACATGGCAGGACCGCCGCACCTCTTGCGGGAGGTCCCGTTTGCCGTTGCGGTGTCCGCCCGCCATCGTAATGATGCCCAAAGGGTATATTTTTGTAGGTCTCTCCATATGCTTTGGTTAAAATGGTAATAGCAACCTTGTATTGCTGTGTGAGGGCAATTTTTCAGGATGGCTTGGATCTTTTTGTGGGTAGTAGTTATAAGTTTCTTGCTTTATTTTTGTTAGCAGTTCCACATAAGTAGTTTTTTTATTTTTTTATTCTTTATTCGGATGCAAAAGTGTCCATAAAAGATACAGTCATACAATCGTACAATAAAAAGAAGGGTACAAAGCATAGTTTAAAAGCATTTCATACTACTAAAACTTCACCAGATTAAGAAATAAAGCAGGTTGGTAAAACTCAAAGGGTCATATACTGTACACACCATCATGCTAAAAATTACCTTGTGAGTGCAGGCCACACTGAGGTCAATCAATTCTAGAGAGCCTAGATCTGTAAGTGGCATGCCAAAAACTTTGTCACTGCACATAGTGTATAAGGGTTTGTCACCAACTGTAAGTGCAAAAGGCCACTTTAGCCTGTCTAAACTTCAAGTTCTTTAAGAGAGGTTAGAGAAATCGTTACATAAGTAGTTGTTAGGTAATAATGCATAAATGAAGGGAATGTTGCTATTGTGGTACTGTCCATGGATTGTGTATAATTGGAAAAATGGTTTGGCACATATTTTAAATGTACCATTCATCATCCATGTTTCACATTTTTTCATTTGATTTGTTATCATAAAGAAGAAATTGTTCTCCGTTATGAGTTAGAATAAGTTCAGGTGTTATTTCAACTTCACTGAATGTTTTGGGAGCAGGTGGGGTGTGAGTAGTAGATTTTTTAGTTCTAGCAATTCATTTTTTTAAAGTTGAGATGGAGGGTAATTGTCCAGTTAAATGTTCAGGAACTCTGGGTAGGTTGTCCTTTAGTATTTCTGTTGTGGGTTTCTGAGAGCTAGTTCTAGCTTTAAGAGTTTCTAAAACATCTCTTACTTCTATCTCTGCTATGTTAGAGGGTGGCTATGCTCTTTGACATTTATTACAGTAGTTTCCTTTGTTGCTGCCCTCTCATAACATGCATTGGAGTAGTATTTGGTGCATCTCCAAATAATCTTGTCAGCTGTTTGTTTCTCTTGGATGTAGACATATCCCATATAGCATAGTAAAAGTTTTCCTTTTTGTGATGTTATGAATTTTGCACCTTCAGTCATTTTGTAATTTGAACAGTCATGAGAAATGTATTTAGAAAATGTTAAATATGTTGTACATATTTTTATTGTATTAAAAATAGTAAAAGTTTAAAATATGCTTACATGTTTGGTTTTGTAAAAGTTGTAGATTTTTGTGATGTTTTCTGTTGCTCTTTGGATGCAGTGCTTGCTTTTTTTTCTGTTGAAGAAAAATTTATTTTTAATTTATTTTTTAAGAGTATAGTTTGTTTTTTGGGGAGTGGGTAGTTAGTGGGGTTTTGGGGTTGGGAGTTTTAGTTATTGGATTAGTATTTTTTAAATAGATACCTACTTTGTTTGGAGGAGTTTCTTTGATGTTGTTTGTAGTTTTTACAGAGTTTTATATAGCACAAACCTGACCCAAAGGTATTGGGTATCAGAGCGCTTTACACGAGCACCAGTTGCGTTACATGAGGACACATTCATTTATTTTATTTTTTTGTTAGGCACAGGGGGATTAAGTGATTTGCCCAGAATCACAGGATGTTGCGTATCCTTGCCGAGACTCAAACCCGGTTCCCCAGATGTGAGGTCGACCGCCCTAGCCACTAGGTCAACTCTTCTCCTCTCCTCTCCACTTAGTTGAGTGTAGTTTGGATATTCTGTAGAGGAGAGATAATTTATAATAGCATTAGGTTATTTGTTTAGTTTTTTTATTTAGTTTAGTTTTATTTTGTTACATTATTAAATAATTTTCATTTTTTACTTACTTTGTGAAGTTGAAATAGAAGTCTTGGATGTGGCAGTGTTATGTTGTAGAAGAAATCCGGCAGATATTTTGCTTCTTCAGGTATTTTGCTGGTGTAATACACATTTATGTTGATTTTTCATTGGCTTATATAGTGTTTATTTAATTGTACTTTCATTTTTATTGGTTTATTTGTTTTGTGGTTGTTTTTTGAAGCATGGGTTTAAATTGTTTTGGCAGTTGTTTCCTTTTCTGTTAAACACTAATTAATGTTAAATTATGTTTTTTTTAAATATTATGTGTATATTTAGTTACATGTTAGTATTTTTTTTGTAAAGTTATAATGTAGTATATATATAAATTAAAGTTTTTTTGTTAATTTATTTGTAAAAATTATTTATTTGATGGTGTTAGTTTTGTGAAGTATTTTGTAGTGGTATTTTATTTTACTATTGATAATAATTTTAGTTATTTAGTTATAATGTGTGTGTTTGTACTATTGTTTATATTATTAATGTTATGTTTTGTGCTATTTTGATCTTTTTTGGGGTGCCGATATCTGTGTGTTTACGATAATAATATGGTCTATATTATTTGTTCCGATATTTTTGTTGTTTTGTATGTTTATTTAATGGTTACGATATTTCTGTTTTCGATATTAAATTTATCTGTGTTTTTACTGGCGATATTTTTATTTCGATATTTGTGTATTTTATTAAATAAATATAGGATGTCGATATTTTTGTGGTCGATATTAGTGTGTCGATAATTTTGATGGTCGATATTAGTGGTGTCGGTATGTCAGTGATCCTCTCTATATAGTTAACCACTGAGAAATGACATTTTATGTCAAGACAGGAGGCTAGCATTATGCATGTTTAAAGTCCTTCAAAACTTGTTTCGCTACATGCTCCACTGATCTGAAATAGAAATTCCTGAAGACTCTATCATTCTTACCAATCCGCTGCTTTCAAAATGTCACTCAAATTTCCCCGTGCATTAAACATTTTTTATGCCATTGCTCCAATAACTGAATGCACCTTGAATTTATCTAAATTCACACCTGATTCACGCATTCTGTTCTTTACCCATCTTGCTATTGTTGCCGTAGACACTGCTCCATGAGGCTTTACATAAGAGATCAACAATTGATCAACTCTTGCCCTTCTAAACTTGCTCTCTCTGGCTTCAAACTCTCTAATGCATCTCTCCACACACAATTTTAGATGATCATTGAACCTGGGATAAAATATCTTCTCTTCCATTGTTTTAGTTCTCCTCCTTATTTCAAATTATACCCCCTCTGGTGGGACAACCTACTTATAATCTCCAGAGCTTTTACATCAGATACTCCTATAAATTAAATCATACATAGTAAAGTTGCCAATTTTCATGCTAAATGTTTTATTGTCAAAAACGTGTTACCTGGCCATCCTTCAAATAACTTGAAAATCACATTGACAAACCAAAGAGTACTACACCTCATTCTGGGTGGTTATTTAAAACAAATCCTTTTCATTATTCTACATACCATTTGTCCCTTACCTACCGACAATATGTCAACTAGAGAATGAACAGCCGCTATCGCTGATCTATAACAATCGACTGTTCTGTAACTCAATCCCTTTTTATACAAATCTGCCAAGAAATTTGCAATCATAATCTCATCAGCCTCAACAGGATCCAGATCCCTTTCCACGCACCAGCGTAACCAAACTTTCCATGCACTTGTATATCTCTTTCTTGTTCCTGGAGCCCATGACTCATATAATAACTCTGAAGCGTCCCCTGATAACTGTGCAAATCTATTTGATCTCCTGAAAATGCTCCAAATTAGAAGGTTGAGCACTCCTGATTCCACTAGAGGATGTTCTCTCCTGTCCACATCTCTCAAAAGCCCTTTTTCTACCTCTATCAATATTGGGTCTTTCATGGCTAATTTCATCACTGATGGATACTAAGCTTGTGTTACCCAAAACGGAGTCACTAGCACCAGTCTGTATCTCTGCCTCCTCATCTGCATCAGAACTCCCTAAATCATGGAAAAAGGTGGGAATGCATAACCCTTCACACCTTGCTAATTGAGACTGAATGCATTGAGACTGAATGCATTGAGACTGCTATTGCCCCTGGATGTGTCCTTCAATGTACATACCTGTCTACCTGATATGTCAACCTTGACGCAAACAAATCAGTCTCCAGCGGACCCAACCTTTTCTGTATTCCCTTGAATACTCTTGGTTTTAGCTTCCAATCACTGAAATCCTTCAGGAAACAGGAATTCCAGTTTGCTACGAAATTCTACTTCTCTAGCAAAAATTGAGCACTCATAGTTATCTTGTGCTCCATGCAAATTCCCAAAATCCTTTGCCAACTCTGACAGTCTCTTTGACATGCCTCTTCCCAATTAGTTTATGTATGTCACAGCTGAAATATTGCCCATTTTCAAAAGAATGGTAGCACCCTCCATCTGTCTCCTGAATCGCTAACTCCCCTGCTCTCCACTCCAAACAATTGATATGTTCCTCTCTTTTCAAAATTCTCCATCTGCCTTCTGTCTCTTGAGCATCTAATCTTGCTTCCCATCCTAAATCGCTTGCATCCATCTCCACCACAACATCTGGCGTTGCTCCAAAAATAGCCCTACCAATCCATGTCTGCAAGTTTTCCATCCACCAAATCAACACCTCCTGAGATTCGGTAGTCAATCTCACTTTGTCTCCATACCAGAGACCACAGTTCAGGCCTGATTTCTTGATTCTTTGAAAACCCTTATAATCTTAAGGCCCTGGAAATATATATCCTGAATCGAAGATGGCTGAAGCCCTATTACTCTTGCCACCTGTCTCAAACTCACCTCTTGTTTCTTCAGTAAAATCTAAGGGGTCGATTCCGATCTGGGTCGGAAAGCCCTCCGACCGAGCCGGATCCGTAGTGTTTTCCGACCGAGCCGTACCCCTGGAGTCTGACCGAGCAAGTACGATGCTGCCGCATGCTGACGGACTCGGCTCGGTCGGATTCCCATTGAAGTCAATGGGAGCCGGTCGTACGACGCGTGCATGGCCTCGCATCAGCTGAATAAGTACGTCTCGCAAAAGGGCGCCCCCTGCAGTGGGTACGCGTTGGTGCCTCCGCACCGTACATGCATGTGAAGGGGTACCCTTGGGTCCCCCCCTGTGTTCGATTCGTTAGGCTACGGGTGAAGGGGGTCCGGCACGGACCCCCGAAGTCCACTTCCCGGAGCTTTTTCGTCCCGGAGACTCCGACTCGATCCAGATGTCCGAATCGTGCATTGTACTGGCTCGGTCGGAAATCGACTCCATTGCGCGGTACGGTTCGTCTGCGACCGAGTCGTACGGAGCGGTTCGGACCCGGAAACGAGTCGATCGGCGATTTCGCGTTCTTCGCATCGTACTTGCTCGCTCGTACAGCTGTACGAGTCGGTCGGAGAACACGCGTACGGCACGTACTTTTTCCGGACGGATCGCGTTCGGAGCCCTACCGACCGAGATCGGATTCGACCCCTTAATTTCTCACTTTATCAAGGTAATCTTCCTTTCTGGTCATTGCAATTGTGCCTTTACCGTGTCTACCACAAAACCCAAGTACTCCATCTGCTGTGCTGACTTCATTATTGATTTCTCTTCAGGTATCAAAAAAACCTAAACGTTGTAACACTTCCTGAACCATAAACTGTGATCCCAAAATATCTTTGCATTCTGGTTCATATTCAAAATGTCATCTAAATAAACCAACAATCTCACACCTATTTCTCTTAAGTAACCCACTACTGGTCTCAGCACCTTTAAAAAACGTCAAGGGGCTGAGGAAAGACCAAATGGGAGACAAGAAAACTGGTAAAGCTGACCTTTTCACCTGAATTGGAGATATTGCTGACTTAACTGCGCTATTGGAACCGAAAAATATGCGTCTTTCAAATCTATTTTTATCAACCAATCTTTGCCCACTAAAATGTCCCTCAACAGATGGATACCCTCCAGCTTGAAATGTCTGTAGACCACATAATAGTTCAATTCCCTTATATTAATTACTGGTCTCTATTCCTTGTCTTTCTTTTCCACCACAAAAAGAGTACTTACGAACCCTTTTTGATTTTCTGTTATCTGTATAATTGCCTTTTTCTCTAACATTTCTTTTATCTCTTTTTCCACAATTAATTGTACTTCTTTTTGAAAATAAATCTCCCTGGGTTCTTTTCCTTGAACAGGTCCTAAGTGAAACTCTATCACATAACCCCCTACTGCTTCCTACACCCAGGAATCTCTTGTTATCTTTTCCCATTCCTTTTGAAAATATTTCAGTCTCTTTCCTGTGCTTCCTTGGATAGAACCAATTTCTTTCCTCATGCTCACCTTGTCCTGATTGAGATCCTGCCTGAAATCCTTGTGCTTTTCCACAGCCAGCTCTGTTCTTCCTCCTGAATAGAAGCTGCCTCTGTAACCTCCTCTACCTCATGCACGTCCTCCTTGATAATGTGGGCCTCTGTAACATGGTTGGCTGAAAGGCTGACCCCGCCTTCTGGCCCTGACATATAAATTTCCATCTTCGAAAGCTTTCCTTATTGGCACATGTGCTTTGTCAAGAGCTGTGAATGTTTGGACATGTTTACCTAGTGATTTTACTAGAGCTTGTCCGGATAAAGGTCCCTTGGACTCTTCACTGGATTCCTTTTTTTGCAAAATCTCCTAATTTTGGACTTATTCTACAAAGTCCTGCTTTGCATCTTTCAGCTATTAAACCTGCATTGGCGTTGCCAATAAAGCAGATTGCTCTTTGACTCCCACCTCATAGTAAATCAATATCTAAATCAGTACCATTTAAACAGGATTCTTCTACCATATCGAAGATCCTTACAACAGGTACTAGAACATCAAGAAGCATGTCCTCACATTGCTCTAATGATCTCTCTAGCCTTTTTCTTTGATCACGAACCAACTTAAATAAATAGGTTATGAGGTCCGGGTCTAAATTTGGGGTAATTGTTTCTTTGACCTCTATTACTGGCCGTGAGCATTCTGCTCTCATCAAATTATGATAATTTCTTTCCAAAGTACTCTTTATCCAATATTTAATGTAGTCTGATACATGTCCTAATGGCCACCACTCTGACCTTCAAGGATCCCTTATCTGTGCAGAATTTAACAATGCCTGACCCAGAAGATCCTTCACCTCTTTTTTAATATCCTTACTTAAATTCTCTATTCCTGAAAATTCATCTGGCTCCTCATTACTTCCCAGATCCAATATATACTCATCAAATTCCGTATCTTCCTCCTGTTCAGACTGATTAGGTTGTCTGCCTCTCTCCTTTGCAGGGTATACGTGCCTCTCCTTTGTGCCACTTTGAACACCAATCATTGACCCACCAGAAGCACTTGCTTTTCTCCCTGCTAAACCAGTGTCCATATTATTGGTCTTCCTATGTTTTAGTTTTTTATAACATTTTCCTACTGGTCCTTTATTTTGTGACTCATCTTCCTCTGAAAGAGTCCAAAATTCCTCTTCCTCTACACTATCCAACCTTCTTTTACCTTCTTAATTTTTTTGACAGTTTCTTGTACCTTATTACCTATGTCAATTAATTTTTTAACAATGTCCCCCTGCACTTCCTTTCAAGTTATCTCATTTCCTTCTATCATTTTCCCTTTACTTTCCAACCTTTGTATCTTTTTTGTTATTGACTTTCCGTCCTTTTTTACACTAAAAAACGTATTTCCAATTTGCAATTGTCAGCTGATAACTGCCTCCGATACCGTTCGGAGATGTGTTACCAGGATACCATTTCTGGGGGTTTATGTACTCAGTGGATGTTCTATTATAACCTTAGAGCCCACCATAGCAGGCTCTACTGGCCATTAAAGGCTCACTTGGCGTTAAAGGCCCGATACGAAGGCGAGTTTATTTAACAAGGTATTTAGCAAGGTAGCAGGCTTTTTTTTTTTTGATAATCAACTTTATTGATTTTTAACGCACAATAAAAACAAAGCCTTGGTTCTACATCTTGAGTAGTAGTAAGAAACAGTTTGGAGCGACAAGAGAAACAGAAAGCTACCAGGTGATGAGAGTTCAGTTTCGGCCTACACAAACCAAAAACATTTATGGAGTCAATCCCCTTCAGCCCCGCAATTGGATTATAAGTTGAACCATTTGCCCCATATTTTGTCAAAGAGACCAGGACATCCCCGGGCCTCAAAGAGGGGTTCCTCCTGAGCACCGCACCAATCCACTCCTCGTCTCCACCTCTGCATGGAAGGAGGTTTTTTTTGCGACCATAGCACTGCTATATCCCGCTTCGCGACCGCTAGGGCCGTGCCCAAGAAGCGCTTGTCTGCCCTTGATCCGTCCAGGCCGTCGAACACTCCTAAAAGCAAACGTGTCGGGTCGTGGGGAACCGTCCAACCCAAGGTCTGTGTCAGTTCGCGTTCCACTCCTGTCCAAAACCGCGCCAGAGCGGGACATTGCCAGACCATATGGAAGAAGTCTGCTGGGGACTGGTCGCAGCGTGTACAGGCTGGGGTGGGTCTCATATGGGCGCTGTACATGCGCAACGGGGTCAGGTATGCCGTGTGTAAATAGTAGAATTGGATAAGACGCAACTTGGAGGAGGTTGTCAGGGTCTTGGGGGCCATAAGGGCGTCCCTCCAGTCCGCGTCATCCAGGGGGCCCAACCAACCCTCCCAACGAGTCCGCAGTAGATACGGGATACCCCTCCGCAACCCAAATTCCCCATCAGTACCTGGGCCTCTATGGGGTTGAATTCAGGGAAGGTGGTGGGGGAAGGTATGTGGGTGTGGATGGCATGGCGTAATTGTAAGTATTGGTAAAATTGAGAGGAGTGAAGAGAATACTGACGTTGCAAGTCTGCGAAAGATCTGATGTGATCCCCTACCCAGATATCCCCCATCAATGAGATCCCAATAAGGTCCCACCGGCGAAAGCCTTGGAGATCAGATACGTCCCTCAGCCAGGTCCCATGCCACAGAGGCGTCTGCCTGGTGAGTTTCTGGTTCCAATTGACATAGCGAAGGGCCGTCCGCCAGGCCATAAGGACCGCCCGGGTGATGGGGGGGAGAGCGCAAGGGATGGGTCCCCCGTAGAGGTGTGTCATGATCTGGGGGAGATCCGTGGTTGTGGTTTCCAGCCGGTATGCAGGGTCGGACCAGCCGCCCGCAAACCAGTCATGGATCACAATGAGCTTCGTGGCCAGGTAATAGAGGTGGAGATTAGTCACCCCCATGCCACCGTCATAGGGAGGGATGTGGCAGTGTGCCAGGGATACCCTCGGTCTCCGCCCTCCCCACAGGAAACGATTGAGGAGCCCGTCTATTTCCTTGAACCAGCTACCGGGGAGGGGAGTGGTAATATTTTGCAAAATGTAGAGGAAGCGGGGAAGGATCATCATTTTAAAAAGGGCAGTCCGGCCGAGGGGATTGAGGGGAAGGGCTTGCCATTTCTTCAGATCCGTTTTAGTTTTAGTCATTAATGGCGTAATGTTTAGGGCCCATTCAAGCTCGGGGAGGAGAGCGACCCAAATTCCTAAGTATTTGAAGGATTGTCTCCGGAGAGGGATAGACTCCTGCCAGTCAAAGCAGGCCCGGGATGGATGTAAGGGGACCAGTGTAGACTTCGCTGGATTAAGCCTGAGGCCAGAGATCCGTCCGAAGGCTGCAAGAGCGTCTATACAACGCAGCCCAGAGCCTTCGGGGTCCGCCAGGTAGAGGAGGACGTCATCGGCATAGAGGGCGATTTTGTCACATAGATGCGAGCCCCAGGTCCAACCTCGGATGAGGGGATCCTGCCGGATCAGGGAGGCCAGGGGTTCCATCGCCAAGGCGAATAAGAGAGGTGAGAGTGGGCATCCCTGGCGGGGGCCTCTCCGAATGGGAAAGGCATCTGAGAGCACACCATTAATAAGGACCCTCGCCCTGGGAGCCGCATAGAGAACCCGGATAAGGCGCCGGAAGGGAAGACCGAAACCCATCTCCTCCAGTACCTCCCCAAGGTAGCCCCAGTCCACCGTGTCAAACGCCTTCTCAAAATCTATAAAGAGCAAGGCCAGATATGGGGTGAGTTGTTGGCGGTGCGCAAGGGCCAGATGGAGTCGGCGAATGCAGTGACGGGTACTGCGGCCTGGCATAAATCCACATTGGTCCGGGTGGACCAGTGTCTGTAGATGGGGGCGGAGAAGTTGGGCTATCACAGTGGCAAAAATCTTCACCTCCATATTAATGAGGGAGATAGGTCGGTACTCTGCACACTCAAGTGAAGGTGGCTGTGTTTTCGGAATGACCACAATGATTGCCAGGTCGGTCTCAGGCGGGAAAGATCCCTGGTCAATCACGTACTCGAACAGGTTCAGCAGATGGGGGGCCAGGGTGTCACGACAGGCCGCATAATATTCCTGGGGGTACCCATCAGGACCGGGCGTCTTGCCTGGGTGTAGTGCCGAGATTGCCCCATGGATTTCTTCCGGGGTGAAGGGAAGATTCAGGGAGTCGGAATCGGCTTGGGAGAGACGGGATAGATGAGTCCCGGTGGTAGTCAACAGTGACGTCAAATTGGATTCAGGGGGTCGAGCCTCATAGAGGGTCGCGTAGTATGTAGCGAACGTTTGAGCAATGGCTCGGGACATAGTATGGCGGGACCCGTCTCCATCCTGAATTTCGGGAATGATGCGATTGGCTTTAGGGTAGGACGCCAGGTTATGGAGCAATGTGCCATTTTTGTCCCCCCATCCGTATATACGCGCCACTGAGGAGCGCCAGAGTAGTTTAGCAGATTCCAGTGATAATTGACAGATCTCCTCTCGGAGGAGTGCCAGCCGGCGATCGGAGGTGGCGTCAGCAGGGGCATCCAGGTCATCCTCCAGTTGTGTCACCTGGGCCTCAAGGCTCAGCAGTCGAGCGGATTGCGCCGATCGTTTCGAGTGGACAAGACCCCTAGCTACCCCCCGCAGCACCGCCTTGCCGGCCTCCCAAAGAGTCCCGGGTGAGGACACCGAACCCGTGTTAAGTGAGAAGTATGTCTCTAGCTCCCTTCGGAGAGACTTCAAGAGGTTTGCGTCCTGCAGGAACCAGGCATTCATACGCCACACCGGGCGCGCACCCCATGAGGAGTGACCAAGACGGAGGGACACGGGGGAATGATCGGAGATACCCCTGGGGAGGATAGTAGCCTCAGAGACCCGTTGACAGTCCACAGTGGGTAGTAAGAACAGGTCAATACGGGAGTGGGTGTGGTGAGCCGCTGAGGTGTGAGTGTATTGTTTCCTGCACGGGTACCACACCTTCCATGCGTCGCAGAGACCCAGGGCAGAGGACCAGTCTGATAGGCGCTTCGCCGAGGCCAAGCGGGATGTCGATGGGGTCCCCGTCGTGTCATGGGAAGGTTGCAGGGTAGCGTTAAAGTCGCCCCCCACCACCGTCAGGCCATGCGGGAAGGAGGAAAACAGTGTTGTGAGCTTTGTCGAGGCCTAGGCGGCAGGAGGAATGTATACATTCAGGAGGTTAAGGGGCTGACCTTCGATCGTTCCCGTCAGGGCCACATAGCGGCCGTGCGCATCATGGTCGGCTCGGGTCAGGGTAAAGGGAAGTCCCCTACATAGTAGTATGGCGACTCCTCGGGATCCCCTCGCAAAACCAGAGTGCCAGACCCTGTCAAACCCGTAACGGGCCAGGAAATTACAGTGTGAGCCTAAGAGGTGTGTCTCTTGTAGAAACAGGATGTCTGGTGCATGACGATGTGCGGAGCGGAGAACAGCAGTGCGTTTTATTCGGTCTAGTAGGCCGTTGACGTTCCACGATATTATGTGGAGGGAGCTATGCATTGTGGAGATCATTTCAGTGGGTCGCGCGTGTAAGGGCGATTGGAGATGCAGTCATGCCTGGGCTTCAGGGGAAGGAGCGTGTCTCGGCCATAGCTGCCAACGCGAAAGCGCGTGTTCAAACGGGTCTCGTGTCGCTTCCAAGAGCAGAGAAGTGTGCAAGGCTTACATGTAAAACAATAAAAACCCCAGCGGCTCGCGGGCAGCCGGTAACAATTAACAGTGGTAGGCAACGGCCCACCCCCTCCCGCACCCCCAACACCCCCACCCTACACTTCTGCAAATGAAGCATCTGTCGCCCTATCAAACAGTTCAACTCAGAACAGAAAAATCCTCACTGAGGCGAACACTAATCTAAAACGATTAAGTGAGCATGAACATGGCGGAAGTAGACCCCCCTCCTTACATTCGGATAGAAGTCCGGTGATTAGTAGAAAGACACTGTGGTAAAGTCATGTATTCTGAATTGCGACTTGGAAAGGAGTTTGTGGCAAGTTTAAGACCAATAGCGATGATATGCGATGGGTTGCCTCCCTCCGGGGCAGTGCGAGCAGTTGGGCCAAAGAGATGGGCTCGACCATACATGAGCTGCCGGGCTGAGTTCTTCCTCAGGGATCCGCCGTGGCTTCAGATTGTCGGAGTATGGGACTCCTGGACAAATCAGAGTCCGATTGAGTGTGGCGGGTGATATCAGCGGGTCGTGGAATGCCACTCCAGTCACCCAGGGAGGCAGGCAGGCCGGGGGAGACAGATCCGCGGGCAGAAACCGGAGAAGGCCGGCGCCGGGATGTCTCATCCGTCGATTGGGACGCCACCCCTCGACGTGTGCCGCCCCTACGGGATCTGTTCCGATGCCTCCGGGAGCCAGAGGGGGAGCGTCGTGGCCGTGGAGGGGCCTTCTGGGTGGGAGAGGAAGTTGGTTGGTTCCTCAGGGGCCGGACCTCCGTGAGCCAGGTCCATGCCGCTTGTGGAGTGTCGAAGAAAAGTCTTGTTTTGGAAAATGACCTTGAGCTTGGCAGGGAAAAGGAGACCATAGCGAAGGCCCATAGTGCAGAGTTTTTGTTTAACCTCATCATAGGTGCGGCGTTGGGCCTGGACCTCTCGGGTGTAATCCGGAAACACCATGATCCGGGCATTTTGATACTGGAGGGGGCCCTGGGTCCTGGCCGCCCCGAGGATAGCATCCCTGTCGCGGAAGTTAAGGATCCTAAGGATAATGGGCCGGGCCGGGGCTCCGGGTGGGGGCCTGGGGGCCAGAGAACGGAGGGCCCGCTCCACAACGAACCATGGCGATAGGGCATCCTTGGGCATCCATGATCTCACCCAATCCTCCACAAACGCGTCGGTGTGCCCCTGCTCCACTCCCTCCGGGAACCCCAGTAGGCGCAGGTTGTTCCTCCTCGATCTGTTTTCGGCGTCCTCAGCCCTTTTGTGGAGCTCTAGGGTTTGGGTCTGAAGGCGGGCTACTTGGGTCTTGAGCTGGCCGATGTCGTCTTCCGTCGTGGAGATGCGAGATTCCGCCTCTGTGATACGGGCCGTGACATTGCGCAGGTCTTGGCGTATGAGGGCCACATCGACCCTCACTTCACCGATCTTGTTTTCGACAGCGATTTGGGAGGCACTGATCGCCTGAAGGATAGTGGAGAGATCCCCTTTGGGGGTGCTGGGGGCGTCCAGTGGCCTGGGTCCGGGATCTCGATCCAGTGTGGTAAATTGGTCTATTTTGGTTTGGGTCACTGGACCGGGGGTCTGCGGAGGGCGGGTCTTACCCATTGTCATCAGGGGAGGGGGGTGGCCGGGTCGGCACCAGCAAGGGGGGCAAAGGATCCTCACGAGAGTTGAGGGCAATCCCGACACCCAGACCGTCAATACTCAGGTCCGGGGCCGTGGGCGTCGCGGAGGTCTCCGGGGCGGTAGAGCCACCCAGACCGTCAATGCTCAGGTCCGGGGGCCTGTGGCCACCCCCAACGCCCCAGGAGCGACAGGACCTGGCGTCGCCCGATCCACCCCAGATCCAGGAGGGGACAGTTCTACAATATCAGTAGCAAGGATACACCGCTGGGCCCCCACAGCCCCAGGGTCCGGCAGCAAGGAGTTCGCTGTCTGGTGAGAGGGCGGGGTTGGAGCGGGAGAGGCAGCAGGGGCTAGAGACCGCGGTAGTAGGCAGACGGGTCGCCCATAGACCCAGTTGGAGAGAGACCGTCTAAGGGAGAGGGGGGAGGCCCCCGAAGGTCCGCAGCGCGAGCCTCTATGGCGCCACCCGGTGCGGCGGCCGATCGCCGTCCTACGTCCACCTAGGAAAGCCGCTGAGTGTAGTGGGGAGATAGTTCCGGAGGGCTGGGGATCCCACAATGGCACAGTCTCAAGGGGGTTGCCACCTCACCCCGTGTCTCCCGGCACCAGGAGAAGGGGCTCGCACAGGGAGGTCAGCCGGTCGGCCAGATGCATTGTAGGGGGATGCAAGGGTCCATCGCGTCCAACCCAACCCCGCTTAGATACCTACGGGGGGGAGGTGCGGGGGAACCAATAAGGAGGGGGGGGGAGGGGGGGAGGCACCCCAGCTCTGCCACCCGATATGGCAGCCGAACCCCCACTCCCAGGCCCCGCTCACCGGTTAACCGGGCCACAGCAGTCCGATCCAGGCCCGCCGCCGCCACCCGACCTGGCGGCCGAAGCAGCAGGCCCCCAGGATCTGGGGTTGCTCCGTAGCAGTCGAGGGGGAAGTCCCGGGTCTCAGGCCTCTGAGGACCGGGAGGGTGCATGGGGCCCGCAGGACAGAGGGCGCCGCAACACCCCGTTGCACCGCAAGCACCACAGGCCACCACCAAGAGTCAGTTTTCAAAGGTCTTCGCTCTGTCCCCGAGCCCCACCGCCTCAGTCAGGGGAACAGTTCCAGTCCACAGGCCTCCCAGGGCCTCAGCGAGCCACTCCACGCGGCCCCCGGCGTGGTCGGGGCCCGGTCACCAACGCCCGGGTCGATGGGTGAAGGCAGCAGGTACCCCAGCTCCAACTCACACCACTGCCGCCAGGGGAAGCAGGCACGGGTCTCCCAGGGGGCATCAGGAGTCACTCTACGGGGTAGTCGGCTAGGTCGGGGCCCGCTCACCGCCACCCGATCCGGCGGCCGAGGGCAGCAGGCCCCACGATGTAAGGGTCACACCACCGCAATCCGGGGAACAGCCACAAGCCCCAGGCCTCCCAGGAGCCCTGGTGGAAGGTCGCAGGAGCAGCCGAGCTTCTCCAGTCCAGCGCCCGATCCAACGCGGCGTGCGAGGGCCTCAGAGGAGAGGGGGGGAGGGGGACATCCAGCCACTCCAGCACTTCCCAGTCCGGCACCGGGAGCCGTCACCCCGGCCCCTCGCCCAGTCGTACCTCTTGCAGCCCGGGGTCAGTTCCAGAGGCAGCCGTGATCTCTGAGCCTCCTCAGGCCTCCATCTCGCCAGCGAGGCCAATCGCGGGCGTGAGCAGCCCTGGGCGATGTCCCGAAGGGGGGAGTGGGCATCAGAAGTTCGCCGCCATCGGCGGGTGTTCCAGTGCAGCTCCGGTCCCCAGTGTGCGTCGCCAGCACCTCCGCAGTCGGATGCTGCTGCTCTCGTAGGGACTCTGACCCCTCCGAAGCCGGGGCCGTCGCTGGAGGGAAGGGCAGGAGTTCGCGGCAGCGGCAGACCAGAGCGGAGTCTTCACCCGGGCGCCGCCATTTTGGAGACGCGGGGCCGGGAGGGAACGAAAAGAGACGCGGCCGATGTCGGGGACGGAGGAAGAGCATCCGCGCCATTGCCCAGGAGTCTCCAAGTCGCCACAGGTCAGGGAGGGATGGTAAATACAGTGAATACCGGGCGGATGGCGGCGGCTGGCGGAGGGGGGTCAGGAGCACTCCTAGAGTGCGACCGCCATCTTGCCGCATCAGGCCACGCAAGGTAGCAGGCTTTTAATGGCCAGTAGAGCACCCTGAGGAGGGCTCTAAGGCTCTTACAACATTACGCCCATAGAGAGCAGAATGTTCTAATTTGAAAATCAAAGGCCTCCCGAAGCCCACAGCTGTGAACAAACATTGGAATGTTGGAGCTCCGGGCTTCTACCGGCCATTAGAAGCCAGGAGCACTCCATTGAAAACAATGGAGCTCCCAACATTCCAATGTTCTTATGATCTATGACTTCATGTTGTTCTATTTTAAGCTTTTTAGACTGCTCAGAAGTAGTAAATAAAAAGGTTATGCATAATGCTAGCGTCCTGTCTTGACATAAAATCTCAAATCAACAGCATGTAGTTGCTATACCTGAATATTAGATCAATCGCCAAATGTTAGTACAGAGATTAAAGGCCTCTACTCAAGGATGTCCACATAAGTAAAATAAAACCTGTGAAAATGATATCTGGGGTGGGGTGTGACAGTAGGTAGGTGACCCACCTTGCCATGGCCTGACTATGAAAGCAGGCAAACTGTCCAGGTGAATTGGTGAAGGAAATGAAAATGTATAGGGTAATAGAAACCAGTTACTGATTACCCTAGTAATTCATAATTTCTAATGGATTCCTAGGGTCTCCCTTACCGACCTCATTAATCCTATCCCTGGACACTCTGATGCCCTTGTTATTGTTATCTCTGGCGACGGACTTAACCGGGAGAATTCTAGAGCATTTGTTATGAGGACCAAAATCAAAGTGACCGCTATTATAAAAGCAATTTTAATCCACAGAAATTGTTGTGAATGAGGCTCTGTCTGATGATAATCAAGGATCAAAAATGTATTTTGTTTTCAATTACTTTCATAGTAATTTTGGTAATGGGGGCGTGAATAGTACAATCAGTTTCCTACAATGTATAACACTATAGCAGTCATGCCAACAATCTAAAAAAGGGAAATTGCAATAATAAAAGCAATACATTTCAACCGATTCAAAATCACTCATCTCCTGCACGATGCTATTTTTGCCCAAGAGACAATGAAGCATATAATCTGTGAGTCAAATGAACTCTGAGAAAACGACTTGATGTTCAATTTTTAGCACCTTTTTGATTTATATAGCGAATTCACATATTTCCAGCATTGCAATTTCATGCATTTATTTCTGCGCTGGTTCTTAATTTACAAATCTATGTCCAGGCTACAAAGCAAGTTGTAGTGCACCACCCTATCACATAAAGGAAGTCATAAAATAACTAGTGGTAAATATTAGCAACATTCACAGCAACGAAATGAGTGTCGAGAAAGGGGTAAAAGCAATTGGGGTTAACATTATGGCAAAATGTATACTGTGCTGAAATCACCTACTACAATGGCCCAAACAAGTAAGAACAGAACAAGTGGAAAAAGAAGCTATAAAAAGATATGGTAGAGAAACACAAAGTTGCAAAAGATATGGTGTAGAAAAACAAAGCAACACAACAGGTGCAGTACTGCTGTATCCTATAGGACTTCTCAGTAAAGACTTGACAACCTCTGGTACTCTATTCTCAGCTGCGAAGCTTGCACCCACTTCACACTTTTTACTGTGCTGTAGGGTCTCTTAGTCTCTCCCCACCATCATACCTCCCCTTCTGTCAAATC
This sequence comes from Calotriton arnoldi, assembly GCA_963921515.1. NCBI lineage: Eukaryota > Metazoa > Chordata > Amphibia > Caudata > Salamandridae > Calotriton > Calotriton arnoldi. The sequence continues at coordinate 1,043,646 of CAWUFW010002309.1, forward strand.
AGAGGTACGATAGAAACCACCACCACACTCCTGATTTCTTAAGCCCACTCAAATCTTTGAACACTTGCTACAGCTAACCCCTTTGATGTCCCACTAACAGTGGGCTTCCTGGGACAATATCCAACACTTTTCTAATGGTTTGATCAATGCAGTTGCATTCAGTGGCGGCTCGCACAGGTAACGATGTGGGGCGGCGAGGTGGGGAGGGGCCGGGTGGGGGGGTAGTGGAGTACGACATATGATGGGAAAGTGAAATGTAAATAAATAAATAAAACCACTTAACTTGGGCTGGCCGCATCGCCCAGTCCTCCCTGAGTCTCTGAGATGAACCTCCAAGCATCTAACCTTCCAAAGGATGTAGAAAACTGCTCTTTTTCCATTGTAATTTTCTTTTCTTTGTGTTAGTGCCATAAAAATATGGCCTACAGGCACTCTAAATATAAAGTATGCATTACAAAGGGATTTGGAAATTGTCCTTCGACAAGTGTTTGGGTAACTCCGCAACACCATTTCACTGTGCCAGTGAAGTCATATTAAAGACATTAAGTGAACTCTCTCCAATGTCTATATTTGTGTAGAAGTCTCAAGCGAATATATCGAAGTAAGGTATACTAGGGGCGCCAGAGTGCCTGGCTTCAAGATGGGTGCACTCTAGTGAGACTCCTTGTGCCGGCTCAGCTTTCCGTCTCCATCTATGCAGCATCTACCCCAATGAAAGACCCTGTCAGGCCCAAGCAACACACCTTCACTCTGTGCCCTGACTACTGCCTTCACCAGACTGATTTGAAGGAGTGGGGCCAAGCAGCAGACTGAGAATCCATACATTGGCCTACTCCAATATGGGGGAGCTGGCGGGCGGGGACAGCCCATAGTGATGCAGTTGTGGAATTCTGGGTGCCTGCTGCCTGCTATCGCTAATCTGTCCTGACTCCGGCCTGAATAAGGATGTGGCTGTGGGAGCGGAGCCAACGGTGAATATAGCCCTTGTTCAGAGGGATCATGGGTGGGGGCAGGGGGAGGCCAGGCGCTAGTGGAGATGACCTGTTGGGGCCTGCTCATGCCTTTTGGTGAAGTGAATCAGCCTGTAGGCAGGGCGGCACCCTCTCCCATGCTGTAGGTTGCCTCCGGCAGAGAGGAGCCCTGGTGGGGAACAAACTGGACTGTCAGGACTGACTTGTGCCCCTTGGCTCCGGTCAATTGTCCCAGCTGTGGTGCCCCTACCTACATCCCCCCACTTTGCAGCGGCTGGGCCCCCTGTTCACACATGGTACTGTGTGGGTGCGCGGGCCAAAGCAAAGGGCAGAGAAAGGCCCAGGCACATGGGCTTCTGTGGGGGCTGTTCCCTGGCCCTTCATGCTTGCTGTGGCACTGCAGAGAGGTGATGCATTGATGTGGGAACTGGTCCTAACAACTGCTGAGGCCCAGCCGGGACACATGATGGTGCCATGGTGCAATAATAATTCTCCAGGGATCCCACAGGACACTTGCAGCACAAGACTCTGTCATTGTAGATTTGGGCAATGAAGCAGCTAGCAGGCCCTAAGTGAGAAAGCTGTCATCTTTGAGATGCTCTCAGACTAGCCGCAGTGTGAAGTGAGACATCTGCTGCTGACAACCCACCTGGATATTTGATTCCTGTGATGGGGAAGTCTGAAGGTAGACAGGACATGGTGCAATTTGAGTCCAACAGGGTAGCCAAATCACAGCATGCCTCTGAGGCCTCTGCCTCTCATGACCCCTTCTCGGAGCCAGAAATGGATGTACATACACTGATGCTACATATTCAACAAAGCCTTAAGTCAAGGGACACCAAAATAGATAACCTCACAGCAGGGCTGATAAATGAACTAGCGCACTCAACAAGCAAAAAATGTGTATCGTCATGGTGGAAAACCGCATTACACAGTTGAAAGATGATACTACTGGATACAATGAGAAACTCCTGGACATGGGAAAGGTGCTAAGCATTACAAAAGCAAAGAGCAAAGACTTAGAGGTCAGGCCACACCGCAACAGTCTGCGCATAGTGGATCCCTGAGTCAACTATGGGCAATTTGGCAAACTATATTGAGTTTCTACTTACAACACTCCTGGGATCTGACCACTTTTCACCTTTCTTTGAGATTGAAAGGGCACAGCGGTCCCTGGGACCCAGACTCACACCTGGGTCACCTCCACGCCCAAAACTTGCTCAATTGTTCAATTATCAAGAACATGACGCTGCCCTGAGACTAGCCTGAGAAAAATAAGACCTAATATACTAGGGCTCGAAGATCTCAATCTTCTCAGACTTTTCCCTAGCGGTACAGAAAGCATGCCACGAGTATGTGCCCATAAAATGTGAACTACATCTGGCTGGAGTACCGTACACCATGCTGTACCCTACACACATGAAAATCATGCACAGTGGGAAACCCCACCTTTTTAACATGCCTCTGAAATCTGAGCCATTCATCAAGAAGTTACTAAAGGTTGAGTGTGGAACGTCGCAAAAAGGAATGTGGGCATCAGAGGGTGAAGACAGAGACATGGAATGAGATATTCATGCTCACATGGACCACAACATGGCATCGGAGTGTACCGGTCTGACGTGCCCATTCTAGTAGACGAGGGCATCTTCAAGGAATTGCTTTGGATAACTGCCCATGCATTTAAGTTCCCATATATTGACCGGCAAGCACTCCCACTGTGGTGGTGTTCATAGGCCAACACTCTCGACTACCCCTAGGGGTGAACCGGTATTTGATTGTAGACACTACTAATATGTTGTTTTTACCTTTTTGCTTTTGTTGCAGAAGGGTGTTTGTTTTATGCTGGGTGCTTTTACTGGCAGGTTGGGGTGGTTGGTGTGGGAAGGGGGTTAAGGGTACCATGTGACTGGCACAACACCTGAAAGTGAGCAGTTGCACTCACAGGGCATATGCAACTCACATCTGCAGCATGTGACTTGGCAATCTTAGCACACACGATAAACAGGGTTTACACTGCGACTCTATAGTGCTCTAAATTCTACAATATAGATGAGCAGGTTGACTGACTCTCTTCCTCTCAAACTGTTGACATGGGATGTAAGAGGACTTAATACCCCGGTAAAGCATAACAGGTGCTGGAATACCTCAATTGTTCCCGAATAGACATTGCTGTCCTGCAGGAGACACACCATGTGCCAAATTCCCAGACCCACTTTTCCTCCAGATGGAGTGACCACCGCTCCTTTTCTAATTACTCCTCCAATGCCCAGGGGATGCCCATACTTATCAAAAGAGGTATCTCTTTTTCGTTTGCTGCATGAAGACAATGACCTGCAGGGCCGAAACAACATAATACAGGTGATACTTGGGTGTAAACATATGACACTGATAAACTTTTACGCCTCCAATACTGATGACCCCGACATTGTCAGAAGTCTATCGACAAAATGGCAAGTTCTGGCATCCCGCACCATACTCTGAGGAGTGGACTTCAATCTAGTTCTAGACAGGCATCTTGATTGCTCTAATGCTACGGCCTCACTCACCAAGCAGCTGTGGCTGCCCTCACAAATATCATCATGTTATTTGACCAAGGGTACCTTTGGAGGATCCGCTTCTCCTCCTGCATGGAGGGCACGCATGTTTCTACAGTCTGGATTTTGGGCACACTAGACTATTGGCTAGGTACACCAGACATAAGTGGGTGGGAGACAGACGAAGTTCACCTCCCATGCACCTTGTCTGGCCACTCTTGTTAAATTGACTATAAGTACACCTGGGGCTTATCACTGCAAGCTTTGCTTGACATGGCGTTCCATACGAGGTGGGAGCCAAAATATTGTAGTACTTTCAGACTAATGAGGGGTTGGTACAGGTTCCTGGAGTGGTTTGGAGGCATTCAAAGAGTATGTTAGGGGTATTTGCAAAGCAAAACAACATGGAGTATAGAAAGCACCTCAAACTAGTCTTGAACGGATTGAAGGGGCACTAAAAGCCTTAATAGCCGACTATTGGGCTACACCATTCGTAGTACCACTAGAAGAAATTAGGTGTAAACAGACTGAATTTTCGAATGCAGCGGAACTGAAGGCCAGCAGTTCACATAAGTATGCATGGTCTAGGGCCTACGGCAGCGCAGAGAGGCCAAGCAGATGCCTAGCTATACTCTTGAGACCAGACAGACATATCCAAACCACCACTCACCTCAAATAAGGGGATGACACTACAATATGTGAGGTGACTGATATTTTGCTGGAACTAATTGACTATTGCAGTACTCTGTATGCCTCCCGGATCATGACACAGTGCAAGGGGTATGTGCAGTACTTTTAGTGGGTGGCCTTGACCTGGACTGAAAGACTGCACAGATGATTCCTGGAGGAGCCAGTTGTTCTGGAGGAAGTCCAATCAGCTATTGCCGAGCTCCCTATGTGTAAGGCGCAGGCAAGACAGGTTTACAGCAGAGTTTGGTAACATTATGTGCCCCTACTAGCCCCATGGGTATTGCAGGTATACAATGAGGAGCTCCAGTGGGGGATCTCATCCCTTCAATGTGGTATTCTATCCTTCTCACATTACAGAAGCCTGGCAAACTGCCCGATAATCTTCAGTGGCACCGACCATTATCATTTATAAACCAAGACACCAAAATCTTGGGCAAGAAACTGCAAAGTAGGTTGACACTTCTGATGCCCACACTGGTCCTTCCGGAACAGGTGGGGTTTTTATCAGGCAGATTCACAGCATACAATCTTCAAACTCTATTTGCGCTCTTGCACCAGCTTAACCCCACACTGAGATCATTGGGAACTAGGTCTGTGGTAGGCACTTTCGGATGAGGACTGGATGTATTGATGCAGCTTAAGGGAAGAACTCTTTCTCTAACGGGAGATTACATCTAATTCACTTTAAATACCATCACCAAACATATCACGCCCACCCAACAACTTTTTGCACTCAATCTCAAAACGACGTGCAAACAGATCTGAAGCTGGGTTTATGCATCTTTCTTGGCAATGCCAGGTGATAGATGAATACTGGGAAGGAGTAGTCAGTACATCAGAAATGTAAGAAATGGCTCTTGTCTTGTCACCTAAGATAGCCCTTTTGGGATACATGAGGAGAATTCCACGATGGGTCAGGCACTTTGCGTTGCTTGCAATACTGCTAGCGAAAAGATGACGTTCGGGTGTGTGGGGTGACTGCTGTTGGCCCAGGACTCAGGTCTGGGTGAAAGATATGCCATATTGTAATGACCAGTTGGAACTCTGCTATTCCATGATATCCCAGATGCACCAACCCAAAAATATCTGGGGCCCCTTGCATTAGTACCTGCTGAGCCATAACATTGATTGACTGCCACCACACAAATGAGGGAATCAAATAGGGTGAATGCAGGCCTTCAATGCCCCCTGGTAGCCACGAGCTACAGATCCACTCCAACGCCTGAAAGATTGGTGGCATGGTGCCGGGATGGCGATGTTGGACTGGCCCCTTGAGGGCTTGAACAGCAAGACTGTGAGTGGGACCTTATGATACCACAAGTTGAATGCTCGCTGTATACTCCTTGACAACACTGGAAATAGCCTTGCTTTGTGTGACTTAGAATGCCAAGCTGTACCTATTGTTTGATGTTGTTTTTCCTTTCTTTTTGTTTTCCTTCCTATGTTTGACTTCCGTTAGAGTTGTATGAAAAAAGTCATTAAATAAAATACAAAAAACAATTATGGTTTACTGCTACCAGAATACTGTGAGCACCAAATTATCATGAAGGTAAGTATATGTAGATAATTATAACTACAGTCATGCTATGCATACATAACTATAACTTGTGCCCCCACTATTCACTACTTATGACCTTCCATATTACATCACTCATGACATGTTCAATGCCATCATTGATGACATCACTGATGACATTATTCAATGAATGTGACAGTTTATTACTTGCTTAAAATCTTGGAAGGTATTCAGCAAAATACATCTAGACCTAATTTTCTATAGCATCTTTTCAGCTAATTGTTGTAAGCTTTTGCAACATGCTTGGCCTCCTAATGGGTCTTCAGTGTGTGAAGGGAGTGAGCACAGGTTGTACACAGCACAAACTCGATGCAAACCAATGGCTTGCCAACTTCTGTCTCATTGATTGCCCAACAAGAGGTTGGCTGTCTGTTAAAGCTTTGATATAGGGTGAAGTCTGTATATAGCATATGCTTACTCTCCCAAGGGGCCTTGAGTGTCTAAAGTAAGTGGGATTTCCTTGGATGCATGTGAGAGTCCAGTGGATCACAAAACCACACAATTTATGTTGTTTTACTTTTGACCCTAGGGCTATTTAGGACCCCCATAGAAGGGCTAGGGGGTCACATTATCACATTTTTATTGCAAGGGAATTGGGGCTGAGTTCCGGAGTCCTGTAATGGTAGCTGAAACATTTCTTTTCATGCAGAGGCCAGTAAGAGCGCAAGCTCCGTCAGGGCTCACTGGAGCCCCCTCAGTGAATGGTATTGCCCTACTGAACCTTAATTTCTCAAAACTATGGAACAGATTTACACCAAATCACAAAAATCACATTTTCTGGGTAAAGAGCCAGCTTTCTGTCAAATTTGGTGTAATTCTGTTTATCTCTTTGGATTGTAGCACAGTTCAAAATTCGCTCCGGAAATTGCACAGGGAAATTGTATTTTGGGCACCCCTTTTTTCTTGGCCCCTACTTGAGGGATCACCCTGAAACTTTCCTGGGTGGAGATGATTTAGATTAACTTTTTTTCTTGGAATGTTTTGTGAAAAGTCATCAAATTGCACAGCAAAGAACGCTCTTCCTATGAAAGATTTGGCCTAACTATAACAACACAGAGGTATGGGTTGGCAGTCCATGGGTAATGGTAATAATATATTACTTTAGGTTAAAACAACCCTAGCACTAAACTAAAAGAAAACAAAGGTTTAAGTGGCATTATAGTTAGGTAATAATATGCTACTTTATATTAAAAAAAAACTAAGAAATTCCCTTAAAAGTCAAAGGTTAAAGTGACGATATAGTTAAGTGAAAATGTCAGTTAATATGTAACATTTTAAACTCCAAAAACAAGTTCACCAGTTATAGTTTACTGAAGTAATTATAACTTGAGCAAATGCCATGCACGGCATAGCAGCTCATATATTACTTCACTTATGACATGTTCTATAACATCATTGATAATATAACTGATTACATTTGAAATTACATCATTGATGACAACACTGTGCATGGTGGGTGTGCAAGTTATGATTACTTCAAAAAGTGGGGAATTTCAGTGAGTTTTTTTAGTTTAAAATGTCACATTTAAACTGATATTTTCACCTAACTATAACATGTTTTTAAGTGTTATGATGAACTGACAATACATGGATTTCTTTTATTCCATTGACAAGCAATGTGCATTGATATTCACAATGAGACAGATTGATTTTAATGCTTTTCCTTACCCTTAAGCTTTTTTGCCCCTTTTTAAAAATAACCATCTGATGTTGATATTAGAATGGTGTGAGAAATTAGGTTGTTGGCTGAGTGGGGTCTTAACCATGCTCGTTCAACAGCTATAATTACTGTCAGGCAGAACCATAAAAGTCACTAAATTAACCTCTGCTTAACCCTCTGGTAGCCTCGACACAAAAGCAGTCAGGCTTAACTTAGAGGAAGCGTATCAAGTATTTATGCAGCACATAAACAGCAATAAAGTGAAAACACAACACAAGACAAATCCTACATCAATTTAGAATTATTAAGTACATTTTAATAAATAATTTGACAGCAAAACAACAAAAATCTAATCAGTAGAAATGGAGTTATGAATTTTCAAAGTTTAAGGTAAAAAATATTGCCTAAAATATCAAAGCACCAACAGTGGACATCTACTTGTGTGAGAGCAGGTCAAAGTCTAAAAATATGGCTGATCGCAGTTAAGCACAGGTCGGAAACAAGAAGTGGATTGAGCCCGGTCAACGCTTACCTTTTAAATTTAGTGTAAAAATGTGAAATTTTGTGGAAAAATGTCTATGGTGCTGTAAAGATACAGATGGACAAGGCTGCAGGTGATGTTCAGTAAGGAGGTGGCGTTGACGGGGAGCTGCTAGATAAAGTCCTGGTGAAGACTTTTATGTTCAGACATATTCTCTTTTTTGGAAGTCGTAAATCTCCAGCGGAACAAATCTGCAAGCTGTAGCAGACGAGGGTTCCACAAGGTTGCATGCCCCTTTTATGAAGGACTGTTGAATATGGTTTACTTCTGTGTAGAAGATCATAGAAGGAGCTGCAGCAAATTCAGGCCAACCGGCGATACACCTTGGGCAGATCAATGAGCAGGTCCTGGTCTGCTCTTGGTTCTCAGAGCACTTTTTAGCCAAAAGTTTATAAGTGGCAAGTTTTGGATTTTGGTTATTTGGACAACTTTTGCACCACTTCCAAGGGTCCAGGACTAGAGGGGCACACCTGGAGGGGTGACTCACTGAGGCTGGGTCCAGGTGCAGTTTTGAGTTGGTTGGAGTGTTTTCTGTCCCTGAGGCTCTGATCAGGAGGCTAGCAACTAGCCCTTGAAGTCAATCTAGTAGTCCTGGGTTCAAGAAGTGGAACATGGCTCAAGCAGCAAAGCAGAACTCTGAGGGTTCAAGGCAGGCTTAAGGCAGCAGATTAGTCCTACATGCACCAAAGCAGACTTCTGAAGTACACAGAATGTGATAGCAGCAGGAAGTAATCTGAGAGTCCTTATGCAGGTCCAAAAAGTGAACTGAAGAGTGGAACTGAGGGTCTTATTTTTATACCTGGTGCCTTCTTTGAAGTAGGAGAACTTTCTAGACAATTCCATTTGAAGTGCTTGGAGCTTCCTGCCTCCTCTGCCCTGCCTCCAGCCTGGCTTCAGGCACAATCGACTAGTATGAAGTTCTGTGTGTGAAGGCAGGCCAGAGGCTATTGAATTGCATATGGGGTTGTACCCAGCTCTGTCCCCCCATCCTATCAGTGATGGCACATCAAGGCACACCTAATCCCTCTATTGCTTGGCTGTCTGGGAGAAATATACAAAGTCCAACTGTCAACTACACAACCCAGCATGAACAGGCTGCAGCCACCAAATAGTTAGGGCAGGAAAAGGACAACTTGCTAAAGTGACATTTTCAAAATTGTAACTCAAAATCGGACATTACCATTAAGAGGATTTTTGAATTACAATTTCTCAGCCACCGAACATGAATTTCCTACCTGTTCCCAATTAAAGGTTGGTACATTTTAAAAGTAGTTAGGAATCCTGCATATGATCCAATGGGAGAGGTAGGCCTCACAGTAGTGAAAAACGAATTTTGAGTTGTTCACTACCAGGACAAGTAAAACTTAAAAGTACATGGCCAATCTTTAAATTACAATGCACCCTGCCCTATGGACTGTCCTGGGCCAACCTTAGGGGTAACTAATGTGCAATAAGAGGAGAGTTTAGGGTTTGACAAGGAGGTTATATTGCTCAGTCAAATTGACAGTTTAAGATTGCAATCAGGCTGAGATGCCAGACCTGGGACATGTTTTAAAGAGCTACTTAAGTTAATGACACAATAAGTGCTTTAGGCCCACTCGTAGCATTTAACTTACAGGGCTTCAATACATGGTATACCTCTTTACTAGGGACTTACACAGTAAATTAAATATGCCAAAGAGGTGTAAGCCAATTTTGCCATGCTTTAGAAAATGCACACAAGCAGTTTATCACTGGTTAGCAGTAGTAAAGTGCACAGAGTCCTAAGGCCAGCAAAAAAAAAATCAGAAAAATAAGAGGGTAAAGGCAAAATGTTTGGGGTTACCCTGCAGAGAGGGCCAGGTGCAATTAAATAACTTTTTAATGAACTTTCCTTAGGAAGTCCATGGTGCTGCATTTTTTTTCTCCTCTTGGAAGAGGTATTTTTTGTTAAATATATGTGTATGTGTGTGTGTGTGTGTTCGATGAGTGAGTGACTGTGTGTGTGTGTGTGTGTGTGATGTGATATGTGAGGTCACAAGCAGGGCATGGTGGGTGCGCAAATTATAGTTAGGTCAGTAAACTATAACTGGTGAATTTCAGTATTTTTTGCATGTAAAATGTTCTGGTATGATTGACATTTTCACCTGACTATAGCATCACTTTAACCTTTGTTTTTTTGTGTGAATTTCTATGGTTTTTGCAACATAAAGCTAGGTATTATTAGTATATGTAACTATAACTTCACTTTAACCCTTAGTTTTTTCAGTGAATTGCAGTTTTTTTTAGCATAAAGTGAAATCTTATTACTATACCCAATCTCCACGGGCTTCCAACACCCCGTCATGCATGGTCTGTGGCCGTTCACAGAGTGGGGTTGATCGCATGGCCTGGCCCTGCTGCCTACCCCCACCTACAAAGCTCAGCACAACCCCTGCAGGCGGTCAAGTCCCTATGAATGGCCAACAACCCATTACCCCAACACCACACCTTTCCCTTTTAATTTAATGGCAGTCACAACATTTTCCTTTATGTTGCGGCTATCCAATGAGATCACTGGGGCCTGTGGAACTGTAAAGCCCTTAGGTCCAATCAGAACACTCTATTTTGTTAACATAGATATATATACATACATACTGGCTGTCAACAGTAGGCAGTTATAGTTAAGATGTAGTTCCCATAGGAAGAGCATCTTTTAATTTGCCAATAACTTTGGCATTGTTTGATGTATCCTGTTAAATTTTCAAAACTAATTTGCCACTCACTTCATCTGCTGTCTTGAAAGTTTTGGGGTGTTCCATCAAGTTGGAGCTGAGAAAAAAGGGAGGTCCCAAAATGCATTTTCTCTATGTTAATTTCCATAGAAAATTTAGACACGGCTTCAGCCCGAACTGCTGAACGCACTTAAACCAAATTTGGTAGAACAGTAGATGTTGGTCCAGACAGCGACCTTCTTGTGATTTGGTGTAGATCCATTCAGTAGTTATTGAAATATTAAAGAAAATCCAAATTTGTATATATGGGAATGGGGAGGATCCGCGACTCCTCCTGATTTTGTGCCGAGATCTAATTGGCTTCCAACACTTCAAACTTGAGCCATGTCCCAGAAAAAACATTAAAAAAAAGAAAAGGGGCAGGGCAGAAATACCCTGATGCATAGGCCTCTTGGAGCAGTCCCAGAGGGACCCCAGAGGGCCCCAAAAACATTTTTTTAAAACATTTTAGCGGGATCCGCTGATCTCACTGAATTATTTTTTTTTTAAAAGAAAGTGTGTGCTCTCTCACCTCATTAATTATCGGCCGCTGGGTGGGCCATGTCCCAGGGGCATTTTTGTAATAAGGGAAGGGGGTGCATGGGCCCCCTCCTGGGGTGTTATATTGCCCTGGGGACCACCACTTCCCATGGGCTTATTTATTTTTAACTTGGGGCCTCTCAAATCCCTCCAGCTCCGGGGACTGCCACCTCCCTGGGGCTTTAATTTCAGCTAATGTAGGGGGACCGTGTGACCAACCTGCACTCAGGACCGCCACCCCCCCAGGGCATCTCCTGCTATGTCCCAGGGTGCCCACCCCAGGACATAGCTGTTTGGTATGGCTTGGTGGGAGCCTTACCGCTCCCGCCAAGCCATAGCAAAGGCTCCACTTCTTGCAAGCGAGAGCGTAAAAAAATTCCCTTGCTTGCTAGAAGTGGAGAAAAATTGCTTTCACACAGAAGGAGCTGTATGTTTAATAGCTTCCTCTCTGTAAAAGCAATGCTGGCTCCCGCAGGAGGTGTGAAGCCGGCAGGGACTGCGCAAGCCTTCAGGCTCCCCCTGCAGTCCCCAACATATGTAAATGGGTGCCATGGGTGGGACCAGTTCATCCACAATAGAGGCCGGGCCTTGGGGGATGAGGTCCCCTTCTTTCTCTAAAAATAAATTTAAAAAACCCGGGCCCTTGGGGATGGGGTCCCCGGGACCGACATTGGCCCAGGGAAGGGGGCCACACAGTGCCTCTCCACTAAAAAATAAAAAAAGAAATTGTTAAAAAGCTGACTGGCAAGTCGCCATAGGCCCCGTTCCCTTTCAGCACCACTCAGCAAATGCGCCTCCTGACGCACAATTGGTTGGATGATGAAGTATTCTTGGCTGCAGAGGGTCTTTGGGGGCCAACAACCCCGCCTGTTACCTCCAGTAAGTCCCACACAAGGGAATTTCTGAGAGGTGATCAGAGGCCCTGCCCCCTTTCTGCACCACTCGGCAACCACAACTCCTGGTGCACTACTGGTTGGGGAATGAAGTCCCAGTGGATGCTGATGGCCCTTGGGGGCCAGGAACCCATTATGTTACCTCCAGTAAGTCCCACACTGTGGGATTGCTGAGAGGTCTTTGGAGGCCACACCCCCTTTCTCCACCGCTCTGCAAGCGCACCTCCTGATGCACTACTGGTTGTAAAATGAAGTCCACTTTAGTCCTGAGGGTCCTTGGGGGCCAACTACCCCTCCTGTTACCTCCAGTAAGTCCCACACAACGGGATTGCTGAGAGGTTGTCAGCAGCAATGCTCCTTTTTCCACCACTCTGCAAACTCACCTCCCAGCGCATTACTAGTTGGGGAATGAAGTCCTCTTGGCTTTTGAGGGTCCTTAAGGACCAACTACCTCTCCTGTTACCTCCAGGAAGTTCCACACAGCTGGATTGCTGAGAGGTTATCGGATGGCATGCCCCCTTTCTCCATCACTTTGCAAACGCGCCTCCTGGCACACAACTGGTTGGGGGATGAACTCCCCTTGACTGCTGAGGGTCCTTGGGGGCCTACTATCCCTCCTGTTACCTCCAGTAAGTCCCAAACAGCTGGATTGCTGAGAGGTCTTGGGAGGCCAGGCTACCTTTCTCCACTACTCTGCAAACACGCCTCCTGGAGCACTACTGGTTGGAGGATTAAGTCCTGTTGGATGCTGAGGGACCTTGGGAGCCAAGAAGCCCTCCTGTTAGCTCCAATAAGTCCCATACTGTGTGATTCCTGAGGGCTGGTCGAAGGCCCTGACCCCCTTTCTCCACAACTCTTCAAACGCAACTACTATTAAAACAAAAATTGAAATTCACTTAAAAAACCAAAAGTTGCAGGGACTTATAGTTAGGAAATAGAATTAAAAAAACTTTAGAAATTCACTGACATAAACCAAAGCTTTCAGGGCCATTATAGTTAGGCTCAGATTTCACTTGAACAAAACCTGTGAAATTCAGCAGTTATAGTTACGCGAGCTGACTATAACTTATGCCCCCGTAATGCACTGCTTATGACCTCATATATTACAGCACTCATTACATGGTCAGTGACATCACTGATGATATTTTCAATATTATCTTAATTTCAGCCCATTATTTATTTATTTTTTTCTTCAGAGTTTTATATAGCGCAAACTTGACCTGAGAGATCGGGTGTCAGAGCACTTTACATGAGCACCAGTTTCGTTACAGATGGACACATTAATTTTTTTTATTTTTATTAGGCATAGGGAGATTAAGTGATTTTCCCAGAATCACAGGATGTTGAGTGTCGTTGCCGAGACTCAAACCCGGTTCCCCAGCTTTGAGTTCGACCGCTCAAACGTAAGGCTACATCCTCTCCCCTTATTGTAATCTTCTGTCCTCCAGTGAGTACAGGCTGTAATAATTTCCCATCCAGTCATATATATATATATATATTTATTTTTTTATAAATTGGTCTCCTCCGACCCTACGTTAAGACTTTTAAAACATGTGCTGCATTACATGTGGAAACGGAGCTTCTGTTTGAAGTTAGGAAATTAAGCGCTGTGATTACTTACTGTTTTTATCTCTTCTGAGATCGGACCCTTTTCAAATGTCACCGAGAGTGTCAGTGCTTTTTTCCAAGCACGCCCGTTGGGTCAGTCCTGGCGTGATATCAATTATCTGTGCCATTCATTAGTGCACAGCACCATGATGGGGCATTATGGGACTTGCAGTCCGTGCCGATAAGAACAATCAACTATGCTGAGGTTGACAAAAACACGCACGCTTTTGTTATATATTGGGAATGAGTCATTTATTGTTTGTCAAGTATTTCACAGCAGTACTGATAGGCGGTGCTTTGGTGTACTTGGAGTTCAACTCAGGACATTAATTAGGAGTCCAATACCAAATTGCAGCGCTTGCGAGACTTGGTTTGATAAAATCTTACGGGCTGTCAGGCTCCCAAAAAAAGAGCTAAAGAAGCAGTTCATTAAAGTCTCCCACGCATGACGTATTTCAAGCAGCACTGTTTATATGTTTATAGGTTTTTTAAATATGCTACCTGAGGGGGTTGGCGCCATATGAAAGGATATGTTTTAATAGCGGATGTTCCCATAACATCGGAAGACATGGTGTTACATTTTTCATGCTAATCGTTTAATTGTGTACAATCAATAGTGAATTGCTTATGCATTAGGCAGACATACAGCATACCTCAATGCAATTTGCATTTTAAAGATCATTTTCATTTATTGCAATTTCATTATGTACTTTTGTATTGATTGTATTACATGGTGAATGTATATATACGTATTTTAAGTATTTTACATTTTCACATTGGGTGATTAGGATTTTTTCTATGTCTGTTAATGGGGACTGGCTATATAAGTTGAAATATGATGGCGCCTATCAGATTGATAAAGGCTGCGGAGTCAGCCGAAATGCGTCTCTTGAGTCGCTGGGTCGAAGGAGGCCCTTTTAAATAAAGAAACCTTGATCCTGCAGTCTTCGTGTGCGTGCCTTCTTCATGTGTGGAGTAAGGATTGCTTTGGATAGCTGACTCGTCGACAGCCTGACACGTTTCAAAGTTCCACTTCTTCCTCAGAGGCTGACGAGACCAGCACTGACTCATAAGAGCAGCCCATTTAAGGGCGTGCCATATAGCATAAATAGTGGAAATAGAGACCGTCATGCACTTTCCTGGTCTCGTCAGCCTCTGAGGAAGAAGTGGAACTTTGAAACGCGTCAGGCTGTCAACGAGTCAGCTGTTCAAATGTATCGGCAAGCGTACTCCCTCCATACCAATAAAGGCTGATGGCAGCATTCTGATGTCTCGAGTGCTGCTTAACTGAGGGGCAACTCTAGGAGCATAATATATATATATATATATATATATATATATATATATATATATATATATATATATATATATATATATATATATATATAAGAGAGAGAGAGAGAGAGAGAAAGAGTTTTTACATAGTGACAGTAGCTACTCTGTAGTTATTGTTAGGATTCAGAGAGATAGAAATTCCTCATAATGTTGATTGGTAATAACTTTCCGACTGTTTGATGAATCTCTAAAAACCTTGCAGACCTATGAGGATGCAAAGTTTCATGGTGATTTGCCAAGGAGGTGCAAAGAAAAATATGGGGTCTCAAAATGCATTTTTGCCCCAATGCAATTTCTATAGACTTTTTCAACAGCTGTAGCGTCAAAATGGGCAGTCTGATTTTTGTTAAAATTTGCAGGAATATAGATTATGGGATGAAAATGGTCCTTTTTGGTAGTAATTCTAAATTGGATCACTAGTTTTAAAGTTATAAGGCACAAAACCTAGTGATATATTGGGCTGCAGTATACCACAGTAATTTTGTGGTATATTCCGGTACATGCTGATGACAAAATAGTGTATGATTGGCTAATGAATGCCCATTACAAAGGTAAAAGGCAGCCATATTGTTTAGAACACATTTTGGCTGTGTTTTAAGTGCAAATATAATGTACTACTCTTTTAAAAGTGCTATTATAAAGTTATTAAAAATAAAAAAATCAAATTCAATGAAAATGCCAAAGGTTAAAAAGTTAGGGGCCGATTCCGATCTCGGCCGGTAGGGCACCGAATCGGATTTGGCTTAACCGGATCCGATTCGGAGCCCTCTTTCCCGACCGATTCGTACGTGCATCCGGGCGAGCGAGTATGATGAGAGCGCTCGCGAAATCGCCGACCGACTCGTACGCGGGTCCGACCCGCTCCGACCGACTCGCACGGACACTGTTCGCACCGCGCAATGGAGACGTTCCCCGGCCAGGCAAGTACGATGCGCGCCTCGAGCAGTCTGACCGACTTGCGCCATCCGGCTCGAAAGAGCAGCCGGAGCTGGACTTTGGGGGTCCGTGTCGGACCCCCTGTACACGTAGCCGCGCGAGTCGCACACAGGGGGGACCCATGGGTCCCCCCTACCTGTGCATGTACGGCGCGAGTCGCATCGCCGCGTACCCGCTGTGGGGGGCGCCCTTGTTCGCCTCGCACCCATTGAGTCAATGGGAGCCCGCGTACGCGTTGTACGACCGGCTCCCATTGACTTCAATGGGAGTCCGACCGAATCGAGTCCGATAGCATGCGTACGCATCGTACTCGTTCGGTCGGGCTGCCAGAGTCCGATTCGGTCAGAAATCTCTCCGGGTCCGGCTCGGTCGGAGTGATTTCCGGCCTGAATCGGAATCGGCCCCTTAGTATTAATTAGGAAAATTGTCTTTATTCTTTCTATACAAAATCAGCTTAAAGTACACAAACCTTAGAAATTCTAAAGTTATAGCTATGATTTATAGCTATGATTTACCATTGTCTTGTGGATCATGGCCTCCTGGATGGTCTGGCCATGTTCCGCAGGCCTGGATGCCATGATGACTATTGCGCACGTTATTATTGGATGTTGTTCTTTCGCCCTCTGTTATTGCCAAGTGATTCTGCAACAGTCTGCATATTCTGTTGCTCACCTTTTCTCCTGTTCCCTTTTGGGCTCAGTCTGAACAACAGTTACAAGGTCGAATAACAACCCCTGGTTTATGCTGATTTGGCCCGTCCCTCGCACCTAGACATAACACTTGTACAGCTGCCATTGAGAAATTAGTGTGCTTTTAATAATGCGCTTGCTTGCTCTAAGATAGCACTTGGAGACGACCTTTCCAGTGAGAAGAGCTGTGATTGTTTGCTGATGTAGTTTTGCATCAAGAGACTGAGGTATGGGGGTTCGCTAGTCAAAGCCCAAAGGTCTTCTATTATTATTATAATAAACTGGCTTCCAGCACGGGGAGGGTGCTAATGTTAGTTAGACATATCTCCACTGCTTTATGAGATGCTTTCCCCGTTTGTATTCTATGGAGTAGTAACTATACTGATTATATTGTTCTTATGTATTATGCTACTAGTACTGACACGTGTACTGTACCTTAGAGCACGTAAGTTGAAATAAACATTTTAACCTATACAGTGTCTCTTCATACGCATGTTGTGGACAGGTACGAATGAGACGAAAGAGTGTTCTTGCCTCTGCGAGTCCTGAGAGAGAGATACCGTGTTCTGGGTTGTCTAAGCATTGGTACATTGGTGCTAATGGGACGCTAAGGCTAGTTGGGTTGGGGTTTTGGGTGCTAAGGTTTATGGTTGGCTCACCACTATATTCCGAGGTCCTATTATCCTGTGCATAGCTCTGTATGTGCAGAAACCTTATGACATGGCGCAACCAACAAGTGGGGCAGCTTACTTGCGAGACGCTTGAGTAGTACTTGTGCTTGTCCACACAACCCTCACGTACGCTTCCGGAAGCGTGTGTGATGGTGATACCTCCTATATTACAGTTATTGTAGGTTCTTTCAAGCTTGAAGTTATTAGAAAAGGTTTTTCTTGATTAAAACCCTACTTGTGCTGTCTCCTGTTAGTTTGTCGAAGTATTTTAGCCGTAAATGGCTGTTCAAATTGCGGCGCATAGCCGCGGAGCGCTCCGAACACACTTACGGGCGTATGGAGTGCCAGATGTTGGAGTCGAACTGATCTTTGTGGTACAAGCCGATCCGGCTTACCACTTTGAGGTGTTCTACTCATGGGTAACTTTTCCTGCAGTGGATGGGGCTGACGATTTGTTCCATGAATATACAGCCACCGCAGTTCCTAATAATTATATACCTTATTCTTGTCTTGAGGTACCGCTCACGGCTTGGCAACACCGTGTTTGGTTTAATGGCGCCCTTCCACAACCGACTACCACGGTTCGTTTAGGCCCCTTATCTATTGATGGGGCCACTTGGCCTGTTTTGGCCGGGTACACCCCACATCCGCGATATATGACGATACCAGTCGCGGAATTGCGCACCATGTATTCGGCTTTAGTACGAGTGCATCGAGCCTTAGTGCAATATGTTACTGGCAACATCCAGGAGCCCCTCCTGGAGTTGCCGGCCATCCAGCTGGTGCAGCCGGAGTAACCATAAGTCCTGTCATGGTGAACTCTGTAATGGGCAAACGTCCACAACATAAGGATGATTTCCTTATTGGCTTGCAGAAAAATTCGATCAGTTGGAGGCAGTTTTTCCACATACATCTCCAGTGGATAAACATCGTATTTTGACGATTAGTTTGCCAAAAGACTTAATTCCCGAGTTGACAGCATGTGACAACTGGGGTAGAGTATTCGCAGCAGTATATTCTAAATGTTTTGGTACGCCTTCCATGACAGTTCTCCCCTCTGTAATTAAAAAGTACAGGATGAACACGGCCCTGAAGCGGCTGTGGAATTAGGGATGAGACTAGTGGGAGTGTTTGAAGTAGTAGCTGAACTGATTCTTGCAAATGTCAAGGGCGATGCAGTGAACTTTCAAGTAGCGAACGCTTTGGCTTTGGTCCCAGAATTGGACAAGCCTCGCGAATTACCGAAAATTATTACCCAGGCTTACAAAACTATTGGTAGAAACAGCCTGGGTAACAAGCCTTTGCAAAACAGCAAACACAATCGCAACCACAACAGCCACAAACTAAATCTCAATCTGAGAAGGATGAGAAACCAGTCTTCACTAAAAAGAGCTGGAGGCTGAAAAACAGGGTAAGCAACAGACAAAGCCGGGATCGCGAGGCGCATCCCCGGTCTCAGTTTCTTCTGAACGTACTTATGATTTACGCGATAGAGCGAGAATTAAGTCTCCGGATAGGTTTCAGATCCCTGATACGCGTTCTCCTCGTTCTTTACAGGCACAGACTTCGTCACAGGCCGGTGGAGGAGACCGCCAGGATAGAGGAAGGGCCCGTGAGGCCCCACAGGGACGAGACCAGCCTCGACAACAAGTCAGAGGAAAAGAAGAAGACGCTCAACGTTTTCGACCCCAATTTCAGAAGAAGAAAGTTGCCGCTGTAACAGCGAAATATGCCACAAACGGTGAGAACGAGACTCCTGAATTGGACGTGGGCAGTAACCCTCCTAGACAGCGCCGCGGAAGTAACCATAGTGCGGGAGGCGCTACGTCCTCATATGGAGGCGACAGCAACTGAAACATTCATTACTGTTGAAACAGCAGACACCAGAGTGGCACCCCCTGATAGACTATTTAATATAGTCCTCCAAATTGAAGGTGATATACAGCGTGTAATTAAAGGTATTTTTTGGGAAAATCTGACCTCTTCATATGATATTTTATTGGCAGAGGCGGATTGGCCACCCCCATTCGTAATTACTGCGCGTAAAGGGGAGGAGGTAATCCTTCCGAGCTTTTCTCAACATGTCCCAAAGGACAAAGCAGAGGCTCTTGCAGCAGAGTGGGCTGTGTCCCTGGCTCCAGCGTTATTCCGCAATCACGTGGGTTGGGACGAAGAATCTCCCCCCCATGAAATACCTTTGCGATCGTTGCCGCAGCCACAACCCCAATATCCCATAAAACGTGAAGCCAAAGGCCCCGTTTCCGAAATTCTGACACAGTTGGAATATCAGGGAGTAATTGAACCCTGCGTATCACCTATGAACAATCCCCTTTTCGCGGTTTCTAAACCCGCTGGATCGTACCGTTTAGTATTGGATTACCGGCATTTGAACTCTCATTGTCGGACCTTTGCGGTGCAAAATACCCATAGTTCTGCGCTTGTAGACAGTCTTGTTCGTAAAAAATTCAAAACAACTCTTGACCTTTCAAATGGATTCTACACGCACAACTTAGCCCCGGAGAGTGGCCAATGGTGTGCCTTTACTTCCGGTGGTAAAATGTTCAAATTCAGGCGTCTTCCTATGGGGTACAAAATAGTCCAGGAGTCTTTGCCGCTCGTGTTGTCTCTTTATTAGACGGCATAGATCCAGACGCCTGTTCGTATGTGGATGACATTTATCTGACAGACGATGAATTGTTTCCGCATCTGACGCGAGTGGACCGCATTATTCTTGAATTTGCGGTTCAGGGATACAAAATTAACTTTGCAAAATCCCATATTGCTGAGTTTACCCTTTTGTTCTTGGGCTATGAGCTCAACAATGAAGGTAAGGGTTTAGCCCCCATTTTCTGGAGAAATGTGCACTTCTGTGCCCTCCTACAAATCTGAAGAAGCTTCAGTCTTTGCTGGGTTTTCTGAATTTCGGACGTACATACATTCCCGAATATGCCCAGCGTATCAAGCCACTGTATGCCTTGATACAGCCTACTTTTCGAAGTCTTGCTGACTTCCGGAGCATACCTCCATTCTGCAATCACTGCAGACAGACCTTCTTGAGTCTAAATACCTTTTGACGCGTGATAACCACACAAACTTGGTGATTAGAATCATTCCAGGGGCAGTGGGTTTCACGTACTTAACCTTTAATGAAGGTGATACAGTACCCATCGCATACAAGTCACATCTATACACCTCTGCAGAAATGCGGTTCTCATCTGTGGAGAAAGTGCTAACAGCAGTGCAAATGGCGATCCTGAAGGAGCGCGCACTGGCACAGGGAAAACGCATTCTGGTGGTGACACCCTATCCTGCCCTAGAGGCAGTGACTAAAGCAAGTGTTCCGAACTCTAAAGCCTTGCACCCCCGTTGGATTCAATGGGCAACATCTTTGACGTCTCCGGATGTCACTTTCATTTTCGACTCTTCTCTTCAGACTCAGGAGTTTTTACAGTATGAATTTATTCATCCTCCTCCTTTGTCCTTATTGCCGCTTGAGGATTACGACTGTGTGATCTACACCGATGGCTCGGCACAACCTGCCACTGGGTCCAAGCATGCTTATTCAGCCGCATGTGCTATTGTTGCAGGTACGTTTGTGAATGGAAAGTTCAAATCCACTGTGGTGCATACGCAGGCACTCGGGGATAGTACCGCACAATTGGCCGAGTTGCGTGCTTTAGTGCTTGCACTTGAGTTCGTAAATCCTGATGTGACCACTTTAATCGTGTGCGATTCTTACTACTGTGTTCAATCATACAATGACAATCTGTTCTTTTGGTCACAAAACGACTATAGAGACGCTAAAGGCAACACAATCAAGCATAAAATGCTTTGGGTTAGGGTGGCAGAATTACAAAGACGTCTGCCACTCACACAGGTGGTTCACACCCTAGGCCATCAGCGAGTGGGCGCACACGCTGTTGGTAACAGTCTGGCAGATGAAGCTGCCAGATCAGCAGTACTCACGTGTTCAGTAGCAGCAGTTACTAGATCCATGTCTAGAATAGACACTGATATCTTGGCAGCTACTGCTGCAACAAAGGAAGGAGTTAATTACCCTAGAGGTTTCCCTTCTAAATATTCTTACCAGATAGGTCCCGATCAGGCTCCTTATGTAACAATACCTAACGTTGGGGTTCGGCTGATCCCCAACGCGGACCGCAGACTTTCCTTGATGGCAGCAGCACACGAAGGCATGGCTTCGGCGCATGCTGGTGTGTCTGCGACAATATCCATTTTGCAGCAGCGTTACTGGTGGCGTGGTTTATACAAAGATACACGTACTTATGTGCTTTCCTGTGACGTTTGTCAACAGATCAAGCCTTCAACAGTCACAAGACCACCGCAGACCTCGCTTGCGATTTCGAACAGACCCTTTGGGTGTGTTTACTTGGATCACTGCGGTCCATTTTCTTCAGACACTGCTTATAAATATATCTTAGTGGCAGTGGACTCGTGCACATGGTTCATCTGGGTCTGGCCACAACGGAGTGCTGACGCACGAAATGTCATTAGGGATTTGCGAGTCTTTGTGGGAATTTTTGCATGCGGCACCTTCCATTCTGACCAAGGTCCGGCGTTTGCCTCTAAGGCTTACAAGGACGCAATGGGCTCCTTAGGGGTGCGGGTGAAATTTTCGTCTCCGTATAGGCCTGAGGGCAACTCTATCGTTGAACGAATGAACCGTGACTTAAAGCAATCCTTGACAGCTAGAGTTATAGGTACTGGCAGGAACTGGCTGGCCCACTTGTATACTGTTCAACGTGCACTTAATAATCTCCCTAGAAGGCCTCTGGGTGGGCGGACCCCTTACGAAATGCTCTTTGGCATACGAATGTTTGTGCCTGACCTTGATGGTCTAGACATGGCGGCGCAATCCGCCAAGTTTGATGTAGATAATCATTCTACTATGTTACAGGACTTACAAGAAGCCCGAGACAAACTAGCAATTGCACATTTGCCTTCAGCCACAGACCCTGCTTTGCAGATTTCGGTTGCCGGCTGGCTTCCGAAGATTGGCGACCTGGTACGAGAGAAGGTGGAGAACAAAAGAATTCGGCCCCTCTTTTCGTGCACCGGTTCCAGTGCTGGGCTTGAAGGGAACACGTACAGTCATCTTACCACCGCTTCCCGGTCGCAAGGAAAACAGATACATCTCAGTGGAAAATGTCAAGCTACAACATCTGGCCGATCTTAAATAGTGTCACACCAGCGGTCTCTTGTCCTGCCATTTATCGGACAAGCGTTCGAGGTACGCCTGCACGAACAATCACTGATGTTACCATGGAGATGGTTGATTTGCCTGAAAATATATTTGAACCCCCTGCATCACCCTGCATAGACGAGGACGAATATACTTATCCCGCCACAGAGTCGGTGGCACACCAACCAACAACGCCACTGAGCCCGACACGTTATTCTTTTGACTCAGAATCCAATTCATCACAAATCCCGTCCAAGTTTAGTCTTTTTGTATCGTGGTTTAGAGACAATTTTTTGATTCCACCTTGGACATACATTTGGATGGTACTTTTCTTGGTTTTTTTGTTCATGTCCATTGGCTTTGTCACAGTGTTTTTCTACTCATCAATGGTCACTATTTACCTGAACGCTCTGCTGTGAACAGTGTTGCTGGAACTTTGGCTCCACATTCCTCTTCACACATCATGAAGCGTGACCACACATTTGTGAACATTTCAGCGTTTCCAGTTGCTGATGGCATAGTATGGGATGCGGTAAACTTTCAAATACATGGCCCGACAGAACTTATTAATGTACCAAATGTCCTTCGAGTTTCGATGGGTGATGTAGTAAAAAGTAATATTCATTCTGATGATTGGGATGTGCATGCGGTTGAAGCATTGTTTGCTGATTTAAAGTATTATGCCTCTTTTAATGCTGAAGACTTGTATATGAATTCTGCGAATTATGCCGATTTGTATTGTTACCAACATTGGGGAAATCATTTTCTCCACAAACCAAGTGCACTACGTAGCCCTGCTACTTACACCCAATGGGAACACTGCCCAAACCCCGTACCAGGTAGTTCCCAAACTCTTCGAAATAAATTCACCTATTTTACTGATTTTAATCGATTGAACCCTGGGTCATATTATTTTAAATTAAAAACTCCATTGACTCAGAAAATAATGTTGACCCACACTACATTGTTATATTCAGGTTCCTTTTTGAGCGCCTTGGCGGTGGGTGGTTATGAATATTGGAAAGACACAGTGGATTTAAAATCAATTTGGGGTTCGAAGCCATGGCAGGTGCAAGGCACTGAGGCCTTGCACCGTGCTTGCCTTATCCCAGCCCAAATTCTATTTCTAAATGCTTCCATTTATCAGACCACGTGTTGGGGGTTGGCTACCGTTAAACAACTAAATGCGCCAACCATCCCATCCTTAGACTCTGTTAAGAACCATTTATCCCTCCTATCAGGCACCATTGACTTATCTGACTTTATCTTGGGACCTCGTGGTCCCCGACCGAAGAGATTCATTTATGAAGCGTATAATGAGCTCTGGAAGCTGTCACAAATGGAAGCTGCTTCCCGTCTTAGAGAAATAGACCAAGCAAATTTGGAAAAGGTGCTTGCTGTTGTTGACAATAGTATAAATACCCTGTCTTCCCGCATTTACACATTAGACAATATTGTATCCTCTGTTGTTGATATTGTACAAGATGATGTCTCTATGTTGTATCATGGTCAGAATCAGTTGCGCTCAGTGATGCAGTTTGCATGGACTTTGCAAACTCTTAAGTTGGGTAAAGTTCCTTGGAATTTGTTAAACACCACTGCCCTCTTTCTGCCTTTTAATTTGACAGACAAACAGCAGTTCATGTCCATGAAAGATGCATCCTACACTTTGTTACATATTGAAAAAGTGGACCCTTTACCGTTCTCTGTAGCGGAACTAGATTCTGCGGTGTGGCTAGTTCATGGGGTTATAGCTTTACCTTTTTCCCTATTTGAGTTCAGTTCGTGCATGAAGCATTATCCTGTGGGCCGTTTCCAGCCTTTGGGTGGTGCTTTCCTGCATGAACTTTGGTCCTTGCCTTTCATGTATAAATGCCTTAGAGATGGCAAGGAAGTATTTCTCACGGGGAGTCTTGTGATTCAACTGTGGGTCATTCGCTTATTTGTAAACATATTAAATTGCACGGGGCTTGTAGCGTTTCAGTTCCGAATCTTGCATGTGTCCTGAAGGGTATTCCTGCTCCTGCTATTTCTCCTACTTTTACTTTGTTTACCAACGGTAGCTATTTGCTTTTAAATAACGAAAATTGTTGTGGCCTGCAGGCCGGCATTCCGTATATTGTTACAGTCTCGCACAGAGTTGTCTGCTGCAAGAATGTGCTTTTTCCTCCCCTTACGACATCGTTGATAGCTCTATTTGGCCTTCCATTCCTACCATGGAGGCAGATTTCAATAAGTTGAGCAGAATAAAGGCCCTATTATTGAATGAGGAGGTTATGCTCACATCCGCCCGGGAGACATTCATTCTCCAGGTGGCGAGCACCCACAGTGAAATACAGGCCCTTTGAACACTGACCTCCCCCAGCATTTTGGGGAGTTAATTCATCGTATTTTTAACGCATCAAACACTGAGGGTCTGGTGCACTTTTTTAAGGTTGTGGGGTCTGGCCTCGTGTCCACCTTTCAAACTATTTTCGGTGTGATACCGGCATTCATTCATTCTATTTTTTCTAGCGTCTTTGGTGGATTCCCATTAATTCTCGCTTTGGCGGCCGGTGTCTTGCTGTTGGTCTGTTTTCTGCGCAATGGCTGCACTCCACTGGGCCCTTCTCGATCCCGAACGCCTCCAGCTGCTCCGTGAGCGACTCCTGGTTGGCTTCGATGTTCTGCCCTTGGCAACTATCAGTGTGTCCTACACCCTTTCCTTTCGCTTTGCGTATTTCACTTGCGTGCAACCTGTGATGTCTTGCATCCGATGTCCGTTTACATGGACCATGGATTATTGCCTCTCCAATTCGTCATTATCGGTACCGGATTTTGTTCGGTTGGTGGGTCCCTTAGAGGCCCATGAACGGGACTGTTCCGCTGCTGGTTTTATGATTCGTGCGGCTGCACTGGGGATTTTGGCACAATGGGATATCTGGGCGGCTGCTCAGGACCTCCTACAACAAAGTTACATTGAATATCACGCAAGCTGTCCCGCATTGCTTTTGGATGCTCCATACTCTGAAGAATATTCCTGCAGCTTTGACCTGTTGGACTGGATGGCATCTACATTTTTTGACGATTCCAATGATGTCCTGTTGGACGGTATAGCGTTTTTCTGTTCATTCACATTTTTGGATTGATTGACTTGCCGTTAGTTCTCAGTAGACAGCCTCAATTCTGCTCAGGTGTTTGGAACTCTGTCTTCGTTTTTGTTTCGGCCGACGGACTGTCCAGGGGAGGGTGTCTTGTGGATCATGGCCTCCTGGATGGTCTGGCCATGTTCCGCAGGCCTGGATGCCATGATGACTATTGCGCACGTTATTATTGGATGTTGTTCTTTCGCCCTCTGTTATTGCCAAGTGATTCTGCAACAGTCTGCATATTCTGTTGCTCACCTTTTCTCCTGTTCCCTTTTGGGCTCAGTCTGAACAACAGTTACAAGGTCGAATAACAACCCCTGGTTTATGCTGATTTGGCCCGTCCCTCGCACCTAGACATAACACTTGTACAGCTGCCATTGAGAAATTAGTGTGCTTTTAATAATGCGCTTGCTTGCTCTAAGATAGCACTTGGAGACGACCTTTCCAGTGAGAAGAGCTGTGATTGTTTGCTGATGTAGTTTTGCATCAAGAGACTGAGGTATGGGGGTTCGCTAGTCAAAGCCCAAAGGTCTTCTATTATTATTATAATAAACTGGCTTCCAGCACGGGGAGGGTGCTAATGTTAGTTAGACATATCTCCACTGCTTTATGAGATGCTTTCCCGTTTGTATTCTATGGAGTAGTAACTATACTGATTATATTGTTCTTATGTATTATGCTACTAGTACTGACACGTGTACTGTACCTTAGAGCACGTAAGTTGAAATAAACATTTTAACTCTATACAGTGTCTCTTCATACGCATGTTGTGGACAGGTACGAATGAGACGAAAGAGTGTTCTTGCCTCTGCGAGTCCTGAGAGAGAGATACCGTGTTCTGGGTTGTCTAAGCATTGGTACATTGGTGCTAATGGGACGCTAAGGCTAGTTGGGTTGGGGTTTTGGGTGCTAAGGTTTATGGTTGGCTCACCACTATATTCCGAGGTCCTATTATCCTGTGCATAGCTCTGTATGTGCAGAAACCTTATGACACCATTTTAAATTGTGCCACATCTGAAACGTCCTGTAACTCGCGCATCTTCGTTACACAGTGTGGTGAACTTGCTAGCCACACAACAGTTGATCAAACATCACTGCATCAAAATAATACTGCTGGAGAATGCACTACCAAAAGTTTTTTTTGTCGAATATTTAGATAACCCTGCAAAATAAATTGGTCTTGCTGTTGACCCAGGACAACTAAAGTTGTCTTAGAGTGGTGTGGGGTTGCTACTATGGGGAGTTATCATCGAGAGCTCTGTAAATTTGAACAAATTAGATATTTCTATATATATATTTATTTATTTTTGTTGCCAGATCTAAATATTCTAGCGCATGGAATTCCCATGTGCCAACATTTTCCTGCTCATAAGTGAGGTTTGAAACACACTTCAATTTCTGAGTTTCTACAAAAGATGTATCTTTCATCAGTAGTTCTTAAATTTGGACAGTACCATAACACTTTTTCTGCTACTGGGAATAAATACACAGAGGGGCATATTTACAAGGGAAGTGGCAGAGTGAGGCGTTAGCCTTCCTGGCTTAACGCCTCATTCTGCCACTTCAGAAACGCAGGGCTGCACCATATTTACAAGAATATGGTGCAGCCCTGGGTTTCCCCCTGAGCAGGCGCTAAACTTAGCTGCCTAGCACCAATGCAGGCACCCTTGCACCATAGTGCAAGGGTGTCTGCGTTCAGGAGAAGATTGTTTATGTGCAGGAAGGTGTACCTTCCTGCACATAAACAATCTTTAAATGCCGTTTTGTAACTTCTATGTGTGCTGCTTAATGCAGCAAACATAGAAGTTGTAAAACTGCATTTTTTTAAAATGATTGTTTAATGCAGCACACATGAAAACTGCAAAAACGAGGCAAAATTAAACATTTCTCCTCTTTGCGCCAGGGTAAGACTAGTTTTTCCCTGGTCTTAATTTTGGTGTTGCCTCCTATTTACGCCTCCCTTGTAAGTAGGGGGCAGCATCAAAATCAATGGGGGTTGTGGTGGGACGCCCACAGCAACACCAATTGCCCATCCCTTTCACGCTAAGCATAGCTTGAAAGGGGGCCTTATTTATAAGGCAGTTTTAAGCCACGTTAAGTGCCTTAACGTTGCCTTGTAAATAAGGCCAAGCCCCTATCGCCACAGGAACGTCGTAAAAAGTGACATTCCCGTGTCGATAGGGGCTTGTAACTATGTCCCAGAGTGTGCTCGTAGCTGAGTTGGCACACACACTTCCAGAAGTTTTAGTCACTCTGACTGCAATTCTTATTTCATATATTCTGCTCTATCATTTGTAGTTGCTCGAAGTGTGCCAGGCTGGGCTATCAGCTGCTAGAACTATTCCACGGATTCTGCAGACAACATCTTTTCTCACATTTTCGCTGTGCTAAATGAACAGGTTGAAAAAATGCTGAGCCAAGGAACGTTCCTGGATGTGCACAAAACCACAAAGATATTGAGAGTGACAGGGGTCATCGAATTCACTGAAGTCTGCCTTTTCAAATTATAATCCGTTTCCCAAAGGGCCGCATCTCATTGCCCAAAGTGTTTTTGCCTCTGCGCTCGTCCATAGCCCATTGCAAAACAACATTATTTTCTAAATGGAAAAAACATTGCTGCATTTGCTCCAACATTACTTGCCTTTCCACTTACAACATGGCCCATCTGTGGCCGCCACTCACACATCGCACTCCTCTTGCTTATTTGCAATGTTATTTCACCCATAAAGAATTGCTTTTTCTCCTAAGTGTGGAAGAAAGATTTCACATACAGCAAAAACTAGCTCTCATATTGATAAAAATGTTTCAGTAATTCAAGGTGTTAGACCTGTCACTCCTAAATAACAATTAAGAAGGGTATTGGCTTATGCTGCGCAGCATATCTTGCAAATATCGCCCATCATGCACCATGGTAACATGCTTCCTTGTGAAGGACTCCAGATTGGCAGGGCTCTTCGTTGGCAGCCATTTTCACTGGCCCGGCTACCAAGTGACTTCTGGGCAAAGTTCTAGTGTTTTTTTATTGAGGTAAAGACTGTGGCAATTGGAACAGTCATGTCTACGACCCTAACTTATGTTGGTGCAGGTCACCAGTCAAGTTAGGTTGTCTCTTTCAAGGCGTATTTCTGGTGGCAGCCCTTTCACTTTGGAGTGGGAGGTGACAGCTAGGACATTGTTCCTAAAATACAATACAAGTAAGAAGCCTAATAATATATATATATATATATATATATATATATATATATATATATATTCTGCTCCAAAGGTTGTCCACCTGGTGAGTAGCACTCGATCAGCAGCTTTGTTTATGATAGGCACGGACGAGGATCCGCTTGTAGAAGCTGCTCCGTAATGGAAATGCCTGACGCGTTTCGAAGCTCCATATGCTTCTCTTCAGAGGCTTGAACGGAGACAGTGTGTGCAAACGCTGAACCCACTTCGCCATTTTCATATTGCACACCCACCAATGGGAGGCTCGAATGAGACTGTGCATTGTGGGAAATGTGGTCTGGATAGCACACAAATCTTGTCCTTTATGGACCCTGCAAGTGGACTCGTCCTCAATCCTGTTTGCGGCTGCTGACCCACGTGGCCCCCATAACATTACGGGGTGGTAACACTCCGCGGCAGGACGGCTGCGTATTACATTCTGCTCCAAAGGTTGTCCACCTGGTGAGTAGCACTCGATCAGCAGCTTTGTTTATGATAGGCAGGGACGAGGATCCGCTTGTAGAAGCTGCTCCGTAATGGAAATGCCTGACGCGTTTCGAAGCTCCATATGCTTCTCTTCAGAGGCTTGAACGGAGACAGTGTGTGCAAACTCTGAACCCACTTCGCCATTTTCATATTGCACACCCACCAATGGGAGGCTGGAATGAGACTGTGCATTGTGGGAAATGTGGTCCGGATAGCACACAAATCTTGTCCTGTATGGACCCTGCAAGTGGACTCGTCCTCAATTCTGTTTGCGGCTGCTGGCCCACATAGCCGACATGATAGTTACCATGTTGGGTGGCCCCCATAACATTACGGGGTGGTGCACACACCGCGGCAGGACGGCCGCGTATTACATTCTGCTCCAAAGGTTGTCCACCAGGAGAGTAGCACTCGAAAAGCAGCTTTGTTGATGATAGGCAGGGACGAGGATCCGCTTGTAGAAGCTGCTCCGTAATGGAATTGCCTGACGCGTTTCGAAGCTCCATATGCTTCTCTTCAGAGGCTTGAACGGAGACAGTGTGTGCAAACGCTGAACCCACTTCGCCATTTTCATATTGCACACCCACCAATGGAAAGCTCGAATGAGACTGTGCATTGTGGGAAATGTGGTCCGGATAGCACACAAATCTTGTCCTGTATGGACCCTGCAAGTGGACTCGTCCTCAATCCTGTTTGCGGCTGCTGGCCCACATAGCCGACATGATAGTTACCATGTTGGGTGGCCCCCATAACATTACGGGGTGGTGCACACTCCGCGGCAGGACGGCCGCGTATTACATTCTGCTCCAAAGGTTGTCCACCAGGTGAGTAGCACTCGAAAAGCAGCTTTGTTGATGATAGGCAGGGACAAGGATCCGCTTGTAGAAGCTGCTCCGTAATGGAATTGCCTAACGCGTTTCGAAGCTCCATATGCTTCTCTTCAGAGGCTTGAACGGAGACAGTGTGTGCAAACGCTGAACCCACTTTGCCATTTTCATATTGCACACCCACCAATGGAAAGCTCGAATGAGACTGTGCATTGTGGGAAATGTGGTCCGGATAGCACACAAATCTTGTCCTGTATGGACCCTGCAAGTGGACTCGTCCTCAATCCTGTTTGCGGCTGCTGGCCCACATAGCTGACATGATAGTTACCATGTCGGGTGGCCCCCATAACATTACGGGGTGGTGCACACTCAGCGGCAGGATGGCCGCGTATTACATTCTGCTCCAAAGGTTGTCCACCAGGTGAGTAGCACTCGAAAAGCAGCTTTGTTGATGATAGGCAGGGACGAGGATCGGCTTGTAGAAACTACTCCGTAATGGAAATGCCTGACGCGTTTCGAAGCTCCATATGCTTCTCTTCAGAGGCTTGAACGGAGACAGTGTGGACAACCTTTGGACAACAAGGATTTTTTTTTTTTTTTAAATCGGTGGGATGCGCTTAGGGTGCGCGGATCCCGCCAAGAAAAAAAAAAAAGGAAGCGCCGTCTCCCGCGCTTCGTTGTTAATTGGCCCCTGGGTGGGCCAAGTCCCGGGGGCATGCGGGGGTTTATTAAATTAATGTATGGGGGGCCTCTAAGGCCCCCCCAAACCCCGGGGACCGCCACCCCCCGGGGCTTTAAAAAAAAATGGTGCGGGAGGGCTCTCGGCCCTCCCGCAGCCCCGGGGACCGCCGCCCCCTGGGGCTTCTTTTTTAAACTTACAATTACCTGTGTGGGGGGGCTCAAGCCCCCCCACATGCCCCGGGGTCCACCACCTCCCCGGGGCTTTCAAGATGTTTGGAGGGGGGCCGCGTGGCCCCCCTCCTGGAGCCAGTGATGGCCCTGGGGACTGCCACCCCCCAGGGCCGGCTCCTGCAGTGTCCCGGGGTGCCTATCCCCGGGACACTGTAGTTTGCTATGGCAGGGCGGGAGCCTCGCGGCTCCCGTCCTTCCATAGCAAACTGCTGGTTTTGGAGAGAGAGCAGGAAACCTGCTCTCTCTTCCAAAACAAAGCAGATTGCTTTCCACACGGGGAGCTGCATCTTAGCAGCTCCCCATGTGAGAAGCAATGCCGGCTCCGGAGGGACGTGGGAGCCGGCAGGACCGTGGGGGATTGGGGATCCCCCAAGGTCCCCAACGGAGAGGGACAGCCCGGGGGATGGGGTCCCTGGGGCTACAAGTGGCCCGGGAGGGGGGGCCACGCGGCCCCTCTCCCCAAAATTTAATTAAAAAAAATAAAAAAATAAAATAAAACAAAGGCCGGCCCCGGGGGATGGGGTCCCCGGGGCCATAAGTGGCCTGAGGAGGGGGGTAACGCAGCCCCCCTCCATAAGTTATTTAAAAAAAAAAAGAAGGCCATGCCCGGGGGATGGGGTCCCGGGGCCGATTAAGGCCTCGGGAGGGGCCACGCGGCCCCCTTCCAGATCTTTTTTAAAAATAGGGGCAGGCCCTGGGGGATGGGGTCCCCAGGGCCAATAATTTAGAAAATAAGGGGGCCACACAGCCCCCTTCTTAAAAAAAAAAGACCGGCATCGCGCCGGAGGCCACGCCCCTCCTTGCAGCACACTGTAAACGCGCCCCTGGCGCGTTTGCAGATGGGGACAATTCCCCTTGAATACTGGGGGTCCCTGGGGCCAACTAGCCCACCAGGAACCTCCAGTATGCGCCAGGGGCTGCGTTGCAGAGAGGTTTACAGAGGCCACGCCCCTTTTACACCTCTCTGCAACGCAGCTCTGTGGCGCTTTTGGAGGTACATGGTGGGCTAGTTGGACTCCAGGGACCCTCAGGATTCAAGGGGACTTAATCCCCCAACTTAAAACGCGCCATGGGGCGCGTTTGCACAGTGGTGAAGGGAGGGGGCGGGGCTTCAGGTGACATGTGTGCAAACAGGCCCCGAGGCGCGTTTTAAGATGGGGAATTAAATCCCCTTCAATCCGGAGGGTCCCTGGGGGCCAACTAGCCCACCAGGTACGTCCAGAAAGCGCCACAGAGCTGCGTTGCAGAGAGGTGTAAAAAGGGGCATGGCATCTGAATACCTCTCTGCAATGCAGCCCCCTGGTGCATACTGGAGGTACAGGGTGGGCTAGTTGGACCCCAGGGACCCTCATGATTCAAGGGGACTTAATCCCCCAACTTAAAATGCGCCACGGGCGCGTTTGCACAGTGGTGAAGGGAGGGGGCAGGGCTTGAGGTGACATGTGTGCAAACAGGCCCTGTGGTGCGTTTTAAGTTGGGGGATTAAGTCCCCTTCAATCCTGAGGGTCCCTGGAGTCCAACTAGCCCACCAGGTACCTTCAGTAAGCACAACAGAGTTGCGTTGCAGAGAGGTAAAAAGGTGCGTGGCCTCGGAACGCCTCTCTGCAACTCAGCTCTGTGGTCCTAACTGTAGGTACCTGGGGGCTAGTTGGGCCCCAGGGACACTCAGGATTCAAGGGACTTAATCCGCAACTTAAAACGCGCCACGGGGCGCGTTTGCACACATGTCACCTCAGGCAACCCCTCCCTTCACCACTGTGCAAACGCGCCCTGTAGCGCGTTTTAAGAGGTAGTTTTAATCCCCCTGCCCTATTATGTACTAGGGACTTACAGAGGAGGTCATGCTAATCACAGGGGTACCCCAACGCATAGTGTATGTAGGTGTTTTCACTGTATTCTAAGTGTGTTTTTGCATAGCACTGGCTCTGGTTAGTCAGAGTCAGTTACCACCAGTACACGTCAGAAAAAGTTGTGGGCACAGGATGATTTTGGAACAAGGCCTCTTTCTGCTCCTCTGTTGGTTCTTTCTGCACATCTTTTGCTTCTTCGTGCACTTTTCTTCGTCTTTGTGGAGTTCTGTTGCTTCTTTCTGCATTTCTTTTGCTTCTTTCTGTGCGTTTTTTCTTCTTTCTTCACATGTACTACCTCTGTAGGCATAGTTAGAAACTAGCATTTGAAAAACCTTTGAAATTCTCTGAAAAAACCATAGGTTTCAGGCACGTTAAAGTTAGAAATTAGCATTTAAAAACCTTTGAAATTCTCTGAAAAAAACATAGTTTCAGGCACGTTATAGTTAGAAATTAGCATTTAAAAACCTTACAAATTCACTGAAAAAACCATAGGTTTTAGGGACAGTTATAGTTAGTTGGACATTGCACTCGTACAAAACCCGTGAAATTCCCCCGTTATAGTTAGTTCAGCTAACTATAACTCGTGCCCGCGCAATGCACTGCTGATGACGTCACATATTACATCACTCATGACATGGTCAGTGACATCACTGATGACATCACTGATGACATCTCAAATGACATCACTGATGACATCATCCATGTGATAATTTCATGCATCTTCTCACACCCTAATATAACCTTTGATACACCCACTCTAAATGACAGACTGCCATTCTCAAAACCATACACACTCCAACACCAATAACTACATACCCACTCACTGATTCTTAGGTCTACACACACATCCACTCACTCACCCGTACAGTCACTCATACTTATGGTCACTCAGTACAGGACTATCATATGCACTCATACACCTACATAGACACTCACACACCGCCACTCATCCATAGAGGTACTCACACACCTAGTCAGTCACGCAAATAATTAATCACACTGCCATTTACTCACCTATACAGTGATACACACACCAGCTCACTTACTCATACAAATACTAGCACATTCTTACGCTCTTATACAATCACTGATACAAGCACACACGCATCCATACAGCCACTCTCACAATCACACACTCTCACTTATAGCCTTTTAAATACTCTAACACACATATATACTGCCTTTTACATATGTCGTTACTCACACATGTACCACTGAGATATACATTCACTCACTAACACACCGATACACACACTCACCCACCCAAGCAGTCCATCACAGATGCACTCTTCAAATCATGCACCCAGTGAATCACCCACTCACACATCTATGTACAGAGTCACACACCCCCACCCACACAAACACTCAGGCACCCATACAGATACTCAGACAACCAATCAATAACCCATATAGACACTCATGTAGCTATTCGCACACCAACAGACAAATGGATACAGACATTCACACAGTTTAGTCAGTAACCCATGCATTCAGTAAGATACGTTTAATCACTCACTTGGAGAGTCAGTCACGCACCTACTCAATCATCCATTGAGACACTTATACACCCATTCTTCAATACGCCTTTGCCTATATATATTAAACATATTTAAACTTTACAGAAACACACAGTCACTGCATGATGTCATCAGTGATGTCTCTGACCATGTCATGAGTGATGTAATATGTGACGTCATCAGCAGTGCATTGCAGGGGCGCGAGTTATAGTTAGCTGAACTAACTATAACGGGGGAATTTCACGGGTTTTGTACGAGTGCAATGTCCAACTAACTATAACTGTCCCTAAAACCTATGGTTTTTTCAGTGAATATATATATATACATATACAAGAAATATCTAGGCCAATTACAACCCAAATACCACAGTAGACTAGATGACTGGCATGAGGGAGGGCTTCTGACATGGGATGAAAGACGGTTTCTCAGAAATGAGGCACCAACTACACCCACATTTTATCTTCAGCCCAAAGTCCATAAAAATGCACAGGAACCCCCAGGTAGACCGATAGTTTCTTCCAAAAATAGTCTTTTGGAAAAGACTTCAACCTTTGTTGACCATTTCCTATTTCCTTTTGTTAAGAAACTCAATTCCTACTTAAGAGACACCAGCGACTTCCTCAAGAAAATAAGTAACACAGTCATCAATAACAATCACTGGCTAGTGAGTCTGGATGTAGAGTCCCTTTACACTAGCATTAAACATGACGACTGACTCAAAGCATGTAAATTCTTTCTGAAAACCTGTGATATTCAATTGTTGGAACACATACACATGCTTTTGGAGATGATAGAGACATGTTTAAAAGAGAATGTGTCTATTTTTGAGAAAAATCATTACAAACAGCTACAAGGGACTTCCATGGGCACCTGCTTCTCCCCTAGCTATGCCAACCTTATGGTAGGCTGGTGGGAGAAGCAGGTGCTCTGGAACGACTGGACTGAGAAATGGATTTACAATGTAAAAAAGTGGCTAAGATACATCGATGATGTGTTTTTTGTTTGGGAAGGGGGTGAAGTGGAACTCAATTCGTTCATTGACCTACTGAATGAAAATGATGTTAATCTTAAATTCACCAGACACTAGAGCAAGGAAACAATCGACTTTCTTGACCTGAAGCTTTCCATTGAGGGGGGCACCATATGTACCAATCTCTTTAGAAAGAAAACTGCAAGGAATTCCATCCTGCATGCCTCTAGCAGTCACCCACAGAACTTCAGATGGGGCATACCCTATAGTGAATTTCTCAGGGCAAAGAGAAACTGCAGCACTACTGCTGCTTATGAGCAAACTACACAGGCCATGAAGATGAGGTTTAGAGAAAGGGGCTATCCGACGAGTGCACTTAAACAAGCAGAAGCCCGGGTCAAAGATCTCCCTAGGGAAAATATCCTACCTGAACAGAGCTGCGTTGAGATAAGAAATCAAGACACGTCAGAACCTGTCAGGTTCATTACAAGGTACAGCAGCCATGCAGAACAATTGCGTAAAATTCTGAAATACAGGTGGGGGATCTTAAAACAGGACCCCATATTAAGAAACAAAGTAGGACCCAATCCATCCATATCCTATAGAAGGAGTACCTCACTCAAAGCCATGCTTGTACATAGCCACCTACAAATTAAGGAGCATAACTGGCTCAAACAAGTCAAAGGCTTCCACAAATGTGGAAACTGCAAAGCATGCAGACACAGCAGCAATGTCAGAGAAATCATCCTAGAGAGAGTCAAAACATCATGGAAGATCCCCAGGCTAATTACCTGTAATACTGACTTTGTCGTATATGCCATAGTATGCCCATGTGGCCTTTGGTATATTGACTCTACGACATTCCCAGTGAAGAAACGGATCTTAGAACACTGGAGAGCAATAACTAACAAAGACCACAGTTATAATACAGCCAGGCACTTCACTGACAGGCATAATGGGGATTGGACCAAGGCTAAATATTTTGGCCTAGATTCTGTGAATCTGAACCCTAGAGGAGGGAACCGAGTAGGGGCCCTAGGCAGATTAGAATCACGCTTCATCTTACAAGCCGGTAGTAAGTTCCAAGGAGGGTTGAACTTAGATGAGGAGATGCATTCCCACCTGTAAAGAGTGTAGACAGCACATGACCCCATAGAGCACTGACCTCACGCTCCTTTACCCCTATCCTCCCCTCTTTACCCTCCACCCCCCTTTTTCTTCAAATTCTTAGATCTCACATGTTTTATTATCATATGCACAAGATTGCATTTATGTGGATGTATGTGATGTTGGATAACTGCTTTCACAAACAAACCCCAGTGGTCAATATAAGCGATAGTTACTGGTTCATGTGGGGCAACATGTT
Organism: Calotriton arnoldi; assembly: GCA_963921515.1. Taxonomy (NCBI): domain Eukaryota; kingdom Metazoa; phylum Chordata; class Amphibia; order Caudata; family Salamandridae; genus Calotriton; species Calotriton arnoldi. The sequence continues at coordinate 1,080,491 of CAWUFW010002309.1, forward strand.
GAAACCAATGCTATATTTACATTGCAGACTAGAATGAATCTATAAATGTGTTAACGGCTGTAATTTATATTTTCATTACAGGTAGACTACGCAAGTGGCTCACATTGGATTCACTCACCAACGATAATGGCTATGCGCACCAAGAGTGAATGGACGACCATGGCTATCCTCCGTACTCTTAGACACTATAGACATGAGTTGAACTGGCCGAACCTTGACCCTAGCACTAGTTTGGTAGGGTAGTTGGACATATGGTACTATACTGTTACTGCCTTACACATCCATGCTATATCACACATAGTAAAATGCCAGGGCCATGCAATTTGGTACTATACCTTCACCCACGCGCGCTCCCAACAGGGAGGAAGTAAGCAAATACTTCACCCTTGACACCACACAAGGCGTCAATCAATACATCATGCGCTTAAACCTAGGGTTGGCTGAGTAAATCCAACACGCCATAACATTATACTATTAGGAGAGTAGAAGCGTAACATTTAACTTAATGAGGTCCACAAAATGCACACATTTGTTTGTTTATTGTTCACGAAGTACATGTATGTATATATATTTTGTCTATGTCTATCAATGTGACACGTGGTATGTTTGACCACAACAACAGTATTTAAATGGGGTATGACCCAGGACAGGGTCAGGTGATCAAGACCACGGACGTAGTCAAAACGCGTCTTTTTGTCAACTGAAAATAAAATTTCTAACCTGATCAATTGGGCTCATGGATCTGTCTTTCACTGCATGACACTGTGTGCAATATATATATATATATATATATATATATATATTACCTACTGGCGGTCGATATCTGAGCACCAAGGAGGAGTCGCGACTCCTCCCGAGCACGAGCTGACTTCTGATTGGCTGCCAACACACCAAACCAGGAAGTCTTGGCAGCCATCTTGTGACGTGGTAACCGAGTCACAAGAAAACAGTAAAAAAAAGATGAAAAACAAGAAAAGGGGGCAGGGTAGAAACACCCTGACCGCCTAGGCCTGCTCAGGGGTCCCACAAGGACCCCCAGGGCCAAAAAAAGCATGGCCAATTATGTAGCGGGGGCCCACGGGGGCCCCCGCAGCCCCAGGGACCGCCACCTCCCCGGGTCTTCATTTATGATTTGTGGGGGGCACGAACCCCCCCACGTTGCCCGGGGAACGCCACCTCCCCGGGGCACTAATTGTTTACATACGGGGTCCATTGCGGACCCCCGGGGACCACCACCTCCCTGGGGCTTTGAAAATGTTGGGAGGGGGCCGCATGCGGTCCCCCTCCTGGAGCCCTTCATGGCCCTGGGGACCGCCACCCCCCAGGGCCGGCTCCTGCAATGTCCCGGGGTGCCCACTCCCAGGACATGGCCGTTCGCTATGGCAGGGTTGGAGCAGTGCGGCTCCCGTCCTGCCATAGCAAACTCTGCTTTGCTTCGTTGAAGCGAGAGCAGGAAACCTGCTCTCGCTTCAACGAAACAAAGCAGAATTGCTTTTGGGCAAGGGGAGCTGCATGTTAGCAGCTCCCCTTGCCCAAAAGCAATGCCGGCTCCTGCAGGAGGCGGTGAGCCAGCAGGGACCGTGGGGGCATTGGGGCTCCCACCATGGTCCCCAATGCTAAGGGCTGGCCCCGGGGGATGGGGTCCCCGGGGCTAGAAGTGGCCCGGGAGGTTGGCCCACCTACCCTTTGTTTAAAAAAAAAAAGAATGGCAGGGCCGAAATTGGCCTGGGGAGGTGGACCACGCGGCCCCCCTTCCCTATAAATATATATACAAAAAAGTAGGCCATGCCCTGGGGGATGGGGTCCCCAAGGCCGATATCGGCCTCGGGAGGGGGCCGCGCGGCCTCCTTCCCGTTTTTATTTTTATTAAAAAGAGTCAGGCCCTGGGGGATGGGGTCTCCAAAAATACTAAAAGAAGGGGGCCACACAGCCCCCTTCTAAAAATATATATATAAAAAAAGCTGGCATCTCGCCGGAGGCCCGCCCCTCCCTGCAGCATTCTGCAAACGCCCCCCCGGCGCGTTCTAAGTTGGGGAATTAAGTCCCCTTGAATACTGAGGGTCCCTGGAGACCAACTAGCCCACCAGGTACCTCCAGTAAGCGCCACACAGCTGGATTGCAGAGAGGTGGTCCGAGGCCACACCCCTTTTTACACCACTCTGCAAACGCGCCTCTTGGCGCACTGTTGGTGGGGCGATGAGGTCCTCTTGTGTCCTGAGGACCTCAGGACACAAGTGGACTTCATCCCCCAAGCAGCAGTGCGCCAGAAGTCGCAATTGCAGAGTGGTGTAAAAAGGGGGCGCAGCCTTTGAGCACTCTCAGCAATCCAGCTGTATGGAGCTTACTGGAGGCAACAGGAGGGCTATTTGACCCCCAGGGGCCCTCAGGAGGCAAGGGGACTTCATTCCCTAACCAAGAGTGTGCCAGGAGGCGCGTTTGCAGAGTGGTGGAGAAAGGGGGCGTGGCCTGTGTCCACCTCTCAGCAATCCCACTGTGTGGGGCTTACTGGAGGTAAGAGATAGGCTAGTTGGCCCCTAAAGGACCTCCAGCAGCGAAGGGACTTCAATCCCCATCCAAGAGCATGCCAGGGAGTGCGTTTGCAGAGTGGTGGGCAAAGGGGGCGTGGCCTGCTATGAGAATTTAGCAATCCTGCTGTGTGGGACTTACTGGAGGTAATAGGAGGGTAGGTGGCCCCAAGGATGTCCTTGGGGGCCAACTACCCCTCTTGTTACCTCCAGTAAGTCCCACACAGTGGGATTGCTAAAACGTCTTCGGAGGCCATGCACCCCTTTCTCCACCACTCTGCAAACGCGCCTCCTGGCAGACTATGGGTTGGGGAAGAAATCCAATTTACTTCTGAGGGACTTTGGGGGCCAAGAAGCCCTTCTTGTACCACCTGTAAATCCTACGCAGCGGAATTCCTGAGCACTGGTCGGAGGCCCAGCACCCTTTCTCCACCACTCTGCAAACGCGACTACTAGTTAAAGAAGTGTTTGCAATATAATAGGTTTCGCATTTGCGAGAGTTAGAGCTATTGGCATTGTAAATGTAAAAGTTTTTTACTAATGTTTTTTGGAGTGGAGTGGATGTACGTTCTGTGTAGTCGAATTATGTGGTATGCTGTGCAGTGAAATTATGTAGATAGAAAGTATGTGGTATTTAGTGTATAGGAATTATATAGAGTGGGATTATGTGTTATGGAGAGTAATTATGTGGTATGGTAGTCTGTGTTGTGGAGTGGTAACCTCAGGTTTAGTCTTCCTCGTTTCCATAGAAGCTCAACTATGAACTCAGTGAGACAAAAAAAGAAGGAATCACTGAGGAGCACTTGTGGACCTAGTCAGAGGTATGAGCAGGGCCAATAGAATTATGCGACTGTTTGGCTGCACCGACTTTCGCACAATTATACATTTTCTGCATTAGCCACATAATTCATCATCTACTCCCTAATCTGCAGATTTGAACAAAAAAGCCTTGTTTCTAGCTCAAACGGCTCAAACGTTACCAAAAATGCAGCGACAAGTGTTACAGCGTGGTGGAAGGCCCTTTGCAAACCTAGACTGGTCACCTGTTACTTATTGCTTAATGCAGGTGTTAGATTGGTACTAATGGTGTGCAAGCCACTCTTGCTTCCTTCTGTGCCTCTCTTGCCTTTTTCTGCATTTCTGTTGCTTCTTTCTACACATTTCTTTGTCTGCACTTCTCTAGCCTCTTTCTACAAATCTCTTCTACTTTCTACACCTCTCTTCCCTCTTTCTGCACGTCTGTTGCCTCTTTCTGCACCTCATTTGCTTCTTTCTGCACTTCTCTTCCTTCTTTCTGCAGATCTCTTGCCTCTTTCTGCATCTCACTTGCCTCTTTCAGCACCTCTGTTGCTTTTTTCTGCAGATCTCTTGCCTCTTTCTGCACCCATCTTTTCTCTTTCTGCACCTCTCTTGCCTCTTTCTGCACCCCTGTTCCCTATTTCTGCACCTTTCCTGCCTGTTTCTGCACCTCTCTTGCCTCTTTCTGTACCTCTGTTGCCTCTTTCTGCACTTTTCTTGCCTCTTTCTGTACCACTTTTGCCTCTTTCTGCACCCCTTTTGCCTCTTTCTGCACCTCTCTCGCATCTTTCTGCAGTTCTATTGCCTCTTTCTGCACCTCTCTTGCTTCTTTCCACACCTCGCTTGCCTCTTTTAGCACATCTGTTGCTTTTTTCTGCAGATCTCTTGCTTCTTTCTGCACCCCTCTATTCTCTTTCTGCACCTCTCATGCCTATTTCTGCACCCCTGTTCCCGGTTTCTGCATCTTTCTTGCCTGTTTCTGCACATCTCTTGCCTCTTTCTGTACCTCTAATGCCTCTTTCTGCACTTCTTGTGCTCTTTCTGCACCCTTTGTGCCTCTTTCAGCACCTCTGTTGGTTCTTTTTGCACTGCTCTTGCTTCTTTCTGCACCTCACTTGCCTCTTTCTGCACTTCTCTTGCTTCTTTCTAGACCTCTGTTGCTTCTTTCAGCAATTCTCTTGCCTCTTTCTGCACTTTTCTTCCTTCTTTCTGCACCTCTCCTGCCTCTTTCTGTACCTCTCTTGCCTCTTTGTGCACCCCTCCTACCCTTTTCTGCACCCCTCTTGCCTCTTTTTGCACCTCTGTTGGTTCTTTCTGCACTGCTCTTACTTCTTTCTGCACCTCACCTGCCTCTTTCTGCACTACTCTTGCCTCTTTCTACACCTCTGTTGTTTCTTTCAGCAATTCTCTTACCTCTTTCTGCACTTCTCTTCCTTCTTTCTGCACCCCTCCTGCCTCTTTCTGTACCTCTCTTACCTCTTTGTGCACCTCTCCTACCTCTTTCTGCACCCCTCTTGCCTCTTTTTGCACCTCTGTTGGTTCCTTCTGCACTGCTCTTGCTTCTTTCTGCACCTCACTTGCCTCTTTCTGCACTTCTCTTGCTTCCTTCTAAACCTCTGTTGCTTCTTTCAGCAATTCTCTTGCCTCTTTCTGCACTTCTCTTGCTTGTTTCTGCACCTCTCTTGCATCTTTCTGCACCTCTGTTGCCTCTTTCTGCACTTCACTTGCATCTTTCTGCACCTCTCTTGCCTCTTTCGGCACCTCTGTTGCTTCTTTCTGCACCCCTCCTGCCTCTTTCTGTACCCCTCTTCCCTATTTGTGTAACTCTCTTGCCTCTTTCTACACCTCTCTTCCCTCTTTCTGCACCCTGCGTGCCTCTTTCAGCACCTCTGTTGCTTCTTTCTGCACTTCTCTTGGTTCTTTCTGCACTGCTCTAGCCTCTTTCTGCATCCCTTTTGCCTCTTTGAGCACCTCTTTTGCTTCTTTCTGCACTTCTCTCTCCTTTTTCTGTACCCCTCTTGCCTCTTTCTGCACCTCTGTTGGTTCTTTCTGCACTGCTCTTGCTTATTTCTGCACCTCACTTGCCTCTTTCTGCACTTCTCTTGCTTCTTTCTACACCTCTGTTGCTTCTTTCAGCAATTCTCTTGCCTCTTTCTGCACTTCTCTTCCTTCTTTCTGCACCCCTCCTGCCTCTTTCTGTACCTCTCTTTCCTCTTTGTGCACCCCTCCTACCTTTTTCTGCACCCCTCTTGCCTCTTTTTGCACCTCTGTTGGTTATTTCTGCACTGCTCTTGCTTCTTTCTGCACCTCACTTGCCTCTTTCTGCACCCCTGTTCCCTGTTTCTGCACCTTTCCTGCCTGCTTTTGCACCTCTCTTGCCTCTTTCTGCACCTCTGAGTTAGAGGTAGTTTTAATCCCCCTGCCCTATTATGTACTAGGGCCTTACAGGGGAGGTCATGCCAATAACAGGGGTACCCCAACCCATAGTGTACGCTAGTGTATGTAGGTGTTTTCACTGTAAGCTAAGTGTCTTTCAGCATAGCACTGGCTCCGGGCCTGGTTAGTCAGAGTCAGTTACCACCAGTACCAGTCAGCAAAAAGTTGGGGGCACAGGATGACTTTGCAACAAGGCCTCTTTCTGCACCTCTGTTGGTTCTTTCTGCATATCTCTTGCTTCTTTATGCAATTTTTTTCGTCTTTCTGGACTTCTGTTGCCTCTTTTTGCATTTCTCTTGCTTCTTTCTGCGCCTTTCTTCCTCTTTCTTCACATGTCCTACCTCTGTAGGCATAGTTAGAAATTAGCATTTAAAAAACCTTTGAAATGCACTGAAAAAGCCATAGGTATCAGGGACGCTATAGTTAGAAATTATCATTTAATAAACCATAGAAATTCACTGAAAAAACCATAGGTTTCAGGGACGTTATAGTTAGAAATTAGCATTTAAAAAAACCATAGAAATTCACTGAAAAAACCATAGGTTTCAGGGACATTATAGTTAGAAATTAGCATTTAAAAAACCTTTGAAATTCACTGAAGAAACCATAGGTTTCAGGGACGTTATATTTAGTTGGACATTTCACTGGTACAAAACCAGAGAAATTCAGCCATTATAGTTAGTTGAGCTAACTATAACTCGCGCCCCCGCAATGCACGGCTGATGACATCACATATTACATCATTCATGACATGGTCAGTGACATCACTGATGACATCACTGGTGACATCTCAAATGACATCACTGATGACATCATCCACTTGATAATCTGATGCACCTCCTCACACCCTAATATAACCTTTGATACACCCACTCTAAAATACAGACTACCATTTTCGAAACCATAGACACACCAATACCAGTTACTACATACCCACTCACTGATTCCTAGGTCTACACACACGTCCACTCATTCACCCATACAGTCACTCATACATGCAGTCACTTATCAATACAGCACTATCATTTGCACTCATACACCTATACAGACACTCAGACATTGCCACTCATCAATAGAGTTACTTACACACCTAGTCAGTCATGCAAATAATCAATCACACTCCCATTTACTCACCTATACAGATATACACACACCACCTCACATATTCATACAGATACTAACACATACTTATTCTCTTATACAATCATTGATACAAGCACACACTCATCCATACAGCCACTCTTACAATCACTCACTTTCACATATGGTCATTTATATACTCCAACACTCACATATACTGCCTTTCACATATGTAGTTACTCACACATGTGCCACTGAGACATCCATTCACTCACCAACACACCCATACACACACTCACCCACCCATATAGCCCTTCACAGATGCACTCGAACCCATACACCCAGTGAATCACCCACTCACACATCTATGCACAGAGTCACAACCCCCCACCCACCCACACAGACACTCAGGCACCCATACAGATACTCGGACAACCAATCAATAACCCATATAGACACTCATGTAGCTACTCCCCAACACATGCAGCCGCTTACACACCAACTGACAGACTGATATAGACATTCACACAGTTTAGTCACTAACCCATGCATTCAGTAAGACATGTTTAATCACTCACTTATACAGTCAGTCACGCACCTACTAAATCATCCATTCAGACACTTATACACCCACTCATTCTTCAATACACCTTGGCATATATATATATAAAACATATTTAAACTTTACAGAAACACGCAGTCACTGGATGATGTCATCAGTGATGTCATTTGAGATGTCATCAGTGATGTCACTGACCATGTCATGAATGATGTAATATGTGACATCAGCAGCAGTGCATTGCGGGGGCGCGAGTTATAGTTAGCTCAACTACCTATAACGGCCGAATTTCTCTGGTTTTGTACGAGTGAAATGTCCAACTAACTATAACGTCCCTGAAACCTATGGTTTTTTCAGTGAATATATATATATATATAATATGGACATATTGACGGATTGGGTATTGACTTGCATCATCATCTTCAAGGAGATACTCAAACGAGATCCTTAACATCTTCTAACTCACTGCTGATACTAGACAGTGAGGGGCTTACTTACAAGCCCCTTGCGCCGCTGGTGCTTCACTTTTAATATGGGAAAAAGTGACGTACCGGCGGTGCAAGGGGCTTATAAATAAGCCCCTGATTATCTATTAAAGAATGATACCTGACTGGAATAAATAGGGTTTGTTGAACTGCAAATAACGTAGCTGTGACACATTTCTTCAGTGGTTAATAATGTGTGGTAATGGCGGGCTCTTTTGCCCAGCAGGGTCACACTTTTGAGTATGGACTCAGAACAGGAAAAGTCCCTTGGATGAGACTCTTGTGTAACTTGGAAACAATGCAAACCATGCACTCATTCCACACCACACTTACTCATCAGGATAGGGCATGTCCAAAGACATCCCTCACAGTGCCCTCGCCCCATGCGCTAACTCACAACTGCAGTAAGAGGCCAAATAAATGGTGAATGTATACTATAGAATACCCGCATTATATAATTTACCTTATATTATAGTACTCAGTGCTCACATGATGCACAATGCCCAGTGCTGCCCTAATGCACTGCACCATATGCTTTGCTCACCTTCTAGTGTCATGGGTTGCGCATTTTTGGTGCTTTGCTATAACACTTCATCCAGTGTTCCATCACATTTTGCTCTCCTGGTATGCATCACCCAGTTCTCTCCTGTAGTGCATTGGTAGTGCCCCCTTGGTACACATCTGCCTGGCTTCTAGTGGGACACATTGCTGTGTGCGCCACTTCTTTACACCGCACAGTTCAACCTGATTGAAAGTATCCCCCTGCTCGAGATGCACATCATTCTGTGCACAGTTCGTGCACTTCACTCTGCTCCTCTTTATGCTCAGGCGTATGTGTTACTTTTGGTATGTGTGCATTACGACCTGCATATTTGTTGGTAAGTGTGCATCCACTCTTTTGTCAGTGAGACTTTGTTAAAATAAATATTTGTAAGTGTGTTGTTCTTTGCGCGCATGTGCACACATACACATAAATAAGTGAGCCGCTCTATGCATGCACTATGCTAAAGTCAAAACTGTTCAATTTGTATATGCTTTCCCCATAGCTCGTTAGCTTGTTATTTGCTTTGCATGCTTTGTACTATCTCATTTATATATGTATTACTTGTGTCATTCTTTGCTTATCACGATTTAATCAATCTGCATAATGGTGGGGGCTGTCCTGTATTTGTAAATATTTTCCAACTTATTATAGATTTAGCTCTCTTGCAAAATGTGAAACGTGTGAATCTTCTACATATAATAAACATTGTTTCTATATTATATTCCCATGCAGATCCCTATGTGTTAATGTAATAAAGTACACGCTTACAAGCAAAATACGCCTCATTGACCTACGTCTGGAACACTTCTCTTCTTGTGCATAAATTTGCATGCATTGATTCCCAAATTAACCCGCCTTTTCTGACTAGAATTAATTTCTATTATGTTGTGACTGCGGATATGCTATTATGGTGTGAACACTTTTTTGAGTTTGCCAACATTCCGAATGCAAGCGAATCCACCCTGCTTGACTCCAGCCCTCCGAGGATACCTGCGCTCAATTATGCTCATTATTTAGATGCATTGTAATGTTTCATTTCATTATGGAGTGATTGACAAGATGAGCCCACACTGACAGAGCGCCATCCTGCTGGCAGGAATGTGACAGGTTTCAAGCCTGCTTTGCATTTGGGAGAAAATCATTTATTTATGCATGTGGAATGATTTCTGCAGCAGAAAAACTAAACAGAGTATCGTCAAATACATATTCAGTTGATCAAGGTTCTGTTTAACAAGTAAAAGTCAGACATGGCTCCCACTAAGCAATATAAATGCAGTTACTAACTGCTTACCGACACCTGACAAGCTTATGTTCCACAGTGTAACCATCTCATCTTTTTATTTGTACAATGATAATAAAAACTGCTGTATACTTTTCAACTGAGACTAGTCATAAGAAGTATTACCAAACAAACATAGTAAATTACGAAAAAACTTTCCAAAATTTATAGCATTCTTACGACTGACTTAGGCCTAGTCAGAGGGCCTGCTTTACAAAGGGTTTTTCTCTGGTATAAGAGAGCCTTCAGTATGCCTTTAGTAAGGGAAAACACAAATTCAATTAGTGCCAACAGTTTTAAAATAGTCTTAAACTAGGACAGAAATCTTTGTAAACCAGTCCCTGTTGCCTGGTTTAGGATTAGTGTTTTTCTGTTTACTGCACCTCAAAGTACATCGCTTGAACAGGATAAATATTTTTAGCAGCTGTCATAATTTAGAGTTGGAGTATAGCAAAGGGGCATGCAAAATGTAATGGACACTCACAACCTTGTAGTATGTTTGTGACATTCATCACATTCGGCAAGAAGTCTCTCAATCCATAAATCTACATCCCACTACACATATAAAAGTGCCTTCCAAAGTGTGACCTGAAAGACAATACTCCCACAGTCACTGCGAGATTAACGGAAAGGGTTTACCCTCACTGAAAACATTAATGTGAAGATGAACATAAAATGAAAATGTGACCTTTCCCTCAAGCATACCCCAAGAATTGTCCACCTTGTCACCAAACCCCAAATATGGAAAAGGACAAAGAGTACCTTCAAAGGAAATCAAAGTCTTGCATCAATTTCCATGCATTTTCAAAAAGTTCCTTGTGAGTGAGTTCCTGAAAGGCGTTTGTTTATCCAAATATTATCTGCTAATCTATGATGGGTATATTTTCAAATATCCAAGTGATGCTTTGTGAAAGTGGCTGCCAGATTTGAAATGATTCACAGGATTAAGGCTTTGGGTAACCCTGGGCAAAGCACTACGCTATGCTCGCGTAGTTTGCGAAGTTTGCGCTACTCGCACAACGCGAACTGCACGTAGCACAGTGCAAACACGCGTAGCGTAGCGTAGTGCAGCGGTCATTGTTTGCTTGCTCGCGGTCCTCAACGTCAAGTTGGCGACCGCGAGCAAGCAAAATGACATCCTGGCGAGACTTTTTCTCGTTCGCGATCAGCAACATCAAGTTGCCGATCGCGAGCGTGGAAAATAAACCTCCCGGCGAGATTCTCAACGCGGGAGGTCAGGTTTCTCATTGCGAGTGGTCGCGTATGCTCGCGACAGCTCGCGATGAGAAACTACCAGTCCGCGTTGAAAGCTGCCGCTCGAGTAAAAATCTACTCGAGCGGCAGTAAAAGACAGCTCGCACTTTGCAAGATGCCGTTTTCAATGATTGCACACTGCGGACAAGCATCCGGCACTGTGCAATCATCGCGAACAGCGCACTACGCAGTTCGCGTAGTGCTACGCGTAGCTCGCGTAGTGCGAACTGCACTTTGCGTAGCTTCGCGTAGCGCTACTTCGCGAACTACGCCCAGGTTTAGCTTTGGGACTGTCTGAAAGCCCCAACTAAGGGGCCGATTCCGATTCTGGCCGGAAATCTCTCCGACCGAGCCGGACCCGGAGAGAATTCCGACCGAATCGGACCCCAGCAGTCACTTACTCATTTTGGTATTCACAGAAGGCACTTACTTACTCATTTTGAGTAACTTACTCATTTTGAGTAACTTACATATTTGTGTAACTTACTCATTTTGTATTCACAGAAGGCACTTACTCATTTATGAGTAAGTGCCTTCTGTGAATACCAAAATGAGTAAGTTACACAAAATGAGTAAGTTACACAAAATTAGTAAGTTACTCATTTTGGTATTCATAGAAGGCACTTACTCATTTATGAGTAAGTGACTTTTGTGAATACCAAAATGAGTAAGTTACACAAAATGAGTAAGTTACACAAAATGAGTAAGTAAGTGCCTTCTGTGAATACCAAAATGAGTAAGTGCCTTCTGTGAATACCAAAATGGTAGGAAGTTTAGGATTTTGTCTTAAGTTAGTTCTGTGAATCGGGCCCTATATTTGCAGGTTAAACTGCCATTTTGACCTTGCAAAGTAACACCGTTTGCCAAGCCCAAACCTTCTGTTTTAAAACATATAAATAACCCCTAGGGGAGGCCCTGTTCAACCCGGAGGTCAGAGTGTGATGTGTTTAAAAAGTTGGACGTGTGCTTTCAAGTTTTACCTGTCCTGGTAGGGAAAAAAATCTTAATTTCGTTTTGCACTACTACAAATCCTACCTCTTCCATAGGATAACATTGTAGTAGCATTTTTACATGTTATATGTGTAATTTCCATGGGAATAGGTAACCAGTTCATGTTTGGTTTCTCTGGAATCACAATTTAAAGTCCCAACTTATGGTGAAGTGGGATTTAAAATCATAATTCTGAAAATGCCACTTTTAGAAAGTTGGCATTTTTCTGCCTTAGACATTCTCTCAAGCAAGCATGTATACACCAAGAGAGTGCCTCCTGGATAAAAAAAAAAAAAGAGAAACAAACGATGATCAGGCTAGTATGCATGCCCACATACTGTCCCCAAGCAAATAACTTCAAGAAAATTATCGTGAAAAATTGTCACTTGATTTCAAACTCAGAATGGGGTTTTGCACGCCAATTGTTTGCACTAAAGAAGAACGCAAGCATTTGTAAACACCTTATACTCCTTCAGAAACAGTGAAAACCAATTTGAGACAACAATTGAATTTAGATCCATTGGAAGGAAATCATTTGTGTGGAACATGCGTGGCATGCAGTCAAACAGTAGAGGGTGCAGATTTTGATATGGAGAATATCAAATGGAGGCACACTACTTTTTCTAACTGCAGAACAAAAAATGCTGTATACGGAATTATATGTCCCTGCCAGGAATTATATATTGGAAAAACTAATCAAGAGACTAGGCAAAGGATTATCTAGCATAAATAATCTCAGAGAAAAACAAAGGCATCTTCAGCACCAATTGTTAGCCACTTCCTATCAATGGAACACACAGAAAAATACTTCAAATGGACAGTCTTAATGGCAGATCAGCCCAATTTGAGAGGCAGATATTTGGAGGCAGTTCTTCAACAAAGGGAAGCATATCTAATTTTGCATCTCAATACCACATTTACAGGATTAAACGAAATTTCTGAACATCCAATGTAAATTAGCTAAAAATGAATACACTAAATTTACGAACTGGCTGAGAAAACCGAATACCCCAAGAGCTAGAGTTCTTTGAAAGCCATCTATGCATCAGTGAGGATGCGACAAACCATTGTTAGGGATGGTAAACTGGATATTTTTTATGATGACAAGCTGAATATTTCAACATGAGCTGGATGGCAAATGATAAAATAGGGCGGTCGCTAAACCTGGCCCAGTAACAAATGGCACATTGAATCCAGTAGAAGTGACTAAACACAAGGCAAAAGCCTTGGGTAACTACGGAATACAACTCGCACTTTGAACACTACAATGACCAGAATGCAGCTGATAAAATTTGGGATTTGTGTGGCCAAATGATCAATATTTTAAAAACTTTTCAATACCAGAGATTACGTGGCAGACAACACCGCAGCTAAGACACCCAGCTGAATGGCAGACAATAAAACTCTTCATTGAAACAAAAAGTAAGTGAAAATGCAAGGGGAATTCATGCTCGAAAGGCACTACAGTTTGAACTTCGTATGGATGACTCATGCTTCCGTAAAAAAAAGCATTGTGGTTCTATCTCATAGCATTGCAACAAGGTAACAGGAATTTCCCAGTAGCGGTCGGTGGTGGAAGTGCCGCTGGGCGCTGACGTGGGGCGGGGGAGGGGCAGGGTGAGGGGTAGTAAACTACGGATTACGGGCGATTACAGGTAAGTACACATATAAATAAATAAAACGAATTTCGTTTCTCGCGCTGCATTGCCAAATGTGATTTCCTTTTAGTTAAGCGCAAAGCTATAGAGTGAAGTCGGAAAAGGCTTTACATAATCAGAGAGGCAACAGAGTGAAAGCTGTCCCCGGACAACATACTGAAAACTTCTTATAATGATTAGTGAGGAAACAACAGTGGCGGCTCCTCTGCTAAGGCGGAGTAGCATCGCCCCAACTGCTATTCAACAGTGTAAGAAAAAATTAAATGATAACAATGTTATTATCATTTTATTTTTTCTTGTTGCGGGTCGTTACAGCTTTGGGAAGCAGGACGGGCTCTGCTGAAGGATCAGGTGAGGGGAAAAGTGGTTTTCAACCCCTATGTGTGCATGAATGTTTGGATGGCTGTCTCGGGCTGGCCAGACATTCATGTGCACATAGCATGCTCTCCGCACAGGCTACATTACAGTCTGTGTTGAGAACATGCCCAGGCCCCCATTCCCTGTCTAAGTGACGAACCACAGCGCTCAGACCAATCACATGGCTGCATTGCAGCATTGTGATTGGCTCAGGGTAGCATGGGAGTTTGCGGTGTCCTTCCTGTTCCGGCCAGAGGAAGAAGTGGAGAGACACAACAAGGACGATGCGGGACACAGACAGGAAGTACGTTTTTAATTTTTTATTTACCCCCTTCTCCCCCAACACGCCTCACCGCCCGTCACCCCTGATCAGTGCTGGCCGCCACTGGGAAACAACTGTTTTCATATATCTCCTTTCAGTTAAGCGCGGAGCGAAGCCATAGATTGGCGTCGGAAAATGCTCCACACAATCAGAGAGGTAACAGAGTTAAAACTGAAAAAGTACACTTCATGCAAAGTTTGAAGTAAGCTAATTCCAACAATAAATAGGTATAGCAAGCTTATTTATTTGTCGAGTTTTATATAGCGCTGGCTAGACCCGTAGGTATCAGAGCGCTTTACATAAGGATCGTTGCATTACAAGTTACAAATTACATCCGTTACCAGAGCATAGTAAAACATAGGCAAAAGGGGGAGAAATGTGCCCAATGTCCGGCTGGGTAGGTGACGGCCGAGAGGGTGAACCCGGGCCGGTCTCCTCTATAGCTGTCTGGCAGCTCCACCGGGCATCAGCCATGTTGCTCAGGTCTCAGCGGTTCCGAATAACAAGAAAAACATTTCTTTTTCATGCTTACATTAGATTACAGTAGCATAGTCAGACACAGAAGAAACAAGTCCCCAAAAGAGGAATAGAGGAATGGGGGGGGGTGGAAACAGGGGGCTGGGAAGCGGATCAGTTCTGGCAAATCGGCAGTGGTAGGGAAGTACCACGTGGGGGCCCAAGAAGTTAGAGTAAGGGGGCACATAGCCCAGATGTGGTAAAATAGTCATTACGTCCAGTGCCAAATTCAGTCACCGCATTAGGTCATCTCGGTAATGTGGGGGTACCATGCAGCATCGCGTTCCAAGCCTCCCTCAGTAGTTCCTGTACTCTAGAGTGATCAAGCTTATGTTTGGAAACATTAGTAAAAAATATATGATGCCTTCAGGCTAAGATGGTTTTAATTTCTATCTTCTTTTTATGAAAAGGGCGTTGGTTACAGGTTCACTGATAGAATATCGATGCCCAAAATATCCCCATACACAAATATCAATGCTAAAATATCGATGTGAAAAATATCGACATCCTATATTTAAAATTGTAAGTACAAAAATATCTAAACAAAAATATCGATGTAAAAAATATAGATGTACAAAATATCCATTTTTTGTTTAAATAAAAACTAATGTTAAATATATTAAATAATAAAATTAACTTTTAAAAAATATTTAGATTTAATATACATTTTAACTAATAAAAAAATGTTTAAGAAAATATTTAAACATACATATATATAATGTAACATATATATATATATTTCCTTTGAAACAATTAATAAACTATTAATTTTAATTTATTTTATAAATATATAAACACTTACAAATAAAAATATATATATTTACATACACTTATAACATAAAATCTAATAAAAAAAATTATACTATAAATTAAAACATTAAAATATTTAATAGTCTTTAAAATTAAATTTTGCCCTCCATTGAGTGCAACAGTAGGGAAAGTGTTGGATAGCGGAGGGTTAAAAATTACTATTCCCACTCCAGTGAGTGCAACAGTAGGGAAAGTGTTGGACAGCGGAGGGGTAAAACTTAATATTCCCACTCCAATAAGTGCAACAGTAGGGAAAAGTTTGATTAGCGGAGGGGTAAAAATTACTATTCCCACTCCAGTGAGTGCAGCAGTAGGGAAAGTGTTGGACAGCAGAGGGGTAAAACTTAATATTCCCACTCCAGTGAGTGCAACAGTAGGGAAAATGTTGGATAGCAGAGGGGTAAAAATTACTATTCCCACTCCAGTGGGTGCAACAGTAGGAAAAGTGTTGGATAGCGGAGGGGTAAAAATTTATATTCCCACTGGAGTCAGTTCAGAATTAAAAACAAACAAATTAACAACACCAACACAAAAGATTTTAAAAAACAAACAACAAAACATATATAAAAGTTTTAAATATTACAAAAGGTAGAAACAGATTAGAATGTTGAAAAGATCTAACAAATACATAGAAATATTATTTGAAAAAATTCCAAAATAATTTAAAAACAAAAAACTATTTCTTAATAGAATTTTTTTATAAACAATAACATTAATTATTACATAAATGTAATATGTTTTATTTCCTATCCTATAACACCATACAATTCACAACCCACATTTAATTTTTTTTAAATGACCTCCATAATTAACATAATTAATTATCAATTAAACAAATATTATTAGTTTAAAAAAATTAAAACAAATAAAAATTAATTTACTCCCCAAACGTTTCCCCTAAAAAACCCAAACACAGACACAAAATAACAATAAACACTTACCATAAATATTTATCAATTAATAAATTAATATTAATAATCAACTAAATATTAATTATTTAGACATAAATTACTTTCCACCCTCTACCCCAGTAAACACCACAACCCACACCTAAAAATCATTACACATTTTCCATAACTAATTTTACATTAATAAATTGATATCAATTAACAACAACTTATTAATTAATTTAAAAGAATTTACTTCCCACCCTTTACCACTATAAACCCCACAATTTACATAAAAGATTAATTACACAATTGCCATATTTTAATTTTAATTAATTAGCATTCATTAACAAACAATTATTAATGAATTATAAATAAATAACTACCCACCCTATTCTCCTATAAACCCCACCACCCACTCCTAAACAAACGACACAATTAACATAATTAATTACAAATTAATTAATTATTAATTATTAACAACCAATTAATAAATATTTAATAATAAAATAACTCCCACAATTAACACTATGAAATATAAATTAAATAAATATTAATAAATAAAAAAGATTAATACATTTTTTATCATTAAATTACTTCCCACCCTATTCCCTTATAAACCCACAACCCACTCCTAAAAAAATTACACAATTAACATATTTGCCAATTAATTATTTAATACTAATTATCAGACAATTAATTAATAATTAATAATACATTTATTCCCACAATTAACACTATAAAACCAAAATTAAATAAATACTAATACATAAAAATGTATAATTAATTTATTATAATTACATTTCTTCCCACCCTATTGCCCTATTAACCCACAACCAGTTCCTAAAAAATGACACAATTAACATAATTGACAGTTAATTAATTAAAAATAATTAACAACCAATTAATAAATAATTAATAATAAATTAATTACCACAATTAACACTATAAAATCTAAATTAAATAAATACTAATACAGAAAAAATAATAATGAATGTATTATAATTAAATTACTTCCCACCCTATTCCCCTATAAACCCACAACCCGCTACAGAACTTAAAACGCAAAATTTAATTAAGAAAAAATTAATAACTACTAAAAATTTAACACATATATTAAAAAACAAAACAAATTCTTATACAAAAAAATGGATCACATACTTTTAAAATACATACTAAAATACATAACACTAATTAAAACATCGATATTTTAAACATCTATATTTTTGCAAACGATATTAACAACTTCGATATTTACAAAAACGATACTTCTTACCTGCAAGTCGATATTCTTGACCACGATATTCTTCCTGTCGATATTTCTGTGTCACGATATTTAAAACTCGATATTTGTGTTTGTCGACATTTTAAACTCGATATTCTGTCTGTGCACCTTGGTTGCAAACTTAAAGTTGGGAACTTAGGCAAAGAGATGCAAGAAAAGGTCAATGAATAGCTTGAAGTACTAAATGAAGTTTTGACCTACAGGGACATAAAGCGCTTTGAATGAAAAAAGAAAAGTAAATGCCAGATAGAAATAGAGAGAAGTAAGAATACATTGCCCGTATTTAAAATGACATTGTTTACAATTTATTTTTACATTTATTTTCTCAGTAGTTTTAAACCAGCTTCGGTCCGGAAACCAGCCTTGGTCCTGAGGATAACCCATAATAAGGGGAATTTGAAATGTGTTGACCTTGTTGCACTAGGGAGTTGGTGACAATTAACAACTACACTCAGGCAATCCTAAAAGGAACATTGGATGCCTTGCACTACCTAAACAAGATGGTGGTTCAACCCCTAAAATGTGCACAGATAAGGAGTTCCCTTTAAGAAATAGACTCAAATAAGAAATCTCCATTCTTTTCACGAACTGATGATTGGTATAGTGCTATTGTGCCTTATGTAATGTGTTTTAATATTATATGTTGTTTATATTGGGATTTATGATTATTTTCTCTTTTTTGTGAAAGCATATGGGCTTAAAACATTGGCAAAAGTTTGGTATTGTTGTCCAAAGAATATGGAAAGTGGATTGGTGTACTGTTCAAAATAATTGAAGGTTTATAAAAATATAAAGGTCAAGAAAATTGAAAACTGTGATCATTTCTAAAAATTGTGCGGACAAAATAATTATCAGCAAAGGTATTCTTGGTTGTTTGATTTACATGTGGCCCAACCCCCTAATTCAGTACTTTTAGAAAGTTGGCATAGTCATTTAGTGCCTGTGGCCTGTACCTGGGTGACAAGACTCGGTGAAGCTGACAGTTGAGCTTTGTATATTCCTCCTACACAGCCACACACAATAGGGAGATGAAGTGTGCCTGGATTGGCCACCACTGGCAGGATGGGAAGAAGGAGCAGGGCACAGCCCTACTTGCACTTGAATAGGCTGTGTCCTACCGCCACAAAAAGGGCTGCATACCCCCTGCAGTTAGTCTGGAGCCAGGACAGGGAAGGTAGGATGTTTAGAGACTTCAATGGGAAACATTTAGAAGCTTCTCCCCCACTTCAAAGGCACAACCGGGTATGAATACTGGACCTCAGACACCAACTCAGTGCCCTTTTGGACCTGTGGATACTCTGCCTAGAAGAAGGACTGTTGTGCTGCTTCAAGGACTGTCAATCTGCTGGTCTGCTGCTCGAAAGAAACTGCTGGTCTGCTGTGCTGACCTTCTGCCCATCATTTGCCTGGGGAAGGAGAGCTGGACCTGCAACTTCATCTTGAACCCAGGGCCCTAAAATGACTCCAAGGGATGGTCTGCTGGCCTCCTAATCAGAGCCTCAGTGACATAAAAGCCTCCCCAACACCTTACACCTTGTCCGACAATGGCAGCTAGAAACCTGGGCGTCAAGTGGGACTCAGATCTATCTTTTGAAACCCACATACGCCATGTCTCGTCGGTCTGCTTTGGCAAACTAAAATCGCTAAGAAAATTTCTGCACCTCTTGCCAGAAGATAGCAGGAGGACAGTAGTACATGCAACAGTTACTTCTCATCTAGACTATGCTAATAGTCTGTACTTGGGGCTCCCCAGCTATCTGATTCACAGACTCCAGATGATTCAGAACGTGGCTGCGAGACTCATTCGCAGAGTGCCTTTTCGTCATCACATTTCCCCTCACATCAGGCTCCTCCACTGGCTTCCGGTTGCAAAACGCATTGAATTCAAGGCCTTGGCCCTTGCTTTCCGGGCTATGCACAACATAGGACCTAGATACCTCAGAAAAAGACTTCTCCCATACCAATCGGCCGGCACTCTTAGATCTAACTCTAAGTCCCTAATGTGTGTTCCCCGGTTTGTCAAGGCCAGAAAGGGAGGAAGGGCCTTTGCCGTCAGGACAGCTATGCTATGGAATGCACTACCTCTACAACTCCGCATATTGGACTCTGAATCCGCCTTCCGTAAGCACCTCAAGACGTGGCTCTTTGGCTAGGTTAAGACACTGCGCCAATCTATTCCCCTCTCTGCCGCTAAGCGCCGGGACACCTCTGTTTGAGGTAGCTGTTTGCACTATACAAATAATTTTATTATTATTATTATTATTATTACACCAGCCCCTGGACCAAGATGCAGCGAGTTCCTTACCCCCAAATGCTACCTGTCAGGTCCTTGACCCTTGGTGTGGCTCACAGGCGCTGAAATCAAGCTTTTGGGCTCTTCACCTAGACCTCATAGCTTGCACTGAAAATCGGTGCAAAGCTCCATAAGCCCAACTCTCCGCACTGTGGCATTGACCACTCGCAGGGACCACCACTGCAAAGCTCCAATAATGCCCACCCGCAACGCCGGCTGGCTCTATGTGCTTCTCCAACAGCATCCCGCAGCGCTCTCGCTGATCCTCGTGGCCCTCTGCAACACAAACGGGACTCTTGGCAAGTACTTCAGAAGGTAAACCTTCAGCAGGAGTAATTTGGGACTGTACCTGATCTGCGCTCCTTTGCGATAAGCCTGAACGTTTGATTTTGACCCAGTCCAGCGTGACCTGATAGCTGCGGTTGGCTCTGTGCGCTTTTACGTGCTATTTTACACTTTATTCATTAAAATTGTGTAACTATTGATTGGATTTTTATAATTTTGCTATTATTTTACACATTGCTTCTTAGTAAAGCCTAACTGCTCTGTGCCAAGCAACCAGGGGGTTGAGCGCAGGATAATTTGGGGTTTGATTGTGCCTCACCTTGAGAAGGATTGTGGTTGATGCTTGACTAGGGCTAACACCCCAGTCAACCAACAACCCAGTTTCTCATAAAACCCTTTACACATATTTCTCTATTCACCATTTCCAAGAGTATAGTTACTCTAAGTGTAGAGTTACATGTCTCTGCACTCAGTGGAGCAACCTAAAACAAGATTTATAAGTGTAAAGTTACTACTTGTAATTTTTCACACATGTATGTAGAGGTTCTGCCACTGGGGTGAATCTCTCTGTATGGTAAAGAATTACTTGTTTACACATTACTTTAAATGTGTATTATATTATTTAATTATTTAGAATACATTTACATAATTTAAAAATAAAATCCAGTTTAATAAATTTTAAAAAAGTACATCAAAAAGAGCATTTAATATGCATTCAAATTAATTAAAGATTATGTATAGAATGATTTTTAATACTAATAATTATTGAACAAAAGTGTTACAGTTTATTATAATTTTAATATAACATTAATACATTATAAAAAAAGCATGTCCTTTCCTAAACCGCTCCTCAGACCCTTCTGATGTTTGTGTAAGTATACCCATTTTCTAGCCTTCCCCCATCCCTCCTAAATTTGCTATTAAAATGCAGACTTACGTATGCTGAGATATGTGCACTCGTGATGAAGATCTCCTCATAGAAAAGAAAGGAGAGGCAAAGGACACAGGCTTGTGAATGGCATATTGTAGTATGCGAGTTTTACTACTGTTCTACTATGACACATACTTCAAAATCCAGTTTGTGAATAGGCCCCTAGTGTCCCAAACAGCTTTGTAGTATGGCAGGGAAAGTTGTAAAAATATTTGCTTTCTGTAGAAAGGTTGTAATGAGCTCTGTTATATAAGGTGTACTTTATAAGTTCAGAGCATGGCTGCTAGAAACAGGTTGAATATAGTCTTTATGAGTGTAGCATTCACACAAACCAAAAGTTCATCTCATAGTGTATGTAAAAGGTTTTAGGATATTGTGCCTGGGATAATTTCATTACCAAGTTGGACTAGGAGGAAAATGTTCAGTTACAAGGTGAGTAAGGGGCCAATTCCGATTCGGGCCAGAAATCTCTCCGACCGAGCCGGACCCGGAGAGATATCCGACCGAATCGGACCCGTGCAGCCCGACCGAACGAGTACGATGCACACGTATGCCATCGGACTCGAGTCGGTCGGACTCCCATTGAAGTCAATGGGAGCCTGTCGTACAACGCGTAAGTGGGCTCCCATTGACTCAATGGGTGCGATGCGGACAAGGGCGCCCCCTACAGCGTGTACGCGGCGAAGCGATTCGCGCCGTACACGCACAGGTAGGGGGGACCCATGGGTCCCCCCTGTGTGCGACTCGCGCGGCTACGCGTACAGGGGGGTCCGACACGGACCCCCAAAGTACGGCTCCGACAGCTCTTTCGAGCCGGAGTGCGCGGCTCGGTCGGACTGCTCGCGGCGCGCATCGTACTTACCCGGCCGGGGAACATCTCCATTGCGCGGTGCGAGTCGTGTCCGTGCGAGTCGGTCGGTGCGGTTAGACCCGGGATCGAGTCGGTCGGAGCGGTCGGGATGCCCGGACGAGTCGGTCGGCGAATACGCATCGTACTCGCTCGCCCGGATGCGCGTACGAATCGGTCGGGAAATAGGGCTCCGAATCGGATCCGGTTAAGCCGAATCCGATTCGGAGCCCTACCGGCCGAGATCGGAATCGGCCCCTAAGGGTCTAATTATGAGTTTGGTGGTGCGGGAGCGGGACCTCCCTGCTCTCACGCTGACAAACCCATGTACAAACCATCTGCCAGATCAGGAGTTTTCTCCTGTCTGGCGGACAGTTCATTGACTTTCCCAGGGCAGTGCCTATGAAATAGGCACTGCAATGGGAACGTCAAAGGCAGTACCTGCACGGCATGGACTGCTGCAGTCCATGCCATGCAGGTACTGGTGTGCATGCACACAGGGGGGCACATTTGGTGCCCCCCTGTGTGCATCCACATGACGTGAGGCACCAAGGGTATCTGTAGTGCCCACTTTGTTTCCTCACTGCCACACTTTTCTTCTCATGATGGTCGCTCCGCCATGAAAAGTGTGGCATGAGGAAACTCGTAATATGTTTGACAGGGCTGCAGTGACACCACCATCACCAAGCATATTGCAGCCTCAATACCGCTGAACCACCGCTAGTGATCTCTGATCCCTGGCAGTTTCGGTGATCCCAGCCAAGCCCTAAGTGTCTTTCTTCTTGTATTCCAAGTGGCTAGTTTCAGATTATTTAGTTTAGGATGAATGTTTTTTTAATAAAATTGTTTTAGTTTTTTTTTAAACTAATAAACTTCAATCAATTTTTCCATACTTTATTATAGGGAGTACTCTGTCCCAGTAGTAGAGACTTCCACCTACAAGTAAAAATGTATGGGTAGTAGCTTGTTCTGGGTGGCTCCACCAGAGGGAGAAAACATGTAAGTCTAGACCAAGGAGTAACTTTACACTCCGAAATGGTGCGTAGTCAAAACGTGTAAAGCTAATCCCAGGTACACGAGTAGATTTTCACATGAGTACACATATACATGTAAATTTACCTTTGCCATTAGGGCCCATGTTATACATGCTGTTATCCAACTGAATTCTCAGTCTCTGACTTGGTCCCAAATATGGCAACACATGAAACATAGTAATAATACTTGTGCTGTCTAAAAACAGGGTTATGGTATTTTACCTTCTAAGCTAATGTGATTACATCTTATTTTCTCTTTAAAAACTCCATTCTCATGTTCAAATTATAGAAAATTCACTGCTATTTTTTGTGACCACTGATTCATAGACATACATGTGCTTTTGGTTTTTACACCTGTTCTGCTGCACCAGAGTGCTTCTTACCATCAAAACACCACAGTAAGCTAAAAAATATATAATTAGTTTTTTTTCTTATATCTGTACATACACTTAACAGTTTTCCTTCAGTTCATGAATCTAATCACAAAATAGGCTGCGTTCCTTGAATGTCATGTGAGATCTTCCTCATATCCCCCATATCTTGTCACCCCTGTGTGGTATTCTACACAGTCCCTCATTATGAATGGGCTTGTAACTGGTGAAATATTCATCACACCTGAATCTGACTTTGTTGAGTAAGAATTTATCAGGTGCAATGCACACCACTGAATTACAAGTTGCTCTCTGATAATGAAGAACAAACTTGGATGCTTATTTCACCAAAATCAGCATGCCCCCATATTTACCTGCAATTTTGGTTTGGCCTTACCGAATTTATCCCAGAAAAAGCATAGGCCTACGATCCATAGGGGGTGAAATACATGTTAGCCGTTGTTCACCTGCTAGTACAATTGGAAAGCTGCACAACATGCAAGTTTTCAGGCTGTGTTCCTTGAATTAAAGTATGCAGTTCCTAATATTAACAGCAGGTGGTTATAATCAATCAAAAGCTCCACACGATAGTGTAGAGCGAAACTTAGGAGGAGAGTCTCCTCCTGTTGGAAAAGACCCTCACACACCCAGCCAGCTAGGTGTCTTGCTTCATCATCGGGTCTGCTCCTTATCGGGTTGGCGCTGCAATACCCGATCGGCGCCGAGATGGGGCCTTCTTGGCGGAGATCTTTATTCCTTATGCCGTAGTGTGTAGTGCGTGTGAGGGCCCTAAAAACAGTGTAGGTGATAATGATGTGTGAATAAGTGTGGTTTAAAATAGGAAGTGGTGGTCCACTCAAAACAATTTTAATGAAATGTGGCCATCACCCTAATTAAAAATTGAAAAGAGAAAACGCGTATCTTCACTCTAAAGTTGTGAGATTATACGCTTTTGACATAGGTCAACATGTTTCTTGCCTTTATTCCTAGTAGATGGCAATTCCTCAGGACCAAAATAGGATCTACCTACACTTTTCGGTGGTGGTCGATAACTACATTAAGTGAGGTAATAACCACTCATACAGCACCCTCAAAAGTGATACCTGTAGATCTAAAAACAACCTGCAATAAAACAGAATAATAAACATTAATTTTGTCATGTAAGAATATTCTGGTAATTCAAGGACCCTGTGCCTCAATCAATATCCATGGTGCAGCAACCGCATGCCGAACGCGGGTGACTGATGGCATGCGATAAGTCTGAGCTACAATTGGTGAGGAAAAAGTAACAACATATTAAAAGATGGCAGCTGAAATGAGCATCGTTTTTAACTTACCCAAATTGGGTCCAGGACGCACGGCATCAGTACCGGCTGGAAAGGACACTAGAGTGTAGTGTCCTATAGGAGTAAAAACAGAGAACAAGTGCTAGAAGATTAAACGGCCAGGTACAGCTACCTGTAGGTTTATCAAGCAGAGCGGATGAGGAAGCCACAACATCACAGTACCCAGTTGTATCGTAATCATGTTAAGCAGTATAAGTCTCTCAGGCGAACACACTGGCCCGTCCATGTCAATTGAAAAGGCAAAGGGCATAGATTAACCAGTCTGCGCCTACCGGTGTTAATTCCGACGCTGAGCAATGTCAGCGTCAAATGCGCACCCGGTGCCCGTCGTGGTAAATAGAACAACGCTCCTCTGGTATCAACAACAAGTGAGAAACATCAGCTCAAAATGTGGGAGATTAGAGAGCCGACCTTACCAACATCACTCCGTTGAGAAGGGTAGTGAAACCGATATGTTGGCAAGCGTACAGGTCAACGAGACCCCACACATGAACTAAATAACTCACTGACATAGTGGTACCCTTCAAGCCAAACCACTGAAAAACAATGAGGGACACACAGGGAGCTAACTATTATGTTACTTACTGTTCCGTGTAAGGCGGATCGGAAGTGCTCCTACCCCTCGCTCAGCCGGTCCGGGAGTAACGAACAGATCAAGGATCTCACAGAAGTACCAGCGGCCGGCGGAGCGTGGAGGCGGAACTTCCGGTACTTCCCGGCTGAAACGGTGTAACGCCTAGAGCGCTAACCCTGTTTGGGGCGCCATGTTGGATTTCCTCCAACTAATGCGAGACAAACACTCCAGGCAGCAGCAATCGTGGGCGCCATTAGCAAAGTCTCGTTTTATGTTAACAAGACCAGGTGAATGGGTTCAAATCACCTAAAAGTTATAGACTCGTTGCCATAATCTATTATGGACGGGAAAATTGGCGATAAACCTGTGTAATTAGTGTCATGCACAACAGGAATGATGGTGGTGCTGCAAACGATAGAAGTGGGCCTAACCTTACTAGTGTATCTCGTGAGAAGGTCCGAGTTAGTAACTAGATTAAGCTGTGGCGCCCACAATTGCTGCTGCCTGGAGTGTTTGTCTCGCATTAGTTGGAGGAAATCCAACATGGCGCCCCAAACAGTGTTAGCGCTCTAGGCGTTACACCGTTTCAGCCGGGAAGTACCGGAAGTTCCGCCTCCACGCTCCGCCGGCCGCTGGTACTTCTGTGAGATCCTTGATCTGTTCGTTACTCCCGGACCGGCTGAGCGAGGGGTAGGAGCACTTCCGATCCGCCTTACACGGAACAGTAAGTAACATAATAGTTAGCTCCCTGTGTGTCCCTCATTGTTTTTCAGTGGTTTGGCTTGAAGGGTACCACTATGTCAGTGAGTTATTTAGTTCATGTGTGGGGTCTTGTTGACCTGTACGCTTGCCAACATATCGGTTTCACTACCCTTCTCAACGGAGTGATGTTGGTAAGGTCGGCTCTCTAATCTCCCACATTTTGAGCTGATGTTTCTCACTTGTTGTTGATACCAGAGGAGCGTTGTTCTATTTACCACAACGGGCACCGGGTGCGCATTTGACGCTGACATTGCTCAGCGTCGGAATTAACACCGGTAGGCGCAGACTGGTTAATCTATGCCCTTTGCCTTTTCAATTGACATGGACGGGCCAGTGTGTTCGCCTGAGAGACTTATACTGCTTAACATGATTACGATACAACTGGGTACTGTGATGTTGTGGCTTCCTCATCCGCTCTGCTTGATACACCTACAGGTAGCTGTACCTGGCCGTTTAATCTTCTAGCACTTGTTCTCTGTTTTTACTCCTATAGGACACTACACTCTAGTGTCCTTTCCAGCCGGTACTGATGCCGTGCGTCCTGGACCCAATTTGGGTAAGTTAAAAAACGATGCTCATTTCAGCTGCCATCTTTTAATATGCTGTTACTTTTTCCTCACCAATTGTAGCTCAGACTTATCGCATGCCATCAGTCACCCGCGTTCGGTATGCGGTTGCTGCACCATGGATATTGATTGAGGCACAGGGTCCTTGAATTACCAGAATATTCTTACATGACAAAATTAATGTTTATTATTCTGTTTTATTGCAGGTTGTTTTTAGATCTACAGGTATCACTTTTGAGGGTGCTGTATGAGTGGTTATTACCTCACTTAATGTAGTTATCGACCACCACCGAAAAGTGTAGGTAGATCCTATTTTGGTCCTGAGGAATTGCCATCTACTAGGAATAAAGGCAAGAAACATGTTGACCTATGTCAAAAGCGTATAATCTCACAACTTTAGAGTGAAGATACGCGTTTTCTCTTTTCAATTTTTAATTAGGGTGATGGCCACATTTCATTAAAATTGTTTTGAGTGGACCACCACTTCCTATTTTAAACCACACTTATTCACACATCATTATCACCTACACTGTTTTTAGGGCCCTCACACGCACTACACCCTACGGCATAAGGAATAAAGATCTCCGCCAAGAAGGCCCCATCTCGGGCGCCGATCGGGTATTGCAGCGCCAACCCGATAAGGAGCAGACCCGATGATGAAGCAAGACACCTAGCTGGCTGGGTGTGTGAGGGTCTTTTTCCAACAGGAGGAGACTCTCCTCCTAAGTTTCGCTCTACACTATCGTGTGGAGCTTTTGATTGATTATAACCACCTGCTGTTAATATTAGGAACTGCATACTTTAATTGTAGAGATATCAATTTGGGCATGTATGCTGGACCTGAGTAAAAAACTGCCCTTGTTTCCCTCTCTTTGGTTAAACTGATTGCACGGGCTTCCTTGCCCGCGGGAATATACTTAGTAGGTTACCAGGAAGTTACGATTGGTTCTCCTGGCCCAAATCTTAAGATGGGGGGTTTTTACTCTCCATCTTCACTTTGAGTATCCCCACTAAGACCTCCGACAAGTAGAATGGAGGACTATCAGGGATTGAGCTTTGGTGATGAAGCTGCAGCTGAGATTTTGAGAGCACCGTCACTTTTGGGGCCGGATGGCAACACCGCCTCCGGCAGCCAGTCAGAAGATTGGACTTCGTTAACTAACATGAAACATGAATGGCTGAAGGTGACTCTGCATGGAGCGATGATGACAGAGTACCTTAGGGCTAATATAGCCCCAAACGGCTTGATTGTTAATAATTTCCCACGTTTGTTTCTGGAGGATCCTGTCTTTAAGAAAGAATGGTCCCTAGTAGCATGGAAGTGCACTAGGGACTGGCTGATCCTTATAATCAATACGGCTAAGAGAATTGCAGACACCCTACTGATAAGAATACAAACAGCAGAGGGTGTGATTAAGGTTATTGTCCAAACAGCTGCATATAAGAGCAAGCTAGCAGAGATCAATGCAGAGATTGCAGAGAATAGGGAATACTTAATGAAACAGAAGATTTCAAAACTTCAGAAAGATATTCAGAAATTCTCTGTTGAGAAGATCTATCCCTATCTCAAGGCAGACTATACTGCAACAGCTAATAGTTACTCTTCTGATGAAGGTTCCAACTCATCACGTAGGGGTTCTTCATCTAACAGTGATTCCAGCACTGGGAGCTGGAATAACAGGAAAACAAGAGTTTTCCAACAGCCTATGTATCCGCCTTTCCATATACCACCATATCAGGGACCTCCATACTGGCAATATCCAATGTACCTACAAGGCCCTCTGCCTTTTTTCCAACATGGGGCTGAGCAACCTTTTTTAGACAGAGGCTGGGGCAGAGGAAGAGGGCGCAGAAGAGGTCCAAAAAGAGTACAATGGCAGGATTTACCAGAACAATTAACACGAGCAGTAGAGACCAGGAGTCAGACAAGGGGGAGGAGACATTGATTATTAACCTCTCACCCAGAGCCCTTTCACCGATTGAGGTCAAGGTTCTCCAAAAGGTCTGGGGTATGTTCCCACACCTCGAAATGATAAATTTTGTGACATTTGTGAAATACAAGGTTTTTTCCGTAAAATCCGCCTACAAGCCTTTTTTCAAGACCAACCGCCACTACCAACGGGCGATTCTGGTTTGCACAGACCATCTACTTTTACACCTAATAGTAGTATGGTTCCCAACGAGGTGTTAACATTTGAGCAAGCAGTGCTGAAAGATCTGAACAGTACATCTACCCCTGCTCCGTATCACAACTTGTCTTCCAATGAAACCACTGCCATCTTAGACCTGGCGAATGATGTGAACATCATAATCAAACAGGCTGATAAAGGCGGAGCTACGGTGATCATGTCCACACTGGACTACGACAATGAATGTCGCAGACAACTAAGCGATAGGGTATACTACACACCTATTAGGGAAGACCCCACACCTAGGCTGAGTAGAATTATATCCTCTATGGTCTTTTCTGCTGAAACAGAGGGTTGGATTACTAAGAAGGAAACAGAATTCCTAATAACGAAGGACCCCAAGACCCCTTATTTTTACTGCCTACCCAAGATCCACAAGGGGATCACCCCTGTTCCTGGACGCCCCATTGTGTCAGGGATCGGGTCCATCTTGGAACCCCTCTCCAAGTTTGTGGATCATTTCATGCAACCACTGGTTAGAGCTACCCCCTCTTTCATCAGGGACACCACAGACGTTTTACGTCTAATCGAGGGGACCCAACATCCAGAAGAAGTAGATCTTTTGGTCACCCTGGATGTTGTGGCCCTTTATACTAATATTCCTCAAAGGGCAACCCTTGATGTTATTGAAGATGCTCTTATCCACAGTGAGTGGGACTCACCAACCCCAGTGGCCTTCGTACTGGATTGTGCCACTTTAGCACTCACAGAAAATTTCTTTGAATATGATACCCAGCTTTACCATCAGACGCAGGGCACTTCAATGGGCAGTACATTCGCGCCTAGTCTAGCATGTATGTACATGCCAGCATTTGAGGAAAGGGAGATCCACAATCCCAGAAATCCGTATGTCACCAATGTGTTATTGTGGAAGCGATTCATTGATGATATCCTGATCCTATGGAAGGGAGAACGCACCAAATGCGATGAATTCTGTATTTGGATCAACACATTGAACCCCTTTTTGAAATTCACTAACATCATTTCAGAAACAGAGATCCCATTTCTTGACCTGTTGATTAAATTAGAGGGTGACAAGATTTCTACCACTCTTTACCGCAAACCAACCGACAGGAACAGTCTCCTACGTTTTAGTAGTCATCATCCAAGGGCTCTGCGACAAAACTTACCCTTTGGGCAATTCCTTCGTATTAGACGGAATTGCAGTACACTCACTGACTACAAGAATGAGTCTAAAACGCTGAAGACAGACCTACTTCAAAGAGAATACCCTAAACAGGTTATTGATCTCGCGTACAAAAGGGCACAGCATAATAACCGTGAGAGCCTATTGGAGGTCAGAACTAGAGAACCGGATAGGGTCATGACCTGTGTAACGACATATACCCCTGACTCGAACCGAGTTAGAAATATCATTTGTAGACATTGGAACATCCTTAACACAGGAACTCTTAAGCTTCCTAAACCCAGGTTCGCGTTTAAACGAACTAGTAACCTCAAGGACATGTTGATACACACTAGACCTAAGAAACAACAGGGCAATACACAAAGGACACTATGGGATTTGCCCCCTGTTAGGGGTCATTACCCTTGTGGGTCACGCTCAGTGTGCCCACAAACTAAGGTTACTAAAGAACTCAAGTTCCCTAACGGAGCTAGTTGGAGAATGGCTGCACACACTAATTGCAACACTTCTAACTGTATCTACATACTGGACTGCCCGTGTGGCCTCCTTTACATAGGGATGACCTCGAGACCAGTCAAAGTCCGGATAATGGAACATAGAAGCAATTTCAGATGCCAGAAAACAAATACCAAAATGACCTGTCACTTCAAACAGGCGCAACATCTCCCTGACTCTTTCAATTGGGCCGTATTAGAAACCCACTCGGGATGCCTACTAAATCATTGTTCCGGTTGGAACAACGTTGGGTCCTACGACTTGCCACTGACAAAGGAGGGCTTAATGAGGATATCCCTTGGAGCCAATTAACCTAATTACCACCTTGGGCTCCTTTATTTCTGCCCCTAACTCAGTGTATTTGCTCCTTTTGTTATTTCCTAGAGTACTTCCAGACTCCAACCTGACCGCGTATGTTTTACCCAACATATTACTTCAATCATTTAGTATTACATAAGTGTTGATTCCGATAAGGAAGAGCCCCCTTCACACAGCTTAATCTAGTTACTAACTCGGACCTTCTACGAGATACACTAGTAAGGTTAGGCCCACTTCTATCGTTTGCAGCACCACCATCATTCCTGTTGTGCATGACACTAATTACACAGGTTTATCACCAATTTTCCCGTCCATAATAGATTATGGCAACGAGTCTATAACTTTTAGGTGATTTGAACCCATTCACCTGGTCTTGTTAACATAAAACGAGACTTTGCTAATGGCGCCCACGATTGCTGCTGCCTGGAGTGTTTGTCTCGCATTAGTTGGAGGAAATCCAACATGGCGCCCCAAACAGGGTTAGCGCTCTAGGCGTTACACCGTTTCAGCCGGGAAGTACCGGAAGTTCCGCCTCCACGCTCCGCCGGCCGCTGGTACTTCTGTGAGATCCTTGATCTGTTCGTTACTCCCGGACCGGCTGAGCGAGGGGTAGGAGCACTTCCGATCCGCCTTACACGGAACAGTAAGTAACATAATAGTTAGCTCCTGTGTGTCCCTCATTGTTTTTCAGTGGTTTGGCTTGAAGGGTACCACTATGTCCAGTGAGTTATTTAGTTCATGTGTGGGGTCTCGTTGACCTGTACGCTTGCCAACATATCGGTTTCACTACCCTTCTCAACGGAGTGATGTTGGTAAGGTCGGCTCTCTAATCTCCCACATTTTGAGCTGATGTTTCTCACTTGTTGTTGATACCAGAGGAGCGTTGTTCTATTTACCACGACGGGCACCGGGTGCGCATTTGACGCTGACATTGCTCAGCGTCGGAATTAACACCGGTAGGCGCAGACTGGTTAATCTATGCCCTTTGCCTTTTCAATTGACATGGACGGGCCAGTGTGTTCGCCTGAGAGACTTATACTGCTTAACATGATTACGATACAACTGGGTACTGTGATGTTGTGGCTTCCTCATCCGCTCTGCTTGATACACCTACAGGTAGCTGTACCTGGCCGTTTAATCTTCTAGCACTTGTTCTCTGTTTTTACTCCTATAGGACACTACACTCTAGTGTCCTTTCCAGCCGGTACTGATGCCGTGCGTCCTCGACCCAATTTGGGTAAGTTAAAAAACGATGCTCATTTCAGCTGCCATCTTTTAATATGTTGTTACTTTTTCCTCACCAATTGTAGCTCAGACTTATCGCATGCCATCAGTCACCCGCGTTCGGCATGCGGTTGCTGCACCATGGATATTGATTGAGGCACAGGGTCCTTGAATTACCAGAATATTCTTACATGACAAAATTAATGTTTATTATTCTGTTTTATTGCAGGTTGTTTTTAGATCTACAGGTATCACTTTTGAGGGTGCTGTATGAGTGGTTATTACCTCACTTAATGTAGTTATCGACCACCACCGAAAAGTGTAGGTAGATCCTATTTTGGTCCTGAGGAATTGCCATCTACTAGGAATAAAGGCAAGAAACATGTTGACCTATGTCAAAAGCGTATAATCTCACAACTTTAGAGTGAAGATACGCGTTTTCTCTTTTCAATTTTTAATTAGGGTGATGGCCACATTTCATTAAAATTGTTTTGAGTGGACCACCACTTCCTATTTTAAACCACACTTATTCACACATCATTATCACCTACACTGTTTTTAGGGCCCTCACACGCACTACACCCTACGGCATAAGGAATAAAGATCTCCGCCAAGAAGGCCCCATCTCGGGCGCCGATCGGGTATTGCAGCGCCAACCCGATAAGGAGCAGACCCGATGATGAAGCAAGACACCTAGCTGGCTGGGTGTGTGAGGGTCTTTTTCCAACAGGAGGAGACTCTCCTCCTAAGTTTCGCTCTACACTATCGTGTGGAGCTTTTGATTGATTATAACCACCTGCTGTTAATATTAGGAACTGCATACTTTAATTGTAGAGATATCAATTTGGGCATGTATGCTGGACCTGAGTAAAAACTGCCCTTGTTTCCCTCTCTTTGGTTAAACTGATTGCACGTGCTTCCTTGCCCGAGGGAATATACTTAGTAGGTTACCAGGAAGTTACGATTGGTTCTCCTGGCCCAAATCTTAAGATGGGGGGTTTTTACTCTCCATCTTCACTTTGAGTATCCCCACTAAGACCTCCGACAAGTAGAATGGAGGACTATCAGGGATTGAGCTTTGGTGATGAAGCTGCAGCTGAGATTTTGAGAGCACCGTCACTTTTGGGGCCGGATGGCAACACCGCCTCCGGCAGCCAGTCAGAAGATTGGACTTCGTTAACTAACATGAAACATGAATGGCTGAAGGTGACTCTGCATGGAGCGATGATGACAGAGTACCTTAGGGCTAATATAGCCCCAAACGGCTTGATTGTTAATAATTTCCCACGTTTGTTTCTGGAGGATCCTGTCTTTAAGAAAGAATGGTCCCTAGTAGCATGGAAGTGCACTAGGGACTGGCTGATCCTTATAATCAATACGGCTAAGAGAATTGCAGACACCCTACTGATAAGAATACAAACAGCAGAGGGTGCGATTAAGGTTATTGTCCAAACAGCTGCATATAAGAGCAAGCTAGCAGAGATCAATGCAGAGATTGCAGAGAATAGAATACTTAATGAAACAGAAGATTTCAAAACTCCAGAAAGATATTCAGAAATTCTCTGTTGAGAAGATCTATCCCTATCTCAAGGCAGACTATACTGCAACAGCTAATAGTTACTCTTCTGATGAAGGTTCCAACTCATCACGTAGGGGTTCTTCATCTAACAGTGATTCCAGCACTGGGAGCTGGAATAACAGGAAAACAAGAGTTTTCCAACAGCCTATGTATCCGCCTTTCCATATACCACCATATCAGGGACCTCCATACTGGCAATATCCAATGTACCAACAAGGCCCTCCGCCTTTTTTCCAACATGGGGCTGAGCCATCTTTTTTAGACAGAGGCTGGGGCAGAGGAAGAGGGCGCAGAAGAGGTCCAGAAAGAGTACAATGGCAGGATTTACCAGAACAATTAACACGAGCAGTAGAGACCAGGAGTCAGACAAGGGGGAGGAGACATTGATTATTAACCTCTCACCCAGAGCCCTTTCACCGATTGAGGTCAAGGTTCTCCAAAAAGGTCTGGGGTATGTTCCCACACCTCGAAATGATAAATTTCGTGACATTTGTGAAATACAAGGTTTTTTCCGTAAAATCCGCCTACAAGCCTTTTTTCAAGACCAACCGCCACTACCAACGGGCGATTCTGGTTTGCACAGACCATCTACTTTTACACCTAATAGTAGTATGGTTCCCAACGAGGTGTTAACATTTGAGCAAGCAGTGCTGAAAGATCTGAACAGTACATCTACCCCTGCTCCGTATCACAACTTGTCTTCCAATGAAACCACTGCCATCTTAGACCTGGCGAATGATGTGAACATCATAATCAAACAGGCTGATAAAGGCGGAGCTACGGTGATCATGTCCACACTGGACTACGACAATGAATGTCACAGACAACTAAGCGATAGGGTATACTACACACCTATTAGGGAAGACCCCACACCTAGGCTGAGTAGAATGATATCCTCTATGGTCTTTTCTGCTGAAACAGAGGGTTGGATTACTAAGAAGGAAGCAGAATTCCTAATAACGAAGGACCCCAAGACCCCTTATTTTTACTGCCTACCCAAGATCCACAAGGGGATCACCCCTGTTCCTGGACGCCCCATTGTGTCAGGGATCGGGTCCATCTTGGAACCCCTCTCCAAGTTTGTGGATCATTTCATGCAACCACTGGTTAGAGCTACCCCCTCTTTCATCAGGGACACCACAGACGTTTTACGTCTAATCGAGGGGACCCAACATCCAGAAGAAGTAGATCTCTTGGTCACCCTGGATGTTGTGGCCCTTTATACTAATATTCCTCAAAGGGCAACCCTTGATGTTATTGAAGATGCTCTTATCCACAGTGAGTGGGACTCACCAACCCCAGTGGCCTTCGTACTGGATTGTGCCACTTTAGCACTTACAGAAAATTTCTTTGAATATGATACCCAGCTTTACCATCAGACGCAGGGCACTTCAATGGGCAGTACATTCGCGCCTAGTCTAGCATGTATGTACATGCCAGCATTTGAGGAAAGGGAGATCCACAATCCCAGAAATCCGTATGTCACCAATGTGTTATTGTGGAAGCGATTCATTGATGATATCCTGATCCTATGGAAGGGAGAACGCACCAAATGCGATGAATTCTGTATTTGGATCAACACATTGAACCCCTTTTTGAAATTCACTAACATCATTTCAGAAACAGAGATCCCATTTCTTGACCTGTTGATTAAATTAGAGGGTGACAAGATTTCTACCACTCTTTACCGCAAACCAACGGACAGGAACAGTCTCCTACGTTTTAGTAGTCATCATCCAAGGGCTCTGCGACAAAACTTACCCTTTGGGCAATTCCTTCGTATTAGACGGAATTGGAGTACACTCACTGACTACAAGAATGAGTCTAAAACGCTGAAGACAGACCTACTTCAAAGAGAATACCCTAAACAGGTTATTGATCTCGCGTACAAAAGGGCACAGCATAATAACCGTGAGAGCCTATTGGAGGTCAGAACTAGAGAACCGGATAGGGTCATGACCTGTGTAACGACATATACCCCTGACTCGAACCGAGTTAGAAATATCATTTGTAGACATTGGAACATCCTTAACACAGGAACTCTTAAGCTTCCTAAACCCAGGTTCGCGTTTAAATGAACTAGTAACCTCAAGGACATGTTGATACACACTAGACCTAAGAAAGAACAGGGCAATACACAAAGGACACTATGGGATTTGCCCCCTGTTAGGGGTCATTACCCTTGTGGGTCATGCTCAGTGTGCCCACAAACTAAGGTTACTAAAGAACTCAAGTTCCCTAACGGAGCTAGTTGGAGAATGGCTGCACACACTAATTGCAACACTTCTAACTGTATCTACATACTGGACTGCCCGTGTGGCCTCCTTTACATAGGGATGACCTCAAGACCAGTCAAAGTCCGGATAATGGAACATAGAAGCAATTTCAGATGCCAGAAAACAAATACCAAAATGACCTGTCACTTCAAACAGGCGCAACATCTCCCTGACTCTTTCAATTGGGCCGTATTAGAAACCCACTCGGGGATGCCTACTAAATCATTGTTCCGGTTGGAACAACGTTGGGTCCTACGACTTGCCACTGACAAAGGAGGGCTTAATGAGGATATCCCTTGGAGCCAATTAACTTAATTACCACCTTGGGCTCCTTTATTTCTGCCCCTAACTCAGTGTATTTGCTCCTTTTGTTATTTCCTAGAGTACTTCCAGACTCCAACCTGACCGCGTATGTTTTACCCAACATATTACTTCAATCATTTAGTATTACATAAGTGTTGATTCCGATAAGGAAGAGCCCCCTTCACACAGCTTAATCTAGTTACTAACTCGGACCTTCTACGAGATACACTAGTAAGGTTAGGCCCACTTCTATCGTTTGCAGCACCACCATCATTCCTGTTGTGCATGACACTAATTACACAGGTTTATCACCAATTTTCCCGTCCATAATAGATTATGGCAACGAGTCTATAACTTTTAGGTGATTTGAACCCATTCACCTGGTCTTGTTAACGTAAAACGAGACTTTGCTAATGGCGCCCACGATTGCTGCTGCCTGGAGTGTTTGTCTCGCATTAGTTGGAGGAAATCCAACATGGCGCCCCAAACAGGGTTAGCGCTCCAGGCGTTACACCGTTTCAGCCGGGAAGTACCGGAAGTTCCGCCTCCACGCTCCGCCGGCCGCTGGTACTTCTGTGAGATCCTTGATCTGTTCGTTACTCCCGGACCGGCTGAGCGAGGGGTAGGAGCACTTCCGATCCGCCTTACACGGAACAGTAAGTAACATAATAGTTAGCTCCCTGTGTGTCCCTCATTGTTTTTCAGTGGTTTGGCTTGAAGGGTACCACTATGTCCAGTGAGTTATTTAGTTCATGTGTGGGGTCTCGTTGACCTGTACGCTTGCCAACATATCGGTTTCACTACCCTTCTCAACGGAGTGATGTTGGTAAGGTCGGCTCTCTAATCTCCCACATTTTGAGCTGATGTTTCTCACTTGTTGTTGATACCAGAGGAGCGTTGTTCTATTTACCACGACGGGCACCGGGTGCGTATTTGACGCTGACATTGCTCAGCGTCGGAATTAACACCGGTAGGCGCAGACTGGTTAATCTATGCCCTTTGCCTTTTCAATTGACATGGACGGGCCAGTGTGTTCGCCTGAGAGACTTATACTGCTTAACATGATTACGATACAACTGGGTACTGTGATGTTGTGGCTTCCTCATCCGCTCTGCTTGATACACCTACAGGTAGCTGTACCTGGCCGTTTAATCTTCTAGCACTTGTTCTCTGTTTTTACTCCTGTAGGACACTACACTCTAGTGTCCTTTCCAGCCGGTACTGATGCCGTGCGTCCTCGACCCAATTTGGGTAAGTTAAAAAACGATGCTCATTTCAGCTGCCATCTTTTAATATGTTGTTACTTTTTCCTCACCAATTGTAGCTCAGACTTATCGCATGCCATCAGTCACCCGCGTTCGGCATGCGGTTGCTGCACCATGGATATTGATTGAGGCACAGGGTCCTTGAATTACCAGAATATTCTTACATGACAAAATTAATGTTTATTATTCTGTTTTATTGCAGGTTGTTTTTAGATCTACAGGTATCACTTTTGAGGGTGCTGTATGAGTGGTTATTACCTCACTTAATGTAGTTATCGACCACCACCGAAAAGTGTAGGTAGATCCTATTTTGGTCCTGAGGAATTGCCATCTACTAGGAATAAAGGCAAGAAACATGTTGACCTATGACAAAAGCGTATAATCTCACAACTTTAGAGTGAAGATACGCGTTTTCTCTTTTCAATTTTTAATTAGGGTGATGGCCACATTTCATTAAAATTGTTTTGAGTGGACCACCACTTCCTATTTTA
The DNA here is from genome assembly GCA_963921515.1 of Calotriton arnoldi. NCBI lineage: Eukaryota > Metazoa > Chordata > Amphibia > Caudata > Salamandridae > Calotriton > Calotriton arnoldi. The sequence goes on from CAWUFW010002309.1 coordinate 1,118,572, forward strand.
AACCACACTTATTCACACATCATTATCACCTACACTGTTTTTAGGGCCCTCACACGCACTACACCCTACGGCATAAGGAATAAAGATCTCCGCCAAGAAGGCCCCATCTCGGGCGCCGATCGGGTATTGCAGCGCCAACCCGATAAGGAGCAGACCCGATGATGAAGCAAGACACCTAGCTGGCTGGGTGTGTGAGGGTCTTTTCCCAACAGGAGGAGACTCTCCTCCTAAGTTTCGCTCTACACTATCGTGTGGAGCTTTTGATTGATTATAACCACCTGCTGTTAATATTAGGAACTGCATACTTTAATTGTAGAGATATCAATTTGGGCATGTATGCTGGACCTGAGTAAAAAACTGCCCTTGTTTCCCTCTCTTTGGTTAAACTGTGTTCCTTGAATGTCATGTGAGATCTACCCCATATCTTGTCACCCCTGTGCGGAATTCTACACAGTCCCTCATTATGAGTGGGCTAGTAATTGGTGAAATATTTATCTCACCTGATAAAATCCAACTTTGCTGGGTAAGAATTTATCAGGTGCAATACACACCACCCAATTACAAGTTGCTCCCTGATAATGGGGATCAAAATTTGGACTTGGAAGCTTACTGCACTAAAATCAGCATGCCCCCCCCATATTTACCTGGCACTTTAGTTTGGCCAGGAATGTTATTTTATCACAATACTCTGTGCAGTAATTGAAGTTACTGAACGTATTGTAATTGAATGGCCAATTCGAGGGCCAGAGTGGAGAAATGCATACAGGGGTACAGAGCCCGCTGTGCATCTGCATATTTATTTGAGCCCTTTCCCCCACGGAGAAAACATTTTTTTCCATGGAGACAGCCCTTCCCCTACACCACCACAAATGTGGGGGTGATCAATTCTGGTTTCCCTACTAGGAGTGGAATTACCGGGGTGAAAAGGGTGAGATCAGCATTTGGAAATACCCAAAAATGTATGAGTTTTTGTGCATTCTCAAACTTACATGATTAGCCATGCCTAATTCCGGGATGTTCTAAGTTGGATTTCACACACTTGTGGTGCTGACATCTGCAGCAGTTAATGCATTTACACCTGCCAGGAATCCTTCTGTGAATTTCTGGCCAGAGTTAATGGAGATATTTTTTGCTGTAAACATATGTTTTATAACCGAGAATACCTTTGTAATTTAGGCTCATAATGTTCACAAAAAAGTCCAGGAATACAATGTGTTTCAATAAAATAAACATGGGTTCCTCAGTAACAGCGAGGAATTTGCATTTTTCATTAAACATGCAGGCAGACAAGCAGCCCTCTTTCTTCTCTCCGTTGACGCCTGTGAGGCAATTTTCCAAAGTAGAAAATACTCAACAGGGATCCCACTCAGTAGCTGCCACTTCCTGAAGGGGAGCATACAGCTGTATTCTACCAGCCGCCTACCCACTCTCTGACAGGGATGTGATTACGTGGGGTTCAGTTGGTGTGCAGGAGCCATGCACTGTTGTGCTTGCCCTGACCTACGCGCTCGTTATTCTCATAAAGGAATGCATAACATATAATCACACTCTGCTACTTAAAACATGCCTATGCCAAAGTGTAATACTCTGACAGAATAGATTCCATTGCTTCAAGGCTGAAATAGAATGAATGTTAGTAAAATAAAGTGCCGCAAAAATACAGCTAAAAGCACAATTCTGAGATTCATTTGGAAATACATCTGTATGGACCCCCTTACCCACATAACATTTTCCCCATGTGCTGCTGATGCTTAATCAGTTTTGCTATGGTCATGCTAAATTTTATGAAGATTCCCCGAACAGGGATATATTGTAAACAAACTAAAAATGCATTTCTCGTGGAAAGTGTAGCTGAACCATAGTTACAGAATTGCTATTGACGAGTATAGTAGTGAGAGCTACAGCTAGCGCTAGAAACCAAACAGAAGACATTTTTGCATAGTGTTTTGGTGTATTTAAGCACATTTTATAGCTGCCATATTCTTCACCTCCCAGCATGCACACATAGAAAACAATTCATTTTACCAAGTAATTTACCCATGAAAACATGAATTCTAAAGCATGCAAGTTACTATGAGAAAAACAATTCTATAACACATTTTGCTAAAGAAAGGAAAACACAGATTGTTTGGGGTGGTTCATTGAACCAGACTAAGCAATCAATCTAAGTGGAGTTTCTTACAGAAAAGGCAAAGTCTGGGGTGCCACCAGGTTATGTTGCTACCAGTATGGAATAATATTATTCATACAAAGACAGAATTTGTAATTTTCCTGATGCATATGACACCAAAGAAAAGGCAAATACACTTAGGGAAGTGATTAGCTTGAAATTTCCAATCTGCTAAAGAATGGAGAATAATGCTAAGAGTTCTAATAAGGGATCAAAATACCTAGGGCCTAGTTTGTGTTGGAGAGAAAAATCACGAGCACTTTGACACTTTGGGAGAGGAAAATTAATCAACATGCGTCAAATACACATTAGGAAAAAGATGACGAAAACAAAGAATTTTAGTTACTGCAACGTAAAAGCATGCAGAAAAAGAGGGGCATATCAACAACGAGGCGATAGACAATTATCGCCGCTTTAGCGTCCGTTTTCGGACGGAAAGCGGCGATAATTCTATCGCCTAATCAGCAAGGTCACGCTATCGCGTGAATCCCTGCACTATCGCCCTTTCCCCCAACGCCCATCCTTGCATCTCTAATGAGATGCAAAGTGGGCGTTACTGGCGTACCCCAGATGGGCTACGTTGTAAATATCGCCGATGTGCACATCGCGATATTTACAAGGCAGCCCACAGGATTATAGCAGACGTTAGATTTTGGCGAAAACGGCCGTTTCGCCAAAATCTAACGTCTGCTATAATCCCGACTTACCTATGTTAGCCATAGGAGGTGGATTCTGCTGATACGACCCTGTGGGTCGTATCAGCAAGGTTATCGCCCTTTGCAGGGAACATCGCTGGAAAACCAGCGATGTTCCCTGCAAAAGCGGTGATAACATCGCTATCTCTGGTATTTTTATCGCCCTGGAGTAACGCGTTGTTAATAACGCGCTACCAGGGCGATAAATGCCAGAGATAGCCAGCGATAATATAATTATCGCTACGCACGGCCAGCGATAATTATCGCTGCCCGTTGTTAATATGCCCCAGAGTGTTTTAGATGATATCATAGGTATAAGTACGCTAGGCTGTAATTTAGTAAAGAAAAAAAAGAACTTTGGGGCATATTAGCAAGACCCACGTTAAAATTATCGCCGTTTTAGTGGCAGGAAACTGCCGCTAAAACGGCGATAATGGGCTTGCTAATATGCGTTATGGAATTCCAATAGAAGCCCAGGTTAGATGTCCTGCACATCTAACCTGGGCTTCTATTGGAATTGTTTCACGCATATTAGCAAGCCCATTATCGCCGTTTTAGCGGCAGTTTCCTGCCGCTAAAACGGCGATAATTTTAACGTGGGTCTTGCTAATATGCCCCTTTATTTTATTAACGTGTGTTAGAAAACGTGCAAATGATGAACTCTCACATTATAAAGTGTACCTTTAATCGTTTCTGAACATTATTTATAGGAAAGAATAATTAATAAGATTTATCAAATGGTATGATATATCCTGATTATGGTACTAATTTTTAGTAAAATCTACCTCTTTGTGTGTGTAACCGTGTGCATTGAAAATGACAAATGGTGCGCCACATTTCTTTTTGATGATGCTTCTGTAAAAACGTATAGAGAATGTACTTCACCTATATAACAACCTATTTTGTCTGAAACGATATTAAAATTGTGGGATTTAAAATGTATTTACATGTTGGCACATACAAAAAGTTATAAGTAACTAATATTGACACGTATTATTTGTAATCCTACTAAAATGTTCCCAAGTGCATCAGAAGTTATACTAAAAACGTGACATCTTCAAAATCCTGTTAGGAATGTATGTTTGTAATTCTATATACTGCGTTAAATTAGCTTAAATTAATATGGGTTTGAATACATTCGCAAAGTTTTCTGTTTTGCTAAGCTCACTGACTGTGAGAAATTTTCCCAGTATAACAAATTATGCACAACAGTGTTTTGCCTTATATTGAATTAGCGATTTTGCTACAATTATGTTACCATTTGAGGACATCTGCCTGGGAAATTGTCCTCTTGAACTTTCTCCTTTGCTCTAGCTAAAGGAGCATTGATTTAAGGTTTCACATACTGGATGGCTTAAGGACTGCATAATTGTCCCACTTATTTCTCTGCCTTTTTGTGTCTACTTTATGTCGCCTGACACACACTCCATATGAACTGACCAATGGACTGAGTCTGACCAGATGAGGTGATTCCAGGAGGTGTCACCCCGGAAACACTAAGAATATGATATTGTCTGACCAAATGGAGCTCTCTCACGCTCGACTATTATTATGAAAATGGTGATGGTGATGGACTATTTGTTGTTCTGCATTGCCTGCTGATTACGAACTGATAACGGAGATTTTGCAGAACTTACCTGGCAAATTAATTTGCCTGATGTGGACTCATATGACTTTTTTTCCCAAACTGACGCATATCCTATATGCGATTGTGGTCTCTATCTTCGGGGACTACTCAAACTGGCACAATTATCCCTTTTTTGAACACTTGAGCTTTTGGTACTTATTAGGACCTTTTTGTGATTTGCCCTATTACCAAATGGAGTCTATTGATGCACTTATCTTTCTAATATTTGATAAACTAAATTAAATTTACTATTTTGACTCAGATGCCATGTTTTATCCTTATATAAGTGAGAGTGCATTTCCAATTTGGGTTTACTAATGACATGGGGAGATCCCAATAGAGAGATCTCAGAGCATCAAATTCGAATGCTATTATTCTGTATAGCTTTAGCTGAACTCTTGGTATGTATGATTTTGGCTCGTCTACATTTTTTTAGGAGATTTGGGCTTGCTGTGATAATCCTATACCTTTATAGTTTTGTCTTGAGAGTAATCTACATGAGCTTGATATCAACATTGTAAATCAGTTGTCCAATTCCTAGCCTTCATTGGATGACTGTTGGGACCCTTTATATCCAATCCCTCTTGGCACCCAACAAGGTCAATCGGAGGACCAAGCGAGAGCAAATTTTATCCTTGATATTCCTGTCCACTTTAGTATTGGGGCCAAGTATTTGCTACAGTATTTGCAAATAATTGCAAAGGTGTATACACACCTACAAGATATATAGGTGTCCAAATTCCATCATGTGTGTTTCCAACTAATGTTAGGGTTTTACTCGCTGTTATCATTGTGAGAAGTTGGCCTGGCATATGCTGTCCACTAGTTATAGTGGGCACCTTGCACCAGTCCAAACGACCTTTATTGATGATAGGTTTAAAGACAACCTTTATTGAAAGCTATCCTAGTGGTAGCTATGGAGAGCAGCCTTCAGGCTAAGTCTTGAAGGAGTGTAAAGCAGCTTGGTTTACCAGATTATAACCTCTTGAATAACTAAATGAAAGGAGAACCACACAAGATATATATAAAATATATGTATTTATTTCTAAACACTAACTACTAATCCCTTTATGAGATTAGAGTTCAAGATACACAGTATCACAGTATTAAAACGACAGTAAATAGCACAATACACAGTGGGCTTCAGGGGAGACCAAACCATATACTAAGAAAGTGGTATAAGAACCACTTCTTGACTAGACACAGTGCCTAGAGCATGTAGAATCGCTGGGACTGCAAGGAACCACCCAAGGTAGTGACACAGGAGACCCACGGGGGACGTGTGCAGTGTGAGAACACAGCCGCGAGCGCCGTAGGATTCAATGCGGAAAGTCGCGGTTGGAATTTTAAAGATAAAGGACAGTTAGGAGAGGACTTTGAGCAAACCCCTTTAGACTTAAGGGTTTCTAGGGCCAACACCCATGGGAGCACCAGAGTACTAGAGTTACCTCACCCAGGGAAGCCGGGTGCATAGGTGTCAAAAGGTGTCGGGAATCGTCGTCGTTTTCAATGGCGATCTGCTGCAAAGTACTGCTGCAGTGAAGGAGAAAAGTGTCCGGTGTGATCCAAGCCTGGATTGAAGATGTGAAGAACCTGAAAGCAGAGGGGACAGAGTCTGGGTCACTAGCCAGTGACCAGGAGCGGAGCAATCGAATGCCCACCGATGTCGGGTGCTTCAGGTGCGAAGAGGTGAAGCTCGACTCTGCAGCCACGGGGTCCTGGAGATGTCGACGACAACCAGGAGCCGGATTCGAGCTGTCCCACAAAGGATGTCGAGTGCTGGGGTGTCGGTGATTGGATTGATCACAACAAGCCTTGGCAACAGCAACCCACGCAGGAAGAGAAAAGATGCTTCTGTACGGACCAGCAAGGTCCTGGGGACTCCCCAAGCAATGGAGAGTCAGGACATGTCTGGTGCAACCAGGGAAGCCCAATAAAAGTTACAGTTGCCTTCTTGGGGACCCACAGGTCAACGGACCAGGGATCGCAAAGGGACCTCAAGAGGAATCACAAAATGGTGGCCCACGGAACACTCCTTGAGTGTAGGCCTGCAATCTTCGATGCAGTTACTGCTCGGGGTCAGAGCTACAAGTAACCTAAAGCTCAGCCTCAGGGGTTGCCAGAAAGCTGATGCTTCTACAAATGGTTGCGGTGTCCAGGAGTTCAGGTTGCACGGTCTCCACGAGGGATACGGGCCTCAGACTTGCTGTGGGCACAGATCAACCTCAGAGACCTTGGAAAACCCACCTCCTGTGTGGCAATATTCTTCGGAGTCCGTCGGAGCTCGGAGATGCCAACCGGTCAGTTGCATTAACGGTGCCTGCCTTGCAGGGGAGTAACTCCTTTACTCCAAGGGAGATTATTCAGTCATCCAGCGTAGTGTAGATTGTCGAAGTACTTGGTTTCTGGTATCAGAGTTTAGTCCAGGTGTAATCTAAAGTCCTGTAGTCAGGGTTTTCTACTTTATACCCAAGGAAGAGGTGGGACAAACTCTGGGGAGCCACCTATGGGAGGGTCAGGAAAGAGGGGTGGCTACACCCATTTCCTTTGTCCAGTTTCACGCCAGAGCAGGGGCTGTGTGCCCCTGCAACCGGTTTGAGCTGGACTATGCACAGGGACACCAAATGTGCCCCCAGTGCAGACTTCAAAGCACTCTGAGAGTGCACCCACCCAGCCCCAATACACTAAAGCCTGTTTGGGAGGTGGTCACACCTCCCTGTGACAGGAAACCTATTGTCCAGGCCTCCCCTGCCGGAGTTTCATCCAGCAGCAGGTGGGCAGACTCGTGTCTGTGGCTGCAGCATCCATTTTGTGATGCCAGGGCTCTGTTAGCTGGTAACGGGTATACCGGTGCTGTCATGTCTCTCCCTCTAGAAGGAGGGATCATACTCCCACACCAGCTACTGGTGTGGGGGTATGATTCCAAGGTGTTTGACACCAAACACGACAGTTTTCCATGCAGCCATTCCAAAGTTAGCATTTACCGTTTGGTTATAATGCACTTAAGAGTATATGGTCTGGCTGCATCACAAACAATCCCGGAATAAAGATTCCGAAAGCTGCAGAGGGGCTCTGCTCATGCATGGGCACCCTCTCACATGAAACCCAGCACCCTGCCTTCAGGATTGTTAAGGCCTGCCATAGGGGTGACTGATAGGTTTACATGTGCAGTGATATGGAGCGATATAGGAACCTATATCTCAGTAAGGGGTGGATACACCACCTTACACAGGCTGCTGTAGCAGACCTGTTGTGTCATTTTAAAAGGCTTCCCAGGGGTGGCATAATACATGCTGCAGCCCCTGGTAGGCCTCTGGGGTATCTATGCCCTGGGTACATAGTATACCATATACTAGGGACTCACAAGGGTACCCCAGAATCCAATCTGGAGTGTACCTAAAGTACATGCACTCAATTTAAGGCGAAAGCAGATAGGCTGGGGTCCTGAATAGCAGGATCCCAGCCAAACTAAGTCGAAAACCAGCAAAACACCAGGAAAAAAGAGGGGGCAACCATGCAGTCAGATTCCACCTTCCTACAGTCATTCTGGCAATATTACAGATATTTCAATGCAAGTGAGTCTGCTCACAGGAGTGTGTTGTGTCAGCGGGGTTTTCTGATAAAGTTTGTGAATTCCAATAATCTTACAAGTTTAATGCTTTCACAAACTTTTGGCAGGAAGTAAACACTCTAGATGCAGTCAGATATTTACTGCAGTCGTTGGTGGAAATAAGTCAATATCAATGATGGGAAAGCAGAGGGAGCACTCCTAAAACAGTTGGGGTTGTGAGAAAGGTATGTTCCTCCTGGGAAAACCATGGAATCAAAAAATGGTTTAAAAGTCCAGTAGCACATTTATGACCGCTTAAATATGAAAGTTCTTGTCTTCTAAAGGTTTATTCACATGAGTTCATCTCAGAATCCATACCACTGTTTCAGTTTCTTGGAGTAGTCCAGAGAAAGTTTAAAATGTATTTAAACCTTTATGTCAGAACCCCTTTCAGAGGTCCATGGGCAAACATGGGGTTGAGGCCTTTCACTTTTGAAGTTACAGCGCCCGGCCTACTATGGATTTTGAGCAACTGGACCAAATAACCCTTCTGCATTTTGACTCTCAGTGGTAAATGTGGTCAAGCAGTCAAAGGCTCTCTTGTGGGCGGGGAAGGGTGTGGCTACATAATAGTACACATGAGCTCACAACCCAAAATTTACACAGCAGCAGCAATAACTCAATGTCCAGCCAAATATTCACTTTTATGAAAAAAAAGAAGTATTTTATTTCTACTGATGAACACACAAAGGAAAAATATGACATTTAGAAACAATAACAGTATTCCCCTTGAGGTCGAGGCTCTAGTGTTTCACTGGTCATTCCCTGTCCCACTCTCTACTCGGTTTAGCAACAGTGGTTATTCCCTATTCACTGTTGCCACATCCAGAGTATCCCCTACCAGCAGTCCATTTCTCAAGATTCCACTCTGACTGTTAAATTCAACTCAAAATTGACCTAGCACACCAACGCTCTCAGCACCAAGTTCCCCAGAACTGATAGGCCCAAAACAAGTCTTTATTGCTTCAGTAGGAGTGAAGCCTGCAGTGCTCTGGAGTTTGCCTTATCCATAGGTGCTCACAGCAGCTCAAGTCCCAACCAGAAGAGTCAGCTGCACACAGACTTAGCAGCCGCACTCAGCAGGCGCAGGCTCTCTCTCACTTGGGGTCTCACTCCAGCAGTGATCGGAGGTTTCCTGCACTCCTCCTGCAGGGTAAGTGTCTCTGTGCTCCCAACGGGGGGAGGGTGATTCCAAAGCTCAGGTCTTTGATCCTAAACTTGGGTGATGATGCTCCCACGGTGTCCTCACTTGCTCAATAGGGTCAGATAAGTCACAGTCCTCATTGCTCCCAGTAACCTACTGGACACCATCGCTCTCAGTCTACGGGCTTTGGCCCAACCAACACAGCACAAGAATTCTCAGCAGCCTTTCCTGAAATACGTGGTTGCCACACAGCTGCTACATAAGGCTTTGGCCCTTACCCAATGGCAGTCTTTTCCATGGCTGCCCCAACTGGCAGATGGGGTTGCTGCAACATTACCATGCAAGGCGTCAGCCATGTATCTCAGGGTAGTCTTTTCCACAGTTATCTTCACAGCAGCCCTCTCCTGATACACAGTGGTTGCCAACTCAACCTGTACACAGGCAATGACCCGATCATTCTAACAGCATTTCCTCACATCTCACACAGAAAGTTCACTCGACAGGGCTCCCCACTGGACCTTGCTCCTTCCAACACTCTCCTCTTTCTCCAAAGGGCACACTGGTCTTTTCAAGCAGCCATTGTGCTAGAGCTCCAAGCTCCAGGGCAGGTGGTCTTGGATTCCCTTGGTGATGTGCTCTCACCCAGCAGGAATACTAGCAGATGTGCCCTGATTCCCGATCACAGTCAGAAATCTTGCAGATCTTCCCCTCCTCAAACAGCCCATCTGACTGCTTGACAGATGTCAATTTTTGGGGTCTCAACCTCCCATTCTTATAGTCCATTTCCAGACACCAAATGTGGCTAAGGGTCTGAGTCTTTGACGTTTTATGTTGGGGTTCTGCTTCTATTGAAGTATCTACTTCTCTATTTCTCTGTTCTCTCTTCCTCTTGAAAAACAGTCTGTCACAGCAGGGATGTCTCTAAAGCTCACAGTTCCACAACACAGGCCATGTGAGTGACTATAGTTCACACCTGGATGCCAACGTCAGTGATCTATGCATCGAAAGGTTAGCCCAGGGCTCCCAGCTCTAATCTTTATGATTCTCTTAACAGCCACATCTCTAATCTGAGATGTACCCAGGCCCCTTCCTTCTGACCTTTTACTGAATCAAAGAGCATTCTTTGAAGTGTACAGGGGAGACTTGGCCCTCTCCTCTCCAGTGTGTGCCCCACCCAGTTTAGAGGATTGCAGCAATACACAAATCTGTCTGAAGGAAACATTCTACCTCCACTCCATGTTTCACCATGCAGGCCTGGGGTCCCAAAATGGAACCCAGGGCCCTCCATGTATTGTACCACCCATAGCCAAACAAACACCCAGTGCAAGCATATAGAATACATGCACTGAACAGTACTGCATCCTCAAAGTACTGTACCACACATCATCATCAATAAACTTTATTCTTTTTTTTCACAGTAAAACCATAAAAGTCAAGAAATCAAAACAAACATCAGTAAAAATTCCAGCAAGATAGAAGGAATGGAGCAGTATAATCAAAAAAATCACATGATTACAAAGCTAAAAGGAAAGCCTCCCCCAACAAGATTAATCACAGCTGGACCTGAGCCTGAATGCAGCTCTTAAAAAACTAAGCGTATACAACACTGAGTCACAGGAAAACAATTGTAAAAAAATAAAAGCTGGTCTAACCTGCTTGAAACAAACTTTCTTAAGAATAGGAACCATAAAAGACCTTCTAGGAACCTCATAAAAGCTACAAAACATTAAAAAGTGCATCATATCCTGTGGATATTGTCCTTCGCAGCCACAGGGTATGAGACCCTGGCCTCTATGTGTGCCATGAGGTTGGGCCAAAAGATAGTGGGAGAGGTCAAGCCGAAATCTAGTCAATAAAAAATGATCGTGGTTGCTTTTGACCCATAGGAGATATGGTTCAGTGATTGACACAGTTTTCAACATGATGTACCTACGCACACTTGGCTTTCTCAACTCTACTTCCTCTCTTGCCCCGCTGCACCTTTTGAAAAAACACTCTTTCAGCCAGGTTAAGTCCATCCTACAGATTGTTTGCGGTTTATCAAATAGGTCTTCCCTGCCTAAAGTGCTAAGATGTGTTCTGACGTGTTTTATCCATTCAATGCGGTTCACGTGGTCTAAAGAGAGACAATTCCTTAGAATATCCTTACTAAGGGAGTTTTCTTTCTTGATCCATGTCTTCATCCACAAATCTAGGGGGTGATAAGCCAACTCATCTGAGAGGAAGGCCATTCCCAGTTCTTCATGCACTATGTACGATGGGATGCACTGCGGGATAGTAACCGTCTCAAAAAATATTTTCAGTAATTTGCAGTGCACCCTGCCCGGTGTAACCCCATATCTCACTCCCGTAAATGACCTTTGAGAGACATTTGGCTCTATAGATCTGCAGTAAAGCCCCCATCGGTTTGCCGCCCAATCTCGAGGCAAAGTTAAAAACAGCAGTGGTCGCTCTGTCCAGGTCCCCTTTCTTACGGCTGATCAAAGGGTTTCGTCAACGCTTCTTCAAATACAACTCCAAGATATGAAAAGACGTTGGTCTTGGGAATTGGTGTGGTTCCTACCTTAAATATGTGATGCTTAGCTGTACAAGGTCCCACCTGCATTACATACGATTTGCTCTGATTAACTAATAGATCCAGGTCCTCCAGAAAATTTACAAAAGAGTTCAACAAGAGCTGTAGGCCCCTGGCTGTCCTCGCCATGAGGACAGCATCGTCTGCATACAGGAGAACCGGCAAACTATGCTTGCCCACCTGGGGGCAATCAGCTTTTATGTTTAAAAGGACCTTCTCCAAAGAGTTAATGTACAAGTTAAAAAGGAACAGTGCCAGGATGCACCCCTGCTGCACCCCTCTCCTAATGGAGAACTTGTGGGTCACTTTTGAAGATCTTTCGAGTACCGGACGACTGCATATGATTCTCTGTGAAGGTCCCTTAAAAACAAGACAATGTCCCTGTCTATACCTATTGAAAGCATCAGCTGCCATAACTTGGATCTGTTTACACGGTCAAAGGCCAAGGACAAGTCCATAAATGCTAGGTGGATGGAGCCAGGACGAGCCACAGTATACTTGTTCATGACGATATATAAGTTTAGACATAGGTCCACTGTTGAACGACCTGGGCGGACGCCACATTGTACCTCGGCTAGAATGTTATTTTTGTCAGCCCAAGTTACTAGCCGATTTAAAACCATTTAGCCCACCACCTATACCACAGAGTCCAAGAGGGAAATGGGTCTATAACAGAGAGTGCTATCTCGGTCCCCCTTTTTGAAAACAGGTACGATCATCGATAAGGCCCATGAGTCCAGGCGTCCCGCCTTAACCGCTGCATTTACAACAGCCGTGAGTACAGGCACCCAGGTATCCACATTTGCAATATAAAGATTGGGCAGGATCCGGTCTGGACCTGGGGCCTTGTCTTTGGACAGTCCCATGATACCTGCTCTGACTTCTTGTCTAGTAAATATAACCTTGGATATACCATTCACACTGTCCTGTCCTTCCCGGGTAGATGGGTCAGACTGGAACATACCCTCGAAATGGCTAACCCAATCGTCATCTGAAATGTGGCACTCCATTCTGTTGCCGGTGTCACCTGTTAAGGAGCTATTAATAATGCTCCAAAACTTGGTACTATTACCCAGGCAGCTGGCTTCTACCAATTCAGACCAAACCTCCTCTTTCAGAGCTAACTTTCGCTTGGCCAGGGCAGCCTTATAGGCCCTACGATGGCTCTTAACAGCCAAAGTAATTTGTGGTGTCACTCCTAATACCTCTTTCAATCTCCTGGAGGCACGCGAGCACTCAGAATCAAACTATCTTGGTTCCGAGAGCATGGAGCACTTGCCCGGAGCCTGCAAAAGGTTCGTTATGGTTCCAGACATACTAACAAAAGCCTTCATAATGTCCACTGTGTTGGCTTTACTGTATAGACAGATAGAAAACTCTGTGTTACACTGTGTTAAAAGGGACTCATAAAACTGGTCTGTGACAATTTGACCCCACTTCAGTCTCCTACCCCCTTCCACAGATTTCAGGGGAACCCCCACTCCTGCCTTAGTTTGCTTATCTAACCAGAGCCATCCTGTTGAAACACACACAGGGTTGTGATCACTGTATGCGCTCGCCTTAATAAAAAAGTCCACAATATAACTATAAAACGGTGTAGAGACAAAGATGAAATCAATAAAAGTCTCACGCCCTCTCCCCGTAAAAGGTGGGATTAATATCAGTTTTCTCCGGGGGCAACTTGTTCATGGCTGAGGTTAGATCAAATTCCTGCAAGATGTCATTAAATAGGGAGCTCTGGGGGATGTGTTCCATGTGCAAACCAGCATAACGCGACACATCCAGTACTACTGACCCCTCCACGCCTTATATACCCACACATATGAATGTTAAAATCCCCTGCTATAAATAAATTTGAATAAATCTGACCACTTGCAGTAAAATGTCTCAAAAAGGAGCCCAACCGTGTAATGTTACATGTTTCCATTGGGGGTACTCCCGCATTATAAAAATGTAAAAGTAAAAGCTTGTTCATCCCACTAGATAAGGACATCACCTGTCGGGTTGAGGAAGTGTGGGGCCATATGGGTGAACTGTCGCAAACTACTTATGAGACGAAGGTTACTAGGCCTCCCTTTGCTCTTCCTGCCATAGAAGAGGTAGCTGGCACAAAGAAAGTTTTGTAACCTTCCAGGTAAAATCTGTTCTCAACAGCCCATGTCTCCTGTAAACAGATCACATTGTAACCTTTGACAAAAAATCACCCAATCCGGATCATTTAACTTACTTGCGAGCCCTGCAATGTTTCAAGAAATAAAGTTACACACCTTACGATTTTGAAGGCCCGAGCCCAGAGGCCCAGTCAAACCCTGTGATGGAGAAACGTCTGCAACCTGAGAGCCAGCACCCAGTCAATCACAGGTTTCTAGTGAACTCAAGGCTGTGAACCTGTTTGACGTGCTTATGCCCATCATTACCTCCTGCTTCATCTAGTTCACATCCTGAGAGCCTCCACCGTAAATTTTCTGAGCGAAGACTGAATTTGGAACAAGGGCCTGTAAAAATAACCCAAAGGTAGTGCCACTATAACAGAGTTTCGACTCCTGCAGTTAGACTGCGCAACTGAACATAAAATTCTATTTACCATGAAATGACTATTGAAGTCAATGATAACACAGTCCCCAGCCCATGCTTTCTTAGCAGTTCCCACCCAGGATACTCTTTGCACCATAATGATGTGGGTTTCCACCCAAGGCCCTGGGACAGAGTTCAAGTTTAGCCAGTGCACGACATGTACCACTCACAGTAAACATACATCCAGCATATGAATTTAACATGCACGCAGTGCCCAACACTGTATCCTTTAAGAAATGTACCACTCACAGGCACACATACACCCACCACATGCACTCATCCTTACTCACTGCACTCCCCATGTATTGTACCACTCCCAGGTACACATACACCCAGCACATGCCCTTATCCTGGACGCACTTCACACTTCATGTATTGTACTACTCATTGTTATTCATACTCCTAGAACATGCGCTTATCCTGCATGCACTGCAAAGCTTCACATCTTTCAGATACTGTACCGTTCTCAGGCACACGCACCTCCAGCACATGTATATGCCATGCATACACTGCTCAGTACTGCTTTATCCCTGTATGACACAGTCCACAGGCATACATTCACGCAGTGCAGATGCACCACTTCTGTGCTGTGCAGCAATTCACAACAACCTGATGTAGCCAAGGGTGAGTTAAGCACACAGCAGTAGAACCTTTAAAAGGTGAGTGATCCTAAAGGCCTCATTTCAGTGACACAAGTTAAAAATTACCTGTTTACTCCTACTGATCTCTACATAGTATGCTGCTACCACTATGTTCAAGGTACTTAACTCATGGCAAAGGAAGTACCCTTCCCCCACTATGAGGGTAGAGCTTTGGACGCCCCTCCCGGTCAAACAAGGCCACAAGGCATGAGACAGGCCTAAGTCATGGCACACATGCATGATCCATGTATGCCTCTGACAACAAAAATCAGCATTTAAGATCCAGACATCATTACAGTTGGGCACTAAGTGCAGAGGTGCACATCCATTACCATGAAGAGGACTTTTCTGTCTGTACCCTTTGACATAGGTATATGAATGCAAGTTTTTTTAACTGATCCTGGAAAGTCCCAATCCATGAACAATTTGTAAGTCTCCAGATAGGGAGGCTCATTCCTCAGCATTGCAGAGGTTGAAGTATTATTATACGCAGGATGAACTTATGAATACTATCCTTTGCTGGCATTGTTCCATCTCTCCAAGGCCCTCAGCTGCAAGCACACTGAATTATGGAAAATAGGCAGTGGCAGAGGTGTGATATTTGGTAACTGTCACTAATATTGTTTTGCCTTCAGATGAAAAACAGTATTTCAAATGGAGGCATTTATTGCCACCATAAAAGAGAAGTGTGGAGAAGGCAGAACACATTTTTGTGAAAATGGGTCCTAATCACAAAGGAAAATTTACACATATAGATTTACTAGTGTGTAAATCTACTACTGTCCAAATGCGCAACATTACGGTATTTTATTATTCAACATTTCTGAGTGTAAAGTTACTCCTGGGTGTAGATTTACATGTCTCCAGCCCATGGGGTGTATCCTAGGACAGGATTTACAAGTGTAAAATTATTACTCTAACTTTTCACACCTAGGCGGGAGTCTCCACCACTGGAACACCGATCTTCATATATTGAAGTATAGAAAGATTTATTAAAGTTTATTACACTTTCATTTATTTATTATGAATTACTAGCTGTTATTGCTATTATTGTTCTTGTGATGAAACCTTGCAAAATGTTAATAAAAAATGACAACACAAAAAAATATATATATATGAATTATAGAAAATATATTTTTTAAATTTACAAATAATATCATACTTATATTTTAACATGTAAATAATATGTATTAAAATGTATTACAAGCTATGTATAGAACTATTTTAAAATACTGCTTATTAATAAACAAAGGTTTAAAATGATAATATTAAAATAACTGGTCACTTAAAATAACAACAAAAAAACAACTGGCATGCATTTTCTGTGAAAAAGGTGCCTCTGCCTTCTTGGTTAGTTTTAGACTCGCTCTGTCAACAGCCTAAGTGTTGCCAAGTACTTGAGGTATTTAGTTTCTGTCTTTATGGCCAGAGCATTGTCAAACAGCATGCTCAGATCTGATCTACCATATCCCACAACTCCAGAGGAAACAGCGCTATCTGGTCTTCGCATGTAGGGCTAAATGCTTAAATGTTTCCCACTGAAAGTGAGAAAGAGCATCAGCTACAGAGTTTAAAACATCCTGCAGAGAGCCTCACCATGATCTTAACATTTGCTTTCACCTGGAGCTTCACTAGCTCGGAAAACAAGCAAATGACACATGGACAGTGCATGACTTCCACATGGCTATCTTACTAAAGTGTGATTTTCTTATAGCACTTGTACGTATTATTTATATAGCGCTTACTATTTATATGAGGGGCGGTAAAGCGCTTGCCTGAATGAGTAGCAGGCTACAATGTGCAGGGTGTGAGTTTGTAGGAGTGATGTCTTTGTTTTGATCCTGTGTGGGAGGCATTTACATGCCATGCATGAGGATCACCAAGGTGCGGTTATCGTGTTATGGGACACAGAGCTTAGCAGTGTGATGGATGAAGAAATGTGAGAGATAGGCACGCAGTTTGTGGTATTCAGTAAGCTAGCAGCTTTGAGCTGCTCTGCAAATCCCTTTATGGTATTTGTTATGTTCATCGTCCACTTAGCTGGATACTGCACTGGGTTGTCCATTCTGAGATATTCAGGTTAAAGTTAATGGTCCCGAGCAGGCACAGGTCCAAGGGAGAGATGGTTGAGAGATCTGCAGGGATGGACTTACTTAATATCCTTCCATATCTGATTGTCATTGTGAGATGTGAAGAAGCTGGTACAGTATGTAGATAGGTGCAACCTGCAGTGATGGACTAAAATAAAATCATGTTGGCCAGCAGCATGTGGCAGATCTCTTCAGTTATTCCATGCCTGTTCGGTTGGTCACGGGTGGGTTATTTGCTGTGGACTCATACAGTTAGCAGCTTTATCTTATGTGTATGTAAGAGTTTCAACCATAAAGGAGAATTATTATTCAGCTTGTATGATTAAAATTGACTGCCTAGCCACTGATTGGTATGATATTACTATAAGTGCAAGTTACATATTGTATTGTATTAGCATTGTAATTGCATTTATATAGCGCTTTACACTGGGCAGCTCGCTGCTCTGGATCCCACTTTATCCTTCGACATGTGGAATGTCACCACTATTGTTATATTTTTTGTGAGGCCCAGACCCCTATCTCTATGTACACCACATCATGCACCATGCTGAGCCCAGCATGGCCCCCGATTTCATCACTGCCTGCTGCGTCAGTAAATAGTTGCTCCAGTTTTGCCAATACCCATAGCTACTTACAAATGAGTGTGCCTTAAAACCTGCCAAGGACCAGTCCCACATCTGCAAGTCCTGCTAGACCCCTTCTCTGGGCCTAATGTGATGGTGCCTCTTGCTGATCCCTGCAGTGAATTTCGGCCAAGCATGTCACAACCCCCTGCCCACTAGAATAGCCTGTCCTGCAAAGTTGAGCCTACCCAATATTTATTGAACCTCTTGCAGCATTACTTTGGACCTAATTGCCATATGGTCCATGGTGTTCTGCATGTCACCAGTTTCTCTTGTTGCAGTTTGCATACCCCTTGCTCCTAGGTAAGCTCGATCCATAACAAGATCAACTTAGTTGTACAACCATCAATTTTGTCCTGGGCCAATGATACCATAAGAGTCTTGGCCAATTCAATTAATGCTTCTAACAGGGCCTACTGCCTACTGCCTGATGGATATTGCCTGGGTCGCCCATGAAGAGTAAATCATCCAGGTAGAAGGGTTTACCCCAGGTATGGTGATATCTGTGTACAACACACTGCAGACATGTACAGAACATTTCAAAGTGTGAAGAGTCTATCACAAACCCCATTTGAAGGAAACTTGTCATATCAGACATGATCCTAAAACTGAATATGGAGTAAGTTCAAACTCTCGGAAGAAGGCA
The DNA here is from genome assembly GCA_963921515.1 of Calotriton arnoldi. NCBI lineage: Eukaryota > Metazoa > Chordata > Amphibia > Caudata > Salamandridae > Calotriton > Calotriton arnoldi. The sequence continues at coordinate 1,136,967 of CAWUFW010002309.1, forward strand.
GAATGCTGACTGATGGCCTTTGACTTCAGCTGCCCCTATCCTGCTGCCCTCACCAACTGTAGTGCATCATCAAAGGATGCATAATCACTAAGCACTGTTCCTGGTTAATCCCATCATTCACTGAACCTCAGTCTGGGTAAGGTACAAGTGGCAAATTAGTCTAAACCTCACTGGTTCATACTTTGAAACCACCCAGAGAAGGGATACAACAAAGTTTTAACTAAGGTCCCTCTAAGGTTTTTGCACATTTCTCCACACTGGCCACCACAGTGGCTGCTATTCCCTTGTCTTCATCCACATGTTCTCCCATTTCTTCCATTCTCCCAAAGCCAATAGGAGTTCTGATTCTTGCTTACTTGCACAAGAATCGCTTAGATCGCCTATTTGCACTGAAGCCTGTCTTCTGCCCCGGTCCACCGCAGCTGTGTGCTGTTTCAGTGGAGGGCAGGGTCGACGACAACACCCAAATTCGCCGCAAAGCATTTCCGGCCGAAAAGGGGGCGGAGCTGCACTTCCGCTTGCCCTCCTACTTAGCCTGATGTGCCAGCGTGCGCGCATAGGACGCGCGCAGCGGGTGTGCCGCTGGTGCGCCGAAGGCGCGCCTAAGGCAAGCCCGTCTGCGCCCGTCCGCGACCGGCCGGGACCAGGGGCCAGAGCCCCTGCTCCCCCTAGGAAAGAACCAAAGAGCCCTTTGCGCTATTCCAGAGAAGCACTCTTTGGGTTAGCCAGTCACGCATCATGTAAACTAACCCCAGAATGTATTGAAGGGCCTTTCTCCTGCATACGGTGCAAATGGGACAGCCTATCCCCGCACGATCAGTCACTGGGAGAAGTGGAGAATCATAGGAAGTTTAACTGTATTTATTTCAACACCAGGTCAGTGCCTAAACACGCGCTAGAGATCTGGGATACTATTAAAGAGACAGACCCAGACCTGGTCTTCATCACCGAGACCTGGCTAGGCGAGAGCAATTGTCCAGACATCGCTAATACCCTGCCCCCGAGTATAAAATACTCAGACAAGATAGACATGGGCGGAAGGGCGGGGGGCTAGCTATCCTGTTTAAAGACTATATTACCTGCTCCCCCATTACAATAGCCCAGTTGGGAGAACATGAATTACTGCCGTTTGAATTATCTTAGGGAATCATATTTTATTGGGAGGAGCTGTGATCTATAATCCCCCAGGATATCAGGCAGACTTTAGCACCAAATTGCTTACGCAACTACTGCCCGCATGTATAAAACACAATCATTATTTGGTCATTGGAGACTTTAATGTCCACTATGAAAAAATTGACAACACAGCAATAACCCATCTTGAAAATGACATTTCCATCCTTCAATTAAATCAATGGATTAAGGGACCTACACACATCGCAGGGCACACACTAGATCTTCTGTTTTCTAACATAGAAGACACTACAGTCAAAGAGATTACACCAGTCACATGGACCGATCACTCACTAATTAGCTTCGCTTTCTCCACACATGAGACATCAGCAAGAGCCACCAAACTCATGCACGAAACCTACAGAGCATGGAAATTGGTCACACCCGACTCATTCCATCACCACTTTACCCCCAACAGCCTAGCAACTCTGGGAGAATTATCCTCTAACAGAGGAGCATTGCATCTTGAAATACAGATTACCAAAACGATAGACCAACTCGCGCCAAAACTTAAATCTAAACCCAGAAAAACGGTATCCGAAAAGTGGTATACAGCAGAACTTAGGACGCTGAAAAAAGAGTGTAAAACACTGGAACATAAGTGGCGGCTGTCCAAATCAGATACTGATAAATCAGCGTATAAAACACAACTTAGGGGCTATACCTATGCAATTAAGAAGACCAAAAAAGGCATATTTTACACAACGAATTAATGAGAACACAAATTCGGCAAAGGAGCTTTACAAAATAGTACGGGAGCTATGCAAGCCAACCTGCATGTTTCAAACCCTGCCGCCCTCAACAGAAAGCTGTGAGAAAATTAGCAATTTCTTCACGGACAAAATAGACATAATTTATTCGTCATTCAACAACATCTCTCCAGTGAACACCATCAACTGGGAGAGCATAGATCCTCACCTAGATAGCCCTGCGCATTTAGACAGCTTTGCCCCTTTTACAGAAAATGAGATTGCCAAAGCAATGGGGGAAGTCAAATCAGGATCCCCTCTCGACCCATGTCCACATTTCATTTTTTCACAACTTACACCTATCCTGTGCCCTTACATCACACAGTTGTTCAACCAATCACTGGAGACAGCAGTCTTTCCAGAGGTTTGGAAACAAGCTCTAGTAACTCCCTTATTGAAAAAGATAGGATCTGATGTAAACAATCCAGCCAACTACAGGCCAATTTCCCAACTTCCCTACCTTTCCAAGGTTCTGGAGAAACCTGTCAATAGACAGCTAACTCACTATCTAGAATCAAATGAGTTGCTGGACCCCACACAGACAGGTTTCAGGGCTACCAACAGTACGGAGGCAACTCTCCTGGCTGTCTTAGACAATATAAGGACATTGCTGGACCAGGGAAAGGCTGTAGCCCTGATCCTGTTAGACTTGTCGGCGGCTTTCGACACAGTCTCTCACCAACTTTTACTGGAAAACCTGCATGAAAAAGGGATACACGCTAAGGCCCTTCAATGGCTGAGTTCATTTTTATGTAACAGAACCCAAACTGTACAGTTGGGTACCTTTTCCTCCACCCCAAAAAACCTCAACTGTGGAGTTCCGTAGGGAGCATCCCTGAGACCCACATTATTTAACGCCTATGTTTAATCTTTGGCAAAAATTGGCATGAAGTGGGGATTCGGAATTTGTTCCTATGCGGACGACACCCAACTGACAATAGCCATCGGAAATGAGCATGATGACACCAGAGCCAAACTCAATAACTGTCTGACCGAGATGGCAAACTGGATGTCAGAGCACTGGTTAAAGCTCAATGCAGAGAAATCAGAAATCCTGCTTCTCGGTGGAGCCAATCACATTTGGGATACATCCTGGTGGCCCCTCTCTTTGGGCGAGTTGCCAGCTCCAAAGCAGTGTGTCAGAAACCTGGGCATTATCATCGATAATACTTTATCGATGAAAGACCACGTGCGGATCCTGTGTGGTAGAAGCTTCGCTACCCTGAAGCTCCTAAAGAGACTATTTCCCTGGATCCCTCTGGAAAGCAGGAGGACCATTACGCAGGCACTACTTGTTAGCAGGCTGGATTACGGAAATGCACTCTTTGTTGGCATGCCAGATTATCTTTTTAAACGTCTGCAGGTCATACAGAACGCAGCGGCTAGACTAGTGTGCAATGAGAGCAGATACAGTCCTGTGACAAAATGCCTGAAACAACTCCACTGGCTGCCTATGCGCCAAAGAGCGCGTTTCAAACTCCAAGGACACGCTCATAGGGCACTCCATCACACAGGCACCAAGATTCTACAGAACAGAATCAAGTTCTATGTTCCACCCAGATGCTTAAGGTCACGCTCCTTAGCACTAGCTGAGACCAAGAGAATAAGTAAAAGCAGGACAGGTGGACGCATTTTTTCGCACCTTGCAGCACTTCATTGGAATGAGCTCCTGCTGGAGCTAAGACTAACTGAAGAACACATGGCGTTCAGGAAGAAACTCAAAACATATCTATTTCCCTAGCCAAGCCGTCTGCCCCCAACTAATCATAACCTTACTCACTATTTCTCCGCCACAACTAGCGCCGTGATATCCCAGCGGGATGAATGTCGCGCTTTATAAATAAATACATTCTCCCCTCTTATTCAGCGGCTCGCTTGCCTGATTGTCTCCTTCAAGGGGCACTGGTGCCCCCAAATCAGTGCGCACCGCCCTTCGTGTCAACGGGCACTGGCACCACCCAATCAGCGCACAAATCAGCCCAATCAGAACTAGACCCCTGACCCTCGGCCAGAGATCAGCTCTTCCCCCGCAGCTCCTCTGTGCTGTACTCTGCCTACGGTCCTCCCAGGCAGGGTTCGAGTCTGCACCTTGCTAGTGCCTGTTGCCGGTACTGTTTATTCTCCCCTCGCATTTCTGCTCTTATTGTAACATTGTATTGGTTTTGTCTTCATTGTATTTGTTTTTTGCCCCTGCTGACTCCTCTCTGCTTCCCGCCCACGCCGCTCCCGCCTCCCAGCTGCTCCTCCCTCCCCCACCCCTACTTAATGGAGACCGCTGCGCGGTCACGCCGCTGGCGCGCCGAACGCGTGCCTAAGGCAATCACCCGTCCACGCCTGGACAGCGCCCAGCGCCAGACCCCCTGGCCCCCGCGAGCGCCACAGCACCCAATGCCGATACGACACCAACTCCCTCCACGTACTCAACGCCGGCCGAAAATCCACCTGCTTCCAGGCCGCCCCGAAGCTCACCCACGGAGCCTTCACCTGCCGAAACTGCAGCTACACCAGCCAGCGCACTCCAGCGCATCCTGCCCATCCCAACATAGCAGGCCACACCAATCTCAAATGCATACTACTCAACACCCGCTCAGTCCACAAGCACGCCGTCGAACTCTGGGACCTTCTCGTTTCTTCCTCCCCGGACGTCGCCTTCCTGACGGAGACCTGGATGAACGCCTCCTCGGCGCCCGACACAGCCATAGCCATCCCGGACGGCTACAAGATCACCCGCAGGGACCGAAACAACAACAAACCAGGAGGAGGAATCGCCATCGTCCACAGGAACACCATCAGAATTTCGACCAACAACGAAGACTCCCTCAGCATGGCCGAACACCTACACTTCCAGATCCACGTCGATCACAACACCACCCTCAGAGGAACCCTTGTCTACAGGCCCCCGGGCCCCCGACCACAGTTCAGCGACTCCATCGCCGACCTCATCAGCATGCACGCCCTCGCCTCCACAGACTACATCCTCCTCGGAGACCTGAACTTCCACCTCGAGAACGCCAACGACAGCAACTCCACAACCCTGATCGACAACCTCAGACTCAAACAGCTCGTCACAACTCCCACCCACTCCGCCGGACACACGCTCGACCCCATCTTCTCCACCAGCAATCACGTCACCTTCAGCCACACCACCGAACTCCACTGGACCGACCACCACTGCATCCACTTCTCCTTCGAGAAACACACCGCGCACAGCCAACCGCAACGAATCCCACACCGCAGCTGGAACAAAGTCACCGAAGATCAGCTCCTCACCACCCTCGCCCGAGACCCTCCATCTGAGCCCACGGACACCAACACAGCGGCCCACAACTTCAGACAATGGATCGACAACTGCGCCAACACCCTCGCCCCGTTCAGGAAACCCTCAAACAGGCGCACCAACACAAGAGCCATCTGGTTCAACGCCGACCTCCAGACCTCCAAGCAAACCTGCCGAAGACTCGAGAAGCAGTGGCGCCAAGACCAGACATCAGACAACCACGCGGCCCTCAAGGACGCCAGACGCAAGCACCACCAACTCATCCGATCCGCCAAAAGGACCTTCTTCAAGGAACGCATCGACAACAACACACACAACAGCAAATAGCTCTTCAGCATCGTGAAAGAACTCGCCTCCCCCAACTCCAGCTCCAACGACATCCCGCCGTCGCAAGAACTCTGCAACTCCCTGGCCACCTTCTTCCACCGCAAGATCTCAGACATCCACGACAGCTTCGACACCCAGACACCGACGACAGTCGCCGACACCCCCGACTCAACGCTCTCCAAACACACCGACCTCCTGCTCTCCTGGAACAACGTTAACGACGAAGATACCATCAAAATCATGAACACCATCCACTCCGGCTCACCGTCCGACCCCTGCCCCCACCACATCTTCAACAAAGCAAGCTCCATCATCGCACCCCAACTCCGAAAGATCATCAACAGCTCCTTCGAAACTGCCACCTTCCCGGAGAGCTGGAAACACGCCGAAATCAACGCCCTACTCAAAAAGCCCAAAGCGGACCCTAAGGACCTCAAGAACTTTCGACCCATCTCCCTGCTCCCGTTCCCGGCGAAAGTCATTGAGAAGACCGCAAACCGACAACTGACCCACTTCCTGGAGGAGAACAACATCCTGGACTCCTCCCAATCCAGTTTCCGCAACAACCACAGCACCAAAACCGCCCTCATCGCCGCCACCGACGACATCAGGACCCTGCTGGACAATGGCGAAACAGCGGCCCTCATCCTCCTAGACCTCTCGGCCGCCTTCGACACCATCTGCCACCACACCCTGCGCACACGCCTCCACGATGCAGGGATCCGTGACAAAACCCTGAACTGGATCACCTCCTTCCTCACCGGCAGAACCCAGAGAGTCCGCCTCCCCCCATTCCGATCCGAAGCCACCACGATCACCTGCGGCGTACCCCAAGGATCATCCCTCAGCCCGACCCTCTTCAACATCTACATGGCACCGCTCACCGACATCGTCCGAGCGCACCACCTCAACATCATCTCATACGCCGACGACACCCAGCTGATCCTCGCCCTCACCAAGGACCCAACCACCGCCAAATCCAACCTTCACGAGGGAATGAAGGCCGTTGCAGAGTGGATGAAGACCAGCCGCCTGACACTGAACTCTGACAAAACGGAGGTCCTCATCCTCGGCTCCACCCCCTGCGCATGGGACGACTCCTGGTGGCCGACCACGTTTGGAGCTGCCCCTACACCCAACAACCACGCACACAACCTGGGGTTCATCCTGGACTCAACATTCTCTATGACCCAGCAAGTCAACACTGTTTCCTCCTCCTGCTTCAACGCCCTCCGCACGCTCTGGCAGATCTACAGATGGATCCCCACCAAAACCAGAAGGACGGTCACCCAAGCCCTCGTCAGCAGCAGGCTGGACTACGGCAACGCCCTCTACGCGGGAACCACAGCCAAACTCCAGAAACGACTCCAACGCATACAAAACGCCTCCGCACGCCTCATCCTCGGAATCCCTCACCACAGCCACATCACGGCCCACATGAGAGACCTGCACTGGCTCCCGGTCAACAAGAGGATCACCTTCAAGCTCCTCACCCATGCTCACAAAGCTCTCCACAACGCTGGACCAGCCTACCTCAACGAATGACTCACCTTCTACAACCCTAACTGCCAGCTTCGCTCCGCTGACCTCGCCCTCGCCACCGTCCCACGCATCCGCCGGACGACTACCGGCGGCAGGTCATTCTCCCACCTCGCCGCCAAGACATGGAACACCCTCCCCATCCACCTGCGACAGACCCAGGACCTGCTGACCTTCAGGAGACTCCTCAAAACCTGGCTGTTCGATCAGTAGCTGCGTCATCCCCCACCCCCTCTAGCGCCTTGAGACCCTCACGGGTGAGTAGGGCGCTCTACAAATGTTCTGATTGATTGATTGATTGACCCCCCTTCGTGGCTTTAGTTCATATTTTCCGCTGTTATGGCTAATTCAGACAACAACGCCTGACTCAATGGTCTTCCAAGGCCTATGTTTCCAGGGCCCCGGGCCCTCGAGCCAATTGCACTGGCTGAGCTTTCGCCAAATCTAGTATGAGTAAAAATGACTAATGTTACTTTTTGTCACTTTACTGTTTAATTAGTGAATGTTCAAAATGGAACAACTTACTGGGACTATGCAATGATGGTGGCCTAACTGCAATATTATTTTCCCATACACTGAGGTGTTTTAAATATATTATTTAGCATTTCAAATGGTCTGTGCCTCGAGAAAGCAAGTGCATGTGATTCAAACTGAAAGGAGAAGGTTAACTGTAGAGCAAATCAGAATTATAACTGATGTCTACTGAAGCAGAATAATAAAAGGTCAAACTGACTAATACATCCTCTCACTCGATGCAAACAGCAAATAAGAAATGTGGGCAGTTAATTATAACAACAAATGCCATTCATCATGTTTTTGCATAATAATACAGATACTTTTCCGATTCTTATATCAAGGGTAAGGTTTGTACGATACTGGTGAATTCTGCGAACACATTGTAATTATGTTTATAATTAAAAATAATTACAGCACGAAATTTGATTTGGAATATAATGACTAATTTTCCATTCCTTGTAAATTAGGGGCTTCTGCATATTTTAGTTAGGTTTCTTGTTATTTGTTTTCAAGAAGCACACCAGCATTGTTGTTTGCAAAAGCGATGTAGCTACATTAATAACTAGTGAGACCAATGAGCAAATTTATTTAGCTGCCTCATAATACATTAATTTTCCTTTAATAAGTCGAAATGTAATCTAATACCTCTATGTGGTGTTGTCCGTGTGTGAGCCTTAAAATAACTCATACGGTCTTAACAAAAGGTTTGCCATTTGAAAACACACAGGGGTGCCTTCTTTTGCTACCTTTCCAACCCCCATCCAAGTTACCTGACAAAATTGTCAAAGGGCACTCTGTCCAATAGGACAGCTTCCCACTTTCAAAAGGTTTACCACCTGCTTTGAGAAGTTGGTAACTTTTCAATAGTTTGCACCTCCAATTGATATCTATCGTGCTACCTGGATATTTGAAACTGGAATTCTGGCTTCATAATTTAAGACCGGCGACAATCAAACTGAGGGCTCAATGTAATGAGGATTACCAGTATGTAATCTGAAAAATAAATAATTAAAAATAAATAATTGTATCAATTAGTTGTTAAACACATGGCTTTGTAGAAACTTTACACAAAGGAATACTTGTTGCAACACTGAATGATTGTTGCCTCGAACATATACACTTACGTAGCTCAAGCATGGGACACTTACAAAAGTTTTGGGAAAAGATTGCTATTGACTCTAAGGAATAGGAAAGATACAAAATGTCACAATCGCTAAATGTTTCCACCTTGTCAACAAGACTTTGTAATGAGATAATCTTATAACGAACACCTGTCATCCTAAAAGGTGATTATAAATGATCAACATACTTTTTTTCATAGAACTTGAATAATTTTGATAAGGCAAGACACCTGTGAAAGGATACTGAGGAGCAATTTGGAAAACTGCAAGGATGCAATATAAAGTAAAGCCATCCTCTTCTACACAGTGACCACAGATTCTAGCAGAAAAGACCACTCTCCACGAATGTCTTCACTACTGGAGTCGAGGTGCCAAAGTCTTCACAATCAGGCAGCTTGAATCTACGTCCACCCTCGTAAGGGAGACAAAATCAAACCTGAATTTCAAGCTCACCATTGGCTTTTGGTAAAACACAGGATTACATTTAAGGTCCTGGCCACACTCCATAATGCATACTGTTAGAAATGGGGGTCTCTAGTTGGCAGAGGTAGGTACCTTTGTCCAAATAGGGACCCTTGCTTCTAGTCAGGGTAAGGGGGAAACACACTTTAGATAACCCCTGCTCACCCCCTTGGTAGCTTGGCACGAGCAGACAGGCTTATCCCATAGGCAATGTGTAAAGTATTTGTACCAACACTCCCAGTAACACAGTGAAAATACCACAAAAGTGACACCACACCCGTTTAGAAAAATAAAATATCTTTATCTAAACTAAACAAGACCAAAACAACAAAAATCCAACATACACAGTTAAAAATATGACTTTCAAAATGTTTCAAGAACTTGTACCATAGGAAACTATGGATGCCGGACTTTTCACCAAAGTACCTGTAGTTGCGTCAAAGTTCACCAAGCCAAACAGCTGCAGTGTCAGAAAACAGAGAGATGCTACACTCCTGAGACCCTGAGGAGGCGATGTTACAGTCCCGCTGCACGCAGAGGAAGGGTTGCATCGATTCTGGTCTGTATGGGGAGTAATGCGTCGATTCTTCGTGCCGGTTCCGGCCCGCAGGTGATGGGTTGGAAGAACTTGCCGCACAGGTACGATGCGTGGAAATCCGGGATGCATCAGTGATCGATGCGGCGGCGTTGCGCGGCGCTGTGTCAGTCCTCTTCAGCAGCGATCCCTCGATGTGTCGATTCTTGCAGCCCTGATAGGCGCTGCGACAGTTTTCGCAGCGGCGCAGCAATTCGTGGAAATTCTCCTTGCGCTGTGAAGATGCGTCATAAAAACAGCCGCAAAAAGAGCGATGCGTCGATTTCTGTAGTTCTTTAAGTTTCTTCTCTCTTCAGGCTCCCAAACAGCAGCGACAACCTCCAGAGGCCCAAAACTGGCACAGGCACTTCAAGGCAGGCTAGAACTCACAGCAGCAGAGTTCAGGGGAGCTGGGGTTGAAGTCTTTGTGTCCCTGAGACTTCAGAACAGGAGGCCAGCACACTTCAGGCCCTTGGAGATCTCCTTCAAGCAGGGGACACAGCACACAGCAAAGCCCTTCTCCTTTCCTTGGCAGAAACAGAAACTGCAGGCCAACCCCATACACACAGCAAGGGCAGTACTTCTCCTCAGTTTCTCCAGCTCTTCTCCTTGGCAAAGGTTCCTCTTGAATTCCAGGAATGATCTAAAAGTCTGGGGTTTTGGGTCTGAGACTTATACCCCAAAATGTCCTTGTTCTCTTTGTGCAAGGGGCTCTGAGCCCAGTTCAAACCAGTTCTGGGGGGCACTCTGCAATTGCACAACAACATCCATTGTCAGTGTGAGCCTCGGCTCCAGACACACCACAGGGGGGCTGGGCCAGCATTGTGGAAGGCAGGCACAGCCATATTCAGGTACAGGTGCTACTCCTCCCACCACTCCAAATGCAGATCAGGCCTATTCAGCCTAGTGCTGACTCATCCAGACTCCTGGAGCCACTGCACCGCCCCAGCCCCTGTCACTCCAAAGCTAGACAGTCAATCCACAAACAGACAGAGGCACACAGGAAGGTTGATCAAGAAAATAGCCACTTTCTAAAAGTGCTATTTTCAAACACATAATTTAAAAACCATCTTTACTAAAAAATGTGTTATTAAATCCTGAGTTCAGGGATACCAAACTCCATTTTTCCAACTTATCCCTATGGGAAGATATGTTTGTAAAATGTTACAAAGCATTCCCCATTCTGTCCTATGGGGCAAGATAGCCTTTCAATAGTGAAAACGAAATTGGCAGTATTTCACTATCAGGACATGTTACACACACCAGTACATGTCCTACCTTTCACATACACTGCACCCTGCCCAGGGGGGTACCTCAGGCCTACCATAGGGGTGTCTTATGTGTAAGAAAAGGAAAGGGTAGGGCCTGGCAAGTGAGTGCCAAAGTTAACAAAGTTAACAAACTGCACACAGGCACCGCAGTGGCAGGCCTGAGACATCTTTTCAGGGCTACTCATGTGGGTGGCACAATCAGTGCTGCAAGCCCACTAGTAGCATTTGATTTACCAGCCCTGGCACACTCAGTGCACTTTACTAGGGACCTACTGGTAAAACAAATATGCCAATCAGGGAGAACCAATCACAATATCAATTTACACAGGGAGCACTTGCACTTTGACACTGATCAGCAGTGGCAAAGTGCCCAAAGCATCTAAGCCAGCAAAAATGAAATCCAGCACAGCATCAAAAACACAGGGGGTAGAGGCAAAATGTCAGGGAAAACCACGCCAAGGATGCCAGGTCTAACACATACTATGGTAAAGGCATGTTATATCTGTATAAAATGGCATTCACCATGCCCCTAATGCAGTCCGTCACTCAACATATGCTCACCTGGCTGATGAGCCCTAACTGGAGTGAAACCGGTCCTGGATTGCTTGTGTTCTGCTTCAGGAAGTACCTGGCCTGGCAACTCGGGCTGGACTGTTCCTTCTGGAGCAAGGTCAAGACTGATTTGCATATGGCTGAGTCCGAACATAGGGACATGGTTATGCAAAATAACAATGGACTGCGATGCGGACCGGGTGATTACCAGTGGTTGAGGTTAAATTAAGCATTTCATGCATCACTTTTTTGTATATTTTAGTGTGTCATCCTGAGTGGGATGATGTAAGAAATTGGGTCGTTGGTTGACTGGCGTGTAAGCCCTAGTCAAGCAGCAATTCCAATCCTTGTCAGGGTAAGGCACAAGCAAATCCCAACATAACCAGTGCTGATCCCGCTGGTAACTTGGAACAGTGCAGTGACTTAGAGACAATATGTAAAGTTTTTGTGCAAAACTTCAAACAGTAAAACTATGAAAGTACTACGAAAACAAGATCCCACATTATGTTAGAAAAATAGACCTTCATTTATTAAATAAAGCAATACCAAAACAACAGAAATCCAATTATTAGAACCGTAGATATTGAATTTTTTTTTTTTTTTTTAGATAAATGTACTGAAAGGCATAAAGCGCAAACTGTGGATATCTGGACTGGAACAAAGTCACAGGTTCAGGCGGATCATGATGGAGCATGGGAAAGCTGCAGGGACCCAGTTAGGCCTACTGAACAGAGTACCTTAAATACCAGTTTGATGAGTGTTGTATGGATTGGCGCCGAAGATCCATTGCTCAGCTGAAGCAATGTGTCAGTACCAAGATGCGGTGAGGCTGCAGTGCGAGGGTCGTGGTGTATCAATGCAGAGGTTCCCATCGATAGGGCTTGTGATGCAAAGTCCAGTGTCGAGGATACGGCGCGCAGTCGGGTGATGCATCAATTCTGAAAACTGTGAGGCTGCGATGCGGAGCCCGGCATCATCATCGAGGCTGCTGTCAACAAGAGATATGAGGGCCTGTGCCGAGAATGTGTCATGCAGTAGTGGTTCGGAAGGCAATGCAGGCCGTGTTGGTGATATGCGTCTTTGCAACTGGTCCTGTCATCCTATGGGAGAGATTGGCCTTGCAGTAGTGAAAATAAAATTTGAGTTTTTCACAACCAGGACATATAAAACTTAAAAGAACATGTCCAACTTTTAAAATAAATTGCACCCTGCCCTCTGGGCAGTCCAGGGCCTACCCTAGGATTGACTTATATATATTAGAAAGGTAGGTTTGGACCTAGCAAAAGGTTTATTTTGCCAGGTCGAAATGGCAGTGCAAACTGCTCACACAAGCCCTGCAGTGGAAGGACTGAGACATGTTTAAGGGCCTACTTAGGTGGGTGGAATAATCAGTGCTGCAGGTCCAATAGTAGCTTTCAATCTACAGGCCCTGGGTACATATATAGTGCCACTTGACTAGGGACTTATAAGTAAATTTAAATATGCTAATTGAGTATAAGCCAATATTACCAAGTGAGAAGATGAGAGCACATGCACTAAAGCACTGGTAAGCAGTTATAAAGTGCTCAGAGTTCTATGGCCAGCAAAAACGAGGTCAGAAAAAATAGAGGAGGCAGGAAAAAAGTTGGGGGAAGACCACCCTAAGGCTGACAGGTCTAACAGATGGGCATGCCCAGAAGTGGGTCCTGTGCACACTGTGTCACTGGAACCAAGCAATACCTCGCTAATGAGTCCTAACTAGGGTGAAACAAGTCCTGGGTTTCTTGTGTTCTGGTTCAGAAGGGGCCTGGCCTGGCAAGAGGGGCTAGTCTGTTCCCATTGGAGTCGGGCCAAGGATGATTTGCATATGGCTGGGTGAAAACTGAGGTGGCATGATGTGCAAAATATTAATGGACCTGGATGCGGTCCTGAGTGATTACCAGTGGCTGAGATGAATTCAAGAATTCCATCCATCACTTTTCTGTATACTTTAGTGTCGCCCCCCTAAGTGGGACAAGTATGCCCAGATGTCGGTCCTATGCACATTGTGTCACTGGAACCTAACTTTACTTGGTTGATGAACCCTAACTAGGGTGAAACCAGTCCTGGGTTGCTTGTGTTCTGGGAGGACATGGCCTGGCAGTCTGAGCTGGATTGTCCCCATTGGAGCAGGCTCAAGACTGATTTTTATATGTCAAGGTCCAAACTGAGTTGGTTTTACCTATCCACACATTTTTGTATACTACACCTGATTAATAGCAATTGTTTAAAAAGATAAAAACATATGGGCAGATCACTTGAAGGGTGAGCACCTAGATATTGAAGTGCACTTATTCAAGCTAACCACACGTGGTTGACAAAAACCTTCAGGGCAAGATTGGGACAGAAAATAGGCCCTGGCACCAAAATAAAAGGGCTCCCTATTAGGTAGCTTGGCTCATAGCAATCAGGTTTATCAGAGGCAATGAGTAAAGCATTTGAGCAACACACTCACACAGAAACACATGGAATACACCACAAAAGAGACTCCACACAGGATTATATAAAAATATTTAGTATAGTGTACATAAAACATAGACCAAAACAACATGAATCATGAATACCGCACATATTATGCAAATACCTAGGTAGTACTCATTATCCTCACAAACCAGGAATCAAAACGACATACATTATAACATCAGGTCATGAAATGCAGCAATTAAGTTAGAGGAAAAACAGGAAAAATCACCGCATGACACCAGTAGTACATAAATCAGATGATTTCACCATAACACGTCAGAAAGGATAAGCCCACATAGGTACAGGGACCCCGCAACTCCTATTAGTGGGATTACGGTAATTTCTGTGACCCAGGATTAAAAATTGGGATTAGAACTGGAGTGGGGCACAAAGACACCTGCATGCCCACTACATGTGATACGGTAATTCCTGTGAATTTCCTCAATGAACGAAGCGGGGGGCCTCCATCGAGGTCTCACCCCGTATTGCGACAATCAAGTAAATGCCCCCCAAGGTGCATTCTTCCTTCCTGGTAAAGGGGGATGGGGCACAAATTGTAGTCTTTTAGTGGGATGCTTCGCTGGTTTCCCTGCATGCCTGCTTACTAAATGTGGTACAGAAGACAAATGGTCCTAGACTAATTTATTAGGCAGTTGAGTTGTCCTATATTTGTAATTCGAAAAACACATTAGAGATACCAATTGAATTAGCAAAAAACCAAATAAATCTGCAATCTTTTTTATAAATACATACATATGCGCACTCTCAAAAAATCGCAAAATCGTCTTGTCTCAACCGAGCGAGTACGGACGACGCTGGCAGCAGTCAACAATCTGTAAATCAAGATTAATTGGGCGATACATTCACCCCGTGATGATGTATTTCTGGAACATGTGTTGACTGCATCCATTTACTTACTGCGCTACACCGCAACTTTTGTGCGGACTACCCACTAATTGGGGGCAGTGACCGGATTAATTCAACTGACATCCACACATAGGTTGTCTCCCCCTCCCCCTGTCCTGAGGAAGACCCGTGAGTTGAGGACGCGAACTACCCTCGATATACTAGGGTCGAAACATCGACATTCTTTCCCCCAGTGGGCCTGCACCCAGTACCACCCCCACCCTGCCCAACCCACAAATGACATATCTCTGTGCACCAGTTTTGAAAAATCAAAAACAACGAACAGAACAGATTGCAAGGGCAGGCCCTGATGAAAGACTGGTCTCACTGTAAATTTATAGCCAGTTTTTTCATTATGTACAAGAAGTGTAATTGATTCTCCTTTAAATGTTTTTGGATCCTTTTCCTCTATTGATCTCATCTACCCCACACATGAGCACACCCCTAAACCCCCCCCCCCCCTTCTTCTCTCCTTCTGTGGAGCAACCTTCTCATCTGGTTACTTAATATAGCAATCTATTTATGTTATGAGTGTTTAAAGAATAGAAATAAAATTGTCCTTTCTGCTGCAAATGTACTGGGTGCCTTTTGCGTTTTTTTGAGAGTGCGCATATGTATGTATTTATAAAAAAGATTGCAGATACATTCGGGTTTTTGCTAATTCAATTGGTATCTCTACTGTGTTTTTCGAATTACAAATATAGGACAACTCAACTGCCTAATAAATTAGTCTAGGACCATTTGTCTTCTGTACCACTTGATACCCAGGTCCGTGGACATTTTTGGGTTACCCCATTATGTTATAATGAGCTTACTAAATGTAGCTGCCTGAGAATGTGAGGTGCAACTGCAGCCACACAGCCCCATTTGCACGGGCCACCTGCGATGGAGCCTGGGCTGGCGATCTCTCATCTCCTGCCTCTCCCAGTACCTTTGTGAGGATTCTGCAGCCGCTGAGGATGCCGGAGGGCCTAGGACAAGGGGCCTGTGGTGCTGGGTCATAAATTGCCATTGCGCGGTTCCAGAAATAGAAGTGCCTAGGGAAAATGAAGTCATTCAAAAAGAACATTTATAAATATCACAGATATTTCTGTGCAGACTAAATCCAAGACACATCAGTGCAAAGTTAAAAACAATTAGAAGGAGCAATGATAACTCTGCCAGTATGTAACACGGTTCAGCCAAACCAAGTTTTTTCAGAAACAAACAGAAATTGAACAATAAATAAAGTAGTGTTTAGTGAGAAAATAGAAGCAACAGACCCCAGGTGTGTAATCGAACCAAAACCAAGAAAAATGAGAGAAGTGAAGTTGAGAATCAGCAAAACAAGATGATTGGTTGATTCAAATACGAGGCAGCAGTTTCAGATACAAACTGTCATAGATACAAAAATTCAATAATTGTATCTACAAAAGGCGAGAAATTCTGTCTGTCTCGACCCTCTCAGGATAATAGGGTCTCATCAGGATTAGAGATGGCAGGGGTTGGCTTGACTCGGAACCTTGAGAAGTCCATCTAGTCTCTGGTAATTTCATGGTTGGATGGAAGAAGAAGAAGGTAGCTATCCCTAGAATCCACAGACAAGGATATATGGTGGACTGGACACTGATAGTGTGGCAACCATGGGGGACATGTGAATTTCAGTCCTGTCTCTGTGACATTCATGGAATGACGAATTCAAGTGGGGGCAGCAATTCCTAAGATCCTCTGGCTGAGGTGATCGGTGGACTAGCAATTGTTAAAGAGACAGAGGACCCTCATTCTGCAGGACCGCGTGCGTAACAAAGAGAAATCTGGCTCCTTCAGGGATCTGTATTGATTGAAACCTGTCTCTGTAACAATTGCTAGTCCACAGATCACCTCAGCCAGTGGATCTTAGGAATAGCTGCCCCCACTTGATTTTGTGATTCCACGAATGTCATAGAGACTAGACTGAAATTCACATGTCTCCCATGGTTGCCACACTTTTAGGGCCCGATTCACAGAACTAACTTAAGACAAAATCCTAAACTTACTACCATTTTGGTATTCACAGAAGGCACTTACTCATTTTTGGTATTCACAGAAGGCACTTACTCATTTTGGTATTCACAGAAGGCACTTACTCATCAATGAGTAAGTGCCTTCTGTGAATACCAAAATGAGTAAGTGCCTTCTGTGAATACCAATATGGTAGTAAGTTTAGGATTTTGTCTTAAGTTAGTTCTGTGAATCGGGCCCCCTGTGTCCAGTCCACCATATATCCTTGTACTGAACTATTCAATCTGATCTTTAGAGAAAACAGGGCTAGCAAGACCTTTTGGACTGTTAACCTGCTCTGTCCGATTGGACTCCAACCTCACCTCCTAATTACAAGCTTCTGGTAGAAAAAGAAAAGGACATGCAGCAATATATAGGTTTAAATAAATAAATAACTTAATAAATAATGACTTGCACAGCAATTGTCAAGGCAACCCTTCAGTACAGATATACCTTGAACTATTTATCACACCAATATGAATGTGCAATTGGCCATGAACATAATAAAACACTGATTTCGACACTGAGATGTAACTATCTTTGAAAGCTTGCAGAACACTGCAAAGGCAGAAAGCAAAATTACCAGGGGTACAACAAACGCTGCTGCAGACCCTGAGGCGGGAAGGAAGCCCCCCACCCTTCAGGAGGCGTCCTTTCAGCTTAAGGCCTGTGAATAGCTCTGAGACATGGCATTCTGCAGGGTCCCTCTTCATTTTGCCCTACTCGATTACGGAACAAAAAAATCAAAGAAAGGGCATGCGGTTTAAAAACGACTTATAATAATAACTAAGCTAATAAAGATGTTCATTCTCAGGAATAGTCAAAAGATTGCATCTATGTCCCCTTTACAACCTCAAACCATGTTCAAATCAAAGTATGTGCGCTCTAAATGGATTAGTGAGGATTCATACACCAAAACTGTTCCTCTGTCTCCTGGAGCAGGAAGCACAGAAATCAATGCAACACTTTCCTTAAAACAGCATTTTTGTGCAGAATAAAGGGCCTTTTGCAAAGCGACGGAGAAGAAAGTATAAGCATTCTACTCTGTTATTGCTTGACACCCTTATTAGATTTCATACAGAAAACCAACCATCTGATGATCAAGCAGACACACAGAAAGAACATGCAGCCTCCGAGTGGTGCACGCTGGGAATGCCCGGCCAATGAAAGCCTTTCCAGTCATTTGTCACACTCCATTCAGCTCTTTCTGACATGCATACATTCAGAAAGCTGCATTCTGAAGCCCGTGAATAGCTTTTCATAGATGGGTGAACGCAGGGTGGTAATATGAGCCTATCCATCTAGGTATAGAACAGTGCAGATTGAGATATTGGTGGGCTTCTCTCTGCTATTAAATAAACTCGATTTAATCATTTGAAAAATCTATAGAGCGTAATGGTTTAAATAACATTTTTCACACTTTTACATCAGTGGAAGGAGGTTTGACTTTAGTCATTTCACAAATAAAGGGCTCCATTGATACATTGGTTTTCCGTATCAGGCTCTTTCAGGTCTTTTTAGCAGTTCCTTAGATATAGAACGGTTCTTTCCTTGAGCAATGAGCTCCATTAAATATGCTTGACACTAAAGAATTCCACAGTAAAGGTGCATTCGTTAAGCTCATTAATGTATTACAAGAGCCTAAGAAACCTGATGCGTTCATTACAATCATGAATTATGATTTTAAGTAGTCATCATAATCAGCTACTTAAATAAATTCGAAAGTAAGTTAATTCTAATGGCATCTTCCTGGAGAAAAGGGAAAACATAAATATTATTAGTGGTGATTCTGCATTAAAAATACAAAATGTTAATGTTAGACCTGGCATCCTTGGCATGGTTTCCTCAGTCTTTTTGTCGATACCTCCTGTATTTTTGACTGTATGCTGGATTTTGTTTTTGCTGGTTTGTGTACTCTAGGTACTTTACCATGGCTGATCAGTGCAAAAGTGCAAGTGCTCCCTATGTAAATTGTGATTATGTTTGGTTATCCATGATTGGCATATTTGATTTACTGGTGAGGGCCTTGCTAAAGTGCACTGTGTGTGCCCAGGGCCTGTAAATCAAATGCTACTAGTGGGCCTGCAGCACTGATTGTGCCACCCACAAGAGTAGCCCTGCAAACATGTCTCAAGCCTGTCACTGCAATGTCTGTGAGTGGAGTTTTAAACTGCCATGTCGATCTGGCAAGTGCACCCACTTGCCAGGCCCAAACCTTACCTTTTCTTACATGCAAGGCACCCCTAGAGTTAGCCCAAGGTAGCCCCATGGGTAGGGTGCAGTGTATGTGCATTGCAGGACATGTGGTGGGGTGTTTCACATGTCCTGATAGTGAAATACTGCCAATTTCGTTTTTCACTATTGTAAGGACTATCTCACCGATAGGTTATGATTGGAGCTGCCTTGTAACATCTTATAAGTGTAACGTTCAACTGGGAGGAGATAGAGATTTGAAGTTTGGGCTCCCTGAGCTCAGAATTTAAAAATACATTTTTAGTGAAGGTGGTTTTTAAATTGTGTGTTTGAAAATGCCACATTTAGAAAGTGTGCATTTTCTTGCTTTACCATTCTGTGTCTCTGCCTGCCTGTGGAATAAACATCTGGTTTAGACTGACAGCTGGGTTGCTTGTGCATTCACTCTAAACGGTCACACAAAACGAGCTGAGGTGTACCCTGCATAACCTGCTGGACCATCACCAGGCTGAAGGGCCTTCCTGAGCTAGAGAGGTGGGAGTAATTGTCACTGAATAGGGCTGTGCCTGGCCTCTCAATGCTATTTCCACCCCCCTGTAGTGTGTCTCGAGCCAAGGCAGGGCAAGGCTGGATCTTGTTGACAACAAAGACACTCTTTGAAGTATGCCTACTTCATAGGCTAATAGGGGTATAAGTATTGGACCTGTAACCCCATATTTTTAGAACACTTCTGGACTGAGGACCTTGCCAAAAAGAAGACCTGTCAGGAGGACTACTGCCCCTTTGCTGTTTTGTTGCTTTGCTGGGTTGGGCTGCAGTTGCTGCTTCTGTCTGCGGGCAGTGAAAGACATGGACTTTGCTTTCTTGTATCTTGATTTTTCAAGGTTCTCTAAGGGTTTGTGTGTGCTTGCCTCCTGTTGTCTCAGGGTCATCAAAGACTTCATCTGCAGCATCTCTGAAATCCACTGCTGGGTGTTCTGCCCTGCCAAGTGGTGTTGATTCCAGTTCTGAACCCTTGGAGGTGGTTCTGCTACTGCAAGACTTGAAAATCTACGCATCACCCTTCCAGCGCCATTTTTCCCACTGCAAGCTTGCCGTGCAGTTGAAAATTCAATTTCCTTTACCTCCATTCCCCTTTTGGTATATTCCACATGCACCAGAGTCAGTTTAAAATTTTCTTCTAATGGGATTTTCTGTGAGATTGCAGTTGAAGCTGTGAGAGAGGAGATTGGGGGCATTTGCCTAAATAAACAAGTTACCATACTTTATCTGTTTTATACTTACCCTTTGCATCACAGCTTCACTGGGGACGAGGATGACATTGATGTGTAAGGGACAGCTTCATACCTCCACTCTTGAAAGATGCTCTTTGGCTTGCTGCTGCAGAAATGCTAGTTTCCATTGAGTTATTCCCAGCATCTGAGTATTGCTGCATGTGGTGTTGAGAAGTCTAGCTTACACCATGTGCCATACACATGTACCATGTGCCAGTGCTCCCAGCTATCCAGCACTGATCTCTACGGTGTCAAGAGATCTCTGTGACAATCAGTGCTATAGCTGTTTGTAAAGCCTCAGTGTCTGAAGAAGTATTGTCCTGCTGATCAACCAAACTACATGGTAGGTGATACAACCACATCCTCTATTTCCTCTAAAATGACTCTGTCCATCA
Source organism: Calotriton arnoldi (assembly GCA_963921515.1). Lineage (NCBI taxonomy): Eukaryota > Metazoa > Chordata > Amphibia > Caudata > Salamandridae > Calotriton > Calotriton arnoldi. The sequence goes on from CAWUFW010002309.1 coordinate 1,157,796, forward strand.
CCCTCTTAGATCCGCTTCTCCTTCTTATGTAGGCTTTAACAATGGTTGTGAGGCACATCTCCCTTTAACACTACTGGTCACATTAGGAGACAAAAGGAGGGTCTGCACTGCCCATCACCACCTCAAGCCTGACTTCCCTTCTTAATTTACGAGGGTGGTGTGCCTTTTTCTGTCAGTGACTTCCATCTATCTGGAGAAGGTGAAAGTATTTGTACCGCCTGTTGCCACCCACTGGTACAATGAACGGTGATCTGAGATGTTTATATGGTGAAGCTGCTTCATTGAGGACCATCTTCAGATAGTACACCTTCCTCCATTGGACAATTAATTGTCAACAGGCTCAATGACATTAAGTGATTATAAATATGCATTAAGCCTACCAATGTAAAAGAAAAAATAATGCCTTCTTCAGTAAGCGTTTTTCCTATGGAATCGTCTGGAGCTCTGATTACATCTCAGTCCTTTTGAGCCTATTCATGTTGAACTGTGGATTTTTCCACCACCACTGTTGCTCCAAAGACGTTTGAATGTTATTTAGTTCCTGCTTTCACCTCTCTGCTTCTACAGTACTGATGGGGAACTCGGATGATATGCTAGTATTGTATTAACTGATTGTATTTTGCTTATGCTCCTTATTTTGATGCTTTTCTAGCTGCACATAATATGACTTTAAACAGATTTTTTCCTTCTTTGACTCTCTTTACTAGTATACGAGTGTACCTTTTCCACTATGGCTGCAACAGGAATGTCACAACCCTGCCACTCGTAAATGAAGGAAGTGAGCCAGTACAGCCATGGAAACAATGATTTAGGCTTTTTGAGTCATATCTAGTGGCAATAGGCGGGGGACAATTCACTCCATTCTGTAAACAGCATATATTATTACATAATCATGGCATGCAATGGAGAAAGATCCTTGAAGATTTACAAAAACCAGTGCTATATGATGAGGAAGGAGAAGGTTTGCAATTAAATGTCTATCGGAACCCTCTTAAAAACCTGGAAGAGCATTTTTCAGAAGAAAATCAAAGTAGCATTGAAGAGAATGTTTCAAGTTACCCTGCTGCACTCAGAGATCTGTCTGCGACTTGTGAGTTTGGACTTTTCAGAGATTTCCTAGTTAGAGATCAGCAAGTCTGATATACTAATGACCCAAAGTTGTCAGAAAAGTTATTGTCTCCAAGACGTCACGTACCTGAGACAATTAATACAGCTAAAAGTATAGAACAGACAGCAGCATGTATAAGGGAAATAAAACAGTCCAACAAATCCCTTAAGGTCGAATTTACTGTCCATTATGTCTCGGATACCAATGATGCCCACAAAGTAAAGAGTCAACACCTACAAAAGCAAAGAACACATTTTGAAAAAATAAATGTTTCAGGTGTGGAAATGCCAATCATTTAGCTAATATCCCTAAATGTCCTGCTAACGGGGTGACTTACAGAAAGTGCGATTAGAGAGGGCACTTCGCCAAGGTTTGTAAAGAGCTGAAAAACAAGGGTGCTCATGTTGTGAAACCACGTGAAGAAGAGAGGGAGAAAATTGCCTTCCGAGTTAGTTCCATTGTGTTTGACAATAGTGTAGATTAACCCACATGTAACATTGTTTTTGATGAAGTGAACCCTCAATGTTTTTGCCAATTCATGCTTCCCATATACTTTTATGAACATGGACATGTTTAAAAACAAAATTACTGGAAGACATTACATACTAGAAACTCTGGACATAAATCCTGGAGGTTAAAATAAAGATCCCCGACCACTAGATGGCATGTTGAAGTTGCATATTTCATTTAAGGATAGGTCCATGGTAGGAAAGGTTTACATAACAGAGAAAGACTCCATATGTTGGGGTGGAAACACCAAAAAGATTTAGGAATGGAACTTAACCCCACCCCTTTCATTTGACAGGTCCATTGCAGAGTAGGATGTATGTAATTAATTCCTGAGGGGATCTCTGGAAATGTAGGGTTGCTTAAACATTTTCTAAACATAATTAAACCCAAATCTGATGCTGTCCCATTGTATACAAAGCACAGCCTATTTCTTTGTTTATGCAAGAGACTATAAAAAAGAATAGGAGAAGTGGAAACCCCAATGGGTTGAAAAGACAATTGAAAGCTTGGAATGACTAACTCCTATTGTAATAGCTGTCAAAGATGGAGGGGACGCCTTTGTAAATATGTCAATCTGAGAGGTCTAAATTCTAACATATGGGTAGACAGACATCCTCTACCTTGTATAAATGAAATGTTAAGTCTTATTCATGATGCCAAGTTGTTTAGTGTTCTTAATTTCTCATCAGAAATGAAAATGAAATGAAATGAAAGTAAGATTTATAACGCGCACTAATACCCGAGGGTGTCTAGGCGCGGTGTTACTGCTGAATTGGCTAACCAGAGAATGGATGTTAGATAAGTGCATTTGGGCTAGTTGTTGAACAGCAAAGTTTTTAAGAGTTTGCGGAATGCCAGGAGATTGCTTTCCTTCTTAAGCGTCAGAGAAAGTGAGTTCCACAAGCTAGCAGTACCCGTCACAAAAATTCTCCCCCCCCATGAGGCAGTTTTAGCCCTAGGAATTACCAGATTTCAGGAGGCCATTGACTGCAGCTGCCTCTCTGGGAAGTACCATCTGAAACTCTGTGTAAAGTAATCGGGGCCAAGCCCATATAGCCGCGCTATAAAGGCAATACAGAGGGACTTGAATTTGATTTGTCTTTTCACTGGTAGCCAGTGCAGAAATGGAAGAGCATGGTTCACTGGCTGATGTTTTGGAATAGCAAGCAGCAGGCGAGCTGCTGCATTTTGGAGGACCAGCAACTTGTTAAGATACCGTGATTGTATATTGAGAAAAAACCCACTGCAGTAATCAATTTTAGACAGGATGAATGCCGCGACCACAGCTTTCTGGAGCTCTGATGGAATGAAAGATAATATTTTCCTGAGGGTTTTAATCATAAAGAAACAGGAGGAGGTGATTGCATTGATTTGTCCTCCAAAGGACAGATTGGTGTCAAAGTAAACTCCTAGGTTTTTCACCTTTGTGACTGGCTCAGGGATTTCTCCCAATTCCTGAGTCCACCAACTTGGTGTCCAGAAGGAGTTATCTTGTCCGAAGAGAAGCACCTCAGTTTTTTCTGAATTCAGCTTCAGGCAGTTTTGGGACATCCAATAACCTACTTTGCGCATACAATCTTGGAAACTTGGCGCGGTGTTCGTTGGATCCCCTGCACAGGATGCCACGATTTGTGTGTCGTTGGCGTAGGATACTGTCTTAAAGCCAAAGGACTTAATAAGTGCGCAAAGTGGAGTGACATAGAGGTTAAAAAGGGTCAGACTCAGCGAGGAACCCTGTGGCACCCCGCAAGGAAAAGAGAACAACGGGGACTTGTATCCCCCAAGCTCCACCAGTTGCTCTCTTTCACTGAGAAAAGACTTTAGTAGATCCAACACCCTACCCCTAATGCCCAGGGAAAAGAGGCAGTTTATAAGAAGGTCGTGATTGACCGTGTCAAAGGCCGACGAGAGGTCCAGCAGGATCAAGGCCGACTTCCCGCCTTTATCCACGACCTCTCTTATTTCCTCTGACACATTGATCAAGGCCAACTCCGTGCTATGTAGACTCCTAAAGCCATATTGAGAGCTATCCAGAAGTTTATTCTCATTAATAAACTGGGTAAGCTCTATATTTATGGCCTTCTCCACGATCTTGGCCGGTAGAGGCAAACAGGAGATTGGCGTATAGCTGTTCGGGTCTTTATTGTCCAAATTTGCTTTTTTCAGCAACGAAACAAAAGACGCCCTCTTCCATTGTAGAGGGAAGTATCCCTCGGAGAACATAGAATTGAAGATATCTTTGAGATAGTAAGCTGTAACCTCAGAGACCGAGTGGAGGACTTTTGGGGGGCACAGGTCCCACGGGATCCAGCTCTGGTCTGATTAAGAATGGTCATGACCTGTAGATCCAAAATGAAATTAAAGCTATTAAAGCTGGGGATGGTAACTGCTGGAAAACCTGAACCCCTAGTCCCTTCGAGGTAATGGAGGAAGGTTCCTTAGTGAGTACATCCATCATCCGAAGGGTGCAAGAAAAGGAATCTGCGACTGCTTTCACTTTTGCCTGAAAGGAGTCTGCCAATAGATTGCAGGATTCTTGATCTACACCCTTGTTTGCTTGTACGGGGAGTTTACTCAGCTTCTGAACTGTCGAGAAGAGTTCCTTGGAGGAATTTAGGAAAGTCCTAATTTTAAAGGAAAAATAGAATTTTTTTTGCTGTTAAAATTCTTGTTTTGTATTCCAAGATGGCTTTTTTATAAATGATCTTGTCATCAGGCTCATAATGTGTGCACCATTTCCTTCTCCAGCCTACAACACGTTTGCTTCTGAAGTCTCAAAATATCATCAAACCATGGCTCCGAGGGAGTGGTCCTTTTATTGGTTATGGTTTTTAACGGTGCTATAATATTTAGATTATCGGAGATCCAATTATGATAGATATTGGTGGCCTCGTCCAGATCTGCCGGGAGACCAGGTTTAGAGTGGTGCAAATGGGTCTTAAGGATATCTGGGGTAATTTTGTGCCATGGGCGTTTCAGTGGTTTGGCCTGGGATGGAGGTACCGGCTCAGTTACTGCTTCTGGGCAGATGCTGAACATTACTGCTGAATGATCGGACCAGGCTAGAGGGACAATGGAGAGATTGTAAGATACGGGTTATCTGAGAAAATGCCAACTAAAGCGTGACCAGCCTATTGGGTAGGGCTATTCACAAGTTCTGTGAGGCCCGAACTTCCCAGAAGGTCGGTCAAGGTCGCAGTGTCTTTAGCTGTGGTGTTTTCAAGGTGGATATTAAAATCCCCTAGGATAGTAAAGTCTGGAGATAGAAATTTAATGTCCAGCAGTTGACTGCTATTATGTAAAAAGCTGCACTAGGACCTGGAGGTCTATACAGGAATATGGACAGATTAACCAATTGCCCTGACATCATCAGCCCCATAGAGAAATCAGTGTCATACAGGCCCCAAATGAACTGCATAGAGGGAGGAAAAGCTTAAGAGAGCGCCACCTCCCTGTTTGGCAAAAACACTACACCATGTATTGAGTATTAGACTCTTTTGGTTCATATGTAAATTTATCAGTTATATTTTTAGATTTCTTCCATATGTGTAGGAGAGGCATTTTCTGTATTTTATCTTGGTAAACAATGTAGCTTGTATAGCCATATCTACAGTACCTCTCATTGTCATCTGACCCTTGTCTTTCTTCTCTTTGCTTCTTTCACACACACTTTCCTTCTGCTTTTGGTTTGTTCGACATGCACTGGAATCAGTTTAGAAGGTTGTGCTGAAGAGATTTTCTGTGAGACACTGGTAGATGCTGTGAGAGAGGAGATTAAATGCATTTACCTGAATAAACACATTACCATACTTTATATGGTGTTTTACTTACCCTTTGCATCACCTCTTGATCTTCTACAAACCTTCCAGTCCTCACATTTTTAAAAAGATTGTGGGCCATATTATCAAGAACGGGCGATAACATATCGCCGCTTTAGCTGCAGGAAACTGCCGCTAAAGCAGCGATGAGGGGCTTGATAATATGCCCTATAGAATTCCAATAGAAGCCCAGGTTTGATGTCCTTCACACCAGAACCTGGGCTTCTATTGGAATTCTATATGGCATATTATCAAGCCCCTTATCGCTGCTTTAGCGGCAGTTTCCTGCCGCTAAAGCGGCGATAATGTTATCGCCCGTCCTTGATAATATGGCCCCTAGTTTTCCCAAAATTCAGATCAAACTAGATGCAGCCAAGTGTTATAATCTGTTTTCACACTCCTTTCAGCCAGGCTGAAGGCCCAGGTATGAGTCTTAAAATGCCCTTCTTGACACTTTTTGCAGTTGAAGGTGCAGGCTGTCTGGTGGTCATGTTAGACCTGTCCACCAATTTTGATACAACTCACCATTTACATTTATTGAGTAGATTGACATCCATCAAGCCTGTGACAGCTTCACTCTAGGTCAGGGTCACTACCTACACTATATGGGGATCTTGGAGATTGCCAGAGTTACTTGGCCCGAGTACCCTGATTACCCGCAGTAGACACATACCCTGGACCTGCTGCATAAGTGCTGATCCGGGCGCAGAATGATATCTCTCCTCTACAAAGCCATGAGGCTAGATTCAACTGCCCCGACCCCACGGTCAAGAGTGGCATGAGAAGGGGGCCTAAATTAATTAATTGATGACAAGGCTTGTACAGCCATATGCATGCTCACACACACAGTTTCCTGTAGCGCAAGGTTTAAACCGATCCACTATAATTTCTTACACTGCACCAATCTTACACCGGTGAAACTACGACGTATCTCGCAAAACCACGCTGACACGTGCCCTAGATGTGGAACAGAGGGGGCAGATTTCCTGCGCTTTGCTTGCGCATGTCCTGAGCTGCAGCAGTTCTGGCCTCTAGTTGTAGCAAAGGTCCGCACAAGCACAGGTCTCCCCTTAAGAGAAGAGCCAATACAATGCCTGTAGGCTTAAATACGAAAACCCAAGCAACGGTAATTAGCGTACAGACTGCTGCAGCTGATGATGGTCCTGGCTAGATGCAGAGTGGCCATAACTTGGATGGGGCAGAGAAGCCCGGACATAACAACATGGCTCAGGGATGTGAGGGAGTGGGTCCTGGCTCAAGGAGTCCATATGAAACTACATCGTAAAGATGATAAGCTTCAGGCAGACCTCACTGAATGGCAAGAACTTTGTAACTCTGCCCTAAATTCTGATGACTCAGAGAGCGATCGGAATGATAATGAGCTGAGTGAGAGTGGAGCAGATGGAAATGAGAACGAACGGGGAGAGTAACGGGAGTGTGCAGTATTGATGTGCGCCCCCCCAAATGCTTACTTGTAAACAAGGTAATGCTTTTGTATTATTCCTGATTGTCACTTGGAATATTACATCTAACAGAATGTTGGCCTTGGAATACCAAGTGTTGTGCATACGATGTCTACGTAACAATGTCTGTTGCAATGTTTGTTGAAAATCCCAACAAAAAGTTTATAAAAACAAAAAAGTAGATTGACATCCATAACATCCATTTACTTGAAATGGGCACTGGATTGAGGCCCAGAGGCAAAATTACAAAGTGTCTTACCACTTAATAGCACCACAAATTAAGCCATTCTGTTCGGAACTAAGGAAAGTCCACCTTAGTCTCATTTTCTGTTCCCAAACTCTTTTGACAGATACTTCATCTTGCCACCAGGGAAAAGACATTTACTTTGATGATCATTTTTTAAAGTGTCTTTATTGATTTTTCAAGAAGATATAGAACATGCAGTACAGAATTGCATTGAAATATGTGCAGTGTTGTACATTAGAATCATCAAAATCACACATGCATCCTGAAATATTATAGTTAACTGTTTTAGAGTTTGTGAAAGAAGGGAAAAGTCTGTCTGTGGGTACATGCCAAGTATGGGGTTTGGGCACGGAAGCAGCCGTTTTATGTCTGTCTAGAGGATAATGAGCATTTCGAGGGCATGCTAGGGGGACATCAAAAGGGAGACCAGGATCCGAGGGGACAGACATGAAGGAGAGAGAGGATGCTCGGGGGCGAGCTGTAGGTAAAGTGTCCATCGTAACTGGCCGAGTGGGAACCCAGTCAATATAGTTTGTGTGTTGAGGGGGTATTCGTCACACAACTTCTTCAAGGGAGTAGCGTGTCATCCCTAGGAGTCACTTACAGTGGTTGCCATAATTCATCCCAGCACCCGCTATCGGATGTTTCCGTAGGTCTCTGCTCTCATCCCTGTGTAATGCCTGGCTCTCGGACAACCCCCATCTCAGCAGTTCTGTACGCCAGGTTGATATTACGGGGGTCTCCACAGATTTTCAGTGGGTCGTAATTGCCCTTTTTTCAATATCAATGTAGGCTCTTAAAACCTTGTGAATGCTTTGCATTTGGAAGAGCATTGGAAAATCCTCAATGCGCATTGCTCCAAGGAGGGTAGAATGAGTGTGCCAGTGCAGCAAGTCAGGGTATGGAAGACCTGGGTCCAGAACACCGTTAAATTCGGGCATTCCCAGAGCATGTAGTATAGCTCTGCTGGGGAATGATGAGATCGAGGGCAAGAAGAGTAGACCTCCGGGGAAGATGCAATTGAGCCGGCCAGGGAAGATAAGCTGAAAGTAGTACATATAATTTGATTTACTGAAATCGTGTGTGGTGTGAGACGATGAGATGCAGTCCATTTCCTGTCATTAAATGCACACAGGAACTCAGGCCCCCACATCTCCCTGAGACACTGGAGTAGTGGTTGTGGGCTGAAGTTTTGTGTTCTAAATAGCCAAATGACACAATGCCTACTAATGCCCATATACAGGGTGTGAATCGATTGGTGTGTGGTTGGCTCTTCGGTATCAATTGCCCATATGGTCAAGGACATGTGTCAAAGGTTGGCATACATTAAGAATTGGCCTTCATGAACTGAGACATTTCCTTTGATGGTGACATGACTCCACATGTCGGTCCTAATGTTGGGAGCTCTTTCCATCAGTTGACAATATGAAGTTATATTCGTTCCATACAAACCTCCACTCACAAAGTCATGGTCATAGAATCAGCAGGAAATCCCTACTGTACTATGTCCTAGATTACTGACCTACCACATTTACTGGCTTCAACCCTATCAAAATGGAGCTAGCAGACTGGTTTGAAAGCTTCGGAGGATGGAACATGTCATCCAGGCTAGCAATTCATTGATTTAAACTGGGTTGTCTATTTTTCAAGGCAATTGACAACCTGGTCCCTCACTGCAAATATCACACTGTACCATCTAGCCCAAAAACTGAGAATCATACATCAGAGCCTTCTTGTTGTTCCAAGAGACCAACTCAAATTCAGAGGAGGCAGAGTGGAAGAACATTTTATTTGGAGTCCTAAGTTATGGAATTATTTTCCTCAAAAGGCATATGCTAGCCTGATCACCTTTAAAGGCACTTTCCAGACCTTCATATTTTATATGAGATGGGCGACCCACACCAAACAACCCTTCTTTGGGTGATGGGTGCATTTTAATTGTTTTGGTTTATTTACTGACAATAATATTTTTCGAATCCAGACAAAGCTCACTAACATATGTAGTTGAGCAGCATTATTTGGCAGAACTCTTCAGTTCAGTGGTACATAACGTATTGTGGACAGTGATTTGTGGTGTACACAAAGAGCAGGAAATCCCCGGTTGACCACACGCAAGGACCTTTACTGCCAGCAGTGTGCATTGGGACATGACACATGTAAGTGAGTCACTCTCCCTTCTACCAAGAGCATTATTATCTCATTTGGGTTCAGTTTTGATGGTAAACTGGGAATCAATTATACCAGCATTTTGCTGGTATAAACCAGGTCAATATCTGCACGAGGCACAGGGTCTCTGAAACCCACAGTTCTCAGGTGTAAGAGGAAGGGAATATTGCTTATCCCTGGATGCTTTTGAAAAGCAATAGCCTTTGCAAGAATCACATTTCTCCTTGAAATTATTGTTCCGGAACCCTTACCAGAAATGAAACTGCTGATTCAAGATTGAAGCCAATATTTTATACACTTAAATGAAAATGACATTTCTGGAAAAGAAAGCTTGCATCCTGAATGAGAAAGGGAAAAATATTCACAGGTCCTTTGCAAAGACCGCCCTTCCATTCCCACCGATGGATATGAAGGCTGCTTTAGGCAAGGGGTGCTGTACAGCTAAACATAGAATGCCACTAACAATCAAATGTGTTCACTATGAAGAATTCAAACGCTAATTGGGGTTTAAAGAGGTTTTCAGTTTGTTTTATCTTAAATATATTGTTAATGAGGAGGACGTCAGGCATATTCAGGAAGAGAACCCTAAGGTCTGCATAGGAGAAGGCCTAGTTCATATTTCTTTTGCTAGGGAATGCCCAAAATTAAATGATATTTTCACTATTGTGTCACAAGTAGAAGTTAGCAGTGACGTTTTCTAACCTTTGAATGAATGACTTCAGACATTGAACATCAGCCATAAATTAAATTCTCACATACAGCTAGGAGCTCTTAGCATATTGGTTAATTGTGATTTCCTGTCTAGCAAGTACAGCCCATAGTGCCTGTATGTAAAGATTGTGCAAAAGGCAGACAAAGGCTTGATTCCTCTAAGGTGTGGTCGACGAGGAGGGTGATGTCAAGGTGCGAATAAATAAGGGTGTCATGGAGAATAGCAATCATCTTGCTTTTCTATGGCCTGCCTTCAGAAACGAATCAGAAAATAACGCACTTGAATGTGCCCAGGAAACACTTCTTGGCTAAAGAATTGTTACAACTTTGAACCTAAGAATAGCCTATAATAGAGAACATAATATTCTGGGACAAGATACAGCAGAATAAATATAGAGAAATGGCTACTTTCCCACCATGACATAGAGAAAGAAAAGGTTTGAGAAGGACAGTTGCAGCTATGAAAATTAAGGAGGTAAAATTTGATTTTGTTATTGTCAATGCTAATTGGAAATGTGTCAGTTAGTTTGTTGGAGCGTAAAAAGCTATGATGCGTAGAGTAAACTTAATGTATGTATGATGACCACAAGATTGATTTCTTGGCCCTCTTAGACTAATTACCTGAAATATCATGGAAAAACTCCAATAATTTCAAAAAACAGTATTCAAAAGAAGAAACATTTCTATAAAAATGAGTGTCATCTTCCAAATTAATTGCATTGCCCTTTTCATGTTGTATTATCTTCCACAACAAATTGCAATATAGGATTACTTGTAAAAAAACAGATATTGAAGTCACTACAGTAAAAAGTGAGGCTATGACGGGGCAACTAGATAGCAAGAAGAAAAATAGAATAGGCAGAAGACAGGCAAGTGGAAGATTAAGAGATGGAAGATTTTGAATTAAAAGTGAAGAAGAATAAAGAAGTTCCGAGAGAGTAAATCCAGTTGATAGAAAAGGAGGCAAAAATTAACAGGTCCAAATGTCAAGACACAGGAAAGGTTCTGTACGGGTGCACAGTAAAAAACCTATGTTTCTCTGCCAGTGAAGGCTAGTACATTAGAGGACTACAAATATTGCAATGATCAGATGGGGAATACAAACATATGGTCTCTTGGCACTGATAGGAGTAATTTATATCTGCAAACACAAGGAGATGATGGACGGAGCACTGAAACTTTTCAGACACTCACCCCCAGTCACAGATCTGGGCTGAATTAATCATCGTTCTTTAGCTCACTTCACCACCCCAGTTCAGATCCAGCCATATGGAAATCAGTCTTGACCCTGTTCCTCATGGGAACAGTCCAGCCCAAACTGCCAATCCAGATCTTCCCTGGACTGAAAATCAGCATCTTGGGAGCGGTTTCGGGGTAATTTAAATCTGGACAACCTATATACCAATATATATAGAAACCCTAGGTAGGTTCCAAGTTTTAGGGGGAGAGCATCTCCTTTATATGGACCACTCTACAACACCATTGACACTCTAAATCTGCGCACCTGTTTTTCTAGCTAAGTTTTTTAGCATTGTATTAACAATGCCACCCACACCAAGCTAGAAAAGTGAAAAAGTAAATTGTTATTTATGCAGCAAAGTCTTTTAGGCATAAGATTAACTACTACTATCCTTGTCGAGCTGAAAAATGACTAAAGCATTTACCAATCCGGGCAAAGTATTACAGCTTTGGGATGGTAAAATACCATCCAAATCCAACGTGGAATGAATAAAAGCAGCCACTAAGATGTGTTTCAGTCTTACTAAACTCCTTAGAGAGGCTGTCTAAGCCTGAATGGGCATTGTTTTTACTTATGTTGGGTGCTCCCTTGTGGTTGGACACAGCTATGCTTCTCTGACTTGCTCTAATAGAAGAGAAACATGTTCTAGGGGCTGCTTTTATTCATCCCTTCAAGTATGTTGTGGAACGCTGTGAGACAGAAATGCTCCTCAGTGATACAAACACAAGAATAGTGAGCAGGACAACAAGGGATTGACACAAAGTCCAGTCTAAGGGCCACATTTATTAATTTTCCAGGCAAAGCAGTGAAGAAACTAAAGTTGCACCACTACATCGAGTGAAAAGGAGAGAGCAGAAAAGCACCATATATACTAAGATATGGTGCTTTATTTCTCTGCCCCTGCGCTGGCTCATGTTAGGCTGCTTTGTGCCACACATATACCCTTGCACTAGGCCTGGGCAAAATGTAAACACCACCAGTAAAATTGCAGTATTTTGGGAATTTCGCATTATGCTAGTTATGTAAAATTCCAGAAATTATAACATTGTGCAACTTTGCAAATTACGTGCCACCCCGAATGCATGGGAACAACAAAACACAAGCAGCACTTGTTTGCGGTGCTCTTGTTTAAATGCATCCTTATGGCACAAAATGGCGCAAGATTGCATTTCCCTTTAAAATATAGAGCAAAAAGATGTCTTTCCATGGTAAAAACCCTTGATACAAAGTAGCACAAAGGAATGCACAGCATTATTTTACATTACTTTAGCGCTACTTTCCAGCGCAAAACTTCTTTGTGCTGGAAAGTAAATTCCAATTCAACACCTTGCGCCGGATTGTGTCAATTTTGTGATCCAAACACAGAGCAAAATACTATTAAATCTTGGCCTAAGTGTTTGTTATGTATTGGAAACAATAGGTCAGTCTGCCGAAAGCTGTCTAGCACAGACCTGAAAATATATGTGCCTAGGACTTCACACTGGTTGTGGATGTGACTAAATCCTAAACACACACTACAGTCTTGAAATCTTTAAAAAAAGATCAGTAAAACGTCAAGCGCTTGAAGCCTGGGAGCTCTGTAAAAAAGCTACGTAAATGGGTAATAGTTTCCGTTTAAAAAGATATGTTTGTTTGGAGGGCAGAGATCTGTTTCTTATGTATGTTGTCTGGAGACCAATTAAGTGTGCCCTGTTCTGCCGAAGAATAGGATTTCTACTAGCTTGGAGGTTCACATCAAAGCGTCAAGCCTCATCATTATTTATCTCTTGGCCTAGGATATGTCAAGGAATGTCTCCCTGAACAGTGATTGAAGATCCAGTATAAAATACAAATAGTCCTCCGTCCTCCGCACGTATGGATTACGTGCAACAGTGGGCAACGTAATATGCTTTGTGTCAGTGCTTAGTGATGGGATTACGAGGGCTTCTCAGAAAGGGACAGCTGGGTGGGCCACAGAGCCCTTCAACTCATGCATCTGTGGAAATGAAAAATACATTTTACAGTCCCCTGGTGGATACACTGGTTTAGGTCATATTCACCACAGACATAGCAAAATCAATTATACACAAAAATGACATTTGTGTTTTGAAGTTGACATTAACCTTGAGAAGATATTTAAAAATAAATGGGGGATATTCCCAAGAACGTGCGATAATCATCGCCAAAAAAGGCTAACGCATGTTTTCATACCGCTGTCTATCGTGGGAAAATAACTCCGTGTTAACGTCGTATTCCCAACATGGCGGTAACATGCGATAGTTTCCCAATAACGCGCCAAATGTCCGCGATACAACTACCGCGACGGCGATAAAAAAGGAAACCCGAACGTGAAAAAAGTTGCGATGGGCCCAACCGCGATAGAAAAATCGGCGACAAGCAGCGGCAGGCTTGCAATTCCCACGTCAGGCGGGAAAAATCACCATAAAAGCAGCAAAAAACCCAGAAATAAATAAGGAAAACATAACAACTGCGAAGCACAATGGAGGGAGCTGGAGCAAGTACAGAGGACAACCCGAACCTCACAAGCCCCACGGAGGACCAGCCTGGGACCTCGGGGCCAGGGAAGGGCAAGGAGAAGAAGAAGAGGAAGACTCGATTCAGTCCGCAGGAAAACAGGATCCCGATAACGGAGGTGACACTCCCACCATCCAATTGCCATTGGTGAAATTGACAGCACTAAATGTTGCAAATATACTTGTCAGAGCGATGTGCCAATGCAGAGGAGTGACATGCACACAGGGAATGTGCCTAGGAATGAATATATTTGCACATGCTGTGCCTGTGGTCATTTTGACCTGTCCCATGATTGCTAAGGACAGTCCCTATGTGACGTGCTCATGTGAAGAAATTGTGAATGATAGTGTCCCTTCGGGCTATTCCAGCTGCTGCTGCACTGGGGTGTGGTCCACCTGCCTCATCTTCATCATCATCGTCCGGTGCATCTGGCACTTGGATCCATGGGGCATTGGTGCGTACACATATGTTGTGCAACACACAACATGCAATGATCATCTTGCACACTATTTGCGGGCTGTACAGGAGTCTTCAACCTGTGATGTCCAGGCACCTGAAACGTGACTTCAACACGCCAAATGAGCGCTCCACAAAGCCCCTGGTGCGTATGTGGGCTGCATTGTACTGCCTCTGGGCCTGGGTGTTCGGGGCTCGGAGGGGTGTCATCATCCATGGGCAGAGTGCATATCCTTGATCACCTGTGACAGGGGAGAGAGATGTGTCAATTGGTGGTTCGGCATTCAGTGTTGGCAGGCTCATTAGTATATTGGTGTGTGATGTGTGGGACTTTGGGATACATGTCTGAGATGTCTTGCATGTGGCAAATGAGCGGCATCCATTTGTAGTACATTGCCTCACAGCTGCTCCTCACTCCCCCGAGCCTATTTACTTGTGTGTGCTGCGCGGTTGCATCACTTGCACTCCTAGGACACACCATTGTCATGACTGTCTGCGCATGTCTACAAGCCTGACAACGACACTGTGATATTGGCCGTTGAAGGTGGTCGGCCACGTGTGTGTAGGCCTATGGTCAGGACATGGCAGAAACAGAGACACATGCAGTAGTTGCCTTGGTGGCCATCCCGGAAGTGAACCACGCCCTGAGCCCCGGGCTATTGATTCCCGCTCCTACGCTGGCCCAGCCCACTCCGCTTACGCTTACAGGGGGGGACGACATAGCTACATGTCCAGGGTCTACCCCACTGCCTGAAGTAACATGGTTGCTCCCACTGTCTACGACACTACAATCACCAGCAGTATATGTCCACATGGACATGTCTGTGCTCTGCATACTTGAGTCTGTCCAGCACATCCCTGCCACACTTGGCATTGTGTACATTCTGATTCATGGGTCACTTGCCTCCCTCGCACATACTTGGTTCCCGCCTCTCACCACATCCTGCTATTGTGTGGCAGAGGTGCCATGACGTGGATGGCTTGTCTACATGTCTGGCCCCTGTTACCACAGTTCCATGTGTTGTCATGTCTGGTAGGTGGGCATGTTGTTTGGCATGTCGTATGTGATGTTGTAACGTGTGCAATCCCACATTTGCGAATTGCATGATTGTGGAGTTGAGGTGTGTGGTGTGTTCCGTTGGTACTTACCAACGAGGAATGCATTTCCGTAGGTGCCATCCTCGAAGCGCTGGTTGATGATGGACTGTCGGAAGATGTAGGAATCATGCACACTGCCTGGGTAGTTGGCGACGACGTTGGTGAAGAGTCCCCGGTGGTCCACTATTGCCTGCACATTGATGGAATGCGTGTGCTTCCTGTTGCGGTAATTGTGTGCAGTGTCGGCAGGGGGCACAAGTAGGACATGTGTGCAGTCAATTGCCCCCAACACGTGTGGGAAGCCAGCTATGACGTAGAAGCCTTGCTTGGTCTCCAGCTGTTCCTGCGCAGTGTGGGGGAAGTGAAGGTACTGGGGTACCAAGCTGATGATGGCATCCAAGACAGGTGTGAGGAACTTTGATAGGGCTGGCTGTGAGACTCCTCCGACTCTGGCAGTTGTTGGTTGGAAGGTACTAGAGGCCAACAGGTGCAGCACAGCCAGCAGCTTTGTCTGCGGAGCGATGTTGGTTCTCCGCTGTGTTGGTACCATCAGCCTGTGGGCAATGTGGGTCAGGATGCGGAGGATGGTCGTCCTTTTGAGCCTGTAGTGGGCAATGACTTCCTCTGGCGTTAAGTCTCTGAGGCTGGTGCGTTTTCGGAAGGACCGCTGTCTCATTCTGCGCTGCCTCGGTGGTAGTCCGGGGGGGGTGGTCCTGGGGGGTGGGGGGCCTGGGGGGGGTGGCGGTGGTGTGTTGTGGGCCTCTTGGGGCTCCGAGCTGCATGATCAGTAGCTCCATGACATTTGTTGGTCTTCAGATGTGGCTCTGGGCTGGGCTCCCTTTTATACTGCAGGTTGTCGTCCTGCTTAACACCAGTAGAAGGCAGGTGTTAAATCTCTGCTGCTAACGCGCCTTATCGCCTGTTTTTGGATCGCATCGCAGATCTGGCTGGTCGTTGTAAATATCGCGAAGTGGAGTTTTCGTGAGTTTTTGCACGGGAACGCCTACTCTGCATATCATTAGCGTTAGTTGTCTCTCTCATCCGTGGCGATGTGTTTTGCGGCAGCTATCGCTGGTATACTGGCGATGTGGGGAGTTTGCACCAGCTTGTGAATGGGGCGATAATTCTTTCGCCACTTTTGCTGCGCTAAAGTGCCGTTAATTCGGCGATGAGTCCTTGAGAATATGCCTCCATTGTAAATTAAATGGGTATGTGGCAACAATCTGGTACAATTACTATAACATCTAAATGTTTTCTTTGACAAACAAAACTGAGTAGAGAATTCCAATGCGCTACACTTTTCGTATTTTACCTTCTTAAAATATAGTATACCTCCCAGTTGTTTCAAACAGGATATATCTACTGAAGAAGTTAGTGTTAAATTATGTAAAAAGCACGCTTGTAGCCTACACCCAACAGAAGCTAGTACCTCAAATACGATTACTAAGAGCGCACAAATCAAATACAGAAATCACAAGTACACGTCTGAAAAAAATGTATCGATTACGGCTGGCACACTTTAAAAGTATAGCAAAGCACAATCCTTATGGTTATTAATTAAAGAACACAAAATAACAAGGAGGGAGGGGGGTCACAAATGAAAAATAACACCTGCAATAGTGAAAATGCGCTTTTCTCGTGCAGAGCAGAGATGAGCGTTTGTTTTATGTGTCCTCAGTGTATAAAGTGAATTAACTTGACTCGAAGTTACTCTGAGTTAGCGCTTCATTTTCAATCAGCATTGCTCAGAAACAGAACGTTCCAAAAGCTTGCCCGCTAAAAATAAAGCACTAGCTCAAAGCCCACCACCATATGGCCCCTAGGTGTTTGAAATCAGAGCCATCTCCGAGCATATTGAAGTAACTTCCAACACAGCTTGAACCATGAAAGTAGGTTTATTCAGAGAAGACAGCTTAAACAACCACAGCAGGCAGGAACCTTTACATAACCCTCAACCGTCTGTGTGGAACCTCTCTAGTGTGGAATGCAACATGACATTCTAATACCTTAGGAACACCACACACCTTCCCCCCTAAAAAAACAAAAATAACAAAAAAAACAATAATGCAGGGAAAGGAAAAAAAAAACATGTAAGAAACAATTAAAATTGAACAAAATCTTTCATTTTGACAGGAGTATGCTTAATACGAGAACTTTTCCTTAATTCAATCACATGACTCTCAGATTCAGGAATACAACTATAAGGTTCAGTTGTGTTGTCATGAGTGATAGTTGGAACTGTTGCCTGAACATCGTCGGTACTGCTAGAGCATAAATCAGAAACATTTGAACTAGACATAAGATTATCATGTGTGTCTAAGAAACTTGAACCATTATCATCCTCTTCATTAAATTTAGAGACAATAGGTTGAGAAACAATTTGTGAACTCAAAAATCTACACAAGGATATGCGTCTAAAATTCCAAATTTTACCCCCATCTACTCTCACTGCTTTGCTGAAAACTTCCACCACTTTAACAGGATCAGACCACTTAGCCCACTTCTTGCCAGAAAGACCACTAAACTTGACACGGACAAAATCTCCCACTTTAATTTTGGATCCTGAAGACTGATGCTTCAAAAGATTGTCCTTCATCTTCTCTTGATATTTCTGGACACGCTCCCTAACTTGAGATAAATCCAAAGTAGAATCATAAGAATTTTTCACTTTCAACCACCAAGGCAAGAGCTTGGAACCAGGTTTTCTACCTCGTAACATCTCGTACGGAGATAAACCAGTAACTGAATTGGGAGAAGTGCGAAATGACAAGGTAGCACGTAACGCTTTTTCCACTCAAAACCGCTTTTTATAGCAAGCTGGATAGATTCTTTAACAACCCTTTTAAAGCGTTCTACCTGGCCATTGGCTTGGGGATTATAATTAGACACTCTTTTGTGCAAAACACCACATCTTTCAAGAAATAAGTCAAACTCTTTGCTAATAAATTGCGGACCATTGTCAGAAATAAGTTCTGCAGGCAACCCTTCACGACAGAAAATTTCATCTAAAAATTCAATTACTTGAGTTGAAGTAACCTTATCTACAATCTTCAACTCCGGCCATTTCGAAAAATAATCTATTAAAACTAAAGCATAAACATCCTTGTTAGAGGACAAACCAAGAGGACCAATAATATCAATACCAAGTTTTCTCCAAGGACCTTGAGCGTACTCAATAGGAGTTACTTCCACAGACAGTGGTTTGACTGATATCACTTTTGGAACAAGGAAGACACCGTCTGACCCATTTGTCAACCATACTATCGACACTAGGCCACCAGTAAAATTCTCTAATCCGTCTTTTAGTGCTTGACATACCCATATGGCCTTCATGAGCCATAGTCAAAATTCTCTCTCTAAGTTTACATGGAGGAACAATTTTATCCCCTAGTAATAATACCTTGAGAAAACATAAGTTCATCCTTAATCTTACAAAATGAAACAAGTTCACCACTTAATTTCCTTTCTTCTGGCCAACCCATTTGTAAAAACTTCACCACATTGGTTAAAATGCTGTCCTCACACATGGCGTTCTTCCAATCATTTTCAGAAATAGCTTCCAAAGAAAGTACATCCGTACCCCCGCAATTAACATCATCAATGGTGTAAGCTACGTCAAAATCAACACCATTGTTGTTGGTATCAGGTACATCTGACAAAGGTAAACGTGACATGCAATCTGCGTGCACATTTAAACGCCCTGGAACAAATTCAACAACACATTGATATTCTTGTAATTTAGCAGCCAACCTTGCTAAACGATCTGTTAATGTTCTGCCACCACCAGCAGCTAACATATTAATTAAAGGTTTAAGGTCTATTCTTAAGCGAAATTTAGTACCCCACAAAAATTGACGAAAATGTTGCACTGCCCACGTGCATGCTAATAGTTCGTTTTCAATGGTGGAATAATTGCATTCAGCCCCACGTAACATTCTAGATGCGTAAGAGACAACATATTCATCACCCTTGTTCCTTTGCATTAACACAGCACCCAAACCTACACTGCTGGCGTCTACAGCTATGATACATTCATTCCCAATTTCGAAAGGTCTCAAAAATGGTGCATCAACAATTTCTTTTTTTAACAGATCAACAGCTAATTGTTGATCCTTGTCCCAATTAAACTTCGCATTCTTTTTCAACAATATTCTTAAAGAATGTACCTTAGAAGAATAATCTTGTACAAATTTGTTATAAAATTCTGTCAAACCTAAAAAAGAAGACAATTGTTCTTTGGTTGTGGGCGCAGGAGCATTAGAAATACTTAGAACATGATTGAATTTAGGTTTTATACCTTCGCTAGAGATCTCATGTCCCAAATATTCCACTTTACTTTGCCTAAATTTGCATTTAATAAATTTCAAGGTCAAACCTTTATTCTGTACACATTTTAGCACATTTTCCAAATTTTTGTCATGTTCCTCGTAATCTTTTCCAAAAATCAAAATATCGTCCTGGAAAGCAATCGCTCCAGAACATCCTTCCAAAACCTCCTTCATGAGTCTTTGAAAAACAGAAGAAGCGCTGGCTAAACCAAACGGCATGCATGAAAATTGAAACATACCCTCAGGCGTTACAAATGATGTCAAAATTTTAGACTCTTCATGTAGAACCACTTGATGATAAGCGCTAGCTAAGTCTACCGTGGAGAAAACACAGGCACCAGAAAGTGTGGAGATCAGCTCATGTATGTTCGGTAAAGGGTGTCTATCAATCCAAATTTCTTTATTCAGACTGCGAAGATCGACACACAAGCGAAGATCCCCGTTGCTTTTAAGCGATAAAACGACCGGAGAAACCCACGGAGAAGATTCTATGGGTTCAATGATGTTCTTAGCAACCAAATCTGTTAATATCTCCTTAAGTTTATCACGATATGCCAACGGTACGTTTCTTACTCTGTGTCTAACTGGAATTGCACCCTCCTTGAGAATAATCTTGTGTTTAAAATCTACAAATTTCCCTAGAGAATCATTAAAAAGTTTAGGAAACCTATTTTTTATTTCAGTCGCTAATTCCTCATTATTGGATGCGACTACGTAAACAGGTGGAGAAGCGTTGGGATCTAGCTTTATACCCATCTCTTGTTGATGAGGCCAACTAAGTATAGGTACACCTTTGGTGGCTACATACACTTTGCCTCTAGTTCTTCTGCCTTTAAATTCTAAATCCGCCCACATGAAACCTTCAAGATCAATTTTATGACCAGAGTAACCACCAGGTTGAATATCAGGTGGTAGTAACTTTTGTCTCCCATAATTCGTTAAATACGTTTCTACCAATAATGCTATACCAAGCATAGAAACTTCTTTGCCATCAATTAACACTATACCTGTAGGAAAACCCTTGCAATTGGTATTGCCAACGCACAATAAAGAATTAATCTCTGGGGAGGTTCGTTCTCTTCATGTGTCATGAAATTAATTTTCTGGGTCGACCTGCAAACTTTACTAAAATGACCAGTTTTCTTGCATTTAATGCAAATTTTGTTCCACGCAGGACACCATTTGTAACTTCCAACGTGGTCAAGGCTACCACACCTGTAACAAATTATCTGGGGGTTTTTTCCAACAAATTTGTTATCTTTTCCTGCAGTGTCCTTCTTAAGGGGAAACAGAGGATACTTTTTGGAAGTTGCTTGATCGTTTACTAAAGAAACTTCAGACACAGCATCATTAACTTTAACAGCCTGTCACCTTATTTCACTAACAAATTTCTCAGATTTTTCAATACCTTTAGCGATATTTACTACAGCACTTAAAGAAGATTCAGTACCCATCCATAGTCTTTCTTGAATTTTCTTGCTTTTGGTTTTCATCATAATCTGATCCCTTAATACTTGCTCAAAGTTAATGGTTTCGAAAGCACAAGATCCCGCTAAAGTGCGTAAAACAGCAACATAGTCCTCAATAGACTCATCTTCCTTTTGTGCATGAGAATAACATTTAAACCTTTCCATGACAATGTTGATTGTCCTACCAAATCTAATATTCATTTGTTTAATAGCAACATCGAAAACAATAGTATCTCCAGAGCCTTCAATAGGTGGTAAATTCGCAAATTCCTTCAAACCTGCACTTCCCAAGCAATGTCTTAAAAGTGCAAGCTTTCTCTTAGGAGAACAACCATCCTCTTCTAGAACCTCAACATAAGCCAGAAACATGGGGTACCACAACTCCCATTCCATCTTAGGTTCACCAGCTACTGGCAGAAAATGTGGAGGTGCTACGATGTTAGACATGACTAAAGTAGATAAAGAATAGAAAATTAATAAATACTAAGCTGTGCCTATAAGCATTTAGACTAACAAACTGGTCTAAGTTTACACAATATAATAATGGCAACGCTGTAAAAATGTAAATAGTCACTAATTTACAAAATTTCTGAAAATGAAACAGGTTAATAAAAAAATAAACTAAATAATCAAAGTAGTCACGGTGGTCTGCGTAGTTTCAAATTGCAGCAATACTCATATTAATGTTATACTGAGGTCTGTGAAAGTTTAACGGTAGTACTCGATAGGCAAAGTCTTTAGCTTGACAAAAGTTCAATTGAATACGCTTTCAAACTCATATGTGCAAGTAATAACCAAAAACACCGTGAAATAGGTTCCGCTTACTAAATATGCAGCTGCGCTGCTATGGTAACGAACGCTGTGAAATGTTAGCGAAATCACGTAGCACGTCACAACGTGATAGGCTTCCCAAAGTGCATCACGCTAGTGACGTGTGGCAGTTGCTGTGATTACCTCAATGCGCGCGCGAAGAAGGAGAGCTCGAGCACGATCTGGTAAGTGATTTTCAAACAATCACAATGCAGGTAATAACGTTGATGAATAAGGTTGCTATAGTCACCAAGAACAAAATTTAGGATGATACAAAAACCAACATCAACGTAGCATAGTAGAAACTCTAGTCAAATCAATCGTGCATTCAATTCCTTTACATTGCAACTTCTGTCTCCGGAACGTCTCGAACTGCCGCAGACATAAAACAGTTACCTAACAGCCGCAGGTGCAATCAAAACACTTGTAAAGTGTGGTACGTGCTATAAATGGGTTCGCGTAGACTCTTATATTTCAAAAGGAATTCCAGAAACTGCCGCAGGTGCCATCAGAGCACAGATAAATACAAAACAGCCGCTGGTGTAATCCTAACACAAATTTTAAATGAAAAACGAAATACCTGTCGAAGAGCTTTTCTAGCAAACATGTGAGTGCTGTCTTCTCCCTAGTTCCCAGTCGTTGCTAAATTGTGAAGTAACTTCCAACACAGCTTGAACCATGAAAGTAGGTTTATTCAGAGAAGACAGCTTAAACAACCACAGCAGGCAGGAACCTTTACATAACTCTCAACCGTCTGTGTGGAACCTCTCCAGTGTGGAATGCAACATGACATTCTAATACCATAGGAACACCACACATATAAACCCCAAAAGCCAGTGGAGCATTTCACACAGTGAATGAACTTTTTCAAAATAGAGATTCACATAATAAATGCGCAACTGCAGGTGTCAGAAACTCCTGCACACAAAAATACCCGGACCTGAAAGGAGGGCAACCGCCACATGTAGACACGTTTACTGACAGCAAATTTCTCAAGGGTTTGTTTATGTTTAAAAAATTATGTCATTAATGATATTACTCTGCCTCAAAATGAGTAGCCCAGTGTTTGCTGATATTTATCAAAGATGTTAAAATCAGACTCCTCTCAGTCCGAATCTCTTGTGTCCGAAAAATAACTCCCATTTGTCAGTTTGTCGCCGATACTGGGTACGAACATGGGGCTTCTGGTGCGTTAAGCCACATAATACACATGGTCCAATAATTCTCAAGCATATTTCCCTCAAATTTGATCAGGCTTGACCTGGTGTCGTGTATCAGAGGAAACCTGCAGGAGTGTAGTATTATCATCCAAATTAACCAGGCCGCTCATAATGAAGACCCCAGAATAAAAAACAAGCTGGAAAAGACAATTGATCAACCTTTCTGCTGAACGAAAAGTACGATGTGCACAGTGGTACCATGCCACCTGTCCTCCCCTGGGAGGGTCAACAAGATATACCTTCAAAATATGGTACTGTACATCTGCAAGTCTGTCAGACAGGTCTCAGATTTTTTTTTTTTTTAACGTATTTTATTTGTTTATCAAACCAAGCAAAAGTCATGTACGGAATGTACTACAACGACACTCAGGAACATCGAGCATTAGCCGTATCATAAGTACGGTTAACATATACATAGTGTGTTTGCTATGCAACAGAGCAGATAGTTAATTTCATTAAATAGGCATTATGACGACAATGTAGTTGACAATGTAAAATGAGATACTGCATGGCCGTTCAAAGTAACCCATCCCCCAAACAAACCTGGCAAAAAAAACATGTGTTATAACATAGTTACACAATTATTAGCAATAGGAGTAGTTGAGGTCCCTGTGGTGTTTGAATAGACAAGGTAAATATGCAACTTGTCAATGTTGCTGGGCATGGGAAAGATAGGGAGGGGCGCTAGGAGTGGGAGACCGGATCTGAGCAGTCACCAATCCAGTTCAGCCAATCAGTCAATGTCTTATCATCGAGCCATAAAGAGCTCCAGCAGTGCATCCCATGCCATGGCTTTGGGCTCTTTGCGCAGCCCTCAAAATTCTTCCCAGTGTATTGATGCGTTTTCAGCAGAGCCCCGTCTCCAGACCTCCTTCCGCCAACCAGCCACCAGGGACGAGGTAGAGGACTTCCAGCGGCGTGCAATCTGCCACTTGGACAGAAGCTAAAACGTATCTCAGTCTTTAATGATGTGGGTCTAGAGTAGAGTGCTAATATGCAGTGCTCCACTGTGTCAAAGTTTGTTCATCCTGTACTCAAAGGATTCCCTAACTTCCTCCCAATAAGGGAGCAGCATGGGGCAAGACAACAACATATGTAATAAGTCTGCTTCGTCATCGCGACAGCGTGGGCACGAGGAAGGGAGAGTAGGAAAGATTTTGTGTAATTTGGGGGTGTCAGGAATGCCCAGTGTACCAGTGAAAACAGGATGAACTTGAACCGTGCACTGCCCGGAATTTAACAAAAAACTCCATTCCTTGTCATGGAGTATGCAACAAAGGTCTGTATCCCACCAGGACCTCAGTGAAATAAGTGAAACATGCAACTGGGAGTGCAAGCCCTTATAGAGCCATTTGACTAAGTGTCTACCAGTTTCCATATCGTGGACTGCTTGAACATATGCATGTTTGGTGGACTCCGAACCCGCCGGTGAACAGCGTGTATGGACATAGTGTATACTGTTTACGTATGTAATGAAGAGAGTCCCAGGCAGCCCATTGAGCTGTATAGTCCTGATGGGACAACAGCTGCCCGTCTTCAAAGAGAACACCAACTGTAGAAACCCTCACCGCTTCCCACGGCACCAATCCTGCCGACGTGATTCTTCCCAATGGGGATCACACAAAGGCACAATTGGGGCATAAGGCATAGTGTCATGTGTGGTACAGAGCGCAACCTTCCAATACAGTAGAGCATTATGTAGAAGTAGAGGAAGTATGGTGAGAGGGCACATATTGTCTCCATTGAGGACGCTCCACGATAGGAGGTCATTTCATGTTGGGATAAGTCTGTTCCAGCCAGTCCCATGCAGCACCTGGGGGAGTCAAAGAAGACGGGTTTCTGGTCAAGTAGCACTTTCAATCATGCCGGGTACATCAGGGTGTAGGTGAGGCAGTCAGTGCACAATTCTCTTTTGACCGCCAAGAAGGAAGCTCGTCATCTCTGCACACCCATGGTATAATACGGGAACAAAGACACTGTGGTGTTATCCATCGTTAAGGGAGCTCTATCCCTAGACTTCTGAAGAAGAGTGTCCCTTTCTCTGAAATTGAGAAATCTGTGCAATCATGGGGTGAAGAGGTGTCCTGGAGGAGGGCATCTGGCTGGCACCCTGTGGGCATGCTCCACAGCAAACAGGGAGGAGAGCCCCTGGGGGGCCACCGATGTTTGAAGCCATTGTTTAACAAAGACCGTTCGGTTGGAGCCTTCCACACCCTCAGGCATGCTTATAATGCACAGATTATTGGGCATACATGGCTTTCTGCATCTTCATCACTATCATGAAGGGCAGAGAGCTGTTTTTGGAGTTCACAATTGACTGTGGAGTGCGAAGCCTGCTCCGGGGTCAACGTAGATTGAAGTCAGCTGTCTCTACTTTCTCTGGAAGTTTGTGGTGGTCATCTTGCAAAATCACAAGGTTGGCTGATAAAGCATCTACGCAGTGTTCGATTGCCGATCTAGAGTTGTGAATCTCCTGAAGAATCACATATAGTTTGTCTAGTCAGGGCGCCATGTGCGTGGAAAGGACATAGTCCTCAGGAGTATGGGTGGAGGAACTGTTAGAGATGCTATGTTGGGAGGGATCGCCACCTGGTTGGGAAAGCAGTTTAGTGGATTTGGGATCCCCATGTCAGTGTCTGTAGAAGAAGCGTGATACGGTCTGTGGTGCCAGCAGGACTGGGGCCTTCAAGAAAGACAGAGAATTGTGATTTCCAATGCAGCTCACTTGCAGCCAGTTGGAGCATTCAGGGGAAGCCTCCAGCGCCATGCATGAACAACTTGAGATCGGCATGCACCCCATGATGCAATCCTTGTCAGGGTGAGACACAAGCCAACCCTAAGTTAACCTGTGCTCAACCCTCTGGTAGCTTGGCACAGAGCAGTCAGGCTTAACTTAGTGGCAAAGTTTAGATTATGTATGCAACACTTCAAACAGTAATACAGTGAAAACACCACACAAAAATGATCCTACATCAAGATAGAAAAAGAGTACCTTCTTTAATAAATAACTCAAGACCAAAACAACAAAAATCCAATCAGTAAATCTGGAGATGGGAAATTTTAAAGAATTTAGTGGAAATAGTGGCAAAAAGCACAACGCGCCAATTGTAGATATCTGGTTGCGGCGGACCGGGACAAAGTCACAAGTTCAGGCCGACCACGATGGAGCATTGGCCGGCTAAAGGGACCTAGTTGGGCACAGTGACCGGAGTACCTTAAATTCTGGGTTTCAGACCATTGCTAGGATCCGCGTCAAAGGAGTGTCCTGCAACTGAAGCAATGCTTCGGTTCCGAGAAGCAGCGAGGCTGCGATGCGAGGGTCAGCATTGTCATTAAGTATCTCTTCGACAGGTCTTATGATGAGAAGTCCGGCGTCAAGGATGAGGCACGCAGTCGAGGTGATGTGTCAGTTTCTAAGTGCTGCAAGGCTGCGATGAGGAGCCCAGTGTCATCGCTGAAGCTGCTGCCAATGAGGGAAATGAGGGCCAGCGCCAAGGATGCATCTCGCAGTGGCGGTTCTGATGGACTGTGCTGACGATGTGAGTCTTTGCAATGGCTCCAATCCACACAGCAGTGGAGATATGTTGGTTCTGCTCGGGTTTGCGCATCGCAGAAGAGGAGATGCATTGGTTCTACTGGATCCACAGAAGCTGGTAGAGCACCTTAACCTCACTACCAAAGTTCCAGGACTAGGGTGGCACCAGTAGACTAACAGGTAGCAGACTCCAGTGCAGGGGCAAGGTTGTTGGAAGCTTGTTGGTCTGTGAGGCTTCAGGTCAGGAGGCCAGCCAACTAACCTTTGGAGTCACTCTGGGTTCAAGAGATGCAGGACTAGTCCTCCTCACCCAGGCAAGAGGGCAGCAGGTAAGCACAGCAGGGCAGCTGCTCCTTCAGAGCAGCAGTCCAGTAGAATGGCATTCTTTCTTCCGGGCAGAGTATCCACAGGTCCAGCAGTGTACTGTAGAGGATGGGTCTTAGGTCCAGTATTTTTACCCATTTGTGCCTTTGTGCCTTTGAATTGGGGAAAAGCTTCTAGAGGCATGCCTTTGAAGTTCACATGTACCCTGCCTTCCAGGCCCTAGCTCCACACTAACTAAAGGGGTACAAAGTCCATTGTGTGGAGACAGAACACAGCCAATTTAAGTGTAAGTGGGGCTGGGTCCAGCTACTCCCTCCCATTCTGTCAGTGATGGCCCATCCAGTCACATCTAAGATCCTATTGGTGTGTGGCTGTTTAAAAGTAACACAAAAAGCCCAATTGTCTAATGCAGCCAGTCGTGTGACTCAGAGACAGGTTGCAGGCACCAAATGGCTAAGGCAAAAAATTGCAACTTTCTAAAATGTGGCATTTTAAGAATTGCAATATAAAATTTGACATCAACATAAGTTAGGATTTTAGATTGTGATTCAAGAGACATAAACATGAAGGGGTCACCTGTTCCCATTTGGAAATTACACGTCTAAAATTTCATAAGGTAATTCCAATGTTATCCTATGGGAGAGGTAGGCCTTACAGTAGTGAAAATGAATGTAAGAGTTTTTCACTGCCAGGACATGTAAAATGTAAAAGTACATGACCTGCTTTTTAAATGTATTGCACCCTGTCCTCTGGGCTGTCCAGGTCCTATGCTAGGGGTGACTGTATGCATCAAAATAGAAGGTTTGGGCCTGGCAAAGGGTTTACTCTGTCGACATGGCAGTTCAAAACTGCACACACACAGGCTGCAATGGTAGGCCTGAGCATGTTTAAAGTGCTACTTGAGTGAGTGGCGCTATCCATGCTGCAGGCCCACTAGTAGCATTTAATCTACAAGTCCGAGACACAGGTAGTGCCACTGTACTAGGGACTTACAACCTTACAACTAAATTAAATATGCTGTTTGGGTATAAGCCAATTCGACTTGTTTTTAAGGAGAGAACACAAGTACTTAAGCACTGGTTAGCAGTGGTAAAGTATGCAGAGTCCTAACGCCAGCAAAAACGAAGCCAGCAAAAACAGGAGGTCTGAAGGCAAAACGTTAGATGAAAACCACACCAAGGATGTCAGGTCTAATAGCAGCGATTTTATTTACTCTGAGGCCAACTTATCAGGCGAACACAACATGCATGACGTATTGGTTTGTCTAACATTTCAAGTGGTTACAACTCTGTTGGGCTATCCCACTCGTGCTACAAATTCATGAAAATGTAGGTTCAACAGAGCATGCTGAATATTTATTTTGTCATTCTTGACTAATTAACACAATCACTGGCATGTTATACCAGAGCATAAACTTCCAGTCCGTTGGCCCACTTATGTGATATAAATACTCAGCGATTAATGATTAATATTGTTCTTATATATTCACCTTACTTACTTTTGATAATGGCACACAGGTTTAACAATCTAACATCTTTCTTCAATTTACGAGTCACTGATCACAATCTTGATTAACGCATGGAGTTTCATCTGCACTTTCCGGGAGATTGATTTTCAATTTTTGGCGTCCCCAAGTTAAGAGCTATTCTGCTATACTCTACAGATTCAATACAAATTTTTCCCTGATGAAGTACAGATTGTCCAAAATGCATTGGGGCTTGGGAATTGTTACATTAAGAAGAACCCATGTTTGTGCAACAATGAAATTCAAAGATGTACAGTACAATTGACTTGCATGAATACCGAACTGATTTAATACAGAGCAATAAATTCTCTGAAAATAACCAATACAAGAGTTCATAACTGACAATGGGCTTATTTCCTGTCAGACACTGTGAGGCTTGGTACTATAGATATTTTTAATTATAGCAACTACAATTGTTATAGTGACCTGAGGAAGAAGATCCAACCAAACCTGCACATTTGAACAGTTCAACTGTTTAAAATTATGTTGAAATAGGAGTAGAAGTGCTTTAAAAACCTTAAATCAGTCGTGACTGGTGTCAGGGCAAAAGTGGCGGGGGAGGGTAGAACAAAAAAAAAAAAGTAAACAAAAACTTACCTGAATGCCTGCCTTATCGGCCGCCCTTCTGGCTCCACTGCAGGCAGACACAGGCTCCAAGACTGCCCTGCAGCAAATCCTAATGCTGCTCTCATGCATGAGAGCAGCGTTAGGATTGGCATCAGCATCCTGGATTTGCACACCCAGAGAGACTGGGAGCCTGTGCCTGCTGCCTCCAACCCGGCAACGCAGCTCAGGTTGGAGACAGCTTCAGTGTGCATGTCAGTTTGGTCGTTCTGAGACAGCTGGCCAAACCCACATGAGCACTGACAACATTGCACCTACCACTCCCCTTGTGCCTGTCATCCCCATGGCCCCGACCCCTAGACTCGCCACTATGGAGAAAAATAAAACGAAAATAAACATGCCTTATTATTGTTTTATTTTTTCAAGTTTTGCAGCTGCTGCTGGCAGGGGTGCGACGGTCCTCCGCCATAGCGTAGGAGCCGTAGGTGCCTTCAATCATCATGTTCCAAAATGTTTTTAATACCTAGGATAACCTCCTGAGCCAACCACACTGATTGACAATAATAGGCAATAAGGAGAAAATCATTTTATGCTGCATTGATTGACTTCACCACTGCATTTGATACTGGTGACTGAGGAAGTCTGTGGACCAAGCTTTATAAGTGGGGAATTCCTTCACTCTTGTTAATTGCCATTATTACCTTGTATTCGGATACATGGGTCAAGATCAAGGATACCACAAAATGGGCCATGTAGGATAAGATCTTTGTCAACAGGGGCTCAAACAAGGCTGTTTTGTATTCCCTTTGCTTTTTAAACTATATCTAGCTGACATGAAACTGTCTCTGGTTGAAGCAAGATTGCTCACTTAATTTTTAGCACGCCAAAAAAATTCAAATACTGCAATAAGTGAATGAAATGGTTCTGATAGATTAGACGCCCATTCGCCTGCAGAGATTGGTTGAGGCACTAGCGTGCTACTGTGAGACAAGGACAATTTTAATCAACTCATCCAAAACCAAGATTGTATTTTTGGGAAACAAATTATATAAACATGGCACTTGCTTTTTGAATTAATTCGAGAGGATGTCCGTCTACTAATACTTAGGAGAGTGGCTGTGCGAAAGAGGTCGATCCACATAACATATGAAAGCCCTTAAGAGTCTGCCTAATCCTTGAAGCTGCCTTTCCAAAGATTATGTAAGAATCTGGACTGTCTGAATGTAACCGCTTTAACAAAGGTTGACAAAAGTATATTAATTGTTGTAAACTAGAGAGGTGGCCCCTCACACCTAGGGAGTAGGGCATTACTAGACTTAAGCCTCAACTAGCGATATTGAAAACACCTAGGAGTTGGGTGAAGAATAATCGTATCATGGAACCCCTTTTTATATATTGTACGTAAAGACGTATGGGTCAGGAAGGTGCCTAGACCAGTAGAGAGAGGTAAGACAGAGTTACGAGAGGAGAGGTAACAAGAATAGGGATTTTTTTTAACATAGGATGATCTTGTTTATATGGACTCCTTTCTCCTTACAAAGGGACCAACCAGAGGCCCTGACTGAATTATTCTGGTCATAAACTTTGTACACACGTCTAAGGGGCCGATTCCGATTCGGGCCGGAAATCTCTCCGACCGAGCCGGACCCGGAGAGATTTCCGACCGAATCGGACTCTAGCAGTCCGACCGAACGAGTACGATGCGCAAGTATGCTATCGGACTCGATTCGGTCGGACTCCCATTGAAGTCAATGGGAGCCAGTCGTACGACGCGTACACGGGCTCCCATTGTCTCAATGGGCACGACGCGAACAAGGGCGCCCCCTACAGCGTGTTCGCGTCGATGCGGGACGCGCCGTACATGCACGTGTAGGGGGGACCCATGGGTCCCCCCTGTGTGCGACTCGCGTGCCTACGCTTCCAGGGGGGTCCGACACGGACCCCCAAATTGCGGCTTTGACAGCTCCTTGGAGCCGGACTGCGCGAGTCGGTCGGAGCGGTCGCGATGCGCATCGTACTTACCCGGCCGGGGAACGTCTCCATAGCGCGGTGTGAGTCGTCCCCGTGCGAGTCGGTCGGAGCGGTCGGGTCCTGCGTACGAGTCGGTCGGAGATTTCGCGAGCGCACGCATCGTACTCGCTCGCCCGGACGCACGTACGATTCGGTCGGGAAATAGGGCTCCGAATCGGATCCGGTAAAGCCGAATCCGATTCGGAGCCCTACCGGCCGAGATCGGAATCGGCCCCAAAATTGTGAAAAATATTTGGAACACCGCAGACAGCGGTGAGTCATAAACTTGAATATCTTTTTATGAAGAAACTGGTGTATGAAAATGGATGGGAATAGGGTGAATGTAAGCAAATAAGAGAAAACGCCATTCTTTTCTGAATAGAAGGGTTTCACATTCATTTTAATGAGAGGTTATTTATGCCACCAAGTGAGATGAGACATCAGGGCTGAATATTGGAATTATGGATTTTAATACAATGTTTTATTAAGAAACATTTTGTTTAATGCATTGATATGGTTTTTGTTAATTTACAATTTTCTTATTGTGAATAACTGTGTTTAAATACATATTTTTATATACGTTTTTTTAGATTTTCTACAAAATTGTTTATCCGGTTGTGGGAGACAAACACCCAAATACTATTGTCCTGAAGAAGGTGGTACTTATGTAGTAGCATCCATCGAAACGCGTCGACGCTAGGTTTGAACTGGATCCAATCACGAGAAGTTATAGTGATGAACTGATTTTTATATTCACCCGGACATTTACTTGATGTTGATTACTGGATCAGAATATGAAACAGCACTTTAGACACTGTGCATAAGGGTTCTCCCTGTTAGGATTTGTGATTTTATAATATATATATTCCTTCTTTGTCTGCATAGTTTATGATTCCATTATATTTATACTTTTTAGGAATGTATAAGAATCGCTGAATTTTGTCATGTTTAAATTTGATGTATTAGACGTACTGAAAAATCAACTCTCTTTTTAATTAAAGCCTATGATGTTATATTTCTATCTTGGTGGCAAATGAATATGTTTTTCTGGACTGCATGTAGGTGAAAATGAATGCGGACGAGTGTAAGGTGATTTGAATTTTGCAACAATATTCTGTTTTCATCCCAAGGGGAAGTATATTTTTCCTACTGAACAGTATATTAATGCCCACACTTGTCTACTTGTCTATTTAGCAACAGCCTTCAAAGACAAACTGGACAACTGGTTGGACAAAGCCCAATGTAATTGCTATTAACAACTATACCACCAACCAGGTTGCACCAGTCCATCACAATTTAGAATTCAATCTTATGAGGAAACATCTGTCACTGAAGGCCAGAATCCTTGCCTATTGTGCCAAACTAAAAAATCATTTATGGTAGGAATGATAACTAAGGAAAACTCCCTGGGCACCAATATTTTAGCTCCCCTTTAATCACTACAGAGGCCCAATAAATCTGGGGGGCTAATCTTCTGTTCAAATAAATATCAAGAATCTTGTCAAAACAGGCAAAAATGATGTCAGCAAATTTGAACATCTAGGATCTTAACAAAACATTGCATGGAAAATTGGGAGGCCACCTATATGCCCAATAATCCTGCATATTTTGTACAACAATCTTTAGCCAGGGACCAGATGTAGCAATTAATGTGGCTAAGATTTGGACTGATCCCCCTGAAAGCATATCGGTACGGGAGTTTAAGTGGCAGGAAGGAGAGAAGCAGCAGACTCCACGACCAGTCGCTGGAACAATTAAGTTAAATATTCTGTATATTTAAGAAGTTGTTACTCCTCAGAAAATTGTAGCTGCGACCAATATATAAAGCCCTGAACATTGTAATGATGCCATTGAATATTGCTTGAAGAGGGAGTCAACTCATCTGTCAGCACAGTTACTGAAGAATTTAAAGGCATCCACAAAGGAACTGAATTTATGTATCCAAATCAAGAGTATCCTTGTCTCTTTTCTGCACTCGTAGTACTTTGTAGGGTCTTATTATTGTTTAGAACTCTGTACACTTAGGGGCTCATTTACAACTTTTTGGCGTAGGGCAGCGCAGCAAGCCTTCCTGCTGCGCTGCCCTATGTCAAAAGAAAAGAGATACAGCACATTTCTGTCCTCTTTTACTATGCTGGTGCGCAAATGGCTGCCTTGCACCAATGCAGGCACCCTTGTACCATGGTGCAAGGGTGTCCACATTGTAAGGATGATTGTTTTTGTGCAGGAAGGGACATCATCCTGCACAAAAATTATTGGGGGGGCCCTGGAATGGACCACCTCCTTCCTCGCCGGCAGAACCCAGAGAGTCCGCCTCCCACCATTCCGATCCGAAGCCTCCGAGATCATCTGCGGCGTACCCCAGGGATCATCCCTCAGCCCAACACTGTTCAACATCTACATGGCCCCGCTTGCACGCATCGCCAGACAGCACGACCTCAACATAATCTCCTACGCCGACGACACTCAACTGATCCTCTCCCTCACCAAGGACCCCCTCGCCGCCAAATCCAACCTCCATGAAGGAATGAAGGCCGTCGCCGATTGGATGAAGATCAGCCGACTAAAGCTGAACACGGACAAGACAGAGGTCCTCATCCTCGGCTCCAACCCCTCAGCCTGGGACGACTCCTGGTGGCCAACGACACTGGGAGCAGCCCCGACACCCACCGACCACGCACGCAACCTGGGAGTCATCCTCGACTCAACGCTCTCCATGGCCAAGCAAGTCAACGCAGTCTCCTCCTCCTGCTTCAACACACTCCGCATGCTTCGCAAGATCTACAGGTGGATCCCGACGGATACAAGAAGAACAGTCACCCAGGCCCTCGTCAGTAGCAGACTTGACTATGGGAACGCCCTCTACGCGGGAGCCCCGGCAAAGCTCATCAAGCGACTGCAACGCATACAAAACGCCTCCGCACGCCTGATCCTCGACGTACCACGCCACAGCCACATCACCCCCCACCTGAGGAACCTGCACTGGCTCCCCGTCGACAGGAGAATCTCCTTCAAACTCCTCATCCACGCACACAAGGCACTCCACAAGACTGGCCCAGCCTACCTCAACAGACGACACTTCTTCTACGTCCCCAACCGCCAGCTCCGCTCCGCCGACCTCTCCTTCACCACCGTCCCTCGCATTCGAAGAACAACCACCGGCGGCAGATCCTTCTCACACCTCGCCGCCAAGACCTGGAACACCCTTCCACTAAGCCTACGACAGACCCAAGACCTGCTGACCTTCAGGAGGCTATTCAAGACCTGGCTGTTCGACCAGTAGCAGCAACCCCCCCCCCTTTTTTTTCTCGCCAGCGCCTTGAGACCCTCGCGGGTAAGTAGTGCGCTCTACAAATTCTGTGATTGATTGATTGATTGATTGGGGGCAATGTTCTCTTTCTATTTGAGCTGCTGAATGCAGCACACTTAGAAAGAGGAAAAACGAGGAGAAATAATAGTATTTTTCCTCGATGTGCCTCTCCTACAGCTCCCCTGGGAGGCATAGGCTTTTGATACCTTTCCAGGTTTACAGCTTGTTGTAAATCTGTGAATGTGTCAAATGCCATGGGTGTTATGTGGGAACACCCACCGTAACGCCCATGTCACACCTCCCCATCGTAGTGTGCTGCAACACAGCGACTTGCTCTGTGTTGCCTCACTCCATATCTACAAGGCAATGAAAAGCCACACAAAGTGGCTTTACATGGCCTTGCAGATATGTCTAAGCCCTGTGCACCACCGGAACGTCACAAAAAGTGATGCCCGGCGGCACCCACAAGGCTTGTAAATAAGCCCCTTAAGTGGCAACAATGCTATCCATCCATCTCTCTCTCTCTCTCTGGTTTCCTTTTTCTAGGCATGTCGGGCATATTTACATAGGGGTTTACACCACAGGAATGTCACTTTTACCGACGTTCTGGTGGCGCAATGCCTTGCACCATATTTGCAAAGTGGCATTAAGCCCCTTTTTGTGGCTTAATGCTGCTTTATTAATATGGTACCCTTTCACGCAGGTATCTGGTGAAAGGGGTGTGCAATTGGTATTGTTGTGGGCATTCCACCACAACATCCATTGCTTTTTTACGCTGCCCCAGATTTACAAGGATCTGTGAAATATTAAGTTAATATATATCAGTGTATTTGTGTTATGAAATTATTTTTAATTCTATTAATTAAGTGCATCATTTTTAAAATGTACCACATAATAAATAAAGTGAGAGTG
The DNA here is from genome assembly GCA_963921515.1 of Calotriton arnoldi. Lineage (NCBI taxonomy): Eukaryota > Metazoa > Chordata > Amphibia > Caudata > Salamandridae > Calotriton > Calotriton arnoldi. The sequence goes on from CAWUFW010002309.1 coordinate 1,193,134, forward strand.
GGATTTTTAAATTATTGTTCAAAAATGACAATTTGTAAATTAAATAGTGTATTTAAATTAATCAATAATTTTTTACATATTTACTTTGAGTTAATGTGTTGTAACTTTTTATTTTATAAGTTCAAGTTTAACTATAAATACTTAAAAATAATTCATATTTATATTATAAATTGCAATATATTTACATTTTTGTAAAGAATAATCGATTTCAGTTATTTCTCTATACTTTCCCATAGGGAGATCACAACCACTCTAGCAGAGATCCCCCGCAGGGCAGCAGAGATCTCCTCGTACATGTGCAAAGTTACTAGTAGTAACTGTGACCAAGGGCTACTAATCCTCAACTGAGGTGGCTGAGGTTGTTTTAATGTAAAGAGGGTGACTTTGTCTGATCATGACTCCCTTGTGGGCACTCTACCTCATTCATCCTCTGCAAGCTTTCTCTAAAACACGTGTGCCCCTATCTAGGAATATCCGCCAGCAAGCTTTAGTGGAATAATGACTAAAGCATAGTTGCAGATTACGCTTCCCCACAAGTCAAATCCACTATCAGTTCACTGTTCACTCATATTCTTACTCCCAGTGTCGTAGTGGGCAGAAAGCAGTCCTCATGTTAACTGCAGTGTATTGGAAGCAGCTCAGTCCGAGTGCAGCTGCAGGTGGAGACCACCGGAATTCGCATGTAGGGTCAGCAGCTGCAACCTCAAAGGTCAGACTCAGCTTGCGTCTTTATCAAGCTCAGGCACATTGGACTATTGAACAGGCCCAGAATAGCCTGGGGGGCAATCAGGCTGTGCCCAAATGGCTGATATGTCAGGTCAGTGTGTGGGCCAGTTTTATGGTCTGTTCGGCCAGCTTTTACTGTTGATTTTTCTGATATTACCACAAATATTGCCTGCAACAAGCACAAATACATACAGTTACCCATACCTTGCAAAACACCTAGAGAGCAGGTCTTTATAAGATTGAAACTTCCCTGATTTACAAATGTGGGCCACTTTTTTAGCTATCTGATTCACTAATGAGAGCCACTTTAAATTTGGATCCCAGGTCTATTTTCTGTCTCAGGACAACCCTGCTGTTGAATGCTGCTCGGTGGAATCTGCTGCTGCTTTGCTGGTGCTCTCTGCAAGTGTAGCCTGCTTCTTGGCTAACGTAGATGTGATTGACATACGAAATGCAGCCATATTAGCTCTGAAGCAGGCTTTGAATGCTGAGGGCACAGGGGCAGTACACACAATGAGGTAGTTGTAGCAGTCCTGGGCCAATATGTATGGCAAGGTGGATTCAGCCCACTTTGTGCTGATGCACACAGCAAACAGTTGCAGTCCATGGTAAGGCACATGCAGTCCCCCTTGAGCTGATGTACAGATGTTCATAGACTTTCACAGTTCTCTCTGGGAACTGCAGAGAGAACCCAGGAGACCCTCACCAGGTCACACCTGCCTTTGTTCTGTCAGGCAGTCTATTTGCTCTTGTTGTTCCTCACTTCAGGAAAACTGAAACTTTACTCCTGGACAGTCTCTTCTCCTGCAGGGCCAGGCAGATATCTTCTCTCTCTCAGCAATCAGGCAGGCTTCTAAGCTCTAGACAGACCTTTAGCTTCTCCAACAGACAGCAAGACTACAGGTGATGTCACTTTACTTCTGGGAGACTGGCTGCCTGACAGATACCAGCCTAGTAGCTCAGCAGTCCTTAAAGCACTCTGGAGCACTTCCTTCCTTGGTCATGAATAACTTTGAGCTAGAACCAAGTGGGGTTGTTTGGGTCCCACATTTTCTAGACTAGGGGCGGGGCTCTGCACGAATTTCAGACTGGTTTGGATAGTTCTCTTTCAAGTGCCCTTCTCATGCTGAACTACCGGCACAACCTATGTATAAAGTGATGCTTCACACAGCAGGTATAACTGGGGTTAGCTGCAAACTGGGCACAAAAAAGTGTGATGTTTCTGTACCAGGTCGCCATCAGCCAGAATGAAGCTGTATTCTAGGACAGACAAAAGGGCAGCTTTCACCTATAATCTTCCTCACATAAACAGCAGAAACTGCAGTCCCACCCTTAAGTGCTCTGGAAAAACTAATAAGCAACCCCTACCAAGCAAAGTATTCCTGGAATTTTTAGGTAGACCTCTCTCCTCTTCCTCACTTTAGTGTCTGGACAGCCGACTTACACCCTCAGAAATGCAGACAATACACTTCCACTGCCTAGGCGGGGAAGCTGTCCTGATCTTCCATTGTGTGCCTTGCAAAACCAGGAGCATCCAAAATGAATAGCTCTATATTTAGTGCTCAGTTTTACACACACACACATGCAGTTGTGCTACCACACATGAATTACACACACACTATACATGCACAGTCAACAAACACAAAGAATATCATTGCAAGTCTCTGGGCTTTACATAACAATGTAACTTTATACAAGAGTGGTCATTATCTCCCACTGTCATAGATACTGAAAAAAAGGTCTGAGCGCACTAAGGATTCACAAAACCTCCCCTGCATTATGTGCTAAACTTAGAATAGGGACAGTAGTCCTTTCTTCACTATGAAGGCACAATTTGTTTGCAACTCCAGATCAAAGGACAGGTCCAGGACCTCACATAGTCAAAATTAGGCCTAGGCCTCTGCGCACATGCCTGATTAGAGTGCTGCCAGAGTCAAAATAAAAGTCAGGATACTACATACACGTAGTTGGGCCCTCAGGGCAGGGGTACAAGCCTGTCTACCATGCAGCAGACTCTCCCTTTCCAGCACTGGCAAAGCAGGGTCTGGTGACAGCTGATGGCCTCTAACTCTCATTTACTGAAAGACTGCCTTCACTTTGCTAGCCACACAGACAGAGCCATGGTCTCATTTACTAACTTCAGTTTGGGGAAAAAGCTTACAGTTTCAACAATGGCAAACCTTTCATATTTCCCAGCTCAATAAAACTTTTGAAATCACTCCAGAGTGACATATCATCATGAAATCCCTTCATCCCCAGAATCCCTAACTTCTCTACCCTAGCCTCTCCTTTTCCCACTTCCCACCGCCACAACTTGGCCCTTCTTTCTTCGTCCTTCCTTCCCCATCTCCCTTGGTTTCCTTCTTCATCAACAGAGCAATGAGTTTGACTGCCAGCCAAACTAAACATGGTTTCAAGAAATAGACATTTAAGTATTCATCCAAAGAATTAAAATGTCTAGCAATTGCAAAATAACCCCAGTCTTACAACCATCAATGATGATGAAGAAAAGTATTATTTGTCTAAAGTAAACAAGTGATGGTGTTAGTTTTAATGATTTAGGGCCAAATGTACGACCATTTCCTTTTGCGACTAGCAATTTGTACATTGAAGCTACTCGCAATTTGCAAGTCTCAAAACTAAATGCGGTAATGTGTCTCAGACACATTTTGTTATTCCCAATGGGGTCGCAAATGACCTGCCTCATCAATTTTCATGAGGCAGGTTGCAATTTGTGACCCATTGGGATCGGGCAATAACATAGGGATGGTGGTCTGTTGGGGACAGCAGACCTCCATGTCTGTGCTTGCTTTTTAAATAAAGCAACTTTTTTTTTTTAAATGCAGACTGTTTTCCTTGAAGGAAAACAGGATTAATTTCAAAAACTAAAATGAAAAGTTTCAGTTCCATATTTTAAGAGTAGACAGTGGTCCATGCGACCACTGCCTGCTCCTAAAAACGTTTTCACTGCCAATCACAATTGCGACTGGCTTACCACCTACTTGAAGTAGACGGTAAACTGCCATTGTTTTTCGACCGCATTCCGGTCACAAAACAATCATACATCCCACTGTAACTCGCTATTTGGAAGGGACGCCCTTGGCATGCCCCTCCCTAATAGTGACTCGCAAACTCTATTTTGTGAGTTGGTAACAGGTTACCGACTCACAAAATAGGGTTGATACATGTGACAACCCTTTTTTAGAGGTCGCAAACGGCCCAAAATTCCGTTTGCGACCACTAAAAAAGGTCGTATATGTGGCCCTGTGGCACTATTTAACCCACGGAGGTGGAAAAAAGCGAAATATACTTCTCTATTGAGAATGAACATGGTAGTGATAAATGTGTTTTTAGCTATTAAATCAGATTGAGAGGGAGAACGTGCAGTTATTGGCTGCTGCGCAAGCATTTTTACACTGTTGTAGCCCTATGAATTTACAAACATGCTTCTAGACTACAAAATATTCATTGAAAACCAACAAGGTCAGAAGGTTTAGAAGAGCCATTAGTCCACTCTTCTTTAATTGAAAGTAAACAGGTTGTGACATCTGACTTAACCTTCTTCGGGCGAGCACTTATCCGGTAAAGGTCTATCTAATGACATATTTTCCACCATTATTTCAGTTGTATACCGACCTCCTGATCCCTTTTAAACATTTTAGCAGTATTGTGAGTAACCATACTTCCGTCCAAGAGAGTGGTTTTCACTGAAAAATAGTTTTCCTCTATACCAGAATTGTGACATCGTTTCTTTTCTTTCTCTTTTACAAGAAAATCAGACTAAGTCGAATTGCAAAGGAACCGACCCACATTAAGGGACATATCTTGATTGTGGGGGTGGTTTAGAGCTATGAGGTAATAACATGTGCAAAACTACTCTGATGTAGATTATGCTAGCGTTTGCATATAGTGTGTTTTTGTACCTCAACATGGCAGAAGGCCAGACTGGCATATGGGACTATTTGGCAGTGCCCGAGAGACTGATCTGAAAGGTCTGTTTGTGGGCCTGTTTTTTGCTGTCTGTGGGGTTGTTAAATGTTCCTGTGAACAGTCTTTTACTGATTATTTCACTGATATCACCACAAACATTTCCTGCAGCAAACACAAATGAATACAGTCTCCCAAGCCTTGCAAAATCACTTATTTAGCGTATCTTTACAAGTTCAGAATGTCCCTAATTTGCAAATAAAGACGACTTTCTGATTAGCTAATGGGGGACACTTCTATGTTGGTGCTCTGGCCAGTTTACTGCCTCAGTCCAACCCTGGCTTCTGGGAGAAGCACTGTAAGTGCAGAGTGTTCTGCATATTGTTTTGAAGGGCAGTTTCTGCCACTTATAACCTGTGGGTAAATGGCAGTGCAAAGATCAAAAGGAAGTTCAATACTGTCAGCTCCATACGGGAGCAATTGTTGAACCAGGTATTTATAATAGTTTATCACTTACTGATGGGCGTAAATTAAAATAGTAGTATGCAATTTGAGCACATGTCCATGTGTGATGCATTAGAATTGGGAATAATACCCTAGAGGTGCTTGCTATTCCCTATTCCAATATGCGCAAACACATCACAAACTTCTTGCTGGTGTGATTTTCACAATGTTTTACCAGCTGCCAATTTGAGCACAGATCATAATGCCATTTTTGTCTCAAAAAGGATACTTTTAGGACAGATTGTGATTGGACAATATGTACCTAACTGGCATCTTTCTAAATATGCTTTCAAGTTGGTATTAAAGCGTCACATTATTCGTTGTTATTGGCTGAAGAAATGTGTCCTTGTAATATGTTTTCAATAATCAAACAAAAAGAAATGAACTGTCTAAAAAACGCATATGAGCATCCGTAGATTATCATAAAATATTTCATATAGAAATTAAGAAAATCAGTGTGAACGTATGTATGATTCAGGAGCAACTGGATGGTACGAATCCAATACTTTCCACTGTGGGAGATTTTAGAATAACCCTGTTCACCATGAATAGAGTATTGTCAACGTGTTCTGTATTTTCACAGCTGCTAATTTAATATGTAGTGTTCATGGCGTGAGCTCTACCTCTTCACATTCATCGGAGTATGTATGTTGAGCTAATGAAAAAATATAATATATAAGAGCTTGCATGAATATGATTTTACAAATGATGATGAGCTCCTTGAAATTCGGAATCTTATCAATGAAGTAAACATGAATTAAAACAAGCAATTATGTATCAGCTACCAAAGTGATTTAGACCTGCTAATGGGATTATGCTTTAGGCTATGTTAGTTTTTTACATATAGATTTTTTGGGGGGCAAGAGGTCAATTTGGTGATGTTTAAGCAGTGTGTTTACACATTTAGAACTACTATAATGTAGATCAGATACTATACATGTGTGGTAAGTGGGGCCACTGCATCAATACTTCTAGATTTATCTGCACCATTGGACACTGTTGAAAACTGAGTCCTATGAAACCTCATGGATCCATATATGGGATTCAAAGGAACAGTGAAATTAATTTCGTCTTTTGTGAGGCAGTAACTGAAATGTTGCACTAACTTTTCAAAATAAGTATTCATGCAATGGCGTGGCAAGTGGTCAGTCATAGTACCTGAACTTTTTGGGCCTAAATGTTCCAGTTGGTTGAGATGGGCAAAAGCATGGTCTCTTTTGTCAGTAGAATGCTATTGATTCACTCCTATTAGAGCCCCCTGGGGAAACTAAAGATATGAGCATAGGATAAGAAAGTTGCATAGATGAATGCGGGGCATTTGGTCAGTCTCTTTCTGCATCTTTGTTAGCGTCCATGACTCCTCTTATGTTCAAAACAAACATGCGATTAATGAGGGGATACATATAGGGCCATACCTTTAGTTCCAAATAACCAATACTGGCATAAGCACCAAACTAAGTAAAATCATATTTATATACACACACATATACATATGGCAGTCGCCACTAGGTAGTTATAGTTAGGATTGTTTTTCCATAGAAAGTTTTTTTTGTATTGCTAATAATTCTCACACAATTTGAGGAATCTCCACAAAACTTTGCAAAAAGGATCCACTTTTCGACTAGTTTGTGCACAGGAATATTCGGGGTGGGCTGTAAAGCGGGGGACGGGAAAAAAGGGGGGTCCCAAAATGCAAAACCCCATGCTTTT